>CM019150.1:89111115-89711115 GCA_009733165.1 Naja naja | reverse complement strand
TGAGTCAACCTTGAGCCTGGTGGGATTCGAGCCTACAGCTGTTGTAGGCAGCTGGAATTTAAGTGCAGGCAATTAACAGCCTGAGCCACCAAGGCCCTAAAGATTTAGGCTGGAAATAAGGAGAAACTTTCTGACAGTGAGAACAATCAACCAATGGAACAGCTTGCCCTCGGAAGTTGTGTGAACTTCATCATTTGAGTCTTTCAAGAAGAGATTGGACTCCATCTGTCAGAAATGGTGTAGGGTCTCCTGCTTGGGCAGGGGGTTGGACTAGATGACCTACAAGGTCCCCTTCAACTCTGATTATCTGTTATCTGTTACAGATCTTTGTGTTTTGTATACAGGTAGTCCTCAACTTACAACAGTTCACTTAGTAAATGTTTGAAGTTACAATGGCATTGAAAAAAGTGACTTATGACGATTTTTCAAACTCATGACCGCTGCAGTATCCCCATATTCATGGGATTTACATTCAGATGCATGACAATTGGTTCATATTTATGACAGTTGCAGTATCCCGGGGTCAGGTGATCACTTTTTATGATCTTTGGGCAAGCAAAGTTAATAGGGAAGCCAGATTCACTTAACAACGGTGTTATTAATTTAACATCTGCAGTGATTCACTTAATGTGGCCAGAAAAGTTGTAACTTAACCAATTCCTCATTTAGCAACATAAATTGAGGGCTCAATCACGGCTGTACTTTGAGGGCTACCTTACAGGTTGAGGACTACCTTACAAGTTGAGGTAACTTACTCACTAATGGTTGTAAAATTTACTCCTTTTACAACCATTAGTGGCTGTTTCAACAGCACTGAAAAAAGTGACGTATGACCATTTCTCACACTTATGACCGTTGCAGCTTCCCCATGGTCACATGATCAAAATTCAGACACTTGGCAACCAGCACGTATTTATGACAGTTGCGGAGTCCCAGGGGTCATGTGATCCCATTTTGTGACCTTCTGACAAGCAAAGTCAATGGGGAAGACAGGTTCACTTAACAGCCATGTTACTAACTGAATAAACTGCTATGATTCACTTAACAGCGGTGGCGAGAAAGGTCATAAAATGGGGCAAAACTCACTTAACAACCATCTGGCTTAGCACTGGAAATTTTGGGCTCAATTTTGGTCGTAAGTCGAGTGTCAAGGCTCCAACAAATCCCCCACATTCAAAGCAAAAGTCTCTGGCCGCATCTCAGAAAAAATAAATTGGTTTATTAGAACTTGCCATGTTGGTGCGTTGCTGGGTGCAGCCGGTACTAAATAACATCATACATTTCCCCCTTGACCCTGCTCTTTCCCCCACCCCCTGGGTGTGATTTCTCCAATGGGACACATCCGTCTCCAAGAGTCATCCATCATGCTCTCCAATAACCTTCTTATGCTCTGACAACTTTGGGCTGCTGAGTTGATATCTAGGCATTTCAAGAATGCCTTGTTTCCCCCCCACTCCCTTTTTCTGGCAGCTAAAAAGACGAAAGGAGTACCTTTTTAGTTGACACTCAGCTCCCCTCACTTCCTGAATGTGACCTGTACAACACAAGAAGAAAACAAGTTTATTACAGGTATAGAACTTAGGGTTGCGAACCACCACCCCCAAATTTGGTTCGGTTTTCTGCATGGAACCTCGTCACAAGGTGATCAGCTTGGACGTTCTTACTCTTTACCCAAGACGCCTCTGACCTCAAGGATACCTGTAGGCAGATGCTTCTGTGAAAAGTAGGCTATGGAGGACAGGGATTAGTGTCCAAGAAAAAAGGTGTATCTGCAGCAGCCTCTCAACCAATCCAACAGAAGCTCATCTGTTGCCATCTCTGACTTTGTAACCACCAAGATTGTGAATTAGGTGCCCCAGATAATTTGTACATCAAGATTTGTGTCAGGGGGAAAAGAAAACACACAATTTTGAAACTAAATGAACCTCGGCTATCTCTACAGGGAATTGAGACAAAGATGTTGTCATCTAAAGTGTGAAACATCAAGCAATGGTTAGCAGGATGTATAGAAAACATCAGGCGTCTTGTTTTGTGGTTGTTGTTTGTTTGTTGAGTATAAAATATGTTCTCAATTTGCTAAAGTATAAGTTGCTCCTTGGTCCTTTGCTTTTTTAGTATATGGAATCGTATGTGTCTTATTTTTTTTCTTAAAGGTCATTCAGACAAAGTAATTTTTCTATCAACTTTCGGAAGAAAAAAAAGGGTAAGCAATTACATGTAGTTGTAATTAAAATGGAAATAGCTGCCACTGGGAAGATTGGTTATGGCTTCTTAAGACTTGATCCTGTCCTCCAGGAAGTTATCTCAAACCCAGGTTTATGTTTGTGTCTTTCATTTATGCACCAGAGTCAACACTTCCAATCAAAACAATAGCCTGAGGCAACTCACTGTTTTTTTTCTCCCCTGAGAACTCTACTTTTCATTTAAATTTAAAGGATTTGTTTTCTTTAAAAAACAAAAAACAAAGATAGGTCAGGGAGCACCAGTGGAGGGCTCTATGGACATGCTGGTGCTCACCAGAATATTTTCTATCCTATTTCAGAATTCTATCCCTAAAGTCTCTCTTTTTTTTTTAAAGAAAGAAACAAATATTCTTAATGCTCAACCAACAATCCACAGGAAGATGCACGCATTTCCACTTCATGGGGTGAGCTCTGGCATGAAATTCCTGAGGTAAAATATTTATGATATCCCACTACATCATTTGCCAATCCTGGTGCCCTCTGGATGTGGCAAATTACAGTTCCTGTCAGGCCTTGATTGTTATGGTCACTCCATCGGCATGATTAGGGGGTGATGGGAGTTGTAGCCCAATATATCTGGAAGGCACTTTGTGGGCAAGTCTTTTCTATTGTCACTCCCTATTATTTCCCCCTCCCTGTCGGTAAATTTAGAGGTAGCAAAATATTGGTGTGAACAATTTGCTTGGGCTCTGCCACCTTCTGGGGGCAGAGCTCTAATGCTTTTAACATTTACAGTGATTATTATAAACCTGCAAGTCAGTGTTTTGTGGCATGGCCAACGGTGAAGGATTAATATTTTTCATTGTCCTCAACATATTTATGGCACAAACATGCATTTACACCCTCCTTTTCCTACAATGTCCCCTTCATCTCATCCCCAACCCAGGTCAGATAGACGCCATGTTTCTGTATTGACAAATTAATACAGGTAGTCCTCGAGTTACGGCCACTTGAGTCCCAAATTTATGTTGCTAAGTGAGAAATTTTTCAAGTGAGTTTGCCCCATTTTACGACTTTTCTTGCTGCAGTTGTTAAGTGAATCATTGCATTTGTTAAGTTAGTAACACGTTTGTTAAGTGAATCCAGATTCCCCATTGAGTTTGCCTGTCAGAAGGCCACAAAAGCCCATCACGTGACCCCCAGGACACTCCTACCATCATAAATTTGAACCACTTGCCAAGCATCTGAATTTTGATCATATGACCGTGGGGACACTGCCACGGTCGTTAAGTGTGAAAAATGGTCATAAGTCACTTTTTTCATTGTAACTTTGAACAGTCACCAAATGAACTATTTGTAAGTCAATGACTACTTATATTTTCTCCCTTATGCTGCCAGCATATGAGGGTGGCCTGAAAATGAGTCAAATTTGTTGAGAGCAGGGGGGTCCAACCTTGGTAACTTTAAGACTTGTGGACTTCAACTCCCAGAATTCTCCAACCAGAATAGCTGGCTGGGGGATTCTAGGAACTGAAGTCCACAGGTCTTAAAGTTGCCATGGCTGGACACCCTGCTTTACATGGAAATCAGAAGGCCTGGGAACAGAACCTAAGATTCTATTACAAGCCAGAGTCCCTTCAAAATATGCATATCATGATCATCATCACCCATGATTCATTTATGAAATGAAGTATGATACTATGAAGTCACATTATTTGAGAGATGACTTCATGAGTTAAGGGTAGGATTGGTCATGGAGAATGGAAATGTCATACTGAGAGTAGTTTTACACTGACTCAAGGATGGGATGGATGAATGCAGAGGTGGTATTCAGCAGGTTCTGACCAGTTCTGGAGAAGCGGTAGCGGAAATTCTGAGCAGTTTGGAGAACTGGCAAATACCACCTGTGACTGGCCCCGCCCCCATCTATTCTCTGCCTCCTGAATCCCAGCTGATCGGCTGGGTCTTTTTTTGTTGCCCTGGACAGGAGAACGGAGCTGGAAAGCAGGTTAGTGGGGTGGGGAGGGAATGGGATTTTGCAGTAACCTTTCCCCTGGAGTGGGGTGGGAATGGAGATTTTGCAATATCCTTCCCCTGCCCCGCCCACCAAGCCACACCCACACCCACAGAACTGGTAGTAAAAATTTTTGAATCCCACCACTGGATGATGATGATGATGATGATGATAATAATAATAATAATAATAATAATAATAATAATAATAATAATAATATATTTGACTTGTATGCCACTCTACTCCCTAAGGACTCAGGGCAGCAAACATTAAAACAGAACAAATTTACAATAAAAAACAATTAAATAGAACAAGTAAAATACATTAAAATAAATTAAATAACCCTAAAACCCCACCCGGGTCATTCCAGACCGGCCTGTTGAAACAACCAGGTCTTCAGGTCCCGGCGGAAGGAGCAGAGATCAGGGGCCAAACGGAGATCCACGGGGAGCTGATTCCAAAGGGCGGGCGCTCCCACGGAGAAGGCCCTAGCCCTGGGGACCGCCAGCCGACAATGCCTGAGCGACGGTATCCCAAGGAGGCCCCTCCTATGGGAGCGAACAGGGCGATCGGAATATGATGCTGGCAGGAGGAGGATGGATGGATGGATAGCACAAGCAGTGAAAAAAAAAGCCCATGGTGTAGTGTGGTACCATAACTTGTAGCGTGTCATATATTTTGCACATAGAACCTGCCATGTTTAAATTCTGAAATTTTCAGGTAGTTCTAGTGACAGAAAATCAAAAGTTCTCTGCTACATTTTCATGTAGATTAAACCTAAATCTGGTTATTTATCTACCAATATCATTGCTTGGACCAGGACAATTGCTCCCAGCCAAGAATTTTCCAAGCGCTGTGAACCAGTTCCATTGCACTCTAATCTCACCCTTTGCCCGAATGCTCAAGATAGCATCATACTTAATATTATAGGCCTCCGAGTTCTCCTGTGAAATGGATTGGGGTAAGAGACAGTGATTGTCTCAAAGTGGCCCGATGGGTTGTGTAGTTAAATCGGAATTAAGCACAAACTGGATGATCCAATCCTTTGATCACATTGGCTTAAGGCAGAGGTGTCCAAACTCGGCAACTTTAAGACTTGTGAACTTCAACTCCCAGAATTCTATGCTGGCTGGAGAATTCTGGGAGCTGAAGTCCACAAGTCTTAAAGTTGCCGAGTTTGGACACCTCTGGCTTAAGGAGTTGCGGGGGGGGGGGCACAGGCGCTACCTGTTTCTTCCTGCTTGCCACAGAACCAGGGCATGCTTAGTTTTGCTTCTCTATGGTTGGGTGAGTAGGAAACCGCAGCGAGGAAATGAATAAATCACTAGTGAGGACCGGTTGCTGCTGAAAGGGGCCTGGAGGGTTCTTATAATTGGGGTGTGGGTGGAGGGGGGGTCGAGGAGGTGTTGGGAGGGGGCGAGGCCAGATTTCCCACCCTTCCATCCTTCATTCAGCTTGGTTAAAGGGGGAGGGGCAACCAACTGCTGCTAATGGGAAAAAAAATATTTTTTTTCTTCTTGTGAACTCTGCGGTTTTGAGCCTTCTGCTAATTTTACAGGCGGTGTGATTTCATGCAGTTTTTAACCAAAGCTGGGCTAAGGGCGGGTGGGGGAAGGGGGGAAGCAGTCGTAACGCTACACACGCACGCACATACACAAACTTCTGTCTCCAGAGCTTTGCTGATTTTGGCCGGCTTGCGCAAACCGCAGGCACCTTTAAGAGAGTGTGTCCTTTGCAAGCCCTGGAAAGGCGAAAGGGAGGGGTGGGGAAAGGAGACCCGGGTTTTTATAGAGTAGACCGTGGTTTTTCCTATGGGGGGGGTTGGTTGGTGGCTCAGACCCCCCCATCCCAGCACCCCTTGTTTTCTTAGCAGACAAAACTCCCTCCATCGATCTGCGAGGAAGGCCGACGGAGAAAGTGTGCTGTCCAGCCAGGGCGTAAAGCAGAACAGAAAGCCTCCCACTTCTTCCAAATTTAACCCTGACCTAAGTTCCCGAGGGAAATGAGCAAGCTGGGAGACCGGCGGGAGAAGGGAGAAGGGGGAAGGGAGGGGGGGTCAAGGTATTTTCAGCCGCGCCGGTGGACGTGTTTATCCCCAGAAGAGCTTTCCACAAGAGGCTATTAGGAGATCGGGAGAGGTCATGGTCATCCTCCGGTTAATTCTAGCCCTGGAGGATTTTATTTACTTATTGTTTTGAAACTGCGATGACTTTTGCCGGGGGGGGGGGCGGGGGACCACTCTGAGTCAATCACTGTGCCAAGTTCTGTGGTGGGCGTGGCCCGAACGAGCGCGCTCTCACCAGCATATGCCCGCGCGTAAAGCTCCCTCCTGCACACGAACATCCGGGTCTTCCAAAGTCCCTCTGTTTCTCCCTTCCCTTCACCTAGATTGGTCTCCCGCAATAAGGCTTCCCAGAAAGAGAATCCCTTTACAGCCAATGGCGGATTAAGACTCACTGGTGTCCTAAGCACTGACAGATCTTGGTGCCCCCCCTTTGTACATACTGTACAAACGAAGCCATATTCTCAACTTTGTGGTGCCCCCTTTGGGCCTGGTGCCCTAAGCACGTGCTTAGTCTGCTTAATGGTTAATTACACCACTGTTTACAGCAATAGTACTTAGAGACTTATATGCCGCTTCGCAGTGCTTTTACAGCCATCTCTAAGTGGTTTATATTGCCCCCCAACCAACATTCTGGGTCCTCATTTTACCCACCTTGGAAGGATGGAAGACTGAGTCAACTTTGAGCCAGTAAGGATCGAACTGCCAAATTGCAGGCAGGCGGCAATCAGCAGAAGTAGCCTGCAATACTGCACTAACCACTGCGGGGCTCATATAAGAAAATCAACTGGTGGAGTTTTCCACAGGACTGAACACCTGAGTTGAGCTGTCTCTCTAGAACTCCTGTCTGCTACACTACATGGGAAGGTGCATAACCTTTGCTTAGAGTATAAGCCATGTTTGAAAAAGCAGGAGGGAGTGATATCAAAAGTTGCAATTGTGTTAGTTGGTTAGTAACTTAACCATGGTTTATTCAATGAATCCAACACACTCAGCCATTAGCTACTTTAATTGAAGGGTTCACACAAATTAGCTAATATAGAGGTGGGGACCCTTTGAGAGCTATATTGTATTTACTGTATTAAAATTTCATTTTAATGTATGCCAATTAGTGTACGTTCAAAGTGACAATAAAGTTATTATTCTATTCTATTCTATTTTAGATATGGGTATGATGGGAAGCCAACATAGGTCTCTAAGGCAGGTGTTCATTTTTGTTTTGTTTTGTTTTGAATCCTCACTGAGGAGCCACATAAGGAGATATATTTACCTTCTTTATCACATGGTGGATCTTATCTTTTTTATTTCCTTTGAATCCTAATCAACTTTTTCATTCCCTTTCTCTTCTAGTTTTTTCCCATATACTTTATACATACTGTATCAAGAGTTCAGACAGAAAATTGTGGTGACAGTATATCAAATAAAGTGAAATATTGCAGGAATGAAATAAGTTGTCAGAATGATTATTTTTTGGCTCCTATCTCCTCAAAAGCTACTTTAAAAAGAACTTCATGGGGCTCTACCATAGTGAGATAGAGACTCTCCTCAAGAAACAAGTCTCTCTCTCTCTCTCCCTCCCTCCCTCCCTCTCTCTCTCTCTCTCTCTCTCTCTCCTCCCTCTCCCCCCTTCCACACACAAGCATATCTTTCTTGGACCTGTAATGGGCAATAATGACAACAAGGAGACAAAAGAAAGATTTTCAAAATGTCAGTGGGTCTGAAAAGTCACAAGTTTAATGCTTGAGGTAGACAGAGGACCTAAGATGGGAAACATAGATAAGACAGCCTGCTTGAGGCAGACTGAAAGAGGATCCAAATGGAAGTTTTCCATAGTTGTCCAACTTAATAAAATAACACAGAGATGATCTCAGCTGAATTACTTCACTTTGCTTCTTGGTTAATTTGACTTTCCACCATACAGGTGGAATATTCCCCACCCCCCATCTTGAAAGAAAATGCTGCCACATTAGCTTGGACTTTCTAAAGCAGGGGTTGGCAACATCACATTTTACAGCAGCATCCACTCTTCTTTTTTTTGCCTCTTTTAGAGGCCCCCTCCACCCTTCACTAGTCAAAATGGTTGAAAACCAGTCTCCCCCATCCTGAGGTTGGAACTACCATTTTGAAATAGCTTAAGCTTTAACAGGGTCTTTATGACACTGTTTCCAACCAAAAATCTGCCATAGGAGAAAACCAAATAAACTATGGTATAATAAGCCAACCTGGCAATTTAACCACTTTGAGATATTCCCCTGTTTATTGCAGCAGCCCTTCCCCCCCAAAATCGTAAATTTGGCCCCAAAAGGTTGGATCGTCCTATTATACATCCATCTTGCTGCAGTAATGGATGGAAGAGGATGCTAACTGGTTGCCAATGATGAATAAGGTTGTTTCAAAGTTGGTTTCTGTATGTCAAATGGAGATAACAGCCATCTTGGCCCTTGTGTCTAATTGTAAAATGCCTCAGGCTGATCTTAATTTGAGCCAGTATTGAAAGCCTTGGCCTGTAAAATAAGAACGTGCCATTTGTTTTGGTTGTGGGGTGCAAACATGGCCTTTCCATGAGAGACCAGATGGGCTGGGGAGAAATAATCAACATTGGTTTCATTTAGATTTAAATATAATAAAAACAACTGGAATTAAATGTTGCTCATGTAATTAAATGATTAAATATTTTTTTCCTTCTGAAATGTTAAAAAATGATAATTAGTGGCAAATATTGAATGAGATCTGGAAGCTGTAAAGCAGAGCTTTTAAGAGGAGAGACAGATCTAACGTGGCTGATTCCTTGTCTGTATTTAGCAGCAGAAGGGAAATTATCAAGATTGTGTCCAGCATTGTTGCCTGCAAGCTTCCCTAATGCACAGGCCTAGAGACATTTTTAAGACAATTTGTTCCCTATTTTATCCCTCACGGCTCCTTTTTTTTAATCTAAGGGGATAGAACCAAATATAGCACATGTGCACATAGCAAGTTTGGGCAAGGGTTCTAGGGCATACCAGTCAGTTATGGAAATACTAGACAAAGCTTGATTTAAAGCAAGACTCACAAAGGCTTGGCCTTTGTGTTCTGAAATATTTGAAGGGATAAAATGGGAAATTCAGGGTGCTCAAAGTGCATCCGAGTAGCCACTTTCATGGAAGGAAAGATTTCCAGGGCAGCATCTATTATTTCAGAAAAGCTGAAGGCCTGACCCTGCCTGTCAATTCCATTCCAAGAAAACATATAAATTAGGGATCCCATTCCATTCTCTCTGCTTGTAACTCCTGCTGCATTGACAAGGTGAGTTTCAGTCATTTGTGCTGAATGATTTGCTAGGATTGTTTGCTGTCTAGCACACCATTGGGAACATTTTATTAGTGATCAATAAATGCTTTAGTGATGTATCTTTCCTGCGCAAGGGAGGGGTAGTACTATTATTTATTTTGGAATGTTAATAGCATTTTCTGAGACACCTACCTCTCCCTGGAGAGCTGAGGCCTTGGCTCAATACATATGAAAATTGTTTCAGAGTACTTTTGTGTGCAGGTGGTTATTTGTGATATGTAGAAAGTGGTAGCTATCAAGTTTTTCTAGCAACCAATATTGTTACTACTATTATAAGAGCTGCGGTGGCACAGTGGTTAGAATGCAGTACTGCAGGCTACTTCTGCTGGCTGCCTGCAATTTGGCAGTTCAAATCTCACCAGACTCAAGGTTGACTCAGCATTCCATCCTTCCGAGGTCGGTAAAATGAGGACCCAGATTGTTGCGGGCAATATGCTGACTCTGTAAACTGCTTAGAAAGGGGATCTATGAAGCTGTATATAAGCGCTATTGCTATTATGATCTCTGTGCACCTTTGCTGTGAATCATGCAGAGATGGAATGTTTGAATAGAATCATTAAAAGTACAGGAGGCTGATAACATTAATGGTCAGAGATCAATCTGCCTGTAACATTTTTTGGTATCATCTCCACAGGAAAAATATATTTCATGCTTATGCTTGCTGGACTTGAAAAATAATTTCCAAGCAATTCTGTCATTAAACTTTAAACAATAATAATATATTTTACTGTTTTAAACAGTAAAAACGATTATAGTAATACCATTTTAGATTATTCCATGTGAATATAAACATATCTGGGCTGCAAAAATTCAGAGGACCACTAGATGATAGCAAAGAGACATAGAAAACTCTTTTCAACCATCTGGTGATCATCTGTCTGGTTGCATCCTCAAAATAGTATGCTTCAGAAGTACAGTTCCATCACTTCCAAGTTAAATTATTTTAGCTGAAAATAATTCATTATTCATTGTGTATTACTGTTGTTTTAATGTAACCCAAAACAAGCTGTTTCATATACTGGTCAAGCAATCTAATATTTTGAGCAAATATATTGTCCCTTTGGAAGACTTTACTGCAAATGTTTCATTTCCCAAAACAGGATTCTTATACGACTGGAAGACTGAAATCCATTCAGAGAGCTTAGCTTCAGAATTATATTCTGTTCTTCCCTGGGCAAACCAGAAGGGTGCATTTGACTTGATACTGGAAAAACGCTTTGTATTGTGAAGGCTTATATTGTGAAGGGTGCAGGATTTTCTCATCTTGCACAACAATTTATTTGTTCACATTCCATCCATATCTTTCCCACCATCTAACTTATCCTTATCCATAAAGAACATTAGGGACATAAAAATAGTATTCTTTGAGAAGAACCACACAGTTCTAATTTAAGGGTAGAGATGTTCTACAGAAGGTACCAATTCTTGGTCCAAAATGTCATTTATCTTTTCATCTGCTTCTGATTAACTATAGCAAATTTTACAAAATCTGGACAGGTACAGAAATGAAAGGATTCTGCTCAAAATATCCTCAAAACATGATTCTACCTAATTTTTTTTCTTTTGTTCATGGGATTACATCTTTGGGTTCCAATCAAGAACATGCCACCCTAATCCATGGTTACATCTGGACTTTACATTCATGGGACTAGATAGAATGAAACATACACAGAAGTTAGTAAAAGGAATACTTCTTAATAGCACCAACCTATTTAGAAATGTATAATAAAAATGCACAACCTTATCTGGACAAGCAAAATTAGCCTTCTGGGGAGGCAGCTTTGGAGCAACTGTGAAAGGGAAGGAAAGCATACCTGCTATTTGTCATCAAAAGTATGCCAAATAATACTCAGTACTGGCACTGGATCTCAATATTCATTCTCCCTGATCAATTTTTAATTCAGCTTGCTTTCAAAACCCTCCAGATTTTTGAATTGGAGAGTATGGCAGTAGAAATCCAAAATAAGGGAAATTGGCCTAAATTAAGAAATAAACATAATGTCTTAATATTTGGAATATGTGTTGAGATGCTTTCACATTTGCACCAATTTTCCATTTATAGCCCTTTTTGCTAATTAGTCTTCAGCCAGAGAGATTTAGAAATTGCTTTCCATGTGCCATTGCAATACCCCATACCTTGTTCCCAAGTCCCAGTTAACTTCATACCTTTAAAAAAATGCTTAGGCTAAGGATAAAGTAAAACTAAAGAACGGCAGGCTATTTTTCTTTAAGGGGAAGGGAAGCAAAAGCAGCCTTAACGCTCAGGAAATGAGGCTTGCGGTTTGAGGGGCTGAGCTCAGAAAGTTGTGTGGAGAAAGAAAGAGAAAGAAAGAACTAAGAAGACGGCTAGCCCAGATACAGCCATTCTTCAGTCTAGAGGAGTCGGAGGAGGAAACGGGGAGAGCGCTTTATGTAGTTAAGTTTCCCTGTGGGAGAAAACCGTCGTCCTTCCACCATCCTTGCCCACGGTAAATGAAACCACCTTTTTTTCTCGTTTTTTCCTCCGATGCTGTCTCGGGCTTGTTTGTCTGCCTTGGTGCGCAAAACAAATAGTCTTTTACACCCAAGACGTCCTGCCTCCGGGGCAGCGGGACTCCCTTTGAGTTTGGACGCACTTGGGACCCTCTACCCACACCTCGTCTCTGGTGTCATCCAAAGCCCCGGCCCCGCCCCATTGATTAAACCATCTGGGACGCGAGCCTACACTTCTAGAATAACAGAGTTGGATGGGACCTTGGAGGTCATCTAGTCTAATCACCCTGCAGGAGAGCCTATTCCAAACATTATCCTCTACCTAGGATCGAACTGACAGCGTCCTGATTGTGAGGCCAGAGCTCCACCTCTTGCAGCAGGGGCAATCGCGTGTTCCGGAAGATTTCACCTCCGGACAACGCCCCCGCTAGATTACAGGGAGGTAGCCAAGGTAGAAGCACCGTCGTCCTGTCATCGATTTCCCTCCTCCGGCTTCTTTTTTTCCCCACCATTTTTTCCCGCCTTTCTAAATCGCTCAATTGGGGGCAAGTAAAAGAGAAACAACCCAACGAGCGCCGTGAAGCCGGCGGACCCGTTTTTCCTGGAAACGGATCAGATTCTCAGCGGGCAAGAAGGGCTATCTGGGTGTGGGTGTGTGTCCCTTTTCTTCTCATGCGCTGGGCGATCCTGTACTCGTCCCGCGCTACGCAGCGGCTTCCCAAGGTCCAGAAAAATCGGGGAAGCCGGGACTCCACACCAGTGGGCACCTCCCGAGAGACCCAAGCAGCTCTATAGGCAGGATGCTTTGGGGAACGCCGTCGGGAGTAAGGAAGGCGACGTTGGCAGGGGTCTCCAACCTTGGCAACTTAAGTCCGCCAGCCTTAAAGCTGCCAGGGTTGGAGACCCCTGATCAAAAGAGAAACCTTGTGAAGTTGAGGAAAGTTTGGCTAGGAAACTTCTAGTGGAGGTTGAATATCTCCCGGGCGTTGTCAGACCTCGTCGCTTTTTACCAGGAACTCGCCTCGCCCTCCCACGCGGGGTGAGACGGTCAGTCGGATTTGAGGAATGAAACGAGCACGGAGGGGGCGGTTGGTTTTCTCCCCTCGAAATCCCTGTTAAACTGCGCCTGGGATTTGCGCGCCTGTGGAAATCTGGATAAGCCTGCTGTGTTTTCTGGGTTTTTTCCTCCCCAAGCGCGCGTCCGGACGACTCTTCAACCTCTCTCCAAATCAAAGGCTGCGTTTCAGGGCGACCCGGGCGAGCAAGGCCGGGGCCTGGCAGAGAATTGTGGTGATTAATCCCGAAAGGCAACCGCGAGGTAGCGGGGTTTCCCCCCTCGCCGACTCCTTTCCTATTGGCTGAGGGAAATGTGATGCGAGGGCCTGCTTTCCTTCAGCCTTAATACAACTTGTTGGAAAGGATCTCGAGTCCTCGGGCCGTAAACAGCTTTAGCCTTGAAGCTGCCTGTCTTCGGAAGATAGTTGGTCACTCGCAGGTTGACCAGCGGTGAACATCTCGTCGTGTGAATTCATCCTTAGACGCGCCTAAAGGTTCAACAGCAGAGGGGCAAACGAGGCAGTGGGCGCCTCCTACAATACCTAATTTTGTATATTTCTATTCTAATCCAAATGTTTTACGTTTAACTTAGATAATAGGTTCACTTTCCCGCAATCCCCTTCCCCCAGGATTTTTAGGCTAGCCTGAGACTTTGATAGGACGGAATCCAGATTGGTACACAGGGGGAGGGGTTGGAGCACTTTAAAACTAAACGTTTGCACCTTGCATTAGGTCTTGTAGCTTTAAGGTGGTTGTTTTTTTCAGCGAGGCTTATTTTGTGTGCGAATGTGGGTTTTAAGAATGGTGTCAGTGTATCTCAAGCAGATACACATCTCCCTTATCTCAAATCAATCTCTTGGTTGAACATATTTTATACATACACCGTACACAATTTCTGTTTAGTAATGGAGAAATATATAAATAGCCCGAAAGTCACCAAGCTCCGAGCTGAGGAGAGATCTGAATCAGCCTAAGGAACCTTCTGACCCTTTTTCAACCCCGATCTTCTGTTAACAAGCCAGCACAATCGCAAAAAGAAGTGGGGAAGCAACCCCAGAAAGAGGCTCGCGTTCCAACGGCTAAGTGGGCCGGCATCAGAAAAGAGCATATCTCGGGGTGCCTACGTGCATCTCACTGTTTGAACCTTGCTGCACAGTGTCGGAGACATCTGGGGAAACCAGGCGGGGGCGGGAGAGAAGAGGCGGAGCTGGGTGCTCCTCTGGAATGCCCCGCCCGCCTCCGCGTTTCTTTCTCTAATCCAACCGGGGGGCGCGCGCGTGTGAGTGTGTGTGTGTGAGACTGGGCCAGATAAGGCAGCCAATCTATCAAGGCGCTTTGATTTCCCTTCTCAATTTTCCGCCACGCCGTCTCCTTCTCAAGGATGAAAGAGACGGCAGGTGGGGGGCGGGCGTTTTTCTCCCACCGCCATCCAAAGCGGTGGCGAACGCGGCTGGTTTCCATGCTGGGGCCCAAGCCGGCGCATTCCCAGATCCGCGGATTAGCAGGCATGCTGCGCTCTGGGTATCTTTGCTGGGTATGTAATGTAGGCAGAGAGAGGAAGGGGAGCCTGTCAAGCGCAGTCACGCCTCTTTGTGACTCTTGATGAAACCTAGGCCTCCTCCAAGAAGGTTCGCCTTAGCGAGCCTAAAGGGAGAAGTGCGTTTTTTCCTTGTGTGGATTGTTGTATGGTATGGTAATTCCCACGCGCTTTCCCCTTAGACCAGAGGTCTCCAAACTTTGCAACTTTAAGACTTGGGGACTTCAACTCCCAGAATTCTCCAGCCAACTGGCTGGAGAATTCTGGGAGTTGAAGTCCCCATGTCTTAAAGTTGCAAAGTTTGGGGACCCCTGCCTTAGACTTACGAGACGGGAGAAGTCACGGGTGGGTGGATAGGGTGTTATTAGCTTCTGTGTTCCTAAAGCTAATGCTGTGGGTAACAGTTTTTCTGTCTTCTTCCTCTTATATCTGTAAATCATCTCTGCAGCCCTAATCTTTTTTTTTAAGGCTGGGGGTGTGGAATAAAAGCGCGCAGAATGGACGCATGGAAAGATCCCGACGCACTGGTATCCTAATCAATCGGCCTTACCTCTTTTCCGTCTCGTTATCAGTTTTAAAGATTTGAGGAAAACCAGAAAGGTCGACCCCGTCCATCAGGATTCGTCTCAAGCAGCGTGCCTTCCTTAGTTCTTGAACAGGCGAATGTCCCGCCGAAAATGTAAATGTTAAATGTAAATGTCATTAAGTGAATCTTGATTCCCGTCTACATTTCTTTAAGAGAAAGGCTAATTCCCAAGTGGTAAGCTTTAAAATCTAATCAAACCGCCAGCTTCTTTTCTCTTTTTAATTTCAGAAATAGAAGTCACTCGGTGTGTTTCATTTCCCTAAAATCCATGAACAGCTCACCTTCAGTCCTGGAAGCGCTCTGGCTGATCTTGGGCCAGTCACTCTTTCACAGCCCACTTTATGTTGCAGAGTTGTTGTGGGGGAAATAGAGGGAGCCAGCGCTATAGGTACTGCCTTGAATTTTTGAACCTAGGGCAGAAATAAGATAGGGGGGTAGTAGACACCACTAATCATTCAACTATTACTTAAACTATATAGAGGTACTCCCTTAAATATTCACTTTATAGTCAATATGTGCACGTGTGTTTATGTGTTGAAAGCAAGTGCAGAGGATATATAGGTGTATAGTATGCTGGGTGCAACTGACTGGTATTTTGTAGGCGTTTTTTCCACTATAACTTCAGTTCTTGTTGTAAATGGAATTGGAAATCGTACGCTTTCTGCTTATACATCGTTCCCAAATACATCTTTATTTCATTAATGGATAAAACCTGTTGTTGGCTCAAGAGTTCAACTATGTAAAATTCAATTCACCAGCCAGAAACACGTGCACAAACAGACAAAAATCACATTTCAAAATGGAATTCTATAGGTATAATTCTCAGAACCTTTCAGTTCTGGTTAAGTGACCTCATCCAACAACTTTTTAGCCCCTCCCTTTAAATCACACCTGGAACATTTATGCAAGCTATTCCTTTCCCTGGCCGTGGTCACCATACAACCCATACAACTGGACTTTCTGGTTTTTCTTTGAAGACTTTTCGCTTCTCATCCAAGAAGCTTCTTCAGCTCAGCTGAAAGAAATACCAGAAGGTCCAGTTGCCTCTTGGACAAAAAGGCACCTTTGGGACAACCAGGGTCTGGATGACTGAGAACGTCCATAGACACTGGATGGCTCACGCACGTTGTGGGAGAAAGCTCAGCCCATTTAGTTAATTGTTGACGTAATGTATGAACCCAGAATTCAGCAAGTGAGGTTGACTTTGTTGGGTGAACGCATGCACGTTCTCCTTTACTCTCTTCAAAGGGCGTTTTAATCGCTCTTTATTTACTCTGGATGGGCAGAAAAACAGCTTGTGAGGAGGGAGAAGAAAGAAACGGTATCCCGTACTGATTTGAAGGCTAACCAAACAAAAACTGCCTGAAAACGATTTGTCTCAAATCTGAATCTAACCCTCTGAATACAGTTGGAATGACAGCTAAGTAAATATCAGCTAGACCGTCCACCTGTTAAACTTGCAATCCTAAGTGTTCTTAAGTGCTTTAAACACGCTTTGGGCTGCTGCAAAGCCAAGATGGACTCGAATCATTCCAACCTAGTTTTGTTTTTGTTTTTGTTTTGCAGCGAGGGGAGGGATGTGGAGCTTTTCCAAAATCTTTTCTACCCCTAGAATTGGAGAGTTTTTGGCAGAGGACTGGACAGTACAGAAAAAGAGGGGCAATGATTCATTCTTTTCTCTGAGCAGTCCCGCCCTTCCGAATTCACAGCAACTTTCTCAAGCTAGGTAGCATCTGACCATTTGCAGCTACTTTCAAAGTTTAACACAGTCCTGGATGAATATCCCCCCCACACACACCTTACGCAGTACTCCAAAAGGAAAAAAAAAAAGCAGCCGGTTCCAAATGTTCCTGAAATTTGCCTCTTGTGAGGGGAAAAAAAGGCAGGTAAAACGTGGACACGAGCATGTCTAATAGCTGCTTTCAAGGCGAACGTTTCCTTTACTCCCCTCTATTAGGGTAAATGATATTGCAGTGTATTAATTATTATAATGCAATTTTTAAATCCCTCCCGCCAGTGAAGGACAATTTTCACTAAAGTGTCAGAAACCAACCTTGAGTAAACACCAACGGTTTGTGGCATAACTTAGTGCCTAAAATCCAGCAACCCTAAAGGCAGCGGGGAGACCACAAGATTTCTGTGAGGCTCTTGTTTTTTGGCCCCACCCAACTCCCCACTGAACAAACATGCCATTTTAAATTATCCGTTTTTCTCTTCTCCCTAGAGAATTCTGGTTGCCCAAAGCACCAACCACCGTTTCCGACACAGGGGAGAAGGGGCATATGCAAAGGAACTAAAGATTTGCTGGTCCCTAAGTCAGTATAACAATCCGTCTCAGCCCTGAATTGATTTATTCTTTTGAGATGATCACCTCACTCATACCCACAGGATAAACTCTCTAATAGGTTGTGTGAAAGATCATTAAACACTAGGAGTGCAGTTCTATGTGTACTCGGATATAAGAGTCCTTGGTGTTCTCTGCGCTAGAGTTAGGGTTAAAGCACTGATGATGTTACCTAGTTTGGTAATGAAACGGCTGCAAGCTCAGAGAGCACCAAAGGCTCCTTATTTCAATGCTGAGCTATAAATACCCTCCTCTATATATGCCCCAAAGGACTGGGTGGACTTCCAGGTCAGTGATGAAATTAATTTTAGTTGCATACACATACAACTAATTGATCTAGCATGTCATCATTTTGGTCACCCCTTCCCCCACCTTCTTAAGGTTACTATCATTCCTACCAGTTCATCATCAGAGATCAGTGCATTTAAAGACATATTAAGCCACAAATCAAATTTTAAACTGACCTACACAATTCTTCTGCTTTATTTATGCTTCTAGGGATGCCTTAGCAAAACACAACTAACTTGGTTACATTATTAACCCATTTCTGTATTGGCACAATACATCATAAACAACTACAGTAGCCAACAGACTTAACAATGTTAAGGAAATGCAGCCATTTTTGAAACAAGTTGGTTAGAAGTGCCCTGTAAAGTCAGAAGATAGGGTGAATTGCGTAAGCCATGCTTCAGTTAAACCTGGATAAACTTGGCCGGGCGATGGTCTTTGAGGTGAAACAGGACACTCGACGTTTCCCATCTTCGTTTTCTCCAGATTCCCTTAATCACTATTGCTCTTGCTTGCAATTAAAACCCTATTTGTCCTGTAACGGTCGAGGTTAGTGAAACTGGTTTGAAAATCAGGAAGTGAAAATATTGGAATTGCCCACAGCTGTTTCGGATTGACTCGTAGTTTAACCTTCTCCCTTTAAAAAAAATGGAAGAGCGAACCCTGTCGCCGAGGTCGGCGTTTGACCGACTTCAATCGCCTTCCCTCTAGTCTAGTTTCTTTACATCTTCGCCTCGGGTTGTAAGGATTTAAGCCACCTTAGAGGAATGAGGGTTTGAAGGACGGGGCATTTTTGGATATCCCCGAAATATGCCTCAAGCTATCTAGAAGCTACGTGTCCCTCACTTTCCAGTACGGTGATGTAAACAGAGCCCACGATTCTCGAGAGAATAGCGCGCCCTCGGATTTAGCGCGGTGTTTAGAAGCTCGCGCGGCCCGGGTTTTCCTCGGAATATCCATCAATGGAAGAAATCCCTTTGCTTAATCAAGAGAGAAGGGCGGGAGCGGCGAGGGCTTGAGAAGGCTGCTAGAGAGTGGCAGTCAATCCCAAATCGCCAGCCGAAGTCCAGGAACTGAAGCTGGTTTTTAGCTGGGGTGATGTGACGTGGCCCCTGCCGCCAACAGAATCCAAGCTCCGCATTACTCCGGTATACCTGCGCCTCTCAGCTAAACCACTAGGGCTGCGGACGGAGGATACTTCGAGGATCCCCGCTGTCCAAGAACGTGCGCGACAGCACTGCTTAAATGGAGAAGGCGCAACTATTCTGCACCAGAATTTTCCTTGCGTTCGGGGTGGGCGTTTTGTATGTATGGTGTGTGTGGAAGAGAGAGAGGGGGAGAGACAGAGCGAGAGAGACAGACGGACAAACGTTGGACGAGTTGAAAATCTCGCTGTCCTGCAAAAAAAAAATCCTTGACATTTGAAATCCTCTCCCTCTGTTAGGCTTGAATTACGCCACCACCCACCCCTCGAAATGCTAGCGAAACGGATGGCGAGGGGTGGGAGGTTGAGAAAGCGAAGGGTCCATTTTTGCCTGCCAGGCGGTTGCAGCCGCGCCCCCGTCGTCGGGCTGGGGCCGCCGCCACCTGTGTGAATGCCACCTGGTGGATGGTAGGGCGGCTTCCCGGCCCGGCGCTCCTCCCCTCTGCCTTCCCCCGAGATCGGTGACCAATGGCTCCTTCCCCCTCCGCCTAGGTCCCTCGCAGCGCGACCGGGGCGTTGGAGAGCTTTGCTGCTGGTGGCGCTCAGAGGGACGGCGCGCGGCGGCCGCGGCGCCTGTTCAGTCGAAGAGGTCCGAAGGCGTGAAAAGAGCCAGGCGGGGGGAGCAGAGAGAGGGAGCGGCCAGCCTCAGGCCCCTCACCATGCCTCGGTCGTTCCTGGTGAAGAGCAAGAAGGCTCATAGCTACCACCAGCCCCGAGCCCCCGACGGCGACTACGGCGGCACCCTGGAGAGCGTCTTGGCTCAGATCTGCGCAGGTAAGAGCCAAGAAAAGCCCTCCGGGGACGATTCTTCCCGCCGGCCGCCTGCCCGGGAGGCGCAAGGCGATCGCCTCTCTGGGCACCTGCTTCCCGCAGGCTGAGATCCCGGAGAAGGTCCGGGTTTCGACAGGCGCGGCTGACGGAAGAGTCTCGAACCTGCATCTCCCGCCCCGTCCACATGTGCTGGTTGAGCTGGAGCGACGCGCTGACCCACAAACCGGCCGGTCACATTTTAATCACTGACATCCTGCTAACCCCAATCTCTTTAAGGTAGTAATGTAGCAGACCCGCGGCATTACAAGTGGTCGTGGGAACCCGAGTTGACACTGCCTCGGTTCCCTTCTTTGATTCACCCCACACATAAACCCCATCCCAAATCAGGGATCAACAGCATCCTCGGGGGGGGGGCAACAACAACAACAACAACAACGGCCGTTTCTTCTTTTCTCATTCCTGGACAGATCGCACGATTTCGCACCTGGCTCTCCCCGAACGGAATCTCCCCGCGGATCGCCTCTCCCCGGATTCCCAGCTGCCCGATGGGGCGGACAGGAGCTCCGATTCGGCTCCCAGCTGCGAAAGCAGCAGCGTGTGTGATCCGGCCGCCGAGATGGAGGATTTTTGGAGACCGCCCTCCCCCTCGGCCTCCCCAGGTAGGGATTAAAAGAGGCGGCGGAGGGGGAGACGGGCGCTTGGAACCAGGGCGTGTTGCCGGTGGATGAAACAACCCCCCCCCCCCGAAGCAGCCAGTCGCTTGCGATCCGCGTACCTGAGAGGATTGGGTTAATTCAGAAGACCGCGATTAAAGCTGGCCATCATGTCGTAGTAACGAAGCCACTAGGAGGGCTGTTTTGAGCAAACAATGATCGATTGATGGGTCTTTTTAAAGCGGGGAGGTGGGGAGAGAGAAGGAGCTTTTCAGAGCTTATCCCGACTTTTCGCTGCGTCCTATGGCAATGTAGTCTTTCCCGCCCGTTGTTGTTGCATTGGTGGAAGTCAATGACTCAAGTCTTGCTGTCACCGTTAACCGGCTTAGTTTGAGCTCTTCAGCATCGCTTCCTTTCAATCATTTGAAATGCGGCATGAATTGTGCCTCCGTGTTTGGGCCGGGGCTCCCCAAAGGTCTGCTTTAAAGGTTGGTTTTTCGGTTCCCTGCTGGGGAGCGCCGTCGTTTTGAGTTCAGCGAGGCTTCCTGCCAGAGAAGCCCGGCTGGAGTTGTGAGGGGTTGAACACTTCAGGTGCCTGGAGTCCGCGATGAAGGCAACGAGACTTTCCCTGGTTGTCCCCAAACGGTTCCAGGAGCGTTGCTTTCCTCAAAGAACCCCCAGCCTGGTTGCTTAAGTGTTGATGTAACGTGCGAACCCGTCTCCTCGAAGAAATGGATAGGTTGGGAGTAGGGAAAGAAGACATTGGGGCGAAAAAAAAAATGAGTGAAGCACCCGCACACAGTATTGCAGGCTGACTCTGCTCACTGCCAGGAGTTCGATCCTGGCCAGTGCAACGCTGCAAGGTACTGCAGGCTACTTCTGCTGGCTGCTGGCTGCCTGCAATTTGGCAGTTCGAATCTCGCCAGGCTCATGGTTGACTCAGCCTTCCATCCTTCCGAGGTGGGTAAAATGAGGAGCCACATTGTTTGGGGCCAATAGGCTGGCTCTGTAAACTGCTTAGAGGGGGCTGTAAAGGACTGTGAAGCGGTATATAAGTCTAAGTGGTAGTGCTGTCTCGGAACCTACTGCGCCACATTAGATCGGACCTGACTCTCCTGAGGACAGTCCCCGCAGGTTGGGGAAAGAAGCAGAGCCGCTCAAGGGGTGTGTGTGTGTGTGTGTGGATGCGTGCAGGGAGCGGTGTTTAGGCGACGGGTTGGCGTTCCCTACCAGGAAAGCGCCGCACAGCCCAACTTTCCTTTTTGGGGGAAAGTGAGGGGAGCGGAGAGGACAAAAAAAGGCGCCTCTGATTGACAGGCGCCCTTTCGGCCCCTCGACGGCGACCGCGGCTTCTTCTGGCGACCGTTCCAAAGCAGCGCCGTCTCGGGGTGGCTCCTTCGGCCTTTGATGTGGCGAGACGCGGGTGGAAGCTCGCGCAGCTCGCCGCTTGGCGAGGCCGATTCCTTAGCAGCCGTTTCGCCCCCCACTCCTTTTCTTGGTTTAACTACAAAAAACAGCTTCCTCTTTTTCAAGAGCCGGTTGAGAAGTTTTACGGCTGGAATAAGAAAAGCGTAAAAAAAAAGAGAGAGAGAGTTCTCCGGCAGCTGGAAATGGGAAAGAAATAATAATAATAAAATAATAAAAATAATAAAATAAAAATATAATAGTAATGATGATAAAAATAAAAATAATAATAAAAACAACCCAAATCCTGAAAATGGCTCTACCGTACAAAGAGAGAAAGAAAGCCCTCGGTTAGTTTCATTAAGAGATAATTTCCATTAATTATGAAAACGTATCGTGAGGAGAAGTGAAAACAGCCTGCTGCTTTTTTCCCGCCATCCAACGGAGGCGATCAAAAATTTGACCGAGCTGGATGTTGTAAAAAGTGTCAACTTTTGGCCTCAGGCCAATAAAATGAGAAGCTGAATCGGTGGGCCTATAGGGAAGAACATTTAATTGAATGAAGAAAGAAAGGAAAGAAGAAAGGAAGGAAGGAAGAAATACTTGTGAGAAGATAGATTTGCCCTCTCAAGTCTTGATACTTGTTTTCCTTTTTTTTGTTTCATTTTAACTGAAATTTAACTGCTTAAGTAAAATTCTCGAATTTACACACACACATAATGGGAAGATTTTTAAAAACCCCATAACAAAGCAGTTTAATTAATTCAATTAGTTAATAATTGCATTTAAAATGTCCAATTCAGTGTGAAGACACACCTTGCAGTTTTCAGGTGGAAATATAATAATGTATCCAATATTTGTAAAGCCAACACTGCCTGATCTGAAAAAGCTAAGCAGGGTCGGACCAGATTAATATTTGGATGAGAGGCCAGTGGAATTCTCAGGGAATTCTGTAGATTAAACCTATAAGTGAAAACAAAACAGAATTAAACCCACACACCCTAGAAATACTGGAGCAAGGTAATGGCAGTTCACTTCTGTACTGTTGCCAAGAAAATTGCAAGGACATCCCTGAGATATATCCACAAATTAAGTTTGACTCATATATTTGAAATGTCAGTTGAGACAAAAAAAAAAGCAAGCGTCTGAATTTACAAAATCAGCAGAATGGCAGTCAAGTATACTTGGTTTGGATTTGTAAGAGTTGATGGTTTTCAGAGGAACCATTGAAGCAATCAGCAGTTTGACCAAGAGCGAGCGTGTTGGAGAGAAATATCAGCACCCATCCATTTTTTCTATGTGCAGAAAAACAAGCAAACCAAATAAAAAAAGTCTAGAATCTTTATGGCCCAAGTCTTTTTATTTTGCTGCAGGTAGATACAGTTTGTTTGTTTATTACACAGGCAACCTCAGTTGCGGATTCTTTGTATTTGCTTCTCACTTGGAGATTTTTATTAATGTCTTCAATATTATTAATGTTGTCAGTTATTTCTGGAGCTCTGCTTTGGAAAGCCTATTCTTACCTCCTCCTAGAAATTTTAAATCCCTAAAGTTTCTGATGATGCTGAAGACAACTGCAATTGGATACATTCCCAGACTGTTTCTAGTCCAATCCCAAAATGGGAAGTGCCTTTGCTAGTATCTCTTCAAAACAATGCATTTATTTATATCTCATGTATCTAGAAAATGGGCAAATGTATTGCTCAAAAACACTCATGCAGGCAAACATTTCTGAGCCGAGAGCCAATAATGAGAGAATGAATTTCACTGGTTTTGCGCCAGGAAAAAAAGAGGTTGAGAATTAATTTCCCTTTAATGTCAAAATCCTACAGAAAAAGAAGTAGCGTACAGAGTTTATACTTTTGAAAGCAGCCCCTTTTTCTGACTTAGAGCAAAATACATATGGAAAATATAACATTATTGCATACAGAAGCCACACTCAGGTCATGAAAAACATTGAATTCATATGTAGATGAGTAGTTATTATGAAGCTTATTTAAATATGTGAGGACAGATTGTTCAGAATTATTATTCATTGCCTACAGGAGTGTTTCACTTCTTCACTGCATGTTATTTCTGATAAAAACTTTTTGTGTTTATTTGGAACCCTACAATGAGAGAGTAGTTGTCATGAAATTGCAATGTAACATTGATAAAGCAAATTTCCCTTCCCTTCTCTTCCCCACTCTCCCCCATCCTGCCCTGCTGCTTGGGAGTGCACAAGCTTCCTAGTAATTGTCTCTACTCTATTTGTATCTTACCAGCTTCTGAGCGGTCCATCTGCCCATCCTTAGATGAACCTTCCCACTTCTCGCTGCCCCTGAAACCCCACACATGGAGCAGCCTGGGAAACACTGAACTGAGACATTTGGTACAGAACTGCAGGCCTTGCTCAACTCTGGACCGTGGCCTCTTCTGTGAGCGAGGATCTGAGCCTGCTCTGTATGCCTCAGAGCGTAACTCAACCCTTGGACTCTATGGTGACTTTGGCTCTCCTGGATTCTTTGAGCGGCCAGCGGCAGCCCCTGGAATCTTTGTGGAGACCCCACCTGGACTGCAACCGGAGAAGAGTGCAAATAGCATCAAATTGGAATCAGAACTCCTCTGTCGCCCTCTGTTGCTCAGCAGTGGCTCCTACAAATGCGTCAAATGCAGCAAGGTAGGAATTAAATTCTAATTTGGAGGGGGCAGGCCAAGCATGGGCACACCAAAAGGCAAGGATGGTCAAAAGAGAGGTAGACCAATGATTTGAAGAAGTGATGGGAGGTGTGGGTCAGTGTGTCACATGACTTGCCCTGACCTTTTATTGATCACATGATTCAAAATGAACTGATGCATCGGGCCAATTTTTTTTCCTATTATTTGTTTTTGCACAACGATTGGTCAGATGCCTACAAGAAACCCACAGCAGGGCATAAAATCCAGTTCATATTCTCCAATAGCTATTAAAAACCACCAAAATCTTGTATTGTGATTCTGATAATACATATAGTTATTATTATAAGTCACCATTAATAATGAATTCATCATAACCATGTTCATCGAGGTCCAATCACCTGGTACGCTCCCACAGGCAGGCCCTCCTGGGGGTGCTGTCGGCCAGACAGTGTCAGTTGGCGGTCCCCTGTGGGAGGGCCTTCCCTGTGGGGGCGCCCACCCTTTGGAACCAGCTACCCCTGGAGCTGCGTTTGGCCCCGGACTTGCGCTCCTTCTGCCATGATCTCAAGACTTGGCTGTTTGCACAGGCTGGCCTGGATTGAGTAGGGTTGGGGATTTTAATTCAAGGGTATTATAATTTGATTTTATTATATTTGGATTAGAGTAAATTTGATAAATTTTGTATTTATTTGTATATATATTTCAGTGCAAGCCGGCCCAAGTCCCCCCGGAGATGGGGCAGCCTATAAATCCAATAAATAATAATAATAAATAATAATAATCACATGCTATATATCACAAAAGATCTAGTATCCTTTACATAAAGCAATTCAGTCTTCAGTTGAACTAATTAGTTGATTGACTTGTGTTATGGATCACAGGTAATTTTTTTTAAATTGGTCACCTGGATGTATAGGTAAAAGGTGAAGGTTCCCCTCACACAAATGTGCTAGTTGTTCCTGACTCTAGGGGGCAGTGCTCATCTCCATTTCTAAGCCGAAGAGCCAGCACTGTCTGATGACGATTCTGTGGTCATGTGGCCGGCATGATTAAATGCCGAAGGTGCACAGAAAGTTGTTACCTTCCCACCGAGGTGGTCCCTGTTTTTCTACTTGCATTTTTTATGTGCTTTCAAACCGCTAGGTTGGCAGAAGCTGGGACAAGTAACGGGAGCTCACTCCGTTACATGGCGCTAGGGATTCTAACTGCCGAACTGTCGACCTTTCTGATTGACAAGCTCAGTGTCTTAGCCACTGAGCCATCACATCCCTTCACCTGGATGTATAGAATAGCTTAAATTGGGAATCCTTGAATGAAACCATCCTTACAAAACCATTAAAATACAATTCCTGGGAGAACAACATTAATTGACAACAGTAAACCACTTCTTAAGAATCCTTTCTACACATGTTGTCCTTTGGTTATTGCTCAGTGGGAAATTCTTGGTCGTACAACTTCAAGGGCTTAGAGTCAGAACCTGCTGTGAGCTTCAGCCACTGAACACTGATGTTTTCCTTCATACTTTTGTTTCTCAGGACTTCTCTACTCCGCATGGCCTGGAGGTGCATGTTCGTCGTTCACACAGTGGCACCAGGCCCTTCGCGTGCGAAATGTGTGGCAAGACATTTGGCCATGCCGTTAGCTTGGAGCAGCATAAAGCTGTGCATTCCCAGGTACGAGTGCAGGAGGAGATGACTCTGCGGGGGGGATTATGATGGAGTCTCCAGGTATCAGAAGTTATGAGGACGGAGAGATAGGCATTAATTCTGAATGAGTCCTCCAGTTGTAGCTCATCCGGAAAAAGATCCATTAAAGAGTCAAGTAATAGATCTTCTCTACATGTTCGTTCTCTAAGAGGAGGCTGCTAAAAGATACACTCCATGGCAGACTTCCACATAAAGGCCAGAAGTCTGTATAACTGTAATTTATGGCATAAGCAGTGACATCAATCCAATCTCCAGATGAAAGGAATACCTTTTCCTACTATTAGCAATGGGGTGGAGACATTCTGGGATAGCTAAATGTTTGAGATAATAAGATGGATTTTCTCAAGACTTCTGAAGGGGTACAGGTTGGAAACTGTTGCTATCTGTGATTGAGCAATGCCTATAACAAAATTTTAATAATAGTCACTGCTTCAAAAACCACCTGGTTTTCTGTGTCCTCCTCGTAGAGAACTCTTGTGCTGAACCCTTCATTTTTCCACACAAATATGGCCAGAGGAGCTGAATCCTTCAGCATTTCAGCCAAGATGGATGAAAGTGTATGGACTTATCCCCATTCAGAATTGATTCATTCTTTCCAGGATCTGTAATAACAATAATCTCGGAAAAGTTTTATATGCAGGCATTGCTGGGGGAAAGAGAGCCAACGATGGGAAATCAGTGTGTCCGTCCCCAAGTGGGCAGAGCAATAAAATAGCATTTGTCTCACACATCTGGCTCCTAAAGCTCATCTTTAGAGCCATTCGCATTTTCCTGTCAGCAAGATGACTTATAATCCATTGTACCAAATTGGAAAGGTTTATGGTCTCTCTACCACAGGGGAGTCAAACTCAATTTCATTGAGGGCCGCATCAGGGTTGTGTTTGACCTCGGGGGGGTGGGGCACGGTCAGGGTGGGCATGGCCAGATTGATGTCACTCATGTCAGGGGCGCCTGTGGTGGCCCGAGTGTTCTACCAGCGAAAATGGGCTCTCGGGCTCCATTTTTGGCCATGTGCACTCCCCTGAGGGCTTTAGGAGGCTGTTGCGGCTGAAAATGGAGCCTGGGAGGGCTGCGTGCAGCCCTCCCGAGCTCTGTTTTTGCTGGCAGAGGCACAGCAGGCCAGTCCTTCGCTGTTTTCAGGGCGGTCTAGCAGGCCAGATCGAAGCACTCTGCAGGCCGTATCCTGCCCGTGGGCCTTGAGTTTGACACCCCTGCTCTATCAGACACAGTAGAATTTAGTAGAGCAGAGGCCAGAGCTTTTGGTGGAAAAGAGAGGTCCTGCAGTAGAGGTTTCCTTCTGTTTTCCCAAAACCCAGCCCAATTTACTATACTTTCCAACACTTAGACAGGCTTCAGTCTGCATCAGCAATGAAAAAATTATGAAATGGAGGCCCTTTGTGTCTCTGCAAAAATTAAGTGAGGCATGGGGCAGGGAAGTGGTGCGAATGAGCTCTGTATGTAGGTACACACACTGTTGCTTGTATAGAGAAAGAGGATGTGAAAAGCTTTTAGACGGACTAATATGATAGTTTGGGCTGCCACATGGAGCTTGTTTGAGTGCAACAACTACCATTCATCAGACCCCATTGAGATCTTTCTATTATATGAAAATCTAAGTTGTTGGAAAAACTCTTTAGGATCAAGCTGATGATTAAAGATAAATGATCAATTAACCCAAATTCAAATTTGGTTACAATTATTTCTTTAACACATTAAATAGGATTCTTTTTTTTTTGGAGGAAGCACAACATTCAGCTTTTTTTTTAAAGACAGCTATTCCAATAATTCAGGGGTAACGGCTATACTTGATGCAGGCTAGTAAGGAGAGAATATCAAAGGAATTATAGAGGTAGTCCTTGATTATTATTATCACAACGGAGCCCAAAATTTCTGTTGCTAAGTGAGACATCTATTAAGTGAATTTTGCTCCATTTTACGACATTTCTTGACGCCGTTGTTAAATGAATCAGTGCAGTTGTTAAGTCAGTGACATGGCTGTTAAAGGAATCTGGCTTCCTGATGGACTTGGCTAGTTCGAAGGTCACAAAAGCGAATCACATAACCCCGGGACACTGCAACCATCGTAAATATGGATCGGTTGCCAAGCTTTTGAATTTTGATCGCGTGAGCATGGGGATGCTGCAACTAAATGAACTGTGGTAATGGCATTTGAGCCCCAGGGTGCCTTCTTAATATATCACAGAACCTGAAACTGAAAAGTGAAGTTTTATGGCTTAAGGGGAGTGGAAGACATTTCCAACAAAATTTGGAAAACGGTATTCCTTGTTTCTTCCTTGGTTTTATCACTACTGCTTCCCATCATTTCCATAAGAAGCTTTGAGAAATCCGATTCTTCTTTATAAGGGTATATAAGAAAGTATGAAGAAAGAAAATTCATTTCAGGGAAAACTGCATTTTTATTTAGTTTAAATATAATTATAAGGATAATAAACAGCTTGGTGGCTCAGGCTGTTAATTGCCTGCACTTAAGTTCCAGCTGCCTACAACTGCTGTAGGCTTGAATCCCACCAGGCTCAAGGTTGACTCAGCCTTCCATCCTCTCGGGGTAGGTAAATTGAGGACCCAAGATTGTTGGGGGCAATAAGCTGACTTTGTAAAAAATGCCGCTTAGTAATAAGCAGGCATATACAATCGAATGAAGGCTATTGCTGAGCACACTGGGTTGCATCCCAAAAATTATAAGCCGCCCTGAGTCTCCGGAGAAGGGCGGCATATAAATGTAATTAAATAAATAAATAAATAAATAAATTATAAGGATAATACATTGCAACAGATGCTTTTAAACTGCATTACAGGGCTGGTCAGTTAGGGCTTTTTCTCACACAGCTTCATTTTTATACTCCGCATTTACATTGCCTGAGCAGCATACTTAGTATATAAACCTTAGTTTTTCCTACATTCTGGATTCTGTTCAGGTATTTGCATTAGACCTAAGACAGGTGAGGGAGACTTAAAGATGCTTTTCATCACCAGTGTAATAATAGACCTTCCAGTTTAATTTGATACATCCTTGTGGTTCAGCTTCTTCAGATTTGCTCCAAGGTGATAAACGGTCTCCCACAATCTGTTCCCTTCTGTGTTGGATCTACAATTTTCACAATACTAACTGGCAATTGAGAGTTGTAGCCCAGGAGAATGGCTGGAACTTGCTTGTGATCTAGATGGCTGCTCCTGGAGAGGAAGCTCTAGATTAGACTGGTGTCCATTATGAATTGGTAGACACAGGCCAAATCAGCAATTATTGTAACTACATTTTGCTTTCTCAATAAACATCCAATTTAGACTTGAAGATAGGCTGTGGAAGGTATGGTTAAAGTAATCTAGACCGAGTATTCATGTCTGTTACTACCCATTTGCTTCAGTGGGAGCTGGTAGACAGGGCTGGGATTCAAAAATCCCAACAACCGGTTCTCTGCCCAGTTGCTGGGTGGGCATGGCCATGGTGGCCTACCGGAACTTCCAGGTGGACCATTTTTTGTCTTCCACAGAGTCCAGAGGCTTCCCTCAGGCCTTTGGGAGGGTGAAAATGGCCTCCCCCCAGGCTCTGGAGGCTCTCTGGAAGCCAGAAACAGGCCTGTTTCCAGACTTCCAGAAATTCTGGGAGGGACGTTTTTCACCCTTCCAGAACCTTCGCATGGATCCTGCACTTACCTGCATCTAAAATGGGCTGTGTGGAGACTCCCCTCTGGGAGGGGAGGGGCAGGGTGGATGAGGCCAGTTCAACTACCAGTTCAGCTAACATCTGGTTCGCCTGAACTGGATGAATCCCACCCTTCTGGTAGACCTTTTCAAATTATAATTTGGGTAACATAGCTTGACGTAGATGAGAACAGTATAGGTAGGGTGCACTGTTCATTTGTGAAAGAAAGGCTTGCACTCAAGCAAATCCGGTGATTAATATCAGATTTTGTAAAAGGGATGTGCAGCATAAGTCATACTGGAAAGTAATATATTTTCCTTACAGCTTTCACAAGTGTTGTGTTTGGTTTTAACATCTGGTTATAGCAGTATCACCTTCCTTCTTGGCTTTCCACACAAGCTTACACTTGTGGGAAATCTTCTTCGTAGCTCTTAATGCACAGAGATATTTAGTTTTTATGTCTGGATAGCCCGTCCTGAAATTTCTTTGGGATGAAGGTATGATCTATGAATTTCTAGAATTAACAACAATCATTTGGAATTCTGTTCTATTTGGAGAATTTTACGTATAAAAAGAGTCTGAGCCTCAATACACCCCCATTTGTTGGGTGAGTCAGTTATGCCCCCCAAAACAGCAAACTCGTCACATTGTTCCTTCATGCTTTTTGCCTTTTCACACAAAGGCAAGTTTCCTTGGGCTGCAAGTCAAACTTTCCAAATGGCAACCCCGAGGAGCGAGACATCTGTGCAAATGCACATTTCTTCCAAAGCAGAAGCATTTTAAGGTTTAAAAATCAAGTTTCTGCCATTTTTTGGATTTGTTTTTCCTTTTCCCGATGCAACCCCAGCTACATTTCAGGCAGCAAGGTATAGGCCAAAGCAGGGTTTTCCCTGCACACATCTTTCTGTGAAATAAAAATGTGTTATGGCAATTAATTTTATAAAAAGGCTAATCAATTCTTCCCGTTTGTGTAGTTTATTTTAGAAGTTTGTCAGTATTCATTACTTTCTGTAGGAAACTATGCTGGTGGGAGAGTTTCCTGAATATTCTGAAATATGTCCAGACCCAGATTGCGTTCCATTAGTTGCTGGCTAGGCCAATTCTGGCAATTAAAGTCCATATACATTAAAGTTGCCAAGTTTGAGAAACACTAGCTCTGCTTAGTTTAATTTATTTTTTCCAAAGTCTAATTATTTATAGATAATGTATCAATGTATTTATATCTGGATGATAAACACAGAGAGAAAGAGAGAGAGAGAAAGAGAGAGATTAATTATAATCTAGTTTAATTCTTTTTTTCAAAAGTATTCCAGATCATTAATAATATTTTTAACCCCTTCATCCACTAAGATTCTTCCCTTATTCAAATTGTCCTTTAAAGCTATACACTGTAGGAATTTGATTTACAAAACAGACTTTTTAATCCACTTTTGTTGTCTTGTGAATCAATTAACAAGGATAAGACAGTTAATATTGTAGCTGTATTGCTGTGCCTTGTATAGTTCAGTAAAGTCTGTTTTCCTTTTGCAGGAACGCAGCTTTGACTGTAAGATCTGTGGGAAGAGCTTCAAGAGATCTTCTACTTTGTCCACTCACCTTCTCATCCACTCAGATACCCGGCCTTATCCATGTCAGTACTGTGGAAAGAGGTTCCACCAGAAATCTGACATGAAGAAGCACACTTTCATCCATACAGGTAAAGTCTGCATTTTCATCCAGCTTGATAGATTTTCTTAATGGTGGGATAAATGTATGGTCATTGATGTACCCACTAGCTCCTTTTAGTTTTTTTCCCCTCTCTCTCTTCATGATCATCATCTCTTATCTCTCCCAGCCCCTCTCTCCATCTACCATCTATCTGTTATGTATGCAGAGTTTGAAATGATTGGTTGTTGTTGTAAAGTGTTTGAATTCATTGGTTGTAAAAGTGCGGGAAAACCCTGCACTCTGATTGGCTGGCAGCCGCAGCAGCCGGCTATAAATAGCTGCCGCACCTGAGCCATTAGGGTCCATTCTGAGCTGAAGTCACAATAAACTAACAGCTGAAGCACTCTGCGTCTCATCTCTCCATGCAAACTTAACACTGGCGACGAAGTTGGGATTTCCCCAAGGAGAAGACAACGTGGAACGAAGAAGAGCGAGATGGCTGCACTGAACACCCCCCCAGCCCCATTCGACCCGAAGAATGAAGACTGGGAGTCGTATGCAGATAGTTTTCAGATGTATTTAGAAGGAAACGATCTGGCCGCCATTTCTGAGCAGCGGAAGAGAGCGGTTTTTCTCACTTATTGCGGTCCTGCAGTCTTCAAGATGGCGAAGGCATTGGCTGGCTCGGCAGACGTGAAGGTAATGGCATGGTCTGATCTGGAGAGACTTTTAAGGGCACACTACATGCCCCAAGTATCGTGCCTCATTAGGAGACACGAGTTTTATCGCCGCGATCAGGGAGAAGACGAAAGTGTCAATGACTTCGTGGCAAGTTTAAGGAGCATTGGGGGGGCATGTAAATTCAGCAGTTTAGAGGAGGCCATGCGCGATCATTTTGTATTGGGCCTTAAAGACAAGGTCTTGCAGAGCAAATTACTGATGAAACCCAAAATTACGCTGAAAGAAGCCATAGAGGAAACATCTTCAGCAGAAGCTACCAAAACCTCAGCAGCAGCCATGAGGAAAATGAACAAGACTACGGGCCATTCTGATGGTGAAAAGACCACCACAACTCATTTTGATGAACCTGAATCCGAGTCAGAATATAGTGGAGAAGAAGAAGGAATTAACAGACTCAGAATGGAGCGGAAACGAAACGACCTGGGAAGAAAGAGGCGAGATTTCCACTGCATAGGTTGTGGGGGAACCCACCCCCGCACTGAATGCAAATTCCTGGAAGCCATTTGCCTCCGTTGTGAAAAAAGAGGGCACATTGCAAGAGTCTGCAAATCATCCAGAACTCCACCAAACAGAAGGAAGTTTGTTGCAAACAACAAAGACAGAGAAGTCAAGCCAAACAACAACAGTGAGAGAATGAGGCACAGCACAGAAGTAAATGGAAAAAATGAAACTCATCAGACAGTAACTATTGGTCATTCCTCTTCATTAAATAACAGAAAAGTGCATGTCAAGGTATTTATTGAAGGAAGGCCTTGCCAAATGGAAGTGGACTCAGGTTCATACCTATCCATGGTGTCATGGGACACAATTCAAAGACTGATACCAGACATTCAGAAGACTCACTTCAAAAAACAAGCACTAACTCTTAAAGACTACCAAGGGAACAAGATTCCAGTAGTTGGAACAAGAGAATTCAACGTGAAATTCAAAGGCCACACCAAGCACCTACCATTGACCATTGTAGGAAAAGATCGCCCAAGTTTGCTGGGACTGGAGTGGTTCAACCCGCTGGGCATCGAAGTAACTGGCATCAATCACGTGAGCAACACTGATTGGGAAGAATCATTGAAGTCTGAGTTTCCAGAGGTCTTCAGCAACAGATTAGGCAAGTACTTGGGGACCCCTATCACTTTTAACCTAGATCCCAAGGTACAACCAATCCGTTTAAAACCCAGGAGGGTACCATTTGCTTTGAAGGAAAAAAATAGATGATCAATTAGATAAGCTAATAGCCCAAGGGGTACTAGACCCCACAGACCACTCCAGGTGGGAGACACCCATAGTCACGCCAGTCTAGGCTGATGGTTCTGTGAGAATCTGCGGGGATTACAAGGGGACATTGAACCATGAGCTTCAACAGAGCGCATATCCGGTTCCAGTGGTTCATCATTTATTACATTCTCTGGGCAGGGGCACAGTCTTCGTCAAATTGGACCTGGCCCAAGCATACCAGCAGTTAACAGTAGACGACCTAACTGCAGAAGCCCAAACCATTGTAACCCATTGGGGTGCATTCAAATGCAAGAGGTTACAATTCAGAGTAAGTGTGGCACCAGGCATATTTCAAAGCCTCATGGAAAGGATGCTACAAGGGTTACCTGGGGTGGTGCCCTATTTTGATGACGTTTTAATCTCTGCTGAAAATGACACTCAATTACAGGAGAAACTCAGAGAAGTCCTGACCAGGTTCAGAAAAGCAGGGTTAAAAGTAAAAAAGAAAAGTGTACACTAAGAACTGACAAAGTAGAATTCTTGGGATATATGATTGATAAACAGGGCATCCACCCCACAGAAGCCAAAGTCTAGGCAATCAAAGAAGCCCCCAGACCAAAATGCAAAACTGACTTGCAAGCATTCCTGGGACTTGTTAATTTCTACCACATGTTTCTACCTCAGAAAGCAACCATTGCAGAACCCTTACATAGACTACTGGATAAAAATCTGCATGGGTTTGGGGCAGAAAGGAAGAGTCTGCATTTATCAATATCAAGAGACTAATAACTTCTGATTGTGTATTGATACAGTTTTCTGAGAATTTACCTGTAGTATTAACTTGTGATGCATCCCCTTTTGGAATGGGGTTGGGGTGCTGAGCCACTTGCTTCCCAGTGGAAGGGAAGCTCCCATTGCTTTTACTCTCGACTTTGACTAAAGCAGAGAGGAACTACAGTCAACTGGACAAAGAAGCTTTGGCACTTGTAGCAGCAGTCAAGAAGTTCCACGAATACGTCTATGGGAGAAGATTCACCATTGTCACAGATCACAAACCACTGTTGGGCATTGTGGCAGGAGACAGACCAACGCCAACCATCCTGTCACCCAGAATGCTGAGATGGACTGAATTTCTTGCTGCTTATTCATATAAACTCATCCATAGACCGGGAAAAGACATTGGGCATGCAGATGCTTTGAGTCGCTGCCCACTTCCTTTGCACATTGAGGACCCTGCTCCTGAAACTTACACCTTTTTTCTAGAAACTGTTGCCAAGCTTCCAGTCCATGCTGCTACAATTGCTAGAGAAACTGCCAAGGACACTTTATTGGCTCCTATTGTGAGTTGGGTTAAAAAAGGTTGGCCACTGCAAGATCTGCCTCAGGCTTCCCAACCTTTCAAATCCAGGCAAACTGAATTATCTGTATTAAGAGGATGTATTTTGTGGGGTAACAGGGTGGTTATTCCTGCAAAACTGCAAAAAGAGGTTTTGGAAATGTTACATGAGGGTCATCCAGGTATTGTCAGAATGAAGGGATTGGTTATTGAAGTAAAGTGTTTGAAATCATTGGTTGTAAAAGTGCGGGAAAACCCTGCAATCTGATTGGTTGGCAGCCGCGGCAGCTGGCTATAAATAGCTGCCGCGCCTGAGCCATTCGGGTCCGTTCTGAGCTGAAGTCACAGTAAACTAAGAGCTGAAGCACTCCGCGTCTCGTCCCTCCATGCAAACTTAACACTATCTATCATTAATCTATCTCATCTCTCCTTCCCTCCATCCATCCATTGAACCAATTTTCTCACTAAATCAGGATGGAGAAAATTTTACAACCAGTATATCTGCTAGTATTAATTCATTTCAGAAAGATGAATCGGGTTGTTGTTGATGATTGAAACGGAAGAAATCTTACATTAGAGGGTAAGACTTAGCATGTACATGAAAATATATAAAATAGGTATAATTTGTTCCTATAATTAACCAGTCAGAACAAAGCAATTTGGTGTGTGTTGTTTTTAGGCACTATGTTAATCTTCATAACTTTTCCATTGTTCTTAGCACTAATCAAAATGTAGGAAAAATTAAATATAAAATATCTGCTAATTGATCTAATTGATAAAAGCTAACAAAAAAGGAAAGGCAGCCATCTTAATAATGTAAAAAATAAGGTATGCTACACACCAGGGGTGTCAAACTCATGGCGTCACGTTGTCTTCATGTGATGTATTGTGACTAGACTAATTTATAATTAAATTATAAAACCAAATAAAACAAATGTGTCATTTCTTCCATACTCCTAGTCTGGGGGAAAAAGGGGTCACATCCTATTTCTATGAAAAGGGTATAAAAATTATTGAGGATATCGTTTTCCTAGAGTAAAAAAAATGTTACTTTCAGAAACGCTAAGAATGATGGTTAGGAAAATTAGTCAGATTTATGTTCCTTAAAAATGTTTCTTGTTATGTAAGCTACTAATAGTACCAGTCCCTATGAGACTTTGTGAAATAGGAGATTTTCCTGCTCCAGATACCAGGCAAACCATTGTCTATTTAGATGGGTTCTGTTACATTGTGCTATCTGGTATTAACAGAGCTAGATCCAAATTTAACTGCATAGGTAGCATCTATATGAAATGAAATGACATTATTTTAACAATTGATTAACCTCCAGATAAAAGAAAATCACATAAAAATCAATAAAATAAAGCAAGCAAATAAATAAATAGGCACCACAGATATAAATCTCTTATGAAATTATCATGAATTTTAGCAAGAATCTAATTAATAACTGAAAGCTTTAAAATCCAACCATCCTGTCTTTACTGACAATAGTTTCTTTGTGTGACTATTTGGGGCATACTTGTATATCAGTCAGTGGAGTTAATTTGAAAAAAGGTGATGCTGATATGTGGCTTGTGAGGGTAATAACACCTTGGCTGCCCCTCTAACAGCTTCTAGAACACGTAGCAGTAGTCAATAGCCACAAGAATAACCTCTTCTACTAGGTGAAATATGAGCAGGTTATAACTTTCAGTGTGTGTGTGTGTGCGTGTGTGTGTGCACGCGTGTGTGTGTGTGTGTGTGTAGTTTTCTTGGTAAGATTTTTCAGAAGTGGTTTGCCATTACTGTTAAGTTTGCATGAAGAGACAGACGCGGAGTGCTACAAGCTCTTTGTTTATTAGTGATTACAGCTCAGAACAGACCCACTTTGGCTGGGCTGTGGCTGCTACTTATAGCCAGCAGCCGCAGTTGCCAGCCAATCAGAGTGCAGGGTTTTCCCGCACTTTTTTAAACCAATCATTTCTAACATTTTACAAGAACAGTTCAAACTAAACCAATGACATTTAAACCTACATACATAACAATTACCTTCTTCCTAAGGCTGAGAAAGTGTGGGTGGCCCAAGGCTACCCAGCTGACTGTGTCTAAGAAGGAACTAGAACTCACTATCTCCCAGTTTCTAGCCTAATACCATAACCACTACATCAAATTGGCTTTTTTCTGTCTCATTGTTCTAAAGTTATTTATTTAGTCCCCGCCTCCCCCCAATGAAATAACTTTAAAACTGTGTGTGATGATGGACAAAGTGTCATAAACTCAAAAGTCATTTTCTTTTTTGATAAACACAGAAACTAAGGCAATGAATAATGGAGACAAATGAAAAACAAAAAGATATTGAGATTTATATGAAATGAATGTTTTTCACAGGTATTTCCTTCTCGCTAATTTAATTAGCGCTTGTAGCTGCTATAACTATAACTTGATCCTTTTTTGTATTTGGGAGTCCTTGTTTCAGGAAAAGATTACCGAATAGGTTGTCAGTATTATTTGAGGGTAGGCCTTAGCCTCATAGCACCTGCTGCTCCCTAAAATGGCACCCATTTAAAAACAACAACATTTATTTGGACTGAAATTGCATGAAATCACCCAATCATGAGATTTTTGAGCAGGCTTGCATCAGATCTCATGAAGACATACATTTTTTGAGGAGGACTGACAATCTCTTGATGAACAAACTGCTGAGGAATTCTAGCCTTCTTGTCTATGACACTTGAGCCATTGGTAAGGTCAGTGTTAGAGTTATCAGCTCTGGATTTCAAACATCCAGATGTTCATGAAATGGCAGCAAACAGTTTAAGTTCTGTAGAGAGAGGTTTTTCCGCGGATTGGAGAGGGCATGCTGCCTGCGTGCCATGGATGGGGCTTTGCTTGTTTGCACGGCCCAGTTTTTGGCATGCCACAGCCCAGTGCCAGTCTACGTACCCTGCATGCCACAGCCCAGTGCCGGGGTAGGGGATCCCTGATTTAATTGATTCCACTAACAATATCTTCCTTTCTGGAAGAATTTTATCCTTCATATTTCTAGCCAAAATATCTAGGACTGAATACCCAGAACGTAGGATTGTAGAATATCTGCATCTCATTTTTAAGTTAGTTTGGTAGGGCTGTTGTATTATTTTTAACCTTGCGTCCATCTTCTCATCCTTTTCAGGTGAGAAACCCCACAAGTGCCAGGTGTGTGGCAAAGCTTTCAGCCAGAGCTCAAACCTGATCACTCATAGTCGGAAGCACACTGGCTTCAAGCCCTTCGGCTGCGATCTGTGCGGCAAAGGCTTTCAGAGGAAGGTGGATTTGCGGAGACACCGAGAGACACAGCATGGTCTGAAATGAGAACCTGGTGGACTCTGGAATAACAACACAAACACTATGTCCGCAAACTTCCCTTTTCTCCTTGTGGGCTGCCCGTGCCCTGCCTCTGTCTCTCTGGTCTGATGCTTGAGTTCACTTCCTGCTCCATTCTCACTAAATAGGAGGTTGGAAGGAACTTGGTGAGAATTTTACAGAAATTAAGGCCTTGGAATGAACATGAACTGCCAAGCCTAAAGAAGTGGGGAGAGGCACCTTTTCAGAATTAAATCCTGGACGAATAACATATGTAAAGTATCTGTTCCCCCTTCACTCACACCTTGTAGCACAAAAGGCCCTATTTGGATAAGCTACTGGCATCCGCGAACCAGAAATTTCCCCACCCCCCAGGGGATCACACAGACCACATTGGTTTCCTGGAAGTTAATTTTCTAGGTTGCCCAAACTTCACATGGTATATAATCCCACAAAAGGGTACAAAGGGTATACAGGAGAGTGTGGTTTTTGTTTTGTACCATTTAAGAGTTCAAAGGTCATGTTTTCATTAAATTATTATTTTTCGCATGGGAATTTATAATTGGCTGTGGAGGGAGCAATTGTATTTCCCATTCTGTAAGGCAGAAAGTATCTCGATGATAATTGAAAAGAAGGTCCTGTCCAGTGGTACAGTGATGGAAGAAGATATGAAGCCTTGTGCCATCAATTTTGTAGCCACTGAGTCAGTTCCATCTTTCTGTCCCAGCCACATACGCAAATATTCAAATTTGGTGTATTTGAATATTTATTTCCAAATATTTAAAAACACACATGTGTTTTTAAAAAAGAGAAGAACCCCGTGAATTTCTCTTTTATAGCTCATTATTAAAGTAATACAACGAGCCTATTAAAGTGGGTAAAGGAAATAAAAAATGTCCGTGGGAGTCAGAGGAAAAAGTTTATATGTTTTTCTATGTAACTCACCAACCAACCACAAGCAAAGTGTTAAAATTTTTGCACTGTCCGCCTCCTCAAAATTACAATGGAAGCTCCTACTAGGCCATTTCTGTGGGTTGTTCCTGGCCATTTTGTTAAACTATTGAACACTAGTGGGGGCTTGAGGCAACATTTTTTTCCCTGGAGGAAGAGAGTTTCCCCACAGCTTCCGCCTCCGTTTTATGGTGTCTGCAAGGGGGAAATTAATATTGGTTGCCTCATGAGGTAATTATGTAATTTGTGACATTTATGTGATGATGTCACAATGTGTATGATTTACATCATGGCCTCTATGTATGTCTCTGCTAGAAAATGCATTTTCTTTTCCTCATAATCACTGCTGGTGTAGGATCCTTTGGATTAGGAACCAGTAATCTTTTATTTCCTGCTGCAGTTTGCTGGTACTTCTAATTTGCACCTGCAAGAAGATCTTTTGAAATAGCAGGCTCTTGGGTTTTGTTTTTTTTTGCAGTATCCATTGTAAGTGAGTCTCCTTTTTGGTTCATCAATGGCATTGCCCTGAAATTGAAGTGGAAAGACCCATGACACTTTACAGATTAGGATACTGAATGCCTTGAATTATGGGGAAAGAAATATGCACTCAAAACAGGCAAGTTCATATGTCCTTTGGCCCTCAGTTAGGCACCGATATAAAATAGGGGTGCTAGATTGCAGTACTACCCTAATGCTCTGCTCCACAAGCTTATATCCAATCAGTTTTATTTAAGGTGGCATCCCTATGTCCATGCATTGACTCTACAGCAATGACTATCAAGCTGGGAATTTGAGGGAACACAATGTCTCAGTGGTGTCCTTCAAAAGTTTGAATCTACCCAGTGAAGACTGAGAGTCATTCTCTGTACGCATGTCTATGTGCATGAAAATTGGAAAGAACACCATTTATGAGGAACTGCAAAGAAAGAACTAAACATAAATCAAGCAGGGTCTTAATGCTAGATATTTTAGAGATTTGTCCTAAAAAGGAAAGGAACAGATAGGGAGAGTGACAAATTTCCTTTGCTGAATGGCACTGGAACTTTGTAGGTAAATGTTAGATAGACAAGAAACAGCCTCCTAATCAGATCTGCACAGCTCATAGCTGACTAACCTTAATCACAAGGATGCCAGAATGACAAGATGTACCTTGTGACAGCATAGTGCGAGTTCTGCCTTTCTACAGTCATGCTGTGACATTGCACACAAGAAAGAAAAGGTGGTGTTTGTGTCACAACATCAAAATGCACGTACACATTTCCTAATTTCCCCCCAACCCTCCTTACCTATATATGGGACAGTTTCTTTGAAGTAAATTCCGAGTCAAAAAAGAATTGCTTTAACTAATCCTGGCCATATCTCACTATGAGAAGGGAAGAAAGGAGGGAAAATGGTTTTACTTTATAGATAGGAATGTAACTTTTTTTTGTGTAGATTCTACAATGTGTCTTATGTTCATCAATTCATATTTATTCAAGTAAAGCTTAAATTAATAAAGTTCTGAGGATTCTCAAGAATTGTATTTATTTCAACAAAAAGAGTTAGCCAAGTGTTCTGCATCTTAAATGGACTTCCAGTGGAGTAACATCCATAAGAATATAGGAAGAAAAATGTATTAGTCTTACTAAAGTATGTATATATAAAATTTCTAATGTTTTTGCAAGAAACACATTTCTTTACACATAGAATCAAAGTGTTCTCTATAGTCTGCAAGTGGGAGTATAAGATTCTGAACCAAATTTGGAGATATTCACATAATGTTTATGAGAGTCCACTACAAATATTGTAAGAAAATGAGCCTTAATTCATGTTCAAGTACTTGAAATGCTCCATGTTGTATATATTCAGGAGACTTCACACATAATTCCCCTGGCTCTGTGCAGTATCTGCAATCCTATGCCCATTAGGGAAGGAAAATAAACTATAGAATTCAATAGAACTTACTTTTGGGAAGGGCACCGAGTTTCCCAATATAAAGTTAATATTTGAATGTTCTTGCTATATGCCACTTAGCAACATAACCTTCACTTTCTTTCACAAAATATTGGTGCAATCTTTTTCACTAACCTAGAACACTCTTGCAATTTGGAGCTATTGTGGATTGTAAGAGTCAGAGCTTGGCATATCCTTAAATATCCTTAAGAGCCTTGGTGGTGCAGGCTGTTAAATGCCTAGCACTTAAGTTCCAGCTGCCTGCAATTAGTGCAGGCTTGAATCCCACCAGGCTCAAGGTTGACTCAGCCTTCCATCCTCTCGGGGTAGGTAAATTGAGGACCCAAGATTGTTGGGGGCAATAAGCTGACTTTGTAAAAATGCCGCTTAGTAATAAGCAGGCACATACAATGGAATGAAGGCTATTGCTGAGCACATTGGGTTGTATCCCAAAAATTGTAAGCCGCCCTGAGTCTTTGGAGAAAGGCAGCATATAAATGTAATTAAAAAAAAATTGGTGATGGCAATTGAACTGCCAAGGGCATTTTCCCAATGTGTGGAAGTGCTTAAGTCACGCTTTCCGCTGTTGTACAGTTCCATGAAGATTATATTTTTTGATTGCTCTGAAGGTTTAGAGGGGTCTTCAAACTTGGCAAGTTTAAGACTTGTGGACTTCAACTCCCAGAATTCTTGAGCTAACATGACTGGAGGAGGAATTCTGGGAGTTGAAGTCCACAAGTCTTAAAGCTGTCAAGTTTGAAGACCCCTAGTGTAGATTGTATTTCAGGTTTTGCCGCAAATCTTGGAATGTTTTGTTGAGCAAACCTATGTGCCTTTATAGATGTCCATCCAATCTATTCACATCACCACCATGTTTCCATCTCAGTTTATTTCTGTACTTCAAATCATGTTTTACTTTTGATCCCTGAGGATCAACATAGGAAGTTCCTTTTCAAAACTCTTTGGGTGATGACTCAGTTTACTCTACCATCAGAATCTATGGTAGCCTTCCCAACCTGCTGCTCTTTAGATGTGTTAGAATATAGTTGTCATAGCCAAGCCTAGAATCCTTAGAAAACAATCCATCATCTTTGGAATGGAGCTCTTTAGAAAAGGCTGGCCTTCAGATTCAGTTGCCTTTTCCAAAAACCTTTGTGTGAGTTAAACTGGTAATGGATTTACCCAGAAAAAAAAAAGAAGCTGCAGAACCACAGTAAAATAAGAGGGAAAGAGTTTAATAATCACAACAGATTATTGAATCTGCTCCAGTACAACATTTGAAGACTGCAAATAGGTTCCCTAATGTTATTGCTTAGTTGCATTAAAAATGCATGGTGTATATTGTGTGACTCATTATTCATGAAGCAGGTTTCCTACCTTTTGTCTGTCAAAGTATCTGAAGGAAAGAGTAAGAGGAGATCTAGCACTTACACACCTTTGTTTCTCCTGCTGAATTTTTAATAACACCTCCAGCGAGCCAGTTGGTGAACTTCAGTGTCTGCCGAAGAGTGAAAGGACAGAGCTGTCTAGAAAGACTAGCCCCTTTTGTGGTTTCTCATTTGAGCCTTGCCTTCATCCAGCCTTGATTAAATTACCTATCAAGTGTGCCCAGCTATCATGATTCACAGCTCTGAAAAACAAGCTGAATTTCATCTTAAAATGTGTGGGGGTGAGGGACTGAAATGAGAAAAAACAACAAGAAGAAAACTTACCACAGTTTAAAAAAAAGAGCACACTCTTTGCTGATATTATTCTTAGCAGAAAAATGGCTTTGTTTTAAGGTTTCAAAAAAAAATCTTTCCTTCCCCCCCCCCCGGGTTTCTTCCAAGTGGTGCAGGGATGATAACCATATCCCACTTTCTACCCTATTCTACTCTCATAAAGGGCAATATGGTAATCTGCATTAAATTAATTGCTTTAAGTAACAAATCCAAGGTCTCTGAGTGTGTTTCAATGATTGCCTCCAGCAGAACATACATAGCCTGCGTTGACTTTAAGAGATTTGCATTGCTCTCAACTCTGTGCTTTGCAAATGGGTTGAGAGTTGATGAGGTACCATGCTTGACGTGTTAGATAGGACTGGGGGGAACCCAGTTCAAATCCAGTCTGAGCCAAGGAAAGTGCCAGCCATTCTTTACTAGTCCAATCAAAACCACAAAGTTGCTGTTCTTAAGGGTGTGAGTTTTACCATATGCATATCACATAGGAACCCAGAAGAATCTAACCAAGTAAACATGGCCCTTTGCAACTAAGTGGATGAGTTTAAAAGGTATTATAATTCAGTTTATCTGCATGCAAGCAAAAGTTAACAATAGGCACATTAGGGTATTTTGACACAAGAATAGGCGGTCACCATGTTAAGAATGCATGCTATTCCTGACTCTTTCTCCTAACTCAAATTTGTATATAAGTCAGAAGTCATACTTAAGAACAGGCTGCCTTTTCCTAAAAACAGTGGATGACTTTGTTTGGCTGACAAATCACTGAAGTTGCACAATGTTTCTATGAACCACTGAAAAGCATTAAAAACAGGCAGCCTGTTTTTAATGCGTTTTAAACAGGCATTTTAAAAAGTGCAGCTTCAATGGCTCAGCAGTATGATGGTTCCAGAAACAACTGTGCCGTCTGCCATTTTTAGGAAGGGGACACCTCTTTGTAAGTACAGCTTGTCCTTACATCATACACTCTTAAACCCAGGAACTGCATGGATCAGGGGTGGGATTCTACCGGTTCTGTCCACTTCTGTAGAACTGGTTGCTCTGAAAAGCAGCAAACAGAGAGCATACATAGAACCGGTTCTACATCTGCTGCTCTTTTGGCCCATCTGCTTGCCCAGGCTCTTATCTGACCTTTATTTCCTGCTTTTTCAACCGCAGCTGCTTTGCGCGACACAGCTGTGGTTGAAAAAGCAGCTGCTTTGCGCGACACAGCTGCAGTTGAAAAAGCAGGAAAAAAGGGCTTTTCCAACCGCTGCACACTTGCAATGCAGCACTGCTCAGCTGTCTGGGCAGCTCAGCAGGTCATAAATTGCACTTGCGTGATTTGCGTGACTCGCATGCACACATGCACGCACAATGCACAGCAACAGAACCGGTAGTTATACCGGTCGGATCCCATCCCTGGCCTGTATGCTAGCTCAGATTAACTGAACCTCATTGCTAATATCATGACAACACACTAGGTTGTGTGGGTGACTGGCTTGCGATTTTGTGTTTTGAACAAAAAGAAGAATCTTTTGGTAACTGTTCTCTATTTCCGTCTTGTTGACTATGGTCTTATCTCTTGAGTTTGGTCTCAGCTCTTTTGTGAAGCCCCAGCTCTTCACCCAGGCCTTTGGTGAGAGAGAAGGAGACCCCTCATTTCACTGTGTTTGGAATGTTTTAATTTTTTAAAAATGTTTTATCGTAATTTCTTTGAGTGTTCTGAGACAGGCTACATATTACCCAGTCCTTTTCTTCTGGTATTTGCACATCTGGCTGGCTTTCATCTCTAAGGCAGGACTAGAACTCATCACTCTCCCACTTCTGGCCTGGTGCCTTATATACCACTATATCAAAATGGCTCTTACCCAAAAATGAATAACATAAGAGAAGGCACACATATATTAGTGCACACACAGTCAGCCCACTACATATACACATTCACACCGAGACATATTAATCAGTGCAAATCAATTCATTGCAGGAGAAAGTTTTTTCAGTTAAGGTTATGCTTGGTATTTTACCGCTTTTCTGCAGGTTAGAAGAAAGTTGTTCAAGTTTCTAGTCATCCCAAGTCAAATTTTGCATCTAAGTCAGGATTAGAACCTGGGACTTCCTTCTTGTACTCCAGTATCTTAACTCTTATTCCACACTACTGTGTGTATGCATTAATCTGAAAATGTGATAAAAGGAAGGAATGTCTGAAATACGTGCCTAGAGAGTAAACATGTGAGCAATATTTGTTTTTAATTAAGTGGAAAGGACGTCTAAATCTACATTTTGTTCTGGAGTTTTGGAGTGTGGCCTGGCATTAAAAACCTCACTGCAGTTCTCTCCTCCAACATTTTGCTCACCTTTGCTTTGCATCCAGGTGATGGTCCTGTTCCCACCTTCACCTGATCCCACACCCCTAGGCCACCAGTTCCTTCATAATAAAAGAGAACGTTATTTTGATAACACAAGGTTGTAATGAGAGAGATGTCGTTAATAACGGATAAATCTCAGGGTGGAACTGGAAGAGACACCTGGAGACAGGTGCTCAGTCTCCCAACAGTTATACCTGTTGGGCTGGTCAACTGACTGGAGTGAAAAATTAGCAGTGAGGGGAATGAATTGAGCGTTGACTCCTCCCGTCCTCTCCAAGACTTCTTCAAACCCACTTCCCTAGCCAGGAAAAGGAGACTGAAGAGCCACAAGTGTCACATTTTGTTTAATGTCCTCAGGAATCTCCTTGTACTCCTCAAGATCTCAGGTTGCTTCTCTGAATTCGTCATCCCAGCTGCTTCTTAGGAAAGCATAAAATATATGCAGAGCAGATACCAAGCTGGAGGAAGGTGCCTGTAGCTATAAACATGTCTGGCACACCTCCTGTGGGAATATTTACTGCCCTAACAAAGATTAACTCAATGTAGGCCATAAAATCTTTCAAAAAAAAAATCAGAAGGAGAGCTGATTGCTCTAACATCCTGATTTTTAGTTTCTTCTTCCCAGTGAAAAAAAAACGAATATTATTAAATAAATTAAAGCAGGGGTGTTCAACCTTGGCAACTTTAAGGCTTGTGGACTTCAACTCCAGAATTCCCCAACATGGCTGGATGGGGAATTTTAGGAGTTGAAGTCCACAGGTCTTAAAGTTGTCAGTCTTGGATATCCCTGCATTAAAGTATTCAATAATTCCTGGCATTCGGCTTTTTTTCATTCCATATAAGCGAAACCTTCTTTTACCTAGTCAGAATGCCGAAAACCTTTCCTCACCATTCATGACTATGGTGTCCTCCTGAGCAGCCTATGGGAATTGAGATCATTTTCTTAGAATGGTGCCACATTCTTTGCTGGATGCTACCCCCTGGTTACTGTGAAGAAGAGATCAGCCTTGTAGACAGTGACATGTGGCGTGCACAGTTCAGTTTTCTCCCATCTACTTTTTAGTGTCTACTTGGCAAGTTTATGATGTGTGGACTTCAACTTCTAGAATTCCCATGCTGGATGGAGAATTCTGGGAATTGAAGTCCACACGTCTTAAAGTTGCTAAGGTTGCCAAAGTTGAAGAACACTGATCTATATGGAGCTATTGGGAGAAGGCATTTATTGATTCAGGTATTGTATTTTCAATACACTGATGATGCCTAATTCTACGTAACCATCCCAGACCACACTGTCAATGTGGTTGAAGTTTTATCCTGATGTCTGAAATCTGTAAAGACATGGAAGAAAGGAACTGAAGTTGAGCCCAAGCAAAGCAAAGTTGCTATTTCATTCATTTGTTCATTCATTCAATGAATTTTTATCCTACTTATGTTTTTGCTCAAAGCAGAATACATCCCTAATGCTCTGGCCTCCTATTTTTCCCACCAGAACATACCCGTGACATGAGTTGGACTGAGATGGACTACTGTAATCATGGCTTCTTCACCTCCCACTTTAATTAAGCTTCTCCCAATTCATTGCAGCTTGGTCTATTATTTCGTGTGACCTCACAATTTTGAGTAGGGGCAGTGGAGGTGAATGAGGGCAAGGACAAGAGTGGCATAGAAGATGAGGGAAAGTGCTTTTGAAATGGAGAAATATGTGCCTTGAAGGTACAGGAGTCAATTTATCAACAGTGGGAGAAACATCAATGTTCATCGATACTAATGTAAAACTGAGCCTCGTCTCTCTTCTAAACTGACGTGTGCAAGGTGAGAGGATTCTGATGGTACTAATAATGTACTTGTAATAAAAATCATTTAATAAAAATGCAAAGGGTGGTTCTGCTGTCAGCAATCCCAAATATAAAATGGTAGCACTAATGTAAAAGTGGGGTCACACTGGGGGTTTCCTGAAAGAATGGAGCGACTGTGATTCAGAATTTTGAGGCACATGTGACCCATTTTTCCAGCAAGGGACCGATTCAGATTCAGAATTTACACTAAGTTGCCTCTTGAGCAATGAATCCCATCCTGACAATGTAAAAAACCTGTGGACTTAATGACTACTTTACTCTTCCCAAAATTAGCAACTTTTTTGCTCTTTCCAAACCTCATTTGGGATTACAGGTAGTGCTTGACATACAACAGTTCATTTAGTGACCGTTCAAAGTTACAACAGTACTGAAAAAAGTGACCATTTTTTAGAGTTACGGCCTTTGCTGCACACCCACGATCATGTGATCAAAATTCAGCTGCTTGGCAACTGGTTCATATTTATGACCATTGCAGGGTCCCAGGGTCATGTGATCATCTTTTGAGCCCTTCGGATAAGCAAAGTCAATGGGGAAGCCAGATTCACTTAACAACCAGGTTAGTAGTTTATGAGCTGCAGTGATTCACTTAACAACTGTGGCAAGAAAGGTCATACGATGGGGCAAAACCCAACAAATATTTCATTTAACAACAGAAATCTTGGGCTCAATTATGGTCATAAGTCCAGGACTGCCTGTATTATACAATACTGAAGTTGCCATATCTGAGCTGCCAAACTCCCCATGCCCACTAGATGGCAGCAGTGATTTAGAGCTTTCTGTAGATCTTTGCTGCCATCCCATGGTTTGGAGTTTTGCAGCCCACCTACATTAATCTTATCTGTGTCTTCTTTTTAATCTAATAAAGTCAACACTGAAAAGGGATTGGTCGCTTTTCCATCAGCCTATAAATCGTCTGCTTTTTTTCTGGCTTACTCCAGAATTTTATGAGGCTACTTGGTTCCAAATAAACGTAAATAAGATTGCAACTTGAGCAATTTCCTTCCAATGACGGATCCAGAGGACTTTTAGCTAAGGTCTTTCCTCCTTCCTATCCTGGTGCATTCGATGTTTACACGTTCAGTTGTGCATATGGCACGTTGATAACGCTCTTCTTAAATAACACAACCTGTCATCTGGTCTCTTGTTTGCAGAGAAAAGGGCCATCAGGCTGACTGGGTCACACTGAATGGTTCTAAAGTTTGGAGCCACTGCTTTCTATTGCACGATACTTGCAATGCACAAAAACAAATTGTCTTTTGTTCTGCTTCTTTTCCTTCCCCCCCCCCTCTCTATCTCTTTAAATAGAAGTGAGAGCGTGCTGGTTTGACACTTCTTAACATTGCAACGCACGTCTGTACCATTTATGACTCACTCGGTGCCCAACTTTGACAGTCTTGTTTTTGCAGTTCCAGGAAGATACCAAAAGCTGGGTATTAGTTGGGTAGAAGGGAAGCGTGACCCCCACCCCACCCCCTTGTTGAACTCTCGTTTGCCTGGAAATGGTACGGGCCTGGAGGTAATGTCTCAGCCTGCTTGCCTGTGGCCAACAAGGCTGAGCACACTGAAATGTCAATGGGCTGAATCTCAACAGGGCGGGGTACCTGTCGTTCCTTTCAGCACATAACAGAATAACAGAGTTGGAAGGGAGGTTGGAGGTCTTCTACTCCAACCCCCTGCTCAGGCAGGAAGCCCTATATACCATTTGACACAAATGGTTGTCCAATCTCTTCTTCAAAACTTCCAGCGTTGGAACATTCATAACTTCTGGAGGCAAGTTGTTCTTAATTATTCTATCCCTCTGGAACCAACAGCGTATCAAAACTGGGCTTGTCCAGCTAAGACTGGCCAATCTTTAAACTTTCCCCTCAGCTCTTTGAAGATTGATTTCAGCCTTCTGCAACTTGGCATCTTCTGTACTTTGGCTGAAGATTAATTTCAGCCTTCTGTAACTTGGGATCTGTAAATTGTAGATCACCCCCAGAATTCACAACTAGTTCTGGGAATTTGATTTTGGAAGTTGCAGTTCAGGTCTAGGGATCACATTAGAAAATTTTAGCTTGATGCACTGATGACTACAAAGGACTTTGATTTTATCTGCAGCCTATGAGCCATGCTCTTTTTCATACCTACAGGTAGAGAACTACTTTTTTTCCATCTAGCCCATTGATATGCTATTACTGATAGGTCATCATGTATCTTAAATCATTGGAAATATTAATGTTTGTGAAAATTTTGTGCAACTTTATTATTGGTAGGGCATGTAAACTCCAATTCAACTATCCATAAGCATGATGATGATGATGATGATGATGATTTTATTAGACTTGTATGCTGCCCTCCTCCCTAAGGACTCAGGGCGGCGAACATTAAAAACCCCATACAATTACAATAAAAAAAATAATTAAACAAATACAAGCCTAATCAATCAATTAAAATAATTAAAACGAATAAAACAACCCACACCCCCGGGTCAGTCCAGACCGGCCTGTTGGAAGCCAGGTCTTCAGGTCCCAGTGGAAGGAGCGGAGATCAGGGGCCAAACGGAGATCCACGGGAAGCTGGTTCCATAGGGCGGGCGCTCCCACAGAAAAGGCCCTAGCCCTGGGGACCGCCAGTCGACAATTCCTAACCGACGGTATCCCAAGGAGGCCCCTCCTGTGGGAGCGAACAGGGCGATCGGAGTGTGATGCTGGCAGGAGGCGTTCCCGCAAGTACCCTGGCCCCAAGCCATTTAGGACTTTATAAGTTGTTACTAGCACCTTGAAACTAACCCGGAAGGCAACCAGCTACCAATGCAGGTCGCGCAGGAGGGGTGTAACATGGGAGTATTGGGGCACTCCCATCACAGCCCGCGCGGCTGCATTCTGCACCAGCTGCAACCTCCGGGTGGTCCGCAAGGGCAGCCCCATGTAGAGAGCGTTGCAGTAGTCGGTTCTGGAGGTGACGAGCGCATGAGTGACTGTTCGAAGGGCATCTTGGCTCAGGTAAGGGCAGAGCTGGCGAACCAACTGAACCTGGGCAAACGCCCCCCTGGCCACAGCTCCCACCTGCTCCTCTAAACTGAGCTGTGAGTCCAGGAGGACGCCCAGATTCCGCGCCCTGTCCACGGGGGGCAACACCTCTCCCCCCATGACCAAAGATGGTACATCCTGAGAAAACCGAGATGCCGGTAAGCACAGCCACTCAGTCTTGGCCAGGTTGAGTCGGAGCCTGTTACTCCCCATCCAGGTCTGTACCGCATCATCTGTACCAAGATGATCAAGATTCATTGAAACCAAATGGGTGAATTAGCCAAAATGGAAGATGGAGATGAAAGATGGGAAATGGAGAGAAACTTCCCTAATCTAAATGGGTGGGGAACATGAACTAACTTTGATTGGATTAGAATGTATTGCAAAGTATATTAAAAAAAACCTTAATTTAGTAGTTTTAGTAATTGCTATCAAGAACTAACTCAGATTAGTCATAAAGACTTATTGACTTGGGTTCTTCATTCAAGGAAGTCATATTCCAGGAACTTCAAGATGATAACAGTTGACCCATTTTAGTCCTTTCACTCTATATAAAAACAAGCAGGCTTTTTAACATACGAGATTATGTGATTTGTGGATGATACTGAAAGTGTTGAGAAAATGATTTGTGGTAAATTGGCACCCTCAAAGAACAAATCCCCAGTCTGAGGAATTAGCAGCTCCATATGACAAATCTTTCACTTGAATTGGAAGAGGCAAGGAAAGGCAACCACCACCATGAACAACAGGTGGAGAAGACCTCTTGGATTCAGTGAGATATGCCTTCTGTGATCAGCAGGAGATTGTTCAGTTCTTCTAATTCTGTGCAAGATGGGAAATTTGCACTCACTTTTTCATGTCTCCCTCTGGATATTTTCTAACTTGACTTGGATTCCTAGGACTGTTCTTTTTCACCTGGACAGGACTTGGCATACTGAATATAAGCTTCTGTTTTATATATATCACATTTTCTTTGCATACATTTGAGTTGCAGGTGGAGTAATAAACATAGTTTTTGTGCCTGTCTTTTCACTTGCTATTTCAAATATCCCCTCCACAAACCAATCTCTCAAATCTGTTTCTTTCTTTTTCTTTTTAACAGACATTCATAAAGACAAAAGGGAAAAAAACACCTCAAAATGAATGCACATGCAAGGTACCATACACAACTGAGATATTTGCTGGTGCATTTTTGAATGCACTCAGCTGGGATAATGGACCATAGCTAGGAAAGAAATTAGCGGCGAAGATTATGTTCAAAAATTCACGGTTTATGTGAATAAAAGGGAAGCAAATGGAAAGACAAAACGGCCGTGTCTTTCCATCCACTCCGAAGCCCTGTGATGCAACCTAGATTGGGGAAGAAACCGTGAAGGAAATACATGTTAGAACATATCACCGTTTGACTGGAATCAAAGAAGAGGTGGCAAACGGACAACAAAGCAATCACGTTATCTTAACTGGCCACAAAATCAATCTAGAGATTGCTAAACTTCTAGGAAATGGTGTGTTAATACAGGCCCTTTCTAGAGGCACCTGACAATGAAGAAGCCAAACTGTTATGCTACCACAAATTGGCTCACAACAGAGAGAAGTTGCATAGGATGGAAAATCACACAAGATACTTTAAAAAAAGGGGGGGGGAAGCACTTCTTTCTCCATATTAGACAAGGAGGGAAGGCTCATGGTCAAGGAAAAGAAAAAAAAATCCATGCAGCTCCTAATTGTGACAAAATAAAGAGAAGATCAAATGGTTAAATAACATTATTCATGTTAATGGTGAATGTAAGCAAAGCAGCCTAAACGCTGTTTTGAATGTTGTCCTTAGGTTTAATGAGGCTTCCCAGGGATTCCGAACGGCAGTGCACTTGGACCTTAATAATGGAATATTTGTTTTTTAAAAAGTAGAGAGCATGAGAAAGAAGAGGATGAAAACAGCAGGAGGAAAATGCAGGAAACATCTACAATAACAGACCATTCTGGACAAATTACATGCACTCTGAGCATTGCAAATGAAAAATAAATAGGTATTTAGAAATATCCTCCTTTCCCTCTTCTCTGTAATCCTGTTACTGGATTTCTGCCCCAGGTCAACTGGATTTGGGCTGCAGAAATATGGTGACCACTAAAATGATGGCATAGAGTTACAGAACCCCCTAATGCAGGGGTCTTCAAACTTGACAGCTTTAAGATTTGTGGACTTCAACTCCCAGAATTCCACCTCCAGTCATGTTAACTCAGGAATTCTGGGAGTTCAAGTCCACAAGTCTTAAACTTGCCAAGTTTGAAGACCCTTGCCTTAATGCTTTGCTAAGTTTTAGTGTCCTTCCAGATGTTTGCAGCCCAGATGTGATAGCCCTATTCTGCACTGCATCAAAGCAAGGAGAATGGTTTCAGGTTTCTGTGGAGAGAGGAATGAAGAATATATTTCCCTACCTACCTTTAGACTGGTAGAGCCTGGACTCTCTGGTCCGGAATGAGAGGATGGCATTTTTATTATTTATTTTATGACAATTGTGCCAGGCAACCTGAGAGTATTGGGGCTGGGTGTTTTTGAAGGGTATCATAGTTAGTGATCTGACCAGTGGGTGGAAGGGAAGCTGCTTCCTGCAGTCCTGAAAAGGCAACTTCTGACTGAAGCAGATTTTGCAGGCAGCCGGGGAAATGCTGGCTTTGTGGTGTTCATATCTGATCAGAGAGTTCTTGCATCTCTGCTTTTATTTACCAGATAATGAACATTTCCAAATCATCTGTATGAATGCTTCATTAGGTCTAATCATTTGAAAAATGCAAAAGAGTGACTTGGATAGAGACAACGCACAACATACATGTATTCTAAAGTCAGCTTTTCCAAACTTTTGGAAACTAGGTTTCCACTCTCAAAAGGGTGATATCTGAATTTAGCAACGTAGGTAGTCCTCAACTTACAACAGTTCATTCAGTGACCATTTGAAGTTACAATGGCACTAAAAAAAGACCTTTTCATGAAGTCAAGGTCTACCTGTATTGGCAATTGCCTTACATAGAGCCCCATGGTTTTTTGATCAGAGTCATAAGTGTAGAAAACATGATAGCCTCCAAATGTTTGGGGCACTCCTTTGTTATTCGCTATTGGGAGATAAATGCTGAAAGACAACAGATTGTAGAAAGTTTTACTGTGATTGGCAGTGGATTTCCAGGCTGTTAGAGAAAGAGGTCATTCACCTCTTCTGACTGAACCAGCAGTGTTCTGCCTGCAAAGCACATGATCATTTTCAGAACAGTAGTAAACATGGCAATGGGATGAACCAGATTTAGAAGTCTTCAAAGAAAAACCAGAAAGTCCAGTTGCCTCTTGAAAAATCACCTTTGGGACATGCAGTCTATTTCCTCTTTTTTTGCTGCAGCTGTGAGAACTTCAGAGAAGATAATTGGGGAATCAGAGAGTTAAATTAAAATTCTGTCAAGGTATTTAATATGGTGACTTTCCACTTATACATATTGTAAACACATTATAAATGCCATAAGTTTGTAATGACCTCTTCTGAAAGAAACATCTATGAGTGACATTTGTAGATTTCTGATTGTTTGTGGAATTGGCTTGTTCTATTGTACTCTGCAATGCTACCAGTACATATTATAATATTGTTGATTTATTCTGGAAAGCTTGAACAGAGGTAGCGGAAATGGTTTCATTTTAAGAATTTGTGCAATTTTAATTTAATTTTAATTTTAAATGAATGCTCTAAAGCAGGCGTGTTCAACTGTGGCAACTTTGAGACCTGTGGACTCCAACTCCCAGAATTTCCCACTCAGCCATTGCTGGCTGGGGAATTCTGAGCGTTGAAGTCCACAAGCCTTAAAAGTTGGCAATCGTGGATAGCCCTGTTCTAAAGCAATGCTCTTTGTTTGTAATGGGTGTTTTATTGTCAAAATTAGTTCCTTGCCTCATGAGTTGAACATAAGCAATAGTTAAGCAAAATAAACAAATCCACCCAGCACTCTATTTCTCAAATCACTCTTTTAGTGAATGTTTGAGAGACGTACCACACGACACATCTGGTGCAAGCCAAACATTTTCAGTCAGTTGGATTGACAAGTTAATATTTGTCCATGAAATTATGGAGAGGCTTTATGAAGTACTCAAGCTAGGAGGGGAAAGAACCTCCATCAGCTGGCTGGCAGCTTTCAATCAAAGTTAGATCTGAGCCCAGGCGCCTGAATAATAAATATAATCTTGGACTTCCTGGGTAAAGTTTGGCTCCTTGAACACTTAAGGCTCATTTAAAGCTTCATGTCTCACTTTCTTTGAACTTTGTCCTTCTTCCTGAACTTACTTTACCACCTGTTCCATTCAATAATCTGCTCTGCACTAGGGACAATCTCAAGCTCAGTTGTTTTGAAGCTGCTGTTTTGAGTTAGAATTGATGAATGAATTCATTTGCTAGCATGGACTAAGCAACATTTATGGACATTAGCTTAAGGGCAAAATATCAAATCTCTTCTCTCCCTCCCTCCCTCTCTCTCTCATGCTTTCTCTCTCTCAAATCTTCTACATGCCATCTCTCTCTCATTTTCTGTCATCTATCTATCTATCTATCTATCTATCTATCTATCTATCTATCATCTATCTATCTATCTATCTATCTATCTATCTATCTATCTTATTACTATCTATCTATCCATCCATCCATCCATCCATCCATCCATCTATCTTCTATCATCTATCATCTATTTACCAGTATTTATCTGGCTGGCTGTCCATCTGTCCATCTGTCCATTGATCCATCCATCTATCTAATCCAGGAATGTCAAACTCGCATCGTCATGGCATCGTCACGTGACATATTGCAACTTTGCTAATTATCCTTTGCTAATCCAGGCATGGGCGTGGACACAGCCGGCCTGCAGCCCTGATTTAATCTATCTACCCATTCACCCATCTGCCTAACTACTTCATGGTGCTAGATTTCTGATTGCATGTTCCCAAAACTTTTCCTCAGCATAGCCTTACTCTGGGAGATTATGTAAAGTTCCTGACTATCAGCTAGTACTCTTCTTGGATGATAGCTGAACCCACCTCAGCTATTAATTAAATCATCTAGCCATGTCAGTAGAAGAACAGACCAACAGACAAGGTTTTAGGTTGTTTTAAATCTGAACTTGACTTGGTTAAAAAAAATAAGTCAAGATGGCTGGTTGGCTGCACAATAGAAGCCGCATTTCTTTTCACCTGCAGGCTTTGCTTGTTAAAAGAGGTGATGCTTCAATTGTAATATTATGCCTGCTGTTTTGGCTTTTTTGACTCTCCCTACCCCAGCTCCCATATTTCTCCTCCATTGTGTTTAGTTAGGTTTATCACTACAGGCAAAACCACTTTGCAAATCCTGTAGAAATTGACATTTAATTTCTTTCAGTGTTCAGCTTCCACAAATCTTGACTTCTCTATTTTAGGAGCTTGTCCTTCTGGGATATTTTTATGCCATCTCCAGGTATCTCAAGCCTTTCAAGAAAAGACACGCCATAGCTTGAAAACTATAATTCACAGGGATGGGTGAATGCTATTGATATTTCTTTTTCTTTGTTGTGTAACCAGTGAGTAATGTGTAACAGGTTTTTTCCGGAGCACATCCTTTCATTGAGGCTAAAATCCATCAATTTTATTACAGATTGTACCTGTTGAACGAGTTCTTTCTCTGTTAATCATAGTAGCTGCATCACAATCTTAAAGGCACAAAAATCGGAAGGAAGCCTAGCAAAAAGTTAACAATACTTTTTTCCCCTGGCTTTTGGGTCAGTTTTTGACTCCTGGCAACTCCTAATCCCTGTCATTTTCTTGACAAGAAAGTGGTTGGTTATTGCCTGCTTCCCAAGGCTATGGGAGAGTAACTAGCCCAAAGTCACCCCACGGGCACTGTGCACCTTACGGCAGGACCAGATCTCATGGTCTCCTAATTTCTTGCCTGATGCTTTGACCACTACACCAAACTGTCTCTCTCCAACAAGTACTTGGTATTAATTGTACAAATATAAACTCTTGCTATAGTACCTTCCAGATTCATGCCATTAAAATAGTTTTCAATATTCCAGGAATGCTTCATGAGCTTCAGCTATTCTAACACAAGATTTTTAGATTGGGTGAACCCTTTATTCCTTGAGATTAGGAGTGTTTGTGAACCTTCCATGCCATTAAACCTGCGGTATGTCCAACGCTACTATCAGCAGCCTCCCATATGGCCAAAAGGGAGCACCAGACTGAAGAACTTGGTTTGGATTAGGACAGTTTTTATGAGGTCAACTCCAATACAAGCTCCTCTGAACAGCAGATAGATAGAATTCTTTATTGGCCAAGTGTGATTGGACACACAAGGAATTTGTCTTCAGTGCATAAGCTCTCAATGTACATAAAATACATTCATCAAGAATCATAAGATACAACACTCAGTGATAGTCATAGGATACTAAATAAGCAATCAAATCATAGTAGGAATATTTATCCCATTGAATCTTCCTAAACTAATATTTCATTTATTTCTATGCCTTCAACTCAGTCTTGATTTCTGATGACTACATAGCCCACTCTTTGCAATTTCCTTGGTAATGTATTCAGAAATGGCTTCCCATGGCTTTCTTAAGGTTGAGCGAAGGGACTGGGTCAAAAATACTGAGTTGGCTTGCATGCTTGCATGCTTAAGGGAGGAATCAAACTTGGGCTTCCTTACTCCAAGTCCAGCATATTAACCATTACACCAAACATGCTCTCCGATCAATTAACACTGACACTTCAAATAAAAGTATATTGTATACAATCTTTTCATGCTGTAAAAACAAATGAGTTTATTGTGTTACTGTTTTTTTTAATTGCATATTCCTTTGGGCAGAAATGGAGTTTATAAATGTCTTAGTAAAACGAGCTACCGGATTCTCTTTCACTATTTTGAAAAAGAAAAGAAGATGCTATCCCTAATTATTGTGCTTTTTATGTACCTTTTTATATCAATTCTTTTCAGAATATAACATTGTTGAATAAATAGTATAAATATTATACTATTATGAATAAATTATTATAATATTATGAATAAATAGTATAAATATTAATGTAGATTAATGAGCAAATATTAATATTAAAGCATCTGGTATGTACTGCATGTTTAATACAAATTAATATTAACGTATGCTTAAATTAACAAATTAATAAATGTACATAAACAAAGACATATTAATTTTAAAGTATCATATACTATCCTAAAGTACTGGATTACAATTCCTGTCAGTTCTAATCAGCACACCCAGCTACTGTAGGGGGTTCTGTCAGGTATGCGGTTGGAGAAAGCAGCTCTTTTGTAACACCAATATTTGCACACTCTTAACCTGAAAGAAAGCTGTGTTTTGCCCACTGCAAGGCAGGTTGATTGCTACATTCTCTTTGAGTAAAAACCACTTCAACTGGTTTATCAGTAACGGACAATCTTGTCAGTCGTTTCTCCTTCCCAGTTTCTGCGCCATTCTGTTGTTTTTGATTTTCTTGTTTTCCTTGCAGATAAGAGCAAATCCAACTGTAAAACATGACACAGAACATCGTGGTAAAGCAAGGATTTACACTGGCTTATTAGTTGGATTGTTTTGAATTCCACCCCCCCCCCTCATGTTTCTAAAGGCAGCATGCCTTTAAAGACCAAATAATCTTCAGCAGATGTATGTTGGAATATTACAGTTTTTTAATTTATGCTCAACCCCACAATCCAGCTTTGTTTCCCTAAAAACAGTGGGAATAAAATTGGTTAAATCCCTGATTTTGGATCTATTGAGGTGCATTAATAGCTCCCTTGGAACATAGTCTTTCTAATGAGATTCCACATGAGATCTCAACCTTGTTTTTCTTTCCCTTTTTTGCAAGGGAACAGAGTTCCATGCCAAATAAAACTATGTGATAAAAATAGTCTAGCAAAGGTTTAGTTTTTCATCAGGGTGACACCCCTTGATCTTTTATTTATTTATTTATTACATTTTATGCTGCCCATTTCCCCTGCAAGGTGACTCTTGGTGGCCTACAGTAAATATTGTTTGAAACATTTGAGTAAACATTGCTGAAACAAGTAGTGTATTGAAAAAAATGACACAGAGAAACTCATCATTTTCACAGTCAACTCAAAAGTGCAGATAGTGTAGAAGTATTCTGAACCCTCTCCCTCAAAATAGCAACAGTACATGGGATAACACCTATGTTATTAACATCAGCTGGGGGAAAAATGGAACGTTTCTTCTCTAATTCTGACTCCACTGTGACACAAAGACTACTCCAGCTACTTCCTCCTTTTAAGCCAGTATTATTTATTTATTTATTTATTAGTGGGACTTATATGCTGCCCCATCTCCGAAGACTCGGGGCGGCTCACAGTTAAAAGAACAATAACAATAAATACTTAAAAGAGAATTAAACTAAACAGCCCCAAAACATAATTACAAAATACAAACTTAAAATCAATCCAAAATCTAAAACCACCCCTCCCAAGGGTCACAGCCCGGATTGGTTAAACAACCAGGTCTTCAGGTCATGGCAGAAGGTGCGAAGGTCAGGGGCCAGGCGGAGCCCCAAGGGAAGTTGTTTCCAGAGGTCAGGGACCACGACAGAATAGGCACGTCGTCGGGGGACCGCCAGCCGGCATTGCCCGGCCGACGGGACCCCAAGGAGTCCCTGTCTATGAGTTCGCACAGGGCGGTTAATATTCGATGTCGGCAGCAGTCGCTCCCTTAGATAATGAGGACCCATGTTATGTAGGACTTTGTATGTTAAAGTTAAAACCTTGAATCTCACCCGGAGCAACCGCAACCAATGTAGGCAGCGCAGGAGGGGGGTAACATGGGAGAACCGGGAAACTCCCATCACCGCCCGCGCTGCTGCATTTTGTACCAGCTGCAGTCTCCGGATGGTATGCAAGGGCAGTCCTAGATAGAGAGCGTTGCAGTAGTCGAGTCACGAAGTAACAAGGGCATGAGTGACTGTACGCAGGGCACCCCGGTCCAGGAACGGGCGAAGCTGGCAAACCAGCCGGACCTGGGCAAAGGCCCCCCTGGCGACGGCTCCCACCTGCTCCTCCAACCGGAGCCTTAATAATTAGCAGGAATTATGAATCTTTCTGTGATGAGGCATAATCAGCCACCATGGTCTACATTTTCATGTTCTGCCTTATTTCAGTTTGTTTTTATACTCAGTTGACAGATTTGTATGATGATGTCAACCAATTATTAGAAGTATCTCTTAACTCCCCCACATCCTTACAAATGCTAATTTGGTTTAGTCACATGCACACCTAAATTGAAAGATCACCCCTGAGGAGAAACATGTGAAATATTAGTACTGTTTTATAAATACTTAGTAAGACCATGTCTGGAATACTGCATCCAGTTTTGCTCACCACATTACAAAAAAGGTGTTGAGATTTTGGCAAAGAAGAGCAACTAAGATGACAAAAGGCCTAGAGACAAAAACATAGGAAGAACAGTTGCAGGAATTTTATGGCCATTCTAAAGAAAAGAAGGTCTAGGGGTGGCATGATAGCAGTATTCAGGTATTTGAGGGGCTGCTAGAAAGATGAGAGGGTCAACTTATTTTCCGGAAGCACCAGAAGGCAAGACAAGAAACAATGGATGGAAACTAATCAAGGAGAGAAGCAACCTGGAATTAAGGAGAAACTTCCTAATAGTGAGGACAATTAACCAGTAGAACACCTTGCCTTCCGAAGTTGTGGATGCTTCATTACTGGAGGTTTTTAAGAAGAGACTGGACATCCATCCACCTACCCGAAATAACATAGGGTCTCCTGCTTGAGCAGGGAGTTGGACTAGAAGATGTCCAAGTTCTCTTCCAGCTCTATTCTGATTAAAAACTGGTCTTGCCATTAGCCGTGGTAGGCAACTACTTCAGGTGGTAAATCCTGGGACACAATGATGGTATCTCCTGATTCTTCTTGAGATTCACTTGCCATCACATTTTCATTAAACTAGCCAGCTGCAGGGAAGGATAATTGCCCTTTTTGAAGTTAAAATCGAACTGCCTGTCGGGTTTATTTCTATATGTGAAAAGAGGGAAAGGCTCTCCATCCTTCCTTGCATCATGAAGCTAATGAACCTGGACCACCTGTGCCATAATGCATATATATCCCTTTTAGGAATTTGGGGCCTCCCTGGAAATTCTGAGCCACCACCAACCACGATGCACATTCTTCGATGCTGCAGTTTCTCATTCATGAACCCAGACGATACATCACTAGAGTGAAGTGACTGGGTAAACTCAATAGTCTTGCCTATGTGCTAATTCTACTTTTTTATAAGGCTGCATTAACAGAACGTTCCAAGTCTGAAAATAAATTTCTTCCACTCACCTCAATCTTCTTTAAAAAGGTAAAGGTAAAGGTAAAGTCTGTCAAGGACCTTGGAGTACTCATCTCTAATGATCTAAGTGCTAGAGCCCACTGTATCTACATAGCCAAAAAGGTATTAAGAGTTGTTAACCTAACGCTACGTAGCTTTTTCTCTGGTAATATCACACTACTAACTAGAGCATACAAAACATTTGCTAGACCAATACTTGAATACAGCTCATCAGCCTGGAACCCACATTACGTATTGGATATTAACATAGTTGAGAAAGTCCAGAAATATTTCACAAGAAGAGTTCTCCACTCCTCTACTCATTGCAGAATACCTTATGACACCAGACTTGAAACTCTAGACCTAGAAAACCTAGAACTATGCCGTCTGCGGTCTGATCTAAGTATAGTATATAAAATCATACATTGCAATGTCCTACCGGTCAATGAATACTTCAGCTTCAACCACAACAATACAAGAGCAAACAACAGATACAAACTCAAGGTTAACCGCACCAAACTTGATTGCAGAAAATACGACTTCAGCAACAGAGTGGTCAATGTCTGGAATACACTACCTGACTCTGTGGTTTCTTCCCCTTAGACTGTCTACTATTGACCTCACCCCTTTCCTAAGAGGCCTGTAGGGGGCGTGCATAAGTGCACCAATCGTGCCTGCCGTCCCTGTCCTATTGTTTCTTTTTGTTTTTCTTATACGTATCCATCTCATGTATTCAAAACTATGTTTATTCTTATACCTGTTATCTTGTAAGCGATTGACAAATCAAATAAATAATAAATAATAAAATAAAGGTTCCCCTCGCACATATGTGCTAGTCGTTCCCGAATCTAGGGGGCGGTGCTCATCTCCATATCAAAGCCGAAGAGCCAGCGCTGTCCGAAGACATCTCCGTGGTCATGTGGCTGGCATGACTGAAGGTGCTGAAGGTGCACGAAACGCTGTTACCGTCCCACCAAAGGTGGTCCCTACTTTTCTACTTGCATTTTTACGTGCTTTCGAACTGCTAGGTTGGCAGAAGACAAGTAACGGGAGCTCACTCTGTTATGCGGCACTAGGGATTCGAACTGCTGAACTGCTGACTTTTTGATCGACAAGCTCAGCATCTAGGGAGGATCCCTTCTGAATGTCTTGCCCCAGCCCCATTCCTCCTGTTTGACCAATCACATTTTATCTGACTGTTCCCTTGGTTGAGTCTCTGCTCATCTTCCAAGGTCAATCTCCTATACCATTACATACAAGTATTGCGCTGCCTATCTTAAATACTTTGAGTCTGATTCATAGAGATGATGCAGGCATATCATTCCAGCATAAGGTGAACAGTCACAAGATGTAGCTTCTGTCAGTAATGTATTCTCTAAACAATTTCAGATATACCACAGAATGTTGAATCCATTTTTTAAATTTCTAAATAGATGTTGGAAATAACCTGTTTTAAATCTGAGTGCTGCTATCACTGAATGTATATTAAGCTGTATAGCAGAACAATGTTCTGGTTCTATTTGGCAGTTTCCAGGATCTATAGACTGTATGTTCATTTCAAAATATCCTTTTTGAATAAGAATGGCCTTGGATGCTGATAATTTGGAATCATAGCATTAAAACTGGATGGGCTGAACTGAATCGTTGACATCCTTGTAGGCCCTCCCAATGCCATAATACTCTTCTTCTTTTTTTAATCATCTGATCCTCTTTCTCTATGTGTTCTCTGTACCTGGAATATTCCATCCAGATGCTAGTTATGACATATCTAAATATAGCCAAAGTACTCACTCAAAGAAGTTGAGTGAAGATGTCATTTACATCTTTTTAAATTGAAAGGGCCTCCTTTTTTCTGTTTTCTTTTTGCTTACTTCATATATGTGGTGTGTGGAAAGATTCCATGGAAAGATTCCTTACAGTTTGATGAACCAAGTGCCAGTTGCTGCTGTAACTCTTCTGAAATCTGAAACGTTGCACCATCGATGAATATGGCCCAATGTTTTCCTCTTGTGAGTGGAAGTTCTTAACTTCCCCTGAAATATGTGCTTTTGGAATAAAGGCAGATATTATACATTGTCTAGCTGCACCACTGCTGTGATATTCTAATTAAGATGATTAAAGCAACTAACATGATTATAGGCCTGGAAAGTAAAACATATGAAGAACGGTTGCAGGATTTGGGTTTGGCTAAAGAGAAAAGAAGGACGAGGGGGACAGGATAGCAGTATTCCTTGTCTGAGATGGTATAGGATCTCCTGCTTGAGCAGAGAGTTGGACTAGAAGACCTTCAAGGTCCCTCCCAGCTCTATTCTGAATATTCCAGTTCCCTAGTAGGGTCTTTCAAATGTCCCTGGACTCAAATTCATGGCTTTCATGCCCACTGATCACATGGCTGGAGTTTCCAGGAACTGTAATTTAGCAATATGTGAAGAATACAGATTCCCCATCTCCATTTTAGGGTCACTTTTTGGATTAAAGACATTAGCCCAAATGAAGTTGATAGAATTCCTGGAATAGCCAACAGATGGACACAGAATCCAGGGCTGCAACACATCAGTGATTCTAAAAGCTAAGGAGAGTTGGACTGGCTGGGCACTTGACTGAGTGATTGCTAGGAAATCCAACAGTGGATAGAATCCTAGGAGAAAGTAACAACAAACTACTTCTTCATTTTGGCCAAGAAAACAATGTGGTATTGATATGTCTCTAGCAGTTGGACTTAACTCAAAAGAGTCTACTTTTGGATCAACACCTAGCTTTTCAAATTGGTAGAAGGATCGATTTGGTCCCTTGAGGTTGGCAGCTGTGGCAACGATCTACAATCTGGCTTTATATTCTTGTTCACAGAAGCAAGTTTTTTTGAGGGCACTGGGCCTTGAGCTTTGTGATAGAATGGATGATGCCCACTGAAGGGGAGATGGAATGAAAGACTACAGTGAAATGGACATTTCACTGGGAAAGAGGGAGCATATTCCAGAAAGGGGTGGGAAGATAAGAGGCAGCCTAGTCCGTAAGTGGATAGACGACAGAAAAAGAGAACAGGATAACCACTTCCTAGAATTCCCCAGGATATATCTATTAGGCTGAGAGTAGTAAGGGTTTAATCTGACAAGATTCTGTTTGTGATGTATAAGCAAATAAAGAACTCAATTCTGGATGAATTGTTCTACATCACTCTCGGGCTTAGCTTGACAAGCTTACTCTTATCCTTCTGCCATTAGTTATTCTCTTGATTTAATTTTATAACCCCCTTAGTAATTCTCCAACAATTGCTGGTAGGTTAACCATTGGTCTTTGGCTGTTGTTTCCCTTCTGTAAAGTGCTTCTTGTGCTGCAATCCATAGCAGTGTTTTTAGGCACAGTCCGGGTTTATATTTATTCCATATTCTCATTATGGCACATGTGCTTCAGAGGTTTTTAATATTCACATTAACTTTAACTTTATCATACCATAAGTTCCCATGCCAGCCAAACCTCAGATTGTATTCTTCTATTTCTAAGAGTTTTTCTTTCATTCTCAGCAACCTCATTCTTTCATCCACATGCAAAAGCAAGCTGCAAATATTTTTCAAATCTGGTAAACCCAATCTTTCTCTTTCCTTTGCCTCTGGTAAAATTTTGTATTTAACTTGTGATGCCTTTTTTTCTCTTGCCATACAAATTTAGATATATCTTTTTTCCATTGCTTGATTGGTATATCTGTCAAAGCAAGTATTGTCTGAAACAAATAAACGAACAAATCTTCTAGGCAAAAGATTTATTTTTATTACAGGAATTCTACCTAACAGTGAGAATTTTAATTTTAACCCAGAGTAAGCCAGCCTGTTAAAAGGAATACATCTGATTTCAAAGAAGTATTCTGTGGACAGTCTTTTCTTAGGAATCAGCAGGTTAATTTACTAAGAAATGAAAAAGGGAGAACTATGAAAAAGTTCATTTTCCCAGTCTTGCCTGCAGAAGGAGCTGGTAGGGAGGCTTCATCTTCATTGGTTAGTTAGTCACTCAAATTATAAACCAGAAGCTGTTTATTAGATGAACTCTGTACCAACTGGAACGGTGGTTTCTAGTTCCTAGGTAGCAGACAAAATACTTAGCATGCAGAAGTTCATTCTGGTTCTTTGCCACAGGCCTGAGAAAACCTCTGATTTAACTCATGGAGAATGCAGTAAGACAAGGACTGAGTCCAGAGGTAGTATTCAGTAGGTTCTGACCAATTCTAAAGAACTGGAAACATAAATTTTGAGTAGTTTGGAGAACCAGTGGTAACTTTCCCAATAGAGTGGGGAGGGAATGGAGATTTTCTCTTCCCATGCCCACCACACCATGTCCGCCACGCCACGTCCACAGAACCGGTAGTAAAAATTTTTGAATCCCACCACTGACTGAGTCACACATTGTATTAAGCCATGATTTAGGCCCAGCATGTTTGAAAGGAGCTGTAGTTTGTAAGTCATGGTGTAAGAATCCTTGTTTAGTAAACCAAGACCTAGTACAATTATGATTGTGTAGACATTTCTGAATGAAATTATCCAATTCAGTGGTGGGATACAATTTTTTTTACTACCGGTTCTATGAGCGTGGCTTAGAGGGCAAGGTGTGGCTTGGTGGGTGTGGCTTGGTAGGTGTGGCAGGGGAAGGTTACTGCAAAATCCCCATTCCCCCATTAAAATTGTTTTAATTTAACTTTTAGTTATTTATAGACTTGTAGTTGTTTAATATTTTTTATTGTAATTGTATTCTCTTTTTATATGTTCGCCGCCCTGAGTCCTTAGGGAGAAGGGCAGCATACAAGTCTAAATAAATAATAATAATAATAATAATAATAATAATTCCCTCTCCACCCTACTAACCTGCTTTCCAGGTCTGTTCTCCTGTGCAGGGCAACCAAAGAAGATCCAACCAATTAGCTGGGACTCTGGAGGTGGAGAATAGATGGGGCAGGGCCAGTCAAAGGTGGTATTTGCCGGTTCTCCAAACTACTCAAAATTTCCGCTACTGGTTCTCCAGAACTGGTCAGAACCTGCTGAATGCCACCCCTGATCCAGTTGTGTAATTTCACATGAGGCAGCTTCTGGGGTTTAAAAAAGATCAAAGGAGCATTTGATTTGCGGAGAGAAAATCTCATATTTATTTTCTTCTCCTGGAAAATGTCTTGTCTTTTCTTGTCCCATCACATAAGTCAAATCCTGTCTTACTATAATCAGGCCTGTTGGTTTAGACGAGGGCAGTGAAAGGGTGGAAATAGCTCTCCAGCATGAGAATCTATTCAGCAGGATTATGGTATGAAGAATAATGTTTCAAGAAGAGCTAGCTTTAGCATCTTTACAGATCATCTAAATGGATCTTTCCTTCTTGGGATTCTCAACTGGATTCCCAAAAGATGTGAGATGTTGCTATCTAAAATGTGAAATGGTGGACGGGGGGTGGCACAGATTGATGGATGGACTGATGGATGGAGAGATAATTGGACAGACTAATGACAAGATATACAGATGAGCGGATGGACAGATAGACGGACGGATGGACAGATGGATAGACAGACAGACAAATGATGGACAGACAGATGGGTGGATGGATGGATGCACAGGCTGACTGACCAATGGACAGATGGATGAATGGACAGAAGGCCAGACAAAGGGACAGACCACCAGGCAAATAGACAGATGGACAGACAGACAAATGGACTGACAAACAGATGGAAGAAGGTCAGACAGATGAATGGGTGGAGAAATAATAGTAATGGCAGGAATAAAATAGATGTTTCCATAGTTTTCTGTAGGCCGATAAAATTCTCATAAGAAGGGCTACTTTAGTAGCCCTTTCAAAGACAGTGTGTCTCACTCCCCTATACAGTATTTCACAGACTTTCAAACTATGAACATCACACATAGTTTTTGCAATCTTCTGAGCTATAACATTCCATCTGGATTCTAATGTCAAGTCATGTTTAATCTACTGGTTAAAGTTAGAAACAAGGAGCCTCTGAGTTCTAGTCCTGCCTTAGCCTTGTAAGCCAGCTGAGTGATCTTGGGCTGGTCAATCTCTCTCATCTCACAGGGTTTTTGTTGTGAGGAAAATAGGAAGAAGAAGATGTATGGGATATGTTTATTGCCTTTTGAGTTAGTATTAAAAAAATAACAAAGATGACATATAAATAAATAAAATCAAAATTTGGCCTGCCTTCAGCTGTGTTACCTACAGACGGTGTGTTTTCTGTAATAAAATTAAAGGTACGTCACATTAACATTTGAAAGATACTAATATTTCTTCATCAGCTTCCTGAATATTATGCAAGTATCTTCTTTAACTGAAAAATATCTCATTTATTTCCTCCTGAAGTCCTGCTTTCTCTTCTGCTCCATCAACCATGCTTAAGGATGGAAACATGCTTCTTAAGAGACCCTGGGGGATGACTCTAAATTCTACTGGGCCTCTCAGTTCAGGGCTGAAATGGTGCCATTTGCCACATGAGGTGGAACAAACTATGTGGGCCCCTTCCCATTTCTCTTTACACAAGCCAACTGGAGTTGTGGGAGTTGACAATGTAGTGGTGCTTTTCTACCGGTTCGGCCTGGTTCTGGCCTACTGGTAGTGCCAAAGATCAGCCGAGACCGAACTAGTTCTCTCTGACGAGCTGCTGTCGGGCCCGCCCACCCGAGATTCCATACTGACCTTTATTCCCTGCTTTTGAAGCACAGCTGCTTTGCTCGGCACAGCAGATTGCCGCGCATCAGCTGCTGAAGCTACAGGGATTTCAGGAGGTGAGTAGGAAAGCCTCTGCACATGTGCAAAGTGTGTGTTTGGCACGTGCGCACGTGAGTGCAAAGTGTGTGCGTGCATGTGCAAAGCGTGCCCACCAAACCACACCCACCAAACCGGTGGTAAATCTCTTTGAAAACCCACCACTGTGACAATGAATTGCACCGGCAATAAAATAGCATCTACCACTGGATTCAATGGCAGAAGACAAGCCACAAGATGCACATGGTCCCATTTTCCAACATGTGGTGTCAGCCCCATCATCTGCTTCCTGAAGCACCTGCCTCATTTTTGCTACCACATAGGAACAGCATTAGAAAAATCCCCAAAGACTATTAAAACACAAAAGGATCTTGTCATGCCCCTGTTAGAATCTGACTCCAAGGGAGAGGAGGAACAGCTGACAGGGAGTGGGAGTATGGCTCCAGAGGTTGTGGAGGAAACTGGGGAAGGCTACAGGCCAGCTGGGCATTCAGAGGAAGATCCAGACCCATCCTCTCTTCATCCTAGGGTACACAGGGTGGAGTGGATAAGGGAGAAACATGAATGGTGTGGTCTACGGGGGAGGAAAGGGCCTTGATCCCTTTCATGGGCTGCAGCTGTGAGGAATGTTTAAAAGGACAAATTGCTCATGGGCCAGTGCTGGAAGCAAATCGTGAAAATATTTCTAGTCTCTCAGTTCTTATCTGAGTTCTGGTGTCCTTCCCAGTATGTAGATTTTGATATCTGTGGATGTCTTCAAGCCCTTATCCTGCCTTGTTTCATTAATTCTTCAATGTGGTTTGTGTTGTTTCTTTTCTATTTATAATTTATATGTATTTTGAGTTTGAACGGAAGTTCTTCCTTTTGCAAGGAAAAGGAGTTTTTTCTCCAGTCAATGATAATTGGACCTTTAAAGCCAAGTTGTAGGAATTAAAGGGACTTCACCTGTTTTTGTGACTTTGTTGCTTTTGTGATCTGGGTCATCACAGATCCTGTTAGGTTAGGCCCCAGATGTAATTTGTCCACTACTGTGTTTCTATCCTCTGGCCAGGCAGAGGCCCAAGAGTTAAGATGACAAGTAAAACACAAGGACAAAAGCCCCATTTGGCTGTTGCTACTCAGTATGTGGTATCCAGAAACATTTGGGGAATGATAGTAAGAACTGAGGGAAAATGAATTGTGAATGTGAGAGAAATTAGCTTGGAACTGGGTCTCTATGTTCTGTCAGGCGTAAAATGGTAAAAAGATAAAAATGTGACTTCATTGTACAGGTAACCCTTGAAAGTTCATTTAGTGACTGTTCAAAGTTACAACGGCACTGAAAAAAGTGACTTATGGCCGTTATGATTTTTTGTATACTGCGCAACCAAGATGCTCTCATTTGCAAATACAGTAATCACTAGGTCACCCAAACAAGTGCAAGTCTCCCAGCTGTTAATGATCTTAAAACATTTCTGTTTACATGCATCCCTGCACAGAAAGTTTAGTTGATTCTCCTTCAAATTCCTTCTCACTCACTTGAGTCTATCATCTGCACCTCTATAACTGTCAGTTTTGGTTCTGCAACCCAACAGGATAGACACAGACCTCAGAGGATAATTAGGACTGCAGAAAAAACAATTACTACCAACCTGCCTTCCATCGAGGATTTGTATGCTGCACAAGTCAAAAAGAGGGCTGTGAAAATATTTACAGACCCCTCACATCCTTGACATAAACTGTTTCAACTCCTACCTTCAAAATGACGCTATAGAGCACTGCACACCAGAACAACTAGACACAAGTACAGTTTTTCCCTGAATGCCATCACTCTGCTAAACAAATAATTCCCTCAACACTGTCCAACTATTTACAAGGTCTGCACTACTATTACTGTTAATCTTCTCATCACTCCTTATCACCCATCTCCTTCCACTTGTGACTATGACTGTAACTTTGTTGCTTGTATCCTTACAATTTATATTGACTGTTTCCTAGTATGATTTGATTGCTTATTGTACCCTATGACTATCATTAAGTGTCGTACCTTAGGATTCTTGACTCTTATTTATTTATTTAATTGGATTTATATGTCACCCCATCTCCGAAGGCACTCAGGGCTGCTTACACAGAAATATATAAACAATAAATACACATTTATCAAATTATCTAATCCAATTATAAAATCTAATTAAAATACCCTTGACGAATGTATCTTTTCTTTTATGTATACTGCGAGTATTTACACCAAGACAAATTCTTTGTGTGTCCAGTCACACTTGGCCAATAATGTATTCTATTCTGTTCTGTTCTGTTCTATTCTATTATGTTCTATTCTATTCTATTCTATTCTATTCTATTCAAATTCCTTCTCACTCAATACAATGTGAATGCAATTCCCTGCACCTTTATTTCTGGTATCAATCAATCAATATAAATCAACCAATCAATCTCCTCATAACAACAGTCCTGTGAGGTGAATTGGGTTGAGAGAGAAAGTAGTCAACCTAAAATTGTTCCACAGTAGTAGTCTATTGTAGTATTCAAGCTATTCTCCAAAGCTCCTGAGGGCAGGACAAGAAGCAATGGGTGGAAACTAATCAAGGAGAGAAGCAACTTAGAAATAAGGAGAAATTTTCTAATAGTTAGAACAGTCAATCAGTCAACTTGTCTCCAGGAGTTTTGAATGCTCCAACACTGGAAGTTTTTAAAAAGATGTTGGATAACCATTTGGCTGAAGTGGTGTGGGGCTTCCTGCCTAGGCAGGGGGTTGGACTAGAAGACCTCCAAGGTCCCTTCCAACTCTGTTATTCTATTCTCCCTAGCAGAAATCCTGTATTTCCCCCTCTGCTATTTGCACACTTCACTTAATGAACACATGTGGGAAATCAATAATAATTAATATCACTGCTTTGAACAAAAACGTTTGGAGCCAGGTGAACATTTCAAAAACCGGATTGTACTTTGGATTCATCTTCTCTGCAGGACTGATTCTGGTCTGGGCTCTATAAAAAGCTGTGCAAATAGCTGCATTTCCTGTGGCTGTGCCCCTTCTGGGGCACCTCCTTGCTTCCAATTTTGTTGCCAAAATAATGTTGAACAGTGTAGTCCAACACCTCTTCTCTTCATCTTTGTCCCATGATCATTGTAGTTAAAAAACTACAAGCACATGAAAAAGAAATCCACACATTTCAGAGGGTTTCTAGCTGAAGGTTTCCAACGGTATTCACATGTTCTCAGGATGGGTTTCACTGAAGGATCAAAATATATTAATCTTTTCAAGGAAGGTTGAATCACGGAGCTTCAGAATTCAGACTTCTATTCATAAGGAGGTTGGTTATCATCTCTCTGAGAAAAAGATAAGTGCAGTGGCTTTGGGTTCTTTTGTGAACATTCTTTCTATTTCTCAAGTCTTTAAAATCTGCCTGAAATTGATCCAGGATGCTATGAGCCCATGTAGGCTTATAGGTGAGTAGTTGCTGCATAACTGACTGAGTTTCTGATCAGTAGTGAAGGTCTCAGAACTATTCAGCCAATCAATGCTCACTTGTTGGCCAATGACTAAGGGCCTCATCTCACCCCTCAAAGTCATGCCTAAACAGGCCCTATTTTCCTCTTTCAAAATTAAAGGAAAGCAAATTACTCTTGTTTCCCTGAGCTTCTGGGCTTGCCATGGTGAAAAGCCTCCAGGGCTCTGCCAATTCCTATTGTTGGTGTGCTGGCAAATCTGCATTTGGACTCTTTTGTTCAATTGTAACAATATCAAATGTTTTTAATATTTTAATATTTATGATTTTAATAGTAAATCTCCCTTTGCAGAATGAGATGGATAGTATATAAACTTACAGGTAGAGAGAATAGATAGATTAGATAGATGATAGACAGATGATAGATAGACAGACAGATAGACAGATAGAGGTAGCTACATAGAGATAATAGATAGATATGAGATAGCTATAGAGAGAGATAGCTAGAGATGATAGATAGATAGAATGAATGAATGAAAGAATGAATGAATGAATGAATGTTGGTAAGGTAGAGATAGATTAGATAGATAAATAGACTAGATAGATAGATAGATAGATAGATAGATAGATAGATAGATGGATGGATTAGAAAGAAAAAAGAAAGAAAGAAAGAAAGAAAGAAAGAAAGAAACAAACCAAGGAAGACAGATCATGAATACCCTGAAATGAAGGCATAGATTGTCCTGTGAAGCATAAGGTGATGTTATGCTGATGTTTCTGAAATCACATTTGCTACTTAGAAATGTAATTTTTCATTCAGGGAGTCCTCAACTTTGGCAATCAGGATCTACTGAAAGTTTCCAACTGGAATATCATGTGACCCACAGAGGACTCATATCACACATATCATGCATGTATGGGGATTGTACTTTCTCCTGGGAGGCTACCCTAAAATCCCATATCAGATGGCATGCTCAGTTCTTCTGAGAAAAGTCTGAACAAACAAATGAATAGGAGATTCTTGAGCTAAAGGGTTAAAGGAGCCATAGAAAAGTACCAATCATTGGCAAATTTTGATAAGCTGTGGAATTAGCATCAGATCACTGTTCTATTAAAAAAATATTTATTCGTAAGACACACAGATAAAATGAAAGTCCACCTTAGCCTTGTTTAGGGCAGTTTTTCTCAACCTTAGTGACTCTCAATAAATTTGAATAAAAATTCAGTTAGAATAGAATAGAATAGAATAGAATAGAATAGAATAGAATAGAAAAGAAAAGAATAAAATACTTTATTGGCCAAGTGTGATTGGAGACACACAAGGAATTTGTCCTGGTGCAAATGTTCTCAGGGTACATAAAAGAAAGATACATTCCTGAGTCCTTCGGGAGATAGGGCGGCATATAAGTCCAAACAATAATAATAATAATTCATCAAGAGTCAAGAATCATAAGGTACAACACTTAATAATAGTCATAGGGTACAATAAGCAATCAAATCATACTAGGAAACAGTCAATAAAAATCGTTAGGATACAAGCAACAAGGTTACAGTCATACAGTCGTAAGTGGGAGGGGATGGGTGAAAGGAAGGATGGGAGGATTAATAGTAATAGTAATGCAGACTATTAGTAATAGTAATGCAGTAAATAGTTTGACAGTGTTAAGGGAATTATTTATTTAGCAGAGTGATGGTGTTTGGGAAAAAACTGTCCTTGTGTCTAGTTGTTCTGGTGTGCAGTGCTCTATAGCGTCATTTTGAAGGTAGGAGTTGAAACAGTTTATGTCAAGGATGTGAGGGGTCTGTAAATATTTTCACAGCCCTCTTTTTGACTTGTGCAGCATACAAATCCTCAATGGAAGGCAGGTTGGTAGTAATTGTTTTTTCTGCAGTCCTAATTACTCTCTGAAGTCTGTGTCTGTCTTGTTTGGTTGCAGAACCAAACCAGACAGTTATAGAGGTGCAGATGATAGACTCAATAATTCCTCTGTAGAACTGTATCAGCAGCTCCTTGAGCACTTTGAGCTTTCTGAGTTGGTACAGAAAGAACATTCTTTGTTGTGCTTTTTTGATGACGTTTTTGGTATTAGGTGTCCATTTTAGGTCTTGTGATATCATAAAATCTAGAAATTTGAAGGTCTCTACTGTTGATACTTGTTGTCTAGCATTGTAAGAGATGGTAGTATGGGAGGGTTTCTCCTAAAGTCCACCGCCATTTCTACGGTTTTGAGTGTGTTCAGTTCCAGATTGTTCTGATCACGCCATGAGGCAAGTTGTACAACCTCCCGTCTGTATGTGGATTTGTCGTTGTCACGAATGAGACCAATCACTGTTGTATCATCTGCAAACTTCAGTATTTTAACAGATGGATTGTTTGAGATGCAGTCATTGGTATATAGGGAGAAGAGAAGTGGAGAAAGCGCACAACCTTGGGGGGAGGGCCTGTGCTAATTGTACAGGTATCAGATGTGATTCTGCCTAGTTTCACCTGCTGCTTCCTGTCTATTAGGAAGCTTATGATCCACTTGCAAGTGTGTTCAGGTACCGTTAGCTGGTTTAGTTTAGTTAGAAGAATGTCTGGAATGATGGTATTTAGTAGGTTTATTTATTTAGTAGGTTTTCATCTCTCTGGAAATGCCAAGGCTGAACAAAAAGTGTTCCATATGTGAAGCTAGTGCTTTTCTGGTGAACTATAGTGCTGACTTAGATGAAAAGTTGTCTTGTCCAAAGCGCAGACTGATTTGGATTAACTTTTGGTGGACTCTTCCTTACACCCACCTTGCTTAGCAAATACTGCCTTGTTTTCTTCTGTGGTCATGTTTTCATTATCATACAACAGCCTTTTGCATTGAGATTGTGTTTTGTGTTTTGCTTTGCTTTTTTGCTCAAGAGGATGTATTTGTGGTTGTAAAAAAAAGAGAGCGAGAACTATGCTTAGAACCTTCATTGGTGAACTGTATAAAATCAAGGTTGCAGAAATTTTTTAAAAAGAAGTAAAAGGGGAAATGTGGTAAATTTGATTTATTTCCACCTTCGTTCTGTATATGTTGTGCTTTGTTTGTTTGATGCTTAAAGGTTTGTTGAACAAAAAAACCCTTGTTTGATCAACTGAGAATCTCTGGCATGGCATGTTTGCGGCTTTCGTATTTTGCTCTTCTGCACCAGCATGGTAGATTAAGATTATGCCTGCAGAGGAATTCCATGGAGGTGTTGTGTCATCATGAAAACTGAATGAAACTATCAGCCCAATATTAAAGAATTTACTCAGCATTCTAATGGTATTGAAATTTGGTTATAGCCGATGCCTCTTTTTTGAACCTTGGTATGTGATTTTCCTGGAACAATTCCAGTCCAACAGCTACTCTCTATTCAGTGTAAAATCATTTTTCAGCCAGTCTCACCTCTCTTCCTATGTTCCCCTTAGATTTTTTAGGCCTTCTGGTTTTTGTCTATTTCTGCTCTGTCAGGTCAACTCCTCATATTTTCCTGCCTCAGACTCACACCTTGTAATTAAGTCTTTTTTGTTGGCAGCTTCCTAGATTTCTTTTTTTTTCTTAAGCTTACCCGCTTACAGGTTCTCATATGGTGTGGCCTCATCTTGATAACCTCTTCAGAACTTTCTTATACAGGTAGTCCTTGTTTAGCAATGGCCTTGTCTAATTACATTTGCAGTTACGATGATGTATGCCCAATCTTTGCATTTATGATCTTTGCAGGTTTCTTAATCAAAGGAAAACTGAAGTAAGATTGTAAGCACAGTTGTGGTTTCTCTTAGTGACTGCTTTGTTAATGATTGAGGTGCTGGTCCCAATTCTGGTTGCTAAAAGTGGATTATCAATATATTCATGAAAAATATGATTCTCTGCAAGCTTGGCCCAGTGCTTTTCATTGCCCAAAGAGCAGGAGACACTTTTCATGCAGAGACAAGCTGATCTTCCAGTTACCTGTTATTTAACACTGGTAAAGAGATACCACATCAGATGGGAACTGACTAAGCTAGCACATCTAGAGCACAACTCTGTGTCCCACATTTACAATTGTTTCTTGCACAGTATCTGGCAATTAAGATCCATCTCTTACTCTGCCCAGCGGTAATGCTGGACCAGCTGAATACTCTACAGTGCGGAATCCATATTGAAACTTAATTGGTGATCATATCCTGAAGCTTGCCAACCAATCATGGATAATACAATGTCCAAACTCTGACCTGCCAGAGATGCAAATGTTCAGTTTTATTTATAATCTGGTCCTGAAAGATTAGGAACTGTTGCTTGATTTCTAACCTGAAAGAAAAAAAACACCTTAGAGGTGAAAGCAGGGTAAATAGTCTTTTGGAGCCAGTGGGCATCTTTGGAGTTTGGAGGGTCACAAAATGGCTGCCATGGTGGATTTGCTTTGTCCCAAATGGCCTGGCCAGCTTCAAACATCCATTTTAACAAAGGGAAAATGGAGTACGGTTGTTCTGCACCTGTTTTTCCAGGAACACTTGATTTCCTGAGCTTATTAGGACTGGGAGACTAATCTTTAAGTTTCTTCTCAGTTGGGAAGCTGAGTGAGTGACTTTAGACTGAACACTATCTTTCAGTGAACTACCTCACAGGATTGTGGTAGGGGTAAATTTGGAGGAGTTAAAGAAAGATGGTGTTAAATAAATATGCAAACTTTTCAAAATTCCCATGTCTTAAAAACACACTTGAAAAACCAAGGAGAACCTTGAAACGTAAATATGTATGTTCCAAGAGTGCAAGCATCAAATAAGAAAGGCTTTTACCAATTCCTCAATAAGTGCTTCTATTGGGTATGTTAATACTGGTTAAATAAGTATATTTTTGCTGCTCTAGTTATTGCAGGTAGTTCTTGTTTAGTGTCTACAATTGGAACCAGCAACTTGGTTGTCAAACATCATTATATGAAACATTGCAATTTTGCAATCTTTACTTCAACTTTATTTTTCTTTTGAAGGTTACAAAGGTAAGGACCGGTCATAATATTATTTTTTCATCACCGGTGTACCTACAATGGCTGCTAAATGAGGCAGTTGCTAAATGAGGCCTACTTGTAATTTTAATGTTTAAGGGATTGTACACCACACTGAGAAGTTGCTGGCACGAATCCTGTAGCCTTTGAATGTGGCTCAGGCAAGCCATTGAGCAGCCCATGAATGCTCTTTTTGCAAAGGAAGGAAATACTCTACAAAAGAATTCCATGTTATTTATTTACTTATTTTTTTAAAAAGTGCCTAATAGCTGAGGTCCTCTGGGCAGCTTATAATAAAAACTACAATTCTGCTAAAAACATATATAAAAAGTCAAGTAAAATACAAAACAAAAGCACCATTCAAACTCAGCAGAGAAGCAACTGTTCAAAATCGAAAACAGCACTAATCAAAATGCAATTAAAAGCCAAAGGAAAAAAAAGCAGATAACTGACATATCACCTCTCTGCTTAGTTTATATTTCTCTTCCTTTGGTTTATTTATTTATTAATCCTTTCCTTTATTTATTTATTTTTCTGTGATGGTAGGCAAGGTTTATTGGCCCAAAACGTTCCTAGGAAATCCTGCTCAGTGGCAAATCTTGATTAGGAAGCTTCTTATCATTTTCTTTGCATGACGGGTGAACTCTCAACAGGCTCAACATCTGCTTGTTATTAAAAAAAAGCAACTTTTGATGAGTCAGAGCAAAACAGGAGCAGCCAGTTCCTTGGGTCCTGCTGATAACCAAGACCAATAAATGCTTTATCATTCTGATATAAAGAGTCCCATGCCACCTTAAGGCCGGCAGATTCATTCTGGCCTAAACTTTCATAAAGTAGACCTCAGTTTGTTGTATATGCAGACTTGTATTTTAGTTCCCTTTCTCTCTGACACAGTGAAACATACACACACACACACAGAGTAAACTAAGAGTGGGCATTCTATAGATGGCCAGGAGCTATGTCCCCCTTTCTGGGGATGGAAGGTGAAGACAACATAATTTTTTCATATCATTTCCTATTTTTTTTCAAACTGACTGATTTGGGATAATATTAGAGTTTTGGGGCATTTTTTTGACTTAAAACCTTTGTAGTTAGGATGGGATTCGACACCTCAAAAACTGTAGGGTCCTTGGTGCTCTCTGGACTTGATGTTTTTTATACAAACATTTCATTACCCAAACTAGGTAACATCATCAGTGTTAGTAAGTAGTGGGGTTTGCTCTCAGCTTATATTCTTGTGGCTTGCCCTATCAAGCTCAGAGAGCACCAAAGACCCCTCATTTAAACCCTGAGCTACAAATATTCTCCTTTATTGGTCCCAGAAAATGTGTTCAAAGGCCACTGGTGTTTACCTGTCTTTGACTGTAAATGAGAGAAGGGCAGGATGTGACATGTTCAAGTAGAGACAATTTTAATATGCAGTATAATGTTGCAGTGGCTTGATGAGAGGAGTGTTCATTTTCATTTGCAGAAGCAGTTCACATTTAACAAAAAACTAAAATCACCAGAGGGGATAACTGTAACTTGGGGTATATATATTAATGTCAGGGAAGTGAATTTGGGGGCAGCTGTCAGAAAATGGCTGTCATTCTGAAAGCAAGTATTATAACTGGTGCCCACCATTCTCTTTAACCCTACAGAATATCCTCTGCCATCCCTGGTTATTTTTGCCCTCTTTGCTAGACAATTGGGCACACTTCCAAACAATGCAGTGATCCGTAGCCAATCTCTGTTTGGAATCTTAAGATGCTATCAAATCAAGTCTACAAGAGGCCCAGAGGCACTCTTGAGAATAAAGATGATATGCTTTGTTTTGTAACAAGCCAGCTTCCTGTTGGTTTATTTTAACCAGTTGTGGCCCAAATTCATTCAAAGGAGAGTTACTGTTCTTTTCATTTTAGTCAAAGGCAACACAAATCTGTGCACCTGTACTGCGCATTTAAAGCCTTGTAGGATTCATCCCAACAGGCCGTGCTTTACAAGCTAATACATGTTGTTCCAGTAAGGCTCGTGAATGAATAGATGGGTGGCTTCCCTCTCTGAGAGCTGCTGATTATGTTTTGGGAAGAGCTACAAAGCGAGATTTTCCATCTAGTATAAATGTATTGCCACAATTCTCAATGTTTTTTCCACCTTCTTTTTCCAGACTTGATAATGTGGAGTCCTTGGGGCTGAACTTGTTTGTTTTCTTGCTAGCACTGGTGATGTTCTCTTCTTTGGGTAAGGAAATGTCTGCAAGCAAACAACCAAGCTCAGAGTATCTATGGAGTTTCTCAGTCATCCAAGTCATGGTTGTCGCAAAGGTGCTTTTTGCAAGAGGCACCTGGACTTCCTTTGTTTTTATGTGAAGCTGTTTTGTTTCCCATCCAAGAAACTTCTGAAATTCTATCTTCAGTTCTGAAGAAACTTCTTAGATGAGAAGTGAACGGTCTTCAAGGAAAAACAAAGAAAGTCCAGTTGTCTCTTGAAAAAAGTACCTTTGGGACAACGAAGTTCAGAGAGTGCCAAGCCCCCACAATTCAACTCTGAGCTACATATATTATCTTCTACTGAAACTTGGTAATATTGATGGCTTTGTACTCGCACACCACTCATTTTTTAGGGAGCATAATTGACTATAGATATTGTCAATGCACCTTTCTTTCAGACATGAAACTAAACTCAATAGTGTCTTTCCTCGTCCCAGTTAAAAATGAAAACTGGACATTTACAACTTGTGGAAGTTTGGACTCTTACAGAAGTGAAAACTGTGCCATGTCTGAACGTACAGAAAGCTGCTGATCAACTCCCATTGTTGTGTCTGACTCACGGCTTGTAATCCTCCAAATGATTTATGCGATTTCAAAATTCCTAAATGTTACGAGGATATCTTCGGTAGTTGAATACAATCTGATTGCATTAAAGTTGCAGTCCTATCTATTGTTCCCAATAACATTTTCCCCTCAACGGAGCTTCTTCTGAGAAAACATGCTGCATTATCAATAGAGGAGAATATTTGTAGCTTGGTATTGAAATGTGTGGTTCCTTGATACTCTCTGAGCTTGGTTGCTTTCTTGACAGAAAAGAGACAATCAACAAGCCAAAATAGAATAGAATTCTTTATTCTTTATTGGCCAAGAGTGATTGGACACACAAGGAATTTGTCTTTGGTACATATGCTCTCAGGGTACATAAGAAAAAAAAATACATTCATCAAGAATCATAAGATACAACACTTAGTGATAGTCATAGGTTACTAATAAGCAATCAAATCATACTAGGAAACAAATAAAACAATATAAATTGTAAATATACAAGCAACACAGCTATAGTCATAAGTGGGAAGAGATAGGTAATAGGAAGGATGAGAAGAATAATAGTAATACAGTCTTACTAAGTAGTTTGACAGTGTTGTGGGAATCAGTTGTTAAGCAGAGTGATGGCATTTGGGGGAAAAACTGTCCTTGTGTCTAGTTGTTCTGGTGTGCAGTGCTCTATAGCATCGTTTTGAGAGTAGAAGTTGAAAAAGGTTATGTCCAGGATGTGAGGGGTCTGTAAATATTTTCACAGCCCTCTTTTTGACTCGTGCTGTATACAGGTCCTTGATGGAAGGCAGGTAGGTAGCAATTGTTTTTTTCTGCAGTTCTAATTATCCTCTGAAATCTGTGTCTGTCTTGTTTGGTTGCAGAGCCAAACCAGACCATTATAGAGGTGCAGATGACAGACTCAATAATTCCTCTGTAAAACTGAATCAGCAGCTCTTTGGGCAGCTTGAGCTTTTTGAGTTGGTGCAGAAAGACCAAAACACCTCCTTAACAGTAGTAACACCCAGATGAGCAGAGATTAACATCAACATTAATGTTAGACTAACAATCAAGAAGCAAACAATATTCCAACCAAGGAACTGTCGAACAACTAACACTAAACAGCAGCCTAATCATAAGAACATTTCCACCAATGTTGATCAAGAAAGACCCTACAATATAAAATGACAGCACACTAGTGGTGGGATTCAAATTTTTTTACGACTGGTTCTGTGGGCGTGGCTTATTTGGTGGGCATGGCTTAAGGTCACATGACTGGGTGGGCATGGCTTGGTGGCCATGTGACTGAGGTGGTCATATGGCTGTGTGGGCATGGCTTGGTGGTCATGTGACTGGGTGGGTGTGGCCAACTCAATGTCACTCACGTCAAGGGTGCCTCGCCTGGCCCCTCCCCTCCCAGCCATTCCTTGTTACACCCAGCCCCAACATATCTATAGTTCTGTAAAAATGTTGTTCACCTTTTGTTGACTTTATTATCTACGTACTATAGATGTACTTTCATGGACCACTGAAAGGAGGAAATGGCTCACATGCTTTGCCCAAGAGGGTGATAGGCAACATGCTTTTAGGGAGCTGCCAAAAGGGGGGGCAATGTATTTTCCAAAGCACCAGAAGGCAAACGATGTATTTTCCAAAGCAGGATGGAAACTGAACAGAGACAGAAGCAACCTAAAAGTAAGGAGAAACTTCCTGACAGTGAGAACAATTAACCAGTGGAATTGCTTGCCACCAGATGTTCTGGGTGCTCCAACACTGGAAGTTTTTAACAAAAGACTGGACAGCCATTTTTCTGAAATGGTACAGAGTTCCCCTCAAGGTCCCTTCTAAGTGCTATTCTGTTATTCTGACACCTTTTCCAGGACCTCTACTCAGAATTTGGCACCCTCAGTTTTCCTGCCTGAGCAGGAGGTTGGACTAGAAGACCTCCAAAGTCCCTTTCAACTCTGTTAAACGCACCTGTATTTATGCTCTGGACTAGTGACATGTGAACCCTGAAAAATACCTGGGCAAAAGAAAGGCAATAAAATCACTCTAGGTGTAGGGACGGTGTAAAATATTAATATAATAATGATATAAAAATATTATATAATAATAATATAATAATGGAATAATTAAAAATAATAGCACAGAGTATTCTCTCTACCCCTTTTCCTTCTTCTTTTCTTTCTCTCTCTCTTTCTTTCTCCCCCTTCCTCTTTCTTTCTTGCTCTTTCTTCCTTTCTTGCTCTTTCCTTCTTGCCCTTCCTCCCTTCCTCCCTTCCTCCCTCCCTCCCTCTCTCCCTCCCTCCTTTCCTTCCTTCCTTCCTTCCTTCCTTCCTTCCTTCCTTCCTTCCTTCCTTCCCTTCCTTGACTTACACACACACACACCTTTTCTGGGAAGAACTTATTGGGCAAACTCCAGAGCAACAAGTGGCGGGACAATGAAGAAAGCAGCAGCTCCAGAACATCCACCTGCCCTCCCTTTCAAAGCACATGGGCGGCGGGGGTAGGTGGGGGCACCCCGAAAGGCAGGGAGAAAGCAAACGGAAAGCCTTTCTGTTTGCTTTCTCTGCTGCGCTGGGGTTGGGGCTGAGAGGGGTGGTGGGGGTGGGTGGGGGTGCCCCGAAAGGGAGGCAGAGAACTCCTGGGGCTGCTTCCCAAAGCTGTGCTGTGGCCGCTGCTGACCCCCCGCCCTCTGGACTGGCCTGAAAAAGACACCCCACCTTGGCCTCCTCCCACTCGGAAAGGCCCAGGCGGTGGGGGGGAGGCCCAGAAAGGCCCCAGGGGGTGGGCAAGGGCCTAGCATGATGCAGGCTTACCTGTGAGCAGGGCAGGCAGATCAGGGCTGCTCAGTTGGGGTGCAGGGACCACATGGGGAAGTCAGGTTAGGCAAGCCACGAGGGTCCAGCGTGCCACATAAGGTGGGGCGAGCGGCGGGCAGGCGAGCTGCATGAGCAAGCAAGCATTGGGTGGGAGGGGCAACTGAACGACCAGTGACCGGGGAACCAATTCGGGTGTGTGGCCAGCCAGAAGTTGCTACCAGTTCCGTGACCCATGCCAAATTCTAGCTACCGGGTCGCTAGAACCGGTGCGAACCAGCTGAATACCACCTGTGCAGCACACCCCTCTAGCAATGATGATATTACCGAATTTGGATAATGCAATGTCTGCAATAAAACAACCAAGTTCAGAGAGCACTAAGGATTCTTCATGCTGTATTATAAATACAACCTCCAGAAAGAATACTTTTTACTTTTACATATTTTATTTACTTTTGTTCATGTCAAATAACAAAGCTGTTGTAGACAATAGGCTTGTTATTTTGTGACTTGATACATTATGGTGTTGATGGCTTTGGACAGGGCACGGAATCTGGGGGTCCTCCTGGACTCATGGCTCAGGTTGGAGGAGCAGGTGGGAGCCGTGGCCAGGGGGGGCTTTGCCCAGGTCCGGCTGGTTCGCCAGTTACGCCCATATCTGGACTGAGATGCCCTGCACACGGTCACTCAGGCACTTGTCACCTCGCGACTCGACTACTGCAACGTTCTCTATCTAGGACTGCCCTTGCATACCATCCGGAGGCTTCAGCTGGTGCAAAATGCTGCTGCGCGGGTTGTGATGGGAGTTTCCTGGTTCTCCCATGTTACGCCCCTCCTGCATGGCCTGCATTGGTTGCCGGTTGCCCTCCGAATGAGATTCAAGGTTTTGGTATTGACATTCAAAGTCCTACAAGACATGGGTCCGGGCTATCTATGGGAACGTCTACTGCCGGCATTGAATACCAACCGCCCTGTACGAGCACACAGGCAGGGACTCCTCGGCGTGCCGTCTGCGACTCAATGTCACTTGGCGGTGAGGCGGGGGAGGGCCTACTCTGTGGCGGCTCCTGCCCTATGGAATCAACTACCTCTAGGACTCTGCCTGGCCCCCGACCTTCGCACCTTCCACCACGACCTGAAAACTTGGCTATTTGAGCAGGCTGCGCCGTGCTGACTCCTCTTGGGGGAGGGGTTTGTTTTATAATTTGTTTTAGTAATTTGGCTTGTTGGGTTTAATTTCTATTTTAGGTAATTATTTATTGAGTTAGTTTTAATTGTGAGCCGAGTCCGTTCGGGAGAGGGGCGGCATACAAGTCAAATAAATAAATAAATAAATAAATGTGATTTCAGCTACCATGTTGTGGTTAACTTACGATTCACTGTGTGGCATGATCCAAGCAGCTGCATTAATTTAACACTATAAAATATATGCGTAAGTAATTCATGAGTTAGTACTAACATAGCCACATAGGCACTTGTAAAATTTCTCTATTTTGTTGGTGCAACAAGCAATACCTTTTCTTCTAGTTGTTGATAATTTTACAGGTCTCTCCCAAGTTTTAATTCCTGTACTTTGTAATTTTATAATAATAATTTTATTTTCCTTTATTTAATTCTATCAATATTATTTTTTATTTTTAATTCTATTTTTGGGGGGTGACTTATGTTATTAAATTTTTGCTGGTCTATGACCAAATTAAACGATTTATTTTATAACTATTGTCTATTGCTCCAACAAAATATGTTCCATTTTTTAAATTAATATACGAAAATGAAAGTTCCCAATTCATTTCCATTGTAATTCAGATAAAGTGGCAATGTAATTTTTAAAATAAATTTAATTAGGGGATATTAAGAATTCATCAGTACAGACTTGCTACAAAATGTAACTCTGACCTTTGAAAATCACCTCCAAAGATAAGATCCATTTGAAGCTGGAATTAGCCAACAAAGTATGTCTAGACAATGCAGATAAAACGGCATTGTGTAACAGTTGGGTTCCCCAAAATTGGATGCAAATTGCACCATATCTAGAGAAAAGGTCCGTAAATTTTCCATCTGGGCAATATTGGCAAATGTTTGGTGGCCTTGTATTGGATAATATAGAAACTTTCTTTTCAATGGTGGTAAACTCATCCTATTTTAAATCTCTTTTCTAAATCCACAAGACCTTGGAGGAGCCAGGTTGCTGAAAGGAGAGCAGATGACCAAAAGAGAAATGGAACACTCAGTTATGTGGGAAGGAAACAAAACATCTGTATGTGAAGGAGAATTATAGAGGAAGAAGTTGCAGTAGATAAAAAAAGAATAATCAACAGAAAATGTGACTGTGGATAGTGTAAAGTGGAGAGCTTAAATGAGGGACTCTGCTGGGAATGGTGAATGCAGTCACGCATATCTGTCTAGCATGCAAAAATCCCAACTTCGAGCCTTGGCAATTTGAAAATAACTTAAGGATGCCGAAGCTGTTACTTTCTGACTCAATAGACAATAGTCAAGGTTGATGGGTACAGTAGCTTGTAGCTAGTAAAATTAGTTGGGAAACCTCAAGTTTCTTCAATCTCTGATTTCAGACGGTAGGCTGGGAAAACTACCAAATTGTACTGATAGAAGTATAAAATATTTGACATATTATGAAAATCCACTTTGAAAAAAAAATGAGTTGAACTTCTTGTTTCTTTCCAGATGTGGGAGGGCTAAAGATACTTTAGTTTGCATCCTAGAAGCAATTAAAGAAAAGTTCATAAATAACATGAAAAATTAAAGAGCCAGCAGGAAATTAAACAATATCTCAATGCAATAATGGCTTAGCCCCCAAAACAAGTACGTATAGCCCTCAGGCTGTTTGATTAGATTTAGAAAAACTCAGTGGATGACACTGAGTCAGTCATTATCTGACATAATTTTGTGAAGATATCTGTAGGATTACTGGATGAATAGGAAATATTACTGCACTATAGTCATGTCAGGAGCGCTGAAGGACTTCCAGGTAAAAGGATTGAATGGTGACATCACCATTGCCTGTGGCACGCTCAGTTGGGGGATTCCTTTAACATTCCCTTTAAGTTGCCCACCAAAGTGGTACCTATAGGAAATGATGTCAAAAGCTCCCATTAGTGCTCCATTCAAAACCTCTCATTTATGCCTTCAACATTTTTTATACCATAGATCAACAAACCAAAGAGTTGAAACTGGTTGTTTAGGCTATTGATTTCAACCACCACTGGCAAACAAATTTGTCAGAAAATAGGCCTTTTCTGGTGTTGCTATGCAGTTTACAATTTGTGAGGATTTGATAGGGAGATCAAATCCACCAATGGCAGAGTGACACCACATACCCTCTACTGGTGTCACAAGCCATGCCCCTTTGGTATATAAGGGGCTGGCAAACTGGCATTTTATCTCTGGAGGTCCACAATTACCTGAGAGGTCTCAAGGAGAGTGAGACTAGCTGGGTACCTCAGGAGCATGAGGTGAGGAACCTCATGACAAAGGAGAAAGGGGAGAGAGAGGGAAAAGTCTAAAAAGAGAGGTCTAAGTTTCTCAAAAGGTCTGTGTTTTCTTAGAGAGTTATTCTCAATTGTCCTTAAGAGAGATTGATCAGCATAGGTGATCAATTGTCTCAAATATCTACCTCAGAACTTCTGGCAACTAAACTGAAAGGAAGATATAGTACTCCTAGGCTAAAGACTTTTTGACTTCTTATCTGAGAAGCTAAAGGACTGAGAAAACCTAACTACATAGGTAGTTATAGAAACCAAGAGAGACCTGAAGAGAAGAAACTAAAGAAGGCAATAGACACTGGTAGTAATCTTTCTGTATGTTTATTTAATTTAAGCTGCTTGTATAATAAAAGTTGGTTTGAAAACAGACTGGGCTCAGCATCTTTATACAATTTAAATATATATACAAGTTAACAAGATCCTCTAAACTTTAGTTGATCATAGGATTGATTAAAAATATCCAACAAAATTAAAACATTTCAGATTGCTTACATCTCAGATGAACACAACCAACTAGAGGGAGGGAGCCCATAAATTCTGAGTAATGAGTTCCATTATCTTAGAAGGTTTTTTTTTAAACATAGAGATAGTCCTCAAGTTATGACTGTCATAGAGCCTTCCCATTATGGTCATAATTTTTGATAGTTGTAAATTGGGTAACCCATGTAACCAATCTGATTTTTCAACCTTTTCTCCAATGGTCATTAGGTAAACACTGAAGTCAGTTAGGTGAACACTGAAGTCTCTTCCCCCGTGTATGTTTTGGATTGGTATGAATGAGTTTCTTGTTTTTATATTGTATAGAAATTATTTTTATCCTTTTGTACGCCGCCTCGAGTTCCCCTTTGGGGGAAGTGAGGCGGGATATAAATCTAATAATAAATAAATAAATAAGTCATTAAGCAATGAACCATGGGTTAAGCAATGAACCATGGGTTACTTTTGCCAATAACCAGAAGGAAATATTGGTTTGGGGGCAAAACCTTTATAAAATGTGGTCACATGACCATAGGATGCTGTAAATGACCATAATACATGGGGCTGCCCTTGTGGACTACCCGGTGGTTACAGCTGGTGCAGAATGCGGCCGCGCCGGCTGTGATGGGAGTATCCCGATACTCCCATGTTACACCCCTCCTGCGTGACCTGCATTGGTTGCCGGTTGCCTTCCGGGTTAGTTTCAAGGTGCTAGTAACTTATAAAGCCCTAAATGGCTTGGGTCCAGGGTACTTGCAGGAACGCTTCCTGCCAGCATCATGTGCCGATCGCCCTGTTCGCTCCCAAAGGAGGGGCCTCCTTGGGATACCGTCGGTTAGGCATTGTCGGCTGGCGGTTCCCAGGGCTAGGGTCTTCTCCGTGGGAGTGCCCGCCCTTTGGAACCAGCTCCCCGTGGATCTCTGTCTGGCCCCTGATCTCCGTTCCTTCCGCCGGGACCTGAAGACTTGGTTGTTTCAACAGGCCGGCCTGGAATGACCCGGGTGGGGTTTTTTTTAATTGTTTTAGTCTTTTAATGTTTTAATGTTTTATTGTTTATTCTGACTTGTTAGGTTTAATTTGGTTTTATGTAAATTTTGTGCTGTTTTAAAGTTAGCCACCCTGAGTCCTTAGGGAGAAGGGCGGCATACAAGTCGAATAAATTATTATTATTATTATAAATGCAGCCCAGTTGCTAAGTGCCCACAGTGTGCCACATGACAATGGGAGAGGGCAACCATCTTTGAAGTTCTGAATTATGCCATAAAATCTGCATCATAAGTACTACCAGGGAGGTTTGTTGTAACTTAAAACTATTGCTGAGCAGCCTTAAGTCAAGGACTACTTGTATTATATAGGAGGCATCTGCTACTAGTAACCTGAATCCTTGCTTCCTGAATTCTAGAAAGAAGACAAGTCTTGACAGCTCCGCATGATATCATTTTGAGTATTTGATGATAATATCCTCTTGCCAATCTCTCAAGGTTTGTAGGAATTAGTTTTTAGTCTTCTGATCATAATTACTGCTTGTCCCCAAATTTATTCATTTCTCTGAACCTTTTTAAAGAATGGCCCCAGAACTGAACATAACATTTAAGGGTGGAGTCCAGTGTATATAAAATAAAGTGAAAATATTAATCCCATAATTGGAAACTTCACCTCTCTTGATGTGGGCTAAAACCAAAACTTTTCGCTTTTCAGTGATATCACTCTGCAGATTTACATTCTGTTTACAATCCCAAGATCTATCCCATTCTACATCTATTCACCAATTATAATAATTTTTGTGATTACATAAAAATTATAATCTTTGAGTTAGCTTTTCTCATCCATTTATTGTGAACATAACTAAAGAACCCTTCAGGGTTTCTTTTTTAAAAACCATCCTAAGGTTTACATAATGTTTCTTTGGCTTATTTTTATGAAATAAAACACAAGAGCAATTTCTTTACTAAATAATCTCTACATTTGTTTATTTTTTCATCTATCCTTCTTTGCCTTTCTATTCTGAATCATTACTGTCCATACTTGTGAGTAAGACTACATAATTCAGAGCTTCAAATATATTTCAAATGACATAAAATATTGAAAACACACAAACAGCATGTATTAGCAAGTCTTAGGTTTCTTCACTGAGCAGATGGTATGTAAGACAGACCCAGACTGTCTATAAAATTCTTTTATTTCCCTGTTCCTTTACCACCTGATGGCTTATTCTTTTCTGACTTCACTGATTAGATCTGAAGATAGATACTGGAAATCACATGCTATATTTTTTTCTCCACGTAATGTTTTCAATCTGGACGTCAACTAAATAGCAGTAAAAGAAAATTCAAGTGCAAGGCAGGGGCTTTTATATGAGGGACATTGGCAAAAATTGGCGCAGCAAGGTATGGTGGATTCAAAGACCACCTTGGTTTGAGACTCTATTCCTAGTTGAAATAACCTTGCTACTGTCATTCCTTGAAGAAATCAAGTTAAAAAGAAACACACACACAGTACAATGAAATAAAATGGAAAAGGCAAGTGGACACCAAGTGTTTTCAGATAATACCATGAAAGACAGCAGAACCACTAAATAGGTAAGATTGACTATAGGATCTACTTTAGGTCAGACAGCAGGCAAGAGCTGGGTGTGAGTTGGTTTTCATAATTGCAAAAGAAGGATGTAGACAAATCTAAGAAAATTCAAAGAGGAAGAAACACCGAACATTGTTGCTGATTTGGAGATAGGGTTGAAATAAGAGGATCTTTGTCATCAGACCTCTAGGTGGGAGACAACTAGCAGTCAACTCATGTGAAAGAAACAAAAGGAAGTGAAATGGAGGAGCAAAGCTCTTAAATGAAAAGTCCATGAAATGAGGGTGAAGAAATTAGTCAGTATAACCTCTAGAAAACTAGTGCATTTCACTCCTAGTTTTTCTCAAGGAGATGATTTGTCACAGTAGACAGGTGAAATTTCCTGGTTTTTTTGCAAGACATGACTATATGGGCCACTTTTTTTCATTACATCTAACTCAGAGGTGGTATTCAACAGGTTCTGACCAGATCTGGAGAACCAGTAGTGGAAATTTTGAGTAGCTCGGAAACCTGACAAATACCACCTCTGACTGGAGATTTTACAGTATCTTTCTGTTGTGGTTTGCCGGTAGCTGGTACAGACAGCAGAGGTATCGGACAGTGAGAACAAAGGGGAACCAGTCAGGGAGTCTGGAGAGGACTTGGATGAGGGTCCTGCATCCGATGCAGGTATGGGGCCAGGACCATCTGGGAGTGGGATGCTGCCTTTGGAGCCTTCGGAGTCTGGCAGCAGCGAAGCAGAAGTCCCAGGGAAGCCTGTTCCCAGTGTGCGTGCGCGCAGAGCTGTTAGAAGGTGAGAGCAGCTGAAGCAGAAGGGGCAACTTGGGAGTAAGGCTGGGAGGTGATTGCCCCTCCCATAAGGGATAAAAGTCAGATCTCAATGACGAACCCTTTGCAGGAAGCAAAGCAATTCAATATATTCTGAGTCCTTCTTGAAGCTCTGCATATTCTGGTCATTTTTTTCTGGTACTGTTATAATTAATTTGGATACTTCTGTTTTGGCATGATTCCACAGCACTGACAGGCATGTGCTTACCTGTGTAAGTTAGTTTTGGCTGTGAATGAAAATCCCAGTGTTGCATTAAAATAGATTTTGCTTTTAAAACAAGTTGGTGTTTAATTACGTTTGACGAAGCCTGAGTCAGGACACCTTCCTCTGCCATGCCCACAGAACCAGTAATAAAAAAAACTTGAATCCCACCACTGATCTAACCATTGTTGATCTCTTTGAAATTGTTAACTTTTGCTTCCAGTGTTTGCTCATTCCTCCCTCCCTCCAGATATTAAGAAGAGACCGATATCATTATAGTAATAATGACTAATAATAACTAATAAGAAGATGAACAGGAATTGAGCTGCCTGCCTATTTGCTCCTTAACTGATGCCACCAAAGAGTGAGTAAGTGGAAAGTAGCAGCTTCTGTTTTGCCTTTTTATCAATCCTGTTTTCCAACTCCAGGCTGGAGTCAGGTGATCCAAATTTAATAGCAATGGTTAGCAGTAAGAGTACAGACAGAATTTCTTAATGGGCCATTGCCAGAATATGGACTCCTCAGTAGTTATCCAATTATGCCAAGTGTAATCATGAGCTCTGTATAGACAATATTTCCTGAAAGCCAGTTTTCTATGAGCAGTTTTCTCATGAATTTCATCCAAGCTCAGAAGGAGCATCATAGCATAATTTTAGATAAGAATAAGCCAAAAGCGATAATAGTTGTGAAACATGATTAAAAATAAGATGCAAGTAGTGTGATTATCTTCTCAGAATGGATTTAAAAATCTGAATAGCAGACATATCGATATATTTGACATATTTATAATATATCAATGCCACCTTTCCTCTAAGAATTTCAGAAAGTCTTTACAGAGAAAATAAGTTTGTAGTATTTCTAAACTATATTTGATTTGGTCCAGGTATACTCAAGTTAGAGTGTGTACATATGAAGTACTAATTTAAGGATGGCCAGATTATATTTTAAAACTTTGATTTGATTCATTCATGCTTTATACTTTTAGTAGAAATCTAAACAGACTACCATGCTTTTATTTGGGAGTATACAAATAAGTACTAAGTTATTTCCCCTCCTATTTTTATTTATTTAAAACTGAGCTACATTTTTTTAAAAAATCTATACCTGGGCAGATAATTACTGAGGTGATACAATTAATTCTTAATTAAGATCTTTAATTTCACCTTTTCTAATTCTTCCATGTGTGCTATTTGGAACAAATGCATAAAATATTAAACATGACTGACCAGGACTGTATATCTTTTGTAGAGATAAAGGGTTTTCATATTTCAGAGTGATGACAAACTACTGAAGACAGGGAACATTTTTGTGTTAGAAATTTCCCTTTTCTATAAAATTATTGTAAGTATAAGAGTCCCATCCTCTTTTATATTTGGGCACCATTCTTCAGTGGGACAGTAAATGTTTGTGTACAGTTTCTTTTGCCCATGTAAGTCAAGTATTTTTATTCAACAAAATAAGACAGCATATACTACTGAAGTATACATTTGCAGCTTCTCATTTTAAAGTAATGGTTTAAACACAAAATCATTCATACATTTTAGGGGATGTTGATTGCCTAAATCCAACTTCAGATACACCCAAAGAGATCATTGTGTTATGTTACTAGTACTCTGTAACTGTTTAGGTTCCAATCTGAATTAGTCAATTGTTTAGTATCCATGCTCAATCCCCCCTCCACGTAGTTATCTGAAGATGAGAACAGACACATACAATAAATTCAAGTTCATGAGACCCATTCAAAGTAGGCTATTGAGGCATAAGGGTGTTGTAGAAATTAGCTGCAGAAAAAGCAACACAAAACATATGCTTTCTGAAACGCAAATTGCTTCTCAAACAAAGTGATTTCTTGGATGAAGTGATGCCACCTAAATGAAAAAGTATCTGAAGATGTGAGAAGAGTACCAAGCTGGGACTTGGCCCAAAGTTAGCAAAATGATGGGAATATAGACTTCAGAATCATCACATAACATACATTCTTCGTGCGGCAAGTGTCCCATCTGAATTCTTCCACAATTTAGAAGGTGAACAATAAAATGTCATAAACCTGCATTTGTTTCTACATGCGTAGTGTCTCTAGAGAAACAGAAGCAAGCAGCAGAGGTCTATAACTCTTTCTGTTACAACTACTTTATGGTATCTGTGACTATAATAGATGCATCAAAACCTCCAAGGCAGTAGTCATATTAGGGGAGACAAAGGTCAACCAGGCAACTACATGTAGAGTGGTGATGGTAATGTGAATATTACCCTCATATCATCTACTTCAAGAAATTGGAATACCCACTCATAGGGAGACAATATCACATTCTTCCAGAAGCCCTTTTTGAACTGATTTTTGAGCAATGTACAGAAAAAGAAACACGGCTTGCAAAAGTGGACATTGAATTGATGAACTCCTGACTTGTGGTAGATACCTTTCTTTCAAAATTACTTTGTCATTCAACAAGGCTTTATACAAAACGAAACAGCTCCCAACCCACATCCTATGCCTGCACTCAGCTTACTTTGATGCTTAAAAAGGTACTGAAGAAGGTGTGTGGTTTTATTTTATTTTTTTTAAAGCAATCAGCTCTATCCGCTATTTCTGGCATGCCCAGGGACTTTTACAGATCTTAGCATATTTAATTAAAAAACAAAAAACAAAATTTGCAGCAATGGAGACAACTCTTTTAATTTTCCTTAAATTAATTTTAAGGAAAGCTTACGTTGCTTTGGTTTTGAAATAAATTTTCCAGTCTATGGTTCAAATAATAGTTCTAATTTCAAAACTCTTACATAGGCAAAGTGCATTTTCTTTACCGTGCTTATTTGAAGGCTGCAAACTTAAAAGAAAGCTTTTGGTTTGTTTGTTGTAAGGTTTTCTCAGCTGCAAAAAGGGCAATATTAACTTATGCACATAACAACAATTAACATAGGAAAAATCCTAAAGCCAGCACTTCATGGAACTAAACAATAAAAACTTGCAAGTACATACAAAAACTTCATCGATCAGTTGCTAGAAGGAAGGGAAAATGTTATAGACACCTCCCAAACTTAAGAATCTTTCACAGTTCAATAGAAAAATATCCCTAGCATTTCTGTTGAATTCAATGTGATTTAATTATATAATTGAACTTTCACAAACCTGTTGAGATTTGTAAAAGTGGTAGCAGGATGCATCTAGATTAGACTCACTGGTTACAATGAGTCACAAAGATTAATCATGATCCAGGTCTGCTAAAAACAACACAATGGAACATTTAGTTCAATCTGACTGATTATTTAGAAATTTCATTGGTTTCAACCTTCCTGCTGTCTTGTAAGCGTGGAATCTTTTATCATAAACCAGCTAAACTGAGTGGTAGAGTCTTGTCATATATTTATAAAAAGAATTGGCTCCTAAAGGTGATGATTAATGTCTACACAACTGTAATTCACAACTGTTCATATGATCTCTTTAAAAAAGTAATAAATTGGTATAAGTAATGCAAAAGCTGTGTACTTGACTTCTAGTGGATTTTGCTTACATTGATTGTCATATGAGAGGGAGAATAAATTGGACTTAGAAATAATTATATTAACTATATTATTTAATTTAGAAAAAATCCCTACAGGAACCATGGAATACTTGGATAGACTTTCTGTGACTGCAACAAAGACAGACACTTCATGGCCCTCTAAAAATACATTGTGAGGCATTTTATTTATTTGTTTATATTATTACAGCATAAAACATCGTGGGCTGTCCCCTGATATCACTAGTTGATATCACTAGGGATAGCTACCTTAGAAGAGTGAGAAAAATCCTCAGGGACGACTCACACACTGGTCATCACTTCTTCACTCTCCTATCATTGGGTAGGAGATATAGAAGCATAGCCAGCTGCACCAACAGGCTGAAGAACAGTTTCTACCCATGGGCTGTCAGACTTCTGAATGGAAAATAACTTCATGTCAACATAGTATGATAGACTTGCAGGGACGGTGTGTTGTGCAACAAGGTCACATAGCGTCATAAGATTGGGACTGGGTTAGGGACTTCTGTCCTCACTATGAGTTGTGTTAGGGTGGTGATGCACGAAGGGAGGCTCAGCCAATCTCATTGTACACATGTTGTTCTCTGACAATAAAGGTGGTAATAATTATTGTCCACCTCACATATGTGACTGGCTGGCTAATAATAACAACCACCTCTGCCGGAATCATAAAACAATCATGAGCACAGCCAGAAGATGGACTGTACCACATACTCAGGGCCTCAGGCTTGGGCAGAAGTTTTCAAGGCCATGGGACGGGCCAGTAGAGTCAAGGCCAATCTGACCTCTGAAGGGATAATGTGGCAGAGAGTAGATGCCATGGCAGAAAAGCCACTCCTTCTTGGCCCACCTGCTGACAGTCTTTAACCAATGGGACATGGAACATACCTCTCCTATATAGTGACCATGCATCCTTTATTACAAAGAACAGTCCTTTATTTCAGAAAGCTGTCCTTTAGATTTATTTTTCAAAAACTCATATTTGTCCTTAACTTGGCCAAACAATTGAGGAGAGATGCTGTTGTAAATAACCCAGTCCCTATCCATGAAGGTTTTTCAAGATGACGTGCCTTGAATTAGACATGGAACAAACTGGTAGCCAATAGTAGCAGTTTGTGGAGCAATGATGTTATACCTGAAAATCTATTTCAGCATTACTTTATCTGGAAAGTTCTAAGTTGCCCACCCACGCTTGCAATGAGATATATTTTTTTGTATTGCCCCACATGGTAATATTTTATCTAGTCACTTAACCATACCCTGTTTGGAGCCAATCAGGAGCCCTGATGGTGCAGCACAGTGATTAATTGCAGAATTACAGGCAAACTCTGCCCACAGCCAGGAGTTCGATCCTGATAGGGCTCAAGATTGACTCATCCTTCCATCCTTCTGAGGTTGATAAAATGAGGACCCAGATTGTTGAGAGCAATATGCAAATAATGCTTCTACTTTGTAAATGCCCAGAGTGCTGTATAAAGCACTATGCGACAGTATATAAGCCTAAATGCCATTGATATTGCTAATCATACAACAACAACAAAGTATAAACCAATACATAGATAATTTTATGCTATTAATAGATATTTATTATGTATAATCAAAAACCGAATTTATTATGTATAGTCCATTTTCTGCCTTTACCGGTAAATAAGAATAAATGGAGTGTGAAAAAACAAGCACCTAACACACACACACAAACACCTCCCCTTCTGTAGGAGTTAGGAAGGATCAAATTAATCTTCCCATGATAAACAAGGGGAAAGGGTGGGATGAAAATGTGTTATTTTGTCACAGTAAACTTGCGAATCTAGTTCTTTAAACATAAGCAATCCACATTTTGTAAAAGTTCAAATGTTTTGAAAGATTAAGCACTAAAGCGTATGCCTAAAATAAACCTGAAAAAAAAATCATGTTGCTAAACTGACAGGAAACTTAACAAAGTAAACTTGTGAAAATCAAGAGTTTGGAGTTGAAAACCACCTTATTTTGTACCTTAATGGATCTTAACCACTATACTCAAGCAGCCACCCTCAGTAAATTCCATCCCTTTTATGTGGCTTAATCTCTAAAAGTGCCAGATTCAGAAGTCCTGCAATGTAGATTGGAGAAACTTACTTTGCATCTGTAGAAGGATTGACATGGTGGCTTCGCCATTGTGAAACTAAACCATCATGCAGCTAGTCCGAGTGCAAATATTCTGAATCAAATCACACATGATTTCGGAAAGCAAGATAAGAATCAATTGTTGGGAAACTTGTCAAGCCTTTCAGAAATGGCAGGCATGCTCAGGAAAAAAGACCTTCATGGATTTCTGGAAAGATCTTGATTGCTACTAAAGAATGGTAACAGAATCTTGAAAGCCACCCAAATAATTCTCTACTCTACATATACCTAATACAGTTACGCACTATTTCCTCCTTTAACTATTTTCTGCCTCTTCTGTGTTCCTGTGAGCTGTTAGATATTCACGACGTTATTCACAATAAATTTGATTAATCCATACTATTCACAATAAAACTCCAGATAAGTAAGTGTTGACTAAACATTGGGAGAAACCTTTACACAAAACAAATTCTTCAAAAATAGAAAAATCTTGGAAACCCGTACCTTTTTTCTTTGATCCGTTTGTACGTTCAATTGGATACTGTTATAGGAAGCCCTTGATTTAGGACCGATTGCTTAGTGACTGTTCAAAGTTATGAGGGACCCTCCCCCCAAAGCTTACAACCTGGTTTTGAAATTCTGACATTGTCCCCCATCATGTGACCCCATTTTGGATGCTTGGCAACTGGCCCATATTTACGACTATTTGCAGTGCTCCGGATTTTACTTCTGGTTTCTGGCAAAAAGTGGCCCACAGCAAACAATATGTTTGCTTAACAACCATGGCGTTTGCTTAATGATCACAGCATCCATTTACAACCTCTGCATTTGCTTAACAGCTACCGCAAAAAAAGTTGTAAAATTAGGTCCAGTCATGCCATGATCTGCTTTACGATGGTCCCAATTTACAATCACAATTGAGGGAGTCTAGTTGTAACTCAAGGACTACCTGTATATTGGACCACATTTTATTTATTTATTTATATTTGAACTTGTATGCCGCCCCATCTCCGAAGACTCGGGGCGGCTCACAACTAAAAACACAGAACAATAAATATTAAAAAAAACCATTAAACCAATAACAAGTCCAAATATTAAAACATTACGATAATAAACATTAAAACCGTCCCTCCACCAGGGAGGGGTCACAGCCCAGGTTGGTCAAATAACATGACTTCCAAAAGCTTTTCTAACTTCGTGATTGATACGTGAAAGATAAACCTGGAATGAACTGCGCACTAGTCCTGAATATGAAAATCATGGATCCTAAAACCAAGGAAGATAAATTCATGGGGTCACAAAGGAGAAACATCTGGATGCAGGCCACCTCAGAAGGCACATAAAATAGATCTGCTAAGCTTTGGGAGAGTGGAGATTCTTCAGAACTTAGAAGACCAAGTCACTCTTTCCTGTAAATGAAGAGCTCTCCAACTTCTCAATCTGTTAGCTGAGAATAATTTAAAACTGAGACTAGTTTTATTATTTTGCAAATTATGTCTTTTTATTAAGAAAACTGAAAAGGCATTCAAATTCCAACGCAACTGATTTTGGAGAACTCAAAGAATGAACATAAATAAAAATGTGCTTCCCACCACATGATACAGTATTTTTTTAAGAAATTAAATTCTTTAACATTCATTCTATTGGTGCAACAATAAAATAGCATAGATCTTCTTCAACTTGCAAAAGAAGTTTAATCTAATGTTGTAAAATTAAATTTATAAAAATAAAACAAGGAACCACATAATAGAAGTTCTTATTGTTTTTTTTTAAGTTGGTATTTTAAAAATACTGAAATGCAAAAAGATTTCTAGTTGTTTGAATATTAATTCAGTCCAGTTGTGGAATATTAATTCAATCTCTGGTCAAAAGAGAAATGAAGGATGATCTTCTTATTCTGTAAGTAAAAAATGAACATAAAAAGTATAAGCAGTATCATAATAAAACATTTATTAGACGTCAAATAAGCAATTTCAAGAGCTTACCAATAAAAACACAAAAATAGCACTGATTGGAAAATATAGACATAAAATAAAGAATATAAATTCCACCCACCCACCCCAAATCACCAATGCAATGCAAACATGAAAGAGGTGACTAGAATTTCTCAAAATAGCATCTCTTCAACCAGTCTCTCATGCTTTCCCCATCATTAGAGTTAAAATTACAGAACCAAGAATAGTGCTCCACTGTCAGTGTTAAGTCCATATGTCAGTAGTTCTTGGGTTACGACCGGCTCTGAGACTGCCTTTGCTAAGTATGCAATTATAAAGTGTAATGTCACATGACTGTGCCATTTAGTAGCAATAATTTACAGCAGTCACAGTTTCTGTTGTAACCCCAAGATGCGTGAATTGTTAAGCAGGAAGTGGTAGATGTTCCAGAACAGTGCAGGGGTGACAGGGAATGCTGGGTGCCAGGGAGTGCCAGAAGGAGGCTGGGGGAGATCATGGGACGCCTGACACAGTCTATGGGTAAGTGCGGAAAGACTAGAGGATGGAGAGTACAACATGGTGCAAGTTCCAGAAGGCTGGGAGATGGAAGGTGTGGTACAAGTACAGGGAGATTGGGAGACAGAGGGTGCAACATGGTGCAAGCACAGGAAGAAGACTTATCAGAGTAACTAGTGATCTCCCCAGACAACTTCCCCATTGATTTTGCTTGTCGGAACCCGGCAGGGACAATTGCAAATGGCGGTCACACACCCATGAGATGCTGCAACCATTTTAAGTGCGAGCAGGTTGCCAAACCCCTGAATTGTAATCATCTGACTATGAGGATTATACAGAAATCCTCGACTTACAACAGTTCATTTAGTGACCGTTCAAAGTTATAACGGCCCTGAAAAGAGGCTTAAGACCATTTTTCACACTTAGGACCTTTGTAGAATCCCCCCCCGATGTGATGAAAACTGCTTCATACTTATGACCGTTGCTGTGTCCCAGAGTCACGTAATCACTTTTTGCAGCTTTTTAACCAGCAAAATCAATGGGGAAGCCAGATTCACTTAACAACCATGTTACTAACTTATGACCTGCAATGATTCACTTAACAACTGGGGCAAGAAAGGTTGTAAAATGGAGCAAAACTCATTTAACAAATGTTTCACTGAACAACAGAAATTTTGGGCTCATTTGGTATTGTAAACCGAGGTTATCTAAGTACCACTCATCTAGTGCCATCACAATTTCAAACTATTGCTAAACAAGTGGTCAGAAAGTGAGGACTACCTTTTGACTTAAGGATATTCATGCAACCTGTCCCTGATTTGTTGAAAGTTTGGGTGCAACCATTAATACCATATGATAAATTGGGAATCTGTGCTTAGCGTTAATAGTAGTCCTTATTTAGGCAGTTTGCTAGGGGATCTTGTATGAAGCAAAGTAAGAAGAAAACACAAGAGGAAAAAAATACTGACCAGTGAGGAAGTCAATCACTTCTAAATATTTTTGCTAGACTTTCCAGATCTTCAGTTTTGATACATAATTCTTCAAGCAAGGTAGCAAGGAACTGTGTATATCCTTTATTTTGCTGAGAATGTGCAAAAGCAGGAATATTTTCTGACAAGCTACAAGGCAAAATTGAGTGCTTTCAGAAAGATATAATCTTACAATGTCAAATAGATAAGATTTAAATGTCAGTTGTGAATCAAGAAATAATCACAACATCAATCATGCTGATAATTAGTCACTTATGGAAATATTTTCCTAATGGTTTTTTAAAAGTCCCCAAACAACTGAATTAGTAACAAATTAAAAACAAACATAAGACACTTTGAAATAGTAACAAATTCCTACTACGTTTTCCAATAGTAATTATATAGGCCTGCTTAAAGAACAAAGCCAGCTGGGTGACTTTGGCCCAGTCATTTCTCTCTGCTCTAGGAAGGAGGCAAATGGCAAACTACTTTCCAAATCCTGGCCAAGAAAGCTGCAGGGCCTTGTCCAGACAGTCTCTGGGACATGACTGAATGGAAGAAAAAAAAAATGGACAGAACGAGTCTCTTAACTGAACCCACCTCTACCACCCCCCCCCAAAATGGAGTCATGTATGAGATTGTGTATATATTCCAGAAGATTTCCAATCTCTCTCACTCACAAAGGTATAATTACACTCATACTTTTTAAAGGTGCAACATTCAGTTCCTTCTACCTGCTCCAAAATGCTCACAAAGAGCAAAATTATTGCTTGCAGTCTTCAAAAACTGCTTCCAGTCAAATTGGACTGATCCGAGGGATCAATTATATCAATAATTATCATGTTGAATTGTAGCCAATTCCTTATATACAAATTCCTCTTCTCACTCCTAAATTACTTTTTGATTGTAGTGTAAACCATATAAGCAACAACTTACATGATATATCCTTAACATATAAACCTTTGACTATTTACTCTTCTTGTGTATGGGTGAGAGTGCCTTTGAGTCAATGTTTGTTTGTTTGTTTGTTTATTTATTTATTATTGGGATTTTTATGCCCCTATCCGAAGGACTCAAGGATGGCGCACAACAATAAAAAATACAATATAAAATTTAAAAAGCTATTAAATAAACATCCCAATTACATAATTAAAACCAACAAACCAATTATTTAAAAAAACCCATCAGTCTAGGTCAGCCAGTTGAAAAAGCCATGTTTTCAGGTGCGATGGAAGGATCGAGGCCAGGAGCCATCCGAAGCTCCAAGGGCAGCTGATTCCAAAGGGGGGCGCACCCACAGAGAAGGCTCTCCCCTGGGGTTGCCAGTTGACACTGTCTGGCCGACGGCACCCTGAGGAGGTCCTGTCTGTGGGAGTGCACAGGGCGATGGGAAGTTGTTGCTAGCAGTAGGTGCTCCCCAAATACTCGGACCTAAGCCATATATGGCTTTATAGGTGATTACCAGCACCTTGAATCTCACTTGGAGGGCAACCGGCAACCAATGCAGCTCACGCAGGAGAGTGTAATATGGGAGTATGGGATACTCCCATCACAACCCACACGGCTGCATTCTGTACCAATTGAAGCCTCTGAGTGGTCCTCAAGGGCAGCCCCATGTAGAGAGCACTGCAATAGTCTATGCAGGGGTAACAATACGTAAGGCATCTCGGTCCAGATAGGGGCAACTGGTGCACAAGGCGAACCTGAGCAAATGTCCCCTGGCCACGGCTCCTACAGATCTTCCAAACTGAGCCGTGCATCCAGGAGGATGCCTAAGTTGTGTGCCCTTTCTACGGGGGGTAACACCTCTCCCCCCATAACCAAAGATGTAACATCCTGGACAATCCGAGATGCCGGTACATACAGCCACTTGATCTTGGCAGGGTTGAGTCAAGCCTGTTCCTCCCCATCCAGATCCTACCACTTCCAGGCATCGGGACATCATGTCAAGGGCATCACTGGGTTGGTTTGGGGTGGAGAAGCTGGGTATCATCAGTGTACTGATGATACCTCACCCCAAAACCACGGATGATCTCACCCAGTGGCTTCATATAGATGTTGAACAGGAGGGGAGACAGGACCAACCCTGGGGCACCCCACAAGTGAGGGGCCTTAGGGTCGACCTCAGTCCCCCTGCCAACACCGACTGTGAGCGACCGAGAGGTAGGAGGAGAACCACCAAAACAGTGCCTCCCACTCCCAACCCCTCAAGGCGTTGCAGTAAGATACCATGGTCAATGGTATCAAAAGCCGCTGAGAGCTCTAATTGGACTAGAACAGAGGAGTAACCTCTGTCCTGAGCCCACCAGAGATCATCCACCAGCGTGACCAATGCCATCTCCGTGCTGTACCCGGGCCTGAAACCCGATTGATACAGATCCAGGTAATCAGTTTTCCTCCAGGAACATGGGGAGCTGTCAGGCCACCATGCTCTCAACAACCTTCGCAACAAAGCGAAGGTTGGAGACGGGATGAAACTTGTTCAAAATAGCTGGGTCCAGGGCAGGCTTCTTGAGGAGGGGCCTCACCACCATCTCCTTCAAGGAGGAGGGGAAGCATCCCTCACTCAAAGAAGCGTTGACCACTGCCTGGAGCCAGCCTCGTGTAACCTCCCGGGCCTGGCCACCGCAAGCTGACAGCAGCGGCGGCAGCTCTTCAAGCCAACACAATCTCCATGCCAGCGCGTCTGCCTCCAGGCCAGGTCTCTGGGGCTGCCCCAGCACAAGCGCCAGCAGCCCTGGGCCCTGCTGCCACAAGCCAACAGCAGCAGCAGCAGCTCGTCAGCCAGCATGATCTCCGGGCTGGCACGACTGCAGCGGACAGCCCCCCCCATGCCAGCCAACGCTCAGCCACCAAGCAAGCTCACCACCGAGCTTTCCGCTGCCGTCCGCCCCCAACCCAAACAGGGGGCAAAATGGCTGGCATCAGCTGGGACCCCGAAGACTCCGACATCAAGCCAGGGGCCAGGGGGTAAGAACAAAGCCTAACCCCCCAACAAGCCAAAAACCCATCTCCCTCTGAGCTCACAGGCTGCAGATGGACATCTTTATGGAGGAGGAGTTTAATCTACCTATGTTGACTCCTGGACACTGCCTGGAGAAGATTGTGCAAGTTTTCTCATTAGGTTTTACTTACAGTTGCCTTTTCCAGGATTAAAACAGGTGACTACTCAAGGTCACCATATTGGCTTTGTGCCTGAGGCAGGATTAGATCTCACAGTCTACCAGTTTCTAGCCTGGTGCTTTCACCATTTACAAATTTGGTTCCCACACCAACAAAACTGCCTCTGTTCTGAACAACCACCATGATAACATCAGCTTCTGTTTTCCTTACTCAACAGAACAGGCTTTTCTGATCAATCCCTTAAGCTTTCAGGATGAGATAAGTGAAAGTTTTTCTTCCAAGAGTGATGATTCAATTAAACTTCTTTACTGATAAAAGTAATGCTGCCCCAATACCTGTCTGATTGCTTGCATTTTACACCCAAGGCATTAGAGACATGTGAAACATGAATACACTGCCTCAGAAAAGCACCTTGTGTCTGATTCTGCATGATTCAGTGACACCCAGCCCTGAGCATCCAGAAATCTAGCCAACACTTACAATGCGGCTCTGCAGAGAAAGATTACTACTTTCCCTAGTACAGATGGCAATGAGAAGCCAGTGTTTTGCAGAGCGATCACTGGAAGGAAGATGGCTGCCCTGTGGTTTCCCTGCTCCTCCCAAAACCCTTTCAAGATGATCGGCTGCCTGCAACAGGAATGGACAACCTGGAAGTCCAGCTTCGCTTGTATAGGGAGTAATTATTGCTAGGTTTCCCCACCCCCACAACTTTTTTCTCCATGATTTTCAACAGAGTAGAGGTATGCCTATGTATGCATATTAAAAAGAACGGAAGAAGTGGGCATATGTACTCCTACATGTCGGAATCTTATAGATTTCAGAGTCAAAACAGTTATCCTTCCCCCAAACTACATGAACCAAAAAAAAACTCAGAAGATATAAAGCAAGGTAATTTCATTATGAGTGAAAAGTACAGCATAATCTTGACATACAGAAATTAAAGGTCTAACCTGGGATCGATTTTACACTGAAGAACTGAGTTCATGTTCCTTTCTTATATCTAGTCTGCTAATCTCAGTTCTCTGTCTGTATCCATTAGGTCTGTGAAACAAAGATTTCCTGATTTTTGAACTTGCTTTTTTCTGTGTCATGGATTTCTACAAAAGGCTTGGACTCTTTGCCACAGAAGCTTTTCAATGATTATTTAATTTAGCTTTACCCACGCCATGGGCACATAAAATATGAATATAACTCTCAGAAGCTGTAGGTCAGTGGGAGCAAGCGAGTAATCAGAGCAACATTTTCTGAGCTGAGTTTCCATTCATTGAAGCAATCAGTATGTGAACTTAAAAATAAATAAATAAGCAGGCAGCATGAGGGCTCTGAACTTGTGGTAGCAAGACAGACACGATAAATAACAAAATCTGCAAATCTAGATATCATTTTGCTCATCTAGGATACAGATCTATAGACCTAGGAACAAACATGTCTAGGCTGATTATTTTAAGAAATCAACTTTTCTTCAATTAATAGCACTTGGTAGAAAGTTTTCCAAGTTGCCTCACAGTTCAATAATAATTGGTGTAGACAATTGGCTCCTTTGCTAATGGGGCCTGTTGTTCCTGAGAATTATTATTGAACTGTTTCCAATTATTATTGAACTGTGAGGCAACAACTTTCCACTGCTTATTATTGAAGAAAAGTTGATTTCCTAAAATAATCAGCCCTAGAGCCTTCCTAACATCGATATTCAAATGATATCTAGAGCGATCTTGCACAATTCCTATAAGTACAGGTATTCCACAGGTAGTCATTGACTTATAACCGTTCATTTAATGGCCATTCAAGTTACAATGACACTGAAAAAAAGCAACTTATGAGAGTTTTTTACACTTAAGACCATTGCAGCATCCCAGTGGTCGCGATGATCAAAATTTGCATGCTTGGCAACTGGCGTATATTTATGACAGTTGCACTGTCCCCAGAGTTATGTGATTACATTCGGCCAACTTCTGACAAGTGAAGTCAACCAGGAAGCCAGCACAACTGTGTTACTAACTTAACAAGTGCAGTGATTCACTTAACATCAGAAAGGTTGTAAAATGGGGTAAAATTCACGTAACAACTGTCTTGCTTAGCAGTGGAAATTTCAGGCTCAACTGTGGTCATAAGTCAAGACTAGCATTGTAATCACTGCAGAATTCCATCATTTTAGACAACTTGGATGAGAAATAATCTATACTACTATAATAAGCAGAACTACGAAGGCCACTAACTAGTGTATGAGGAAAATAAAACAAGCACACATTCTGACATGATTGGTGCAAGCTGGCAAGGAATACCTTGGAGTAATACACAGTGCCACTCATCTCATTTAGGGTTGCTCTGGAATTCAGAAGATAAATTGTCAATTTAAAAACAAAAGGTTGGGGAAGACAAGGTCAGATGGACAGAAACCAGTCATATTATAAAGTTGTCCCACGATCATGTGATCCAAAGTTGAGTGTTTGGCAACTGGTATGTATTTATAATGGATGCAGTGTCCTGGGGTCATGTGATCACCATTTGCGACCTTTTGGGGGTGGGAGCAAAGTCCATGAGGAAAGCTGGGGTTGCTTAATGACCAGGGCAAAAAGATCATAAAATCAGGTACAACTAATTTAATCACTTTCATTTACCAACAGAAGTTGTGTTCCCAATTATGTAGTAAGTCATAGTCTACCTTCTTCTTCCTAGCACTATCCCCATGCTATGGCAGGGTCTGCTTAAATTAAAGATTATCTATAATACAATTAGGTTACCCAGTTCTCACTTCCCCCTCCAGAATTCAGTCACAAAAGAATGCTGGGAATATTCTGGTACATTTTCAATTCACAGGAAGTTATATAACAACCTAACAACCTAAGAACTGAGTAGGTACTCAAAACAGTACTGTCTCTCAGATCTTTTGTAACATATAGTTCAGCTGTACATAGTCAATCCAGAAACATTACCTGAAGGTTGAAAATGTGTCAGCCAGCATGGGCATAATAATTCAATCAGTATGTTGTGACCTTTAGTTTATTTACAAGTAGCAAGTTTCAAATTGTCTGAAAGTAATCTGCCTTTACCGGCAAATGACAAGTTTGCATTACAGTCCAGCACATCAACATATATTGTATGAATATGGTTTTACTCTCTACATCTGATATAAACAATGTTAATTTCATTTTCAACCTAGTGCCCTCTGATACAGAATGCATAATCCTCCAGTCAATATAGGCTTGTAACTGGGTATTCTGGGAAATTAAACATACTTGGTAGCATGAGCCTGAGGAATGTTGCTTTATATCTTTCCACATGCCAACCAGATGGAAAATAGGCCTTCACATAACTGAAAAAGTTAGTCTCAAAAGTTTGTCAGAATGTTATATTGCAATCGAGCTGTCTACCGTGTTTGCCGAAAAAATAAGACCTACCAAAATAAGACCTACCCGAAAATAAGACCTAGTGTGTTTTTGGGAGCCAAAAATATATAAGACAGTGTCTTATGTTAGGGGAAACACGGTATCTGATTTGTTTGGTTTTCATACATGAATAAATGTACATTGTTCTACATGAATATGGTAAGTGTTTTTTCATTAAAAATAAATATATAAGACCTACCCTGAAAATAAGACCTAGTGTGTTTGGGAGCCAAAAATAAGACAGTGTCTTATTTTGGGAAACACGGTACTTCACAAGAAAAGGCTGAGTAAAAATTCATGTAAGACAAGCAATAACAATGAGCTCTTATTCAATAAGCCATTAAGTGTCATCTGCTTTATATGAAAGATATTTAGAATCCCTCTTCCTCTCTTCTCTCCCAAAATGAAGAAATGGAAAATGAAAAATGGTTAATACATTTGTTCCTTTTAAAGCAAAAGCTGATAAAAGCCACAATAATATGCAATCAAATATTCAAGCCTTAGAATATTTGAATGGTTCCTCTAAGAAAATAAAACCAAAAAGCTTCTGAACCATTCTCCACAACTGAGGTCTTCATTGGACTAGATAGAACTTGAGTGGCAGTAGCTATAAGGAAAAGCTTATAATCCTTGGAATGGCTGGTAAGAGAATAGTTAGGTTATATTTCTAAACAGTAAGCATGCTATCTATTTTCAGAAGTTTACCTTCCCACTTGCAATGAATCATAATGGAAGAGTTAGATTTACATCACTTTGTATCCTGGCCTTTTGTTCCAGCAGTTTATGCATTTGAATCCCACCTTTATCACACATCTTCCTTCTCCTATTTTCTCCACAACAATCCTGTAAGGTAAATTGGGCAGTCGTGTGTAAGTGGCCTAAAGTCACCCAGCTGGCTTTCATGACTAAGGTGGGACTGAACTCACAGTCTCCTGCTTTCTACCCAGGTGCCTTAACCCCTAGAAAACTGGTTCTCTATGTTTCTGTATACTGGGGCTATGTCCCCTAGGGAAAGAAGTCTTTTCCTCATGGGTATTTAAATTTTAAAGTCATATTTGCCTATTGAGGACAATTAATCCACAGTGGTAAATGGAGTAAGTGAGAGGTTAAATTGTTGGTAGGAGAGATTAAAGAATTAATCTGATCTAATCAGTCTGATGAGCATTATAATCATACATAAGAGAACACAAAAATGTCTTTAGGCTGGTTCTTTAGTTGGAAATATATGACTAGGCATTCCAAGCTATAAGAAAATGAGTCATAACCACCTAGGGCATTTTCTTCTTGAATAAGATCAATAGGTTCCTTAACGATAGTATTCTGGCTTTGAGTATGCATAAAACCTGAGTTTTATCTCCTGACTCAAGAACAATATCTTAACAATATCTTCTGTCTTCTATTGCTTAGTCTTGGCTCATTGGTTTAATGCCAAAAACTACCACAATACAGCAATTAAAGGTAAGCTTGTTTTATGAGGCTGGATAAGGCTTCTCCTAGGAAGATAAATTTTATTGTAGAAATACATCTGACATTCTTATTTAATTAAATGATCATAATTATCATGCCTAACTGAAATAAAACCACAATGCTAAATTTCTTACTGTTTTGCATGCCCCCTACATAACTTTTAAAAATGCAGCAGTATGGGGAAAGGGCCAACTTCAAATAGAAAATAATGAAATTCAAGAATTCAGTGGCAGAACATAGATCAATATATACTAACAGATTTTAGGAAAATGTGTAGTATATAAGAAACCAATATTTATAAATTAAATAACAAAACAGCTCTCATTTTCTATATTAGATGGAGGAAATATTTAAAAATCCAGGAATAAATTTATGATAGAAAATACCACGATTTGGTCTTCTAATAATATTAAAATAATCCTTAATATTATTGTCAATAACAAAATGATTTTAATAATTAATTAAATAATATGTAATAAGATTCTGAGTCTGAAAATTCTTGCCCTTATATCCCCCCATGGTCCTTAGAATTAACAAAATACTGCGCTGCTAATATCTGCATACCCATCATTTTGTTGGCTCTCAAACTTCTTGTAAAAAGATAAAAGTTAGTCACATGTGGGAGATACTTCCAATGTAATCTACTAGATCCCCTGCATGGATTGTCCTTGTGACTAGGTAGGACAGACGGGGAGGAAGCTAACCATCAGATTGCAAGAACTCAAGCGAGTGGTCAGCTGAGGAGACATGTAGCCTCACACTGCAATGAACAAGGACACACATTCAATTTGCAGCTGCTAAAATTGTTGGACAAGCAGGCCAAAAACAGCCAACGGAGTGACTGAAGCCTAGGAAACAGGCCTCTCATCAGTCAAGAGGAGTGCTGATTTACCAACAGCCTATCAAGTACTTAGAAGGCAAGGACTGGGCAGCACAAGCAAATGACAGCTAATGATTTAAAAGCCAGCCATCAACACACCCCAATCAACATCTAAAAAATCCACTTATTAACAGGCACTATAAATGCCACACACAGAACAGCACACGCTGTGCTAGAAAGAAGTTCCCTGAAGATGGGCTCTAGCACGAATCTGAAAGCTTGGAAGAAAAAACCTCTTGTCCAAGTCACATACCCAGATTGGATCCTGTTAATCGAATGTTTTCAAAAACCTGCTCTCTTTTATTATGTAGCCACCACTATTTCAACATTTTAAATGGTCTGAAATTTCTCAAGCTTAATATCCCTTAATAAAAGGAACAGGAGTAAAAATGAGCTTTTGTGATATACATAATACAAACGTAATCCAAGGTTTGCAACAGGCACAGTTCTTCCGGGATATGAATGAAGACTGAGCATGCAATGCTTGAGGACTGTTATGACAGGGGATGCGGAAGAAAACACTGAAAAGGAGTGAAGTAGAGTATCCTGCACAAGATAATTGGGAGATGCCCCATTCCCCAGGAGAACAAGCTATTCCAACTCTGCAATATTTTAGGGTAATCTACATATCATAAAATACAAAAATTAGGGGCAAAAACTTAGGGGAGATTGCCTGAAAGCACCTGGATGTAGGACAGTATGTCCAGCCATTATGGGATACTAATGGGGGAGGGGGGAATCAAAACTGGGCAGAAGGAAGAATGAGGAATTTTGGAAGATAGGACTCTGGGACTTCTTTCAAGAGAAGGATTTGCAGAACTGCAATTCTAGTCCTTCAGTGATAGATTTAGAAACAAACACCATGCACCGTTGGAGAAAGCAAGTCTAAGCAGTTAATAAAATGCTTATGTGGAAAATGTTTTCATCAACTGTGGCAATTTTAGTTCATATCCTAAAAATTCTGGTCAATTCTTCATGCATAAACAAACAAAACAATTTACACACAACGTATTTGTTTGTTGCCTAGCGTTAATAAATCATTGCCATAACATAATAACTGAGCAATATAATGGGGAAGATTTTAAGCTTGTTTGTTTAAAATGCACATTTCCCCCAAAATCAGATACTGTGCATCTTAGAAGCATCCCAAGGGGTTGAGTGAAACATAAACCCCAAATGACCCATCATGCCTCGGCTTAATCACGTTAAAAGGTTGTAATGAAAAAGATCCTCTGCCTTGTTTAATGTTTTAGAGTTCTGTTTTTCCACAGCACTACTCAGCCAAATCTGAAAGAGAAACAAACATCATGGCCTTAACCACCCTAAAAAGGTTAATTTATATTGTAAAGAACATAGCCCTCAAAAGTTACCTTCCACTAAAATCAGCGAGATCCACTCTCACATAAAAAGGATGGGAATTTGAAAAATTCAAACAGTTCAACGTCTTTTGTTTTTAGTAAGAAGAGCTCTATGCTTTTTCATTTAAGGAAAAAGAAGTTTTATGCCTAAAACTCTAAATGTGTCAAACTATGTAGTATTGAGTAAAACTACACAGGATTCCATTCAGAAGGGGAAGGAAGATTTATAACATTATATTTTTATGTATTGACTGGGTAGCTCTGTACCAGCAGACTGGTATCCTATCGTTTTGACTTCCTTCTATACTAATATTACAAAAAAAGTAAATGGCTCATGAATCCTCAGAGAAATGCAGTTTGATCATCATAAGAAACTTGGTAGGAAAATCTGCCTGATACATATCTCAGAGATGGTGGCTGATTTTAACATTTTCTAGTAAATTTATGAATACTCTCAATGCCAATTTCCTTTGCCTTTCTCGAAATGTAAGTGTGGAAGCGTAAAAAGAATTCTGCCTTCATTTGTACTGGAAACAATACAAAAATAGCCACAGAAAAACACATACATACAGGGTCATGTTTGAAATAACATTATTTCAGGTTCTTACGAAAAACTAAAGGTAGTTTATTTCTCTGAATCATTTTATTATGCTAAGCATACATTTGACTGAAAAAAATGCAAGGCATTCAAAAATTATCATTTTTTAAAAAGGCAATCATTCTACAGCAACGGGTCCAACTCTATAAAACACATTTTCTGATTAGTGACTATAATTCTGCCATTTGTAGATTTTTGTTGTTATGAGTTAAAAGACTTCCCACTTACGACTTGTGTTCAAGTTTGAAATAAAAGCTTGACAAAACATTCTGACAAAATCTCGTTAAAAGCAAAAAGGGTTGCCTCTAGAGAAGATTTTCCATTAGAACACATTAATATTTGATGGATGGTCTTGAATTGGAAGCATCTAACTTACAACATGCTGAATGTTTTAAAGACAAACTTGGAACTAGATTGTAGTGCAATTTAATCAACCCCATTTTATCTGAACAAAGGTAATTAAACTTTTTGAAAAATGTTTACCTTAAATATTTTGCTTGCCTAGGACCAAAAAACAAAAAGGAAACACATGAGATGGTTTAGTTATATCTCACCCACCCACCCAAATTTAGACTTTTATCAGCTAGGAATATTTGCTGCTGAATTATAAAAAGAAGTAGGCTTATATTTAGAATTTCATAATACCCAACATGCTAATAAATGTTGAATTTCCTTAAAAAGCAAATTCCATTTTACTAATTTTAAATTTCTTTTATCTTAAAAGAAAAAAGGAGTGGAATCTGTGTTTTATTTAGATTTTAAATATATTCTTAAATGCTAATGAATTAATATCATCTGCCCTGGACTGACATAGGGTGTCTTTTAATCCTACAATTGAAATAAAAGCTACAATTGATATTGTTTTTGTCCAGTTAAATCAATGAAGAACTGAAGAGGGTTTAAATTCCACCACTTTTTGAATCTGCAAGAAGTGAAGTTGGTTACTTGATCTGATTGCTCCCACTGCTGGTGGCGTCACTAGATGCAGCCGAGCTCAAAACCCATTGAATCACACAAGTGTCAGTTATTTTCAGAACATTCTACAAAGATTAGTTTGTAACACACGCCCAGCTCACAGCAGAAAAGAATAAATGAATTTAAGACATCTATTTGGTCTCTAAGATCCAAATCAAAGCATTCATATAACCCAAAAGGACAAAGTATTTAAATTTCACTCTTTAATATAAGGCTTTGCAATAGACTTGTTGCAAACATTAATTGCTAAGCAGGAAGGGGAAAGAAACGACTAAATGGTATCATCTATATTTTAAATTAACAGACAATCTTCCACAGGCCTGCAGCATCTAATGTTTTTAGCCAAAAGTCACTCAAAACAAAATCCAGCAAATAGGTTTTATGATTTTCAGTATTAAAATTAGAACCAACTTGCATTACTTTGAGGCATATTTTTTTTTAAAAACCCTCTTTTAAAATAATTAAAAAAAAAACCAAGGAAAATTCTGACCTGATATCTCCAATTGTTTACATTGCTTGTAATTCTCAGAGACTGGAAAAAAAAGTTCACAAGGATGGTCTTTATTCATAGAAAATTTGCCCATCCTTGATTATGTCCTAAAGCCTATATTTGAATCTTTATGTCACAACCTCAAAGAAGAGTGATAAAAATTAACATTTAATCAGGCATATGATTGGAGAGCTAGAAGGCACATGGCATTTTTCACACTCAGTCATTTCCAACGGTTTATAACTCATTGGACAACAATTTGCCAGGGTTATCTGGCAGCAGGTATTTTTTGGACTACTTGTAAATTCATGCTCTTGAGCTGAGAGTTGGACCAGAAGGCCTCAAGTCCCTTCCACCTCTGTTATTTTGTACATCAGTGATAGCATCTTGCTATCTTGTCTTCTGCCAGTCTCTTTTTCTATTGCTTTCCATTGTTCCAAATATCAGGACATTGCTCCAACTTTTAACTTCATTAATAAAGCCTTCTGTAGGCAGTTTGGTTTTATTTATGGCACTGAATGATCCTTTCTCTTTTCTATCCATGGGACTCTCAACAATCTTCTCCATGAATACAGTTTATTATTTTTTTAGCCTTTCTGATGGTCCAGATTCCCAAATTACAACTGAGAAGACGATATCCTTGACAATACTGTTTTATCTTTGTTTGGCAGTTTACATTTCAGTATATTACTTATTTTTATTACATTTAAAAATCACCCATTTCCCTCACAGATATTTGACATTTTCTTTCTCCCAAGTAACAGAGATCTATTTATTTCATGATTACAGCATTCTCCCTTTGGTGTTTTAAGCTCAGGAGGATAGAGTTTGTTAATATTTCCAGTATTCATTTATTTATTTGCATTGGCTCACAATTTACATTTTCCTTAATGTTGAACACCAAAGCAGCTTCTACACTCATTTTCCTCTTCAGCAACTGGTTGTCCTCATTCTTCCTCATTTATAGCCACCAAAAGGCAATAATCAGCAACCTATTTCCTACTTTTGAACTAGTATCTTGCTGTCTATTCCATTCTAATTGCTGCTTCCTGATCTGCAATATAAAATCTGCAATATGCAGATGAGCTGGTCTGTATACCCATTTTTAAGAGGTGTCCACAACTTGTAATTTATGCAGTCAGAAGCCTTAGCATTCTCAACGGAGTAAAAGGTAAATATACTTTGGGAACTCTCTTTTCAACTATCCACTGATTTTAATGGGATCTTGGGTGCTTTTGTATCTTCTGAAATCAGCTTATCTCTCTGATAGTTCTCATTCCATGTATTGCTGAAATCTGGATTGTAAAATGTTGAGCTGATTAGCATGTAAGATCAGTGTAAATCAGTTCAAAGTTGCCTTTTTTGATACTGGAATAAATCTCAACATTCATCCTGACATTTCTGCTCTGACCCATCGAATTTGCCTTTGATCATGATTCTGACTTTCCATTATCAAATGGTATATACGTCTTTGCAACATTATTTGCCTTTGGGTATATCAGCAATTGGACATCCTTTCTACTCTAATCCAGCCACATCATAAAATCAGTGTTTCTCATATTTGTGCTTTGCTTTTTCCCAGTAGTTGTTTAGATACCTTCTGACCCAATGGGTTCATCTTTCAATGTAATTTAAGACTATCGGGGTTACAAAAATCCATTTGAGTTTCTTAGCAAGTTGGGAGCCCTTTATATACCTTTCATTCTGTAATGTTTATGGCCTGAGGTACAGAGTGGAAGTATGCTATAGTTTCAAACTGTCGTCTTAAATAACAAAGCCTTGAAACTATAAAAGAAATATATATATTAATGAAGGAGAATGTGTATTCTTATTGTTTAGGCTTTTATTTAAGCACTTATGGCTTCAATCTTGTTTGTTCCCCACAGCATTTCCAACAGCATTTAAGAGATACATCTCCATCTATGTGGTACTTTTCTGAATCCCAGTGTACTGGTGTTTAATTGGAAGACCTTCTACATTCAGGGAAGCATCTCTAGAACACGTTCTTTAGATTACGTCCTTAACCACTGAATTTTCACTCGTGAAAAACACAACTCACTTGTTTTTAATACAATCCAAAACAAAATATTCTAAGTTAGATCCACACTTAAGTCATGCTTAGAATGAAATCAAGAGCCTTAAGTTAATCATAACCGAAGTGGTCCATTATTAGAATCAGACTCATCTAAATATACATAAATCTGAACCTAACCTATAACATTTTGTTTGTTTTAAATAAGTGAATTATATTTGGTAAAGTTATAAAGCTCTATTCCCACTTACACTTTTTGTGGTACAAGCAGACCCTGATATTACTGATTTTCTTCTTCGGTCTAACAGCAGATAATGTCCTTGTGGGTGCAGCATAGCCATTCCTGCCTAAAGTGTTTTACCTAATAGTTGGGTGATAGTGTTTATGGATTTACCTACCATAAATTGATAGTTGTCTGTGATTTTAACTTTCCCTGAAGGAAAGGCTACCGTGTCAACTGACTTGGCTGCAGACCAACTTTAAATTTTTTTTATCTCAGAGGCAAGATGTGATATGATTAGGATAAATACATCCACAATCTCTGTGTGCCTGTGTGTGTTTGTGTGATGGTTGATTCCATACAATTCATGATTCAGTCCATGATACTGAGAATTATCCATTCTAGGTCTGGGACATAGGAGAAACAGAAGGGAGAACATGTGTCATTTCTGGCTGACTCATTCTGTCCCCCACTGCCAATTGTCTTGCCTGCCTTTTGTTGTATAGGAGAACCTGTTTCTGAAAATAAAAGGTTTCTTGGAAAGAAGGATTAAGAACCAGTCCTTTTTGGGCAGCATTCAGTAAAGCTTTAGAACGAGTATATGATCAAACCAGATTTTGGGGAATTTAGCATGAGCTCTTTGCACTAGCTCAAAAGTGGAACTTAGGGATTCCCACATTGATTTAACAAGATCATGGAAATTATAAAAAACAATTTATGTTGTCCTATGTTGGTTCAATCATGGTCTTCAGCTGGATGAAGTTATAACTTATAATTCGGCATATACATGTTCTAACCTCTGTGACTTATCTGGAGCAGAAAAAAAGATTGCTGTTAAAATTTCCAAGACATTTAAGGCCAAAGCCCTAACTTTTGAAAAGGATGAAAGATTCTTATAAAAGGAATTGGTCACTGTCAGGAAGGGAACAGATACAAAAGTTTGTACAGCAAATGATCTAGTAATTAACATACAGTCAAGCCAGAAAGTGATCTCTCCTGAGTCCAACAGCTGAGCTGTTTAAGAACAAATTTAATGGCTAACTGTGCTAATCCTCCTCCTCCTCCTCTATTAGTAATTTTGGAGTATATCAGCAAATAACTGGGAATTGGCTGAATATATGTATGGGCATAGAAATCATAGAAAGCACTTTATTGTATCCATCTTGGCACTGAAGTCTCCTGCTAAAGTCATCTCTGAATTTGGGAAGCATCAGCTCTAGAAACCAGTCTTTAAGAGAGTCCCAAATTCTGGTATGTAAGACAAACCACCAGGAAAATATGTGTTAATTAATAGTAGATTTAACACTGTCTTTTTAAATTCAATAGCCAATTTGAATGTATCAAAGAAAGTGGGGGCCACGCTGTTACACAAAGTTTGGAAGAAATAAATATTATAATACCTCCATAAGGACAACCATGCTTCAGACTAGGTATCACTGTCAAGGAGTCAGTGTGGTTATTTAATTTTATGGGATTGAGCTCCCATGTTCTCTGGAGAAATGAAGCAAAATCCTCTGCATCTAAATTGTGCCTTAAACAAAATCTGGCTGTTGGCAAGTTACGCATTCACAAAGTTCTAATTTTTCAGTGTGTCTGAAAAAGCAACCCCTCTGAACTGTACGCTTTTTGTAATCTTGATTACTGGAGGATCAAGAAGGGATTCTTATAAAGCTTTCAACAAGTTTAACTAGGGCCTTTTTCATTCCAGGAACCAAATCTGCTCTTTATGGCTCACTACTATGTATAAAGAGCTATGCAAATTTTCCTGTATCTGTTGCTACGCCTGTAAAGCAAACCTCTAGAGTCCATCCATGTGCAACGCATCTTCCTAAAGTGCATGTCTTACTATGGTTTTTCTGCAGTGATCATGGGCATTTTGAGTTTAACTACCAAAGCCCAGTGCTTTACTGTACTACTCCCAGAACATTTAAAAAGTCACTAAAGCTTTTAAGGGGGAAGGGGGAGGAAACTATGCAAGTGCTTTGTTAGATGAAGCTGACCACACTTCATTGGAACCAGCCAGATCAGATAAATAAAATGAAATAGACATTTCTGGAGCTATCTTGAAAGCTTTCCATTAGACTGTGCCAAGGGTATTCACTAGCAGTAGCCAAGTACCCAGGTTGGTGTAAGCAACCCTTTGCCAATTCTAGTATGTGTTTCCAAAGACTGTACTTTATTTGTATGTATTGAGCAATGTTCATTTGGTACTGGGTGAAGGTCTTTGGGGAATAACTCACATTTGCTTCAATCATTCTGTGAATACGATATAAACACGTTAACAGTATGATAGAACACTGAAAGAACATTCTAAAATGAAGAAAGTGGATAATTTTCAGCAAATAAATTGTTGGAACCAGTTCAGCTGTCTTCAGGGGACCTTGGCGCACTCTGAGCTTGGTTGCTCTTGCAGACATTCCATTACCCAAACAGGCAACATCATCATTGCCAACAAGAAGTAAACAATACCCCAATTACAAGCTAACAGTAAACAGCCCAATCAAAGAATGTCTAAGACCACTCCCATTGACAGGGCAAGCCATTAAAATATAAATTGAGATCAAACCCCTATTAGCATCCCTGAGTTACAAGTATACTCCTTTATTAGCTGTCTTCTACTATCTTGGTGCCCTCTAGATGTGTTAGAACTGTAACTGCCACAATTTTTAACAAACCTAGTTAAGAGAAGGGAGAAATGTGGTACAGTAGTCCTCGACTTACAACAGTTCATTTAGTGATCATTCAAAGTTACAAAGGCCCTGAAAAAAGTGACTTAGGACCAGTTTTCACACTTATGATCATGGTCATGTGATTCACATTTGGATGTTTGACAACTGGCTCATATTTATGACGGTTGCAGTGTCCCAGAGTCACATGAACACTTTTTGAGACCTTCTGACAAGTAAAGTCAATGGGGAAGCCAGATTCACTTAACAACTGTGTTACTAACTTAAACACTGCAGTGATTCACTTAACAATTGTGGCAAGAAAGGCAGTAAAATGGGGCAAAGCTCACCTAACAAATATCTCACTTAGCAATGTAAATTTGGAACTCAACTGTGGTTGTAAGTCAAGGACTACCTGTAGTTGATGCCCCCTGATTGTATTGATGGCTGATTTTATTTATTTACTTCCTGAATAAGCCATCAGTGTTCTCTGTATCTTTTCCTGGCAAGTGGGTCTTATTTAACATGCCATTTATAAGAGCAAGTTTGGGTTTTTGCTACATACTACATGTACGTAGTACTACACAACACAATTCCAGTGTTCTCTTCACATTGGAACTGATTTGCTAGTTTCCCTTCCTAAGTTATATATTCTCTCTTATCTCTATCAGCTTGTATCGAAAACCAGTACTAACAGCATTCCTTTTTTAAAAACATTTTATTAAACAAAACAATTAAAAACATTGAACATGGTAAAGTCAGTTTGACGTGATTTTGGGTATATTTTCCCTTAAACAATTATTCAACTATATACATATATACATTTATTCGTTCATATAATATATTCCTAACATCATTCGTCTTTTCATCTCATCCAATCATTTACCCTTTCAACAACTCCTTTCCCAACTTAAGACCTTCCTCTCTGCTCCCACCAATGATAGAATTTATCCCAAATTGTGAGTACTAACAGCATACCTGTTAGCTGTGAATGGCTAGTTAGTGGCTCAAGGATATTTACATTATTCCATGAGAAACATATACAATCTTGTTAAGGATTATATTGACAGTACTTTGGAACTGATACGAGAAAAATGAAGAGAAATTTTATCCATACAATAAAAAAAATACCCAACACAATATGAGCCAACTAACTCCATGCTTTATCCTCACGTTTACTAGATCATTGTAGACCAATATTGTTTCTTATTCTATTTATTATACTTCAGAAATTTGAATTGGAGATAAAATAGGTTAATTTCCATGTACTCCATCTTTTAACACTCTTAAGAAAGACTGCGGATACAAATACATTTGCCTAGTTGAAGTTTACCATACTGTACTGCTTATTTAGCATTGTTGCACGTGCTACACAGAGAAAGCTGCAGCAAGACAATACTGCCTTTAGTTCATTAATTTGGGAACAAAGGTTATCTGTCCTTAGGAAGTGTAGCCCTTTAAAGCATTTACAATTCATCACCAAGACATACATATTTTTGAAGAAATCCAGTACACTTTTATTAACTGAAGATGTACTTGAAAAATTCATAGGATCTGTTTCGCGCATAAGAAACTCAATCAGAAAAGTGTACAGAAGAAGAGACAAAAGATTTGTTCTTACAGCTGATAAAAAATTTATATCAAGGCATTCAAGTAAAGTTATTTTCTGTGTTCTGATTTAATGAATCATCTGAGCAATATCTAGCTAGTGTGACACTGATGTAAGGCTCATTGAAGCCTGCTCTAATGCCTCCTAGTATTGCTTTTCCTGGGATAAAGAAGGCAGAAAAATGTGTCAGACTAAAGCAAGATCAAAGTAAGTGCAGTTCTAGGGATGCCAGGAGTTTGATTTGCTACATTTCTTGATATGTGAATGGCTGGCCCACTATTCTATAGATTTCATTGGGTCATGCAATTCTTAAAGGAGGAAAATCAATATTACAGCAATAAGGAATTTCTAAAATATTTTTTTGCTAGTAATTAGAACTGACAACTGGACAATGACTACTTGATGTTTTATATCTATAAAAATCTATCAGTCATTCTTAGTGGAAGAAAAGTAATGCAAAGAATTCTAAAATTTTACTAAATGCTTTTTGATTCTCGAAAACCTTTCCCCCCAAATATTTAACGTTAGGGATGCAATCTGTAAAAAAGAAGCAGAATGCTTTTGTTATGCTTTCTGTACTTGCATCTCTTATTGTGTAGTTCTAGGCAGGCACAAATACAATTGCTATTTAAATTTCCTCTAATTCTGCTATTAGAACAGAATGTGCTCTAGGCATGCCATCTTGCCTGTTTTGACACCTCCTGTCCCCACACAAAACAACCACACACACTGCTTTAGCACAACGGTCCCCAACCTTTTGAGTACCAAGGATTGGTTCTGTGGAGAGAGATCTTTCCGTGGACTGGGGGGGACATGTGGTTTTGCATGCTGCCTGCATTCCGCAGATAGGGCTTTGCTTGTTTGCGCGGCCCAGTTTCTGGCATGCTGCGGACTGGTGCCAGTCCACAGACCGGGGGTTGGGGACCCCTGATCTAGCCATGCAAACATCTAGCAGTGTAATCAATAGCAGTGTATGATGTCAATGTGCATACAAAAAGATCAGGGCTTGGGTTGCACAGCAACCACCATCTTGCCTGTTCTGACTCCCCTGCAGACACTACAGCCAATTGGCTTCAATCCAATTTTGTTCTCAACTGATTAGTTCTAATTTTGCAATCATATGTTAGCAGTAAGTTGCAAGGTATTGTGATATATATTTGAAGATGACAATAGACAGTACAGACTTGTCTGGAGCTTTAGTTCTGGAGGCCCAGGTGGAAGTTAATGCCTACAGTAAGTTACTTCAGGTGTCAGGTTTCCTAGGAAAGTTGGTATATTCCAAATACTAGTCATCATCTTTTGTTTTATACATTAGTTATATTATATATAGGTTTGTCATTTCTTCAGTTCTGTCACACTCCAACGTATTTTTTTCAACTGCCATCAAAAGAAAACCAACATTAGGTAAATTAAGAATGTGCTAAATTTCATATAAGGGAAAGAATAAGGTAGGGTCACTGTATTTCAAGGAATCCAACTGAATACTTACATAGACAACAGCACAATGGTAATTAAGGTCCATACTGGAGCTTTGTGAATTATATTTGTATTTGTCAACCTGGGGGAGAAAAGTCAACATTAGCAATTCTTGCATTTCTGAAATTGTTAGAGCAGAATGGCTCAATAGCTATAAAATAGTAAAACCTGGAATGCAACAATAAAAAACATGTCTCTTTATGTCTGATATCCTGATGTATTGATGTATACCAAGGGTCTTCAAACTTGGCAAGTTTAAGACTTGAGGATTTCAACTCCCAGAATTCCTGAGCTAACTTGACTGGAGGAGGTCCAAGTTGAGCTGTCAAGTTGAAGACTCCTGATGTATACCAAGTTACTTTAAACAGGATTAAAGGCAGGATTAAACTAATTTAACTTGCTATAGATCATAAATAGACCTCTCTTTCCACTCCCCATATCAGAAGAAATCTCAAAGGCAAATGTCTCCTTTCTACAGTGCCCAATTTCCTTCTTTACTTGTATTTATTCATTTAGTATGCTTACTGAGTACATTTGTCTTCCTTCAAAGCAAAGGCAGATACTGTAACATGTTGCTTCTTTGTCCCCTCTCTCCCAATCAAAACACTCTTTATTTCAAGATCAGCTAGCCTGAGACAGTGAATGAGCCCATGTCTGTTCAACAAATTATATGGCTCAATAGGATTTGATTCTGTCTTTCCACATGCATGCTCAGACAACTGAGGAACAGTTGGTGCAAGGTATTGTGATATATATTTGAAGATGACAATAGACAATACAGACTTGTCTGGAGCTTTAGTTCTGGAGGCCCAGGTGGAAGTTAATGCCTACAGTAAGTTACTTCAGGTGTCAGGTTTCCTAGGAAAGTTGGTATATTCCAAATACTAGTCATCATCTTTTGTTTTATACATTAGTTATATTATATATAGGTTTGTCATTTCTTCAGTTCTGTCACACTCCAACGTATTTTTTTCAACTGCCATCAAAAGAAAACCAACATTAGGTAAATTAAGAATGTGCTAAATTTCATATAAGGGAAAGAATAAGGTAGGGTCACTGTATTTCAAGGAATCCAATTGAATACTTACATAGACAACAGCACAATGGTAATTAAGGTCCATACTGGAGCTTTGTGAATTATATTTGTATTTGTCAACCTGGGGAGAAAAGTCAACATTAGCAATTCTTGCATTTCTGAAATTGTTAGAGCAGAATGGCTCAATAGCTATAAAATAGTAAAACCTGGAATGCAACAATAAAAAACATGTCTCTTTATGTCTGATATCCTGATGTATTGATACAAGGGTCTTCAAACTTGCAAGTTTAAGACTTGAGGACTTCAACTCCCAGAATTCCTGAGCTAACTTGACTGGAGGAGGAATTTTGGGAGTTGAAGTCCACAAGTCTTAAAGCTGTCAAGTTGAAGACTCCTGATGTATACCAAGTTACTTTAAACAGGATTAAAGGCAGGATTAAACTAATTTAACTTGCTATAGATCATAAATAGACTCAGACAAGATGCCTGACAGAATCATCCTGACAAGCAATTCATATGTAACTTTCCAGTTAAGCTGCCCTGATGAGATGAGATGGAAGAGACAGGCCTCAAATCACTGGGGAGAAAGAACTCTGTCAGACAGGAGAGAGAAAAAGCACCTTTGTTTCAATGCCCTACAAGGGAGCCATTACTGATCATGGATCAAGAAGGAATCATTGTTGTGTTCCAACTCCAAGAAGCGGTTGTTTATGTCAATTAACTCTTATTAAATGTCAGTATTGATTGGCAAGGTCTCAACACTAGTTGTTGCCATCAATATGGTACTTATAACAGAGGAAGCCCAGAGACATCCATAATGTGCTCAGTGGAACTGAATATAGTAGCAGATAGTGAGCTAAGCTATCACTAGGCTGGAGAAGGAGTTTAGGACTCCCCCGGTCAAAAGCTTTTTGGCTACAATTTCTGTCACGGATGAAGTTTGCCCAGTCATCTTACAAAAGCCCAGATGGCCTGAAGCAAGTAATCCACAAGCATGAAACCTCTTAGAGAGAAGAGACAATCACCTTTGAAAAATAAGGTGTGTTGAAGCTGAGGTTTCAGAAGAGAAAAAGAATTAGTCAGGAGTACATGCTATGCAGAATGGGTTCACTACGGTACTCCCTTGTCTTATTTGCAGATAATGCTCTTTTAGAACACAATACAGTCCTCGACTTACAACAGTTCATTTAGTGACCGTTAGAAGCTATAACATTGAAAAAAGTGACTTATGACTATGTTTCACACTTATGACTGCTGGAGCATCTCCATGGTCATGTGATTTGCATTCAGATGCTTGACAACTGGCTCATATTTATGATGGTTGCATTGTCCTGGCATCACACGATCCGCTTTTGCGATCTTCTGACAAGCAAAGTTATTGGGGAAATCAGATTCACCTAACAACAGGGTTAAGTGTTAAATTAAGTAAATTTAAATTTACTAAATTAGTAACAAACTTGTTACTAATTTAACAATTGCAGTGATTCACTTAACAAATGTGGCAAGAAAAGTTGTAAAATGGGGCAAAACTCACAAACTTGTTGATTCTGCAACACAAGACAGACACAGACTTCAGAGAGTAATTAGGACTGCAGAAAAAACAATTACTACCAACCTGCCTTCCATTGAGGACCTGTACACTGCACAAGTCAAAAAGTGGGCTGTAAAAATGTTTACAGACCCCTCACATCCCGGACATAAACTGTTTCAACTCCTTCCCTCAAAACGACGCTATAGAGCACCGCACACCAGAACAACTAGACACAAGGACAGTTTTTTCCCAAAAGCCATCACTCTGCTAAACAAATAATTCCCTCAACACTGTCCAACTATTTACAAAGTCTGCATTACTATTACTATTAATCTTCTCATCACTTATCACCCATCCCCTCCCACTTGTGACTATATGACTGTAACTTTGTCGCTTGTATCCTTACAATTTATATTGACTGTTTCCTAGTATGATTTGATTGTTTATTGTACCCTATGACTATTAAGTGTTGTACCTTATGATTCTTGACTCTTGATGAATGCATCTTTTCTTTTATGTATACTGAGAGCATATGCACCAAGACAAAATCCTTGTGTGTCCAATCACACTTGGCCAATAAAGTATTCTATTCTATTCTATTCTATTCTATTCTATTCTATTCTATTCTATTCTATTAACAAATTTCTCATTTAACAATATAAATTTTGGGCTCAATTGTGGTCACAAGTAAAGGACTATCTCTATTGTAAAAAAAAATCCACCAATTTTAGAAATGTTTATGTTTTTGTTATGTCAGGTAAAACCACAGATTATTTTTTTTGTACATGTAAAAATGAAAGACACAAAACGTGAGGGTGTGTGGAATGTTCTTGAAAGTTTCTAAACTATGCCAAAAATGGAAACATATCAACAAAAAAAAAAGTTTGAGGATAATGGAGCTCCCTTTTGTTTTGCATATTCTGATTGATTTTATCAACGTGTTATCAAGTACTAAGATACATTGGGTCTAAGTAAAGATACCCCATCTCAACATATTTATTTTTATACTTTTTTTTAGAGATGTGTTTGCATATAAAGTCCATGTGCAACAGAAACTGAGAGCTTTACTCTTGGTACATTTTGTTCCTTTTGCATTAAAATCATGTATGATCTAAAAAGTGAAGCACTTCCATAATTGTGTTCCCTTCATCCCTACCAGATCTTTACTCTCAGGAAGGGAGAGAGGGATTCTTCCAGGGACAAACACAACTGGAGCTACCTAGTGTTGGTTGCTAAGCAGTACATTTTGGCTCCTCCTGTTGTTTACATAGGAGCTTCAAAGAGTTGCAGCAGTTGCAACAGCCCTGTTGCCAATACCACGGCAGTATCATTATCTAAAGCAACCTGTCCATATTCATGTCTTAAGAGATACCGTACTCTTATCAATCAGAAGCCAAACTATCTCCAACTGTGCAGACCTGGAAATAATGGAAGTTGTAGGCTAAGATTATAAATGGAAGAATGTTAATCTACAATTGAAGGAGCGTACTTTTTCATCATTCCTTCAGGCCTCATAAAACCACATTGTCTTTCAAATAATCTTATTATGCATTAAGGGTTTTTTTTGCCAACAATCTGTCCCCTATCATCGCCGAGAAAAGCAGAATAGAAATATTTTAAACAAAGCTTTCTTCAAATCTAGTTATCTGAAAAGGGAAAAGATTTGTTTGTTTGTTTTATTTGGACTTATAAGCCGCCCTCTCTCCCAAAGGACTCAGGACGGTGTACATAAAAGACAGAAAGTACAAAAGTTAAAAGAAATTAAAAAGATATTAAATTATGCCAAATAAACAATCAAATTAAAACCCCTGATCCCCTGTCAGTCCAGGCCGGATTGCAAAAATAGCCATGTTTTGAGGTCACGGTGGAAGGAGCGGAGATCAGGGACCAAGCGCAACTCAAGGGGTAGTTGGTTCCAGAGGGTGGGTGCCCCCACAGAGAAGGCCCTACCCCTAGGGGCCGCCAGCCTACATTGTTTAGCTGATGTTATCCCGAGGAAGCCCTGTCTGTGGGAGCACACAGGGCGATTGGTGTTTGTCAGCGGACCATTTGGACCACTTCCCCAACAAAATGTTCTGCAGCTGTGCTGAATTACAGAACTGCCCTTAGAATTCTCACTCAGTGTGACCCCTGGTCAATCTGTTGGGAATTCTGGGAACTGTAATCCATATATTTGAAAGATACCAAGGAGGCCACATTGGAAAAGGCAAGGATTGAGCAGACAAACATGCCCTTTCCCAAGGCAGATGTGCTAATTCAATCAATTTGGCAGTCAACAACTAAAAGAAGTATGTTAGTAAAGTACTTATAAGGTTTAAATATTGACAGTTCTGCCTCAGTGAATATATAACATCAATCCATGATTTATTGCAGCAAAGCAATTGTCCCATTTCCCAATTAAATTTTCATGCAAATTAAACCTTTAACCAGAAAAACATAGTTTGATCCCGAAAGGCTGACCCTTCCAATAGCATTTATAAGTATTTAAATATATTTAAATAGCAGCAACCAAAATCATATTTGCCAACTTCTGTATTCAGCCTGGATTTCGATGTTGTCTCCCCCCCCCCCCTCCACATCATTTTTCCAGCAGAACACTCAAGACAACCCTGGAGATTATTTGACATCTCGGTTTGTGTAACAAAAGCATACAGGCACTGAGGGACTTGGCTAAAGAACTATAACTATCCTATAATGTCTCCAGAGAACTCTTTAGTGTACTTTCCAGTGACTGAACGAAATGGTGCAGATCAGAAGATGAAATTTTGTGTTCCTTTAAAAACTGATGGAGCTGAAAATTGCTGCTGCTGAGTTTACCACAGTGGTTTTTTTAACACTTTATGTTTTAAAGCTGAAACAGCTTCCCCCGCCACCTCCATTCCTCCAGAAATGACTCTGTGTTTTATGTCATACAATAGGACATTTCTTGAATTTCATCTGAAAAAGTTTTCCAGGTCTAATTCTTTTTAATTTTACTTTTCTGTTCAATAGGCAGGATAAGGACTAAAATATTGGTCTTTCTTTCCCCAAGGAGGCAGGAGAAAAGTATAGTAGCAGGCAAGCAGGTCACTAGTGAAAGAAGAAATGACCAATCTGAAGAACTAGAGGACAAAAAAACCCAAACCCCTCAGAAAGCAGAACTGTTAGTCCTCCAGCACCTACTTCCAAGCTAACGTGACCCAACCCTTCTAGTCTTTTCTTAAAAAGAGGCAATTCAAAATCTTGTATGCACTTTCTCCAGCTCTATTATATTCTGTGGAGCCCAGAAATAAATTTTGTGGAGCCCAGAACAATCAAGTAAATATTTTAAAATATAGAATGAAACGTGAGACAAATCTCAAGATACTAAATTTTGCTTTGTAAAGCCAGAATCTGTACTGCATATCACTAACAACACAAGATTTTAAATTTTCCATATACTAGATAAAAAGTTTACAAATATTATGTTTAATTTCAAGCTATGCTGCCTTAAGAAAATGGTCAGACAATGTGATCTATTATTTGAATTGTAGGATTCTAATTCTTCAGCCACATACTCTTTAGCAAGCATCAATCTGTCATTGCTTAATAAGTTAAACCTTGAGATTCTTTTATATTCTTTTATATTTACCTAAATGTTTTTACAAGATTTCTCAGTTCACTATAAACATCACCAAAAGGAATCTTAAGCGGGCCCAAAACAGCAGGTAAACTGAAACACAGAGGGAGAGAGAAAAACAAAGCAAACTTAGTTCAAAGTATTAGAATATGTACTTCACTTAAATTCCAAATGAAGAATTTCATGTATAAGTCATTAATCATATTTCTTTACACTTCACCAGATGTCAGTTAAAATTTTGTCAACTCTCAAACTATCACAAAGACATTAATGCATCTGACTAATGTATAAGGGATTATTTTGCTGAACAAAGAATAATTCTTTCTTGCACATTCTCAAAATTCCACATTTGTTTTCTTTTGTGGGGTATCCAGAAGAAATGTATGGAATATAAAACAAACAAGGAATAAATCAGGATTCTGAATTCAGCTATAACAAAATGAAACAATCCAGGATTCATATCTAATCTGAAGAAGCTAGCAGCTTGATTAGCAAAACATCAACACATGTGTTCATGGTTGCACATAGTATTAATAAAGATTTATTAAGCAAACCATGGTTTCATTTTACAGTTATTAAAATGTTTTTAAGATGTGTTGATACATTACAATTAATGGCTCTGAAGCATATTATCCCTTCCAAGTTAACTGTTTCTGTATATTTAGTTTTTTGAACATACACACACACACACATATCAACAGCTGATGCAAAAAGATGCTTACGCTTTTTGCAGTTTCTCAAGCACAATCCGGGTCCGTATTTGCTGCTGAGCTTTAGAATCTACAAGTGGCAAAATGGGAGCCCACTGTTCATTGTCCTAAATAGTGTAAAAATGGCACAAATATGATATAGAGAATATAACACTGAAAGGTATAACAAATAGGTTAAAATGGTATCTATACTGGCAAAATATACTAAGATCATCTTTGGTGAATCATAAACCAAAGTGAATATAGAAGACATTGAATAATTGTGAGGTAAAATAATTTCTTTGAACAATGGCAAACAAAAAAGCTTTTATATGGGATCCTTCAAGAATTCATAAATTTGCTATTCTTGGAAAAATAAAAAAAATAAAAACAAAAGCCAGTTTGATCTAGCGGTTAAGGTGTTTGCCTAGAAACCAAGAGACTGAGAGTTTTAGGCCTGTCTTAGACGTGAAAGCCAGCTGTGTAACTTTGGGCCAGTCATTTTTTCTTAGCCCAACCCACCTCATAGGGTTCTTGTTGTAATGAAAATAAGAGAAGGAAGGAGTATTAAGTACCTTCTCCATTTTTAATAATTACCTTGAGTTATTTATAAAAAAATAATAAAGATGGTGTAAAAGATAAAGATGCATAAAAAAATCTTTTAAAAATCTGCATTACTATCTCAAGCTCAATTTGAGCAGCATCCAATCAGTAAACCAAACTCTATCCCCTCCCCAAAAATACAACTGAAAACAATAACAGGCAACCAGAACTGAGATTCATATTATATTCCTCCAGGGAGGAACTCCATTCAGCTTGGCCCCAACACCTGAAGGTTGACATCATAACCACTTCCTTTATTTTCAGGATACTTACTTGAGACTTCCCATTCTGCTTGTCCCTTTCTGATTGTATTGCCAAATCCTCTTCTTCAATGACAGTGAACTTTCCTTTGTAAAATTCGCTCACTTTTAATTCCAACTGCAATGTCTCTTTTTTTAAATTTCCAAAGCTCGGTAATGGTTTGGCAGCTGTCCTAGAGTCCTGGAAAGGCAAAGACTGATCTAGGCTGTTTAAAGTGTGTTTTTGGGATACAGCTTCACTGCTACTAGCATTTTCCAAATCATCTTCATCAAGCTCTTCCTTCTCAGAGTCATTTGGCTGGGTGTGCTGCAGTAGATGAATGGTGGTGGTGCAAGAGCCATGGAGAAACTTTAATGTCTCTTCACTCCTCCATTCAGTAAATGTCTTCCAGAGGCTCTCTAACAAGCTATCTTTGGCCGCAAGGGAGTCTGCTGGACTTCTGACAGAGAGTTTTGATTGAGCAAGTAATCTTTTAAATTGGTTTGCCCCTTTTTGGCTCACTCCCAAAAACACTACTTGGGAGCAGCTAGAGTTATTTCCAAGATTTTCAGAGATCTGTACATTTTCAAGAACATTCTGAGAATGGCAAGGTTCTTCCCCCTGAATATTATCATCTGATGTGCCTTTGCTTAGTTGGGCTGAAGTCTCATCAAGCATATCCTCTGGGGTGAGGAGCTTAGGTTCGGCTCTCTTGGTAGAACTTTTTTTGAGGATGCTCTTGAGGGGCTTCCTGGCCAATTTCTCTGTATTTGAAAGATTCTCTTGTAGAACAGAAGAAACAAACTCCTGCTCAGCATCACTGTTGCTTTCACTGCCTGAGTCAGAGTCATGATGGATTTCTGCAGGAGTAGGATTTTCAATGTCTAAGGCTTTAATTCTTTCGCTGACTAATTTTATTTCCTTCCCAGAGTAGCCACTGTCAATAGAAATAAAAATGACAATAAGAAACACATAGACAGTAATACATAAAATGTCTGTTTTAAAAAACATGTTCCTTGGCTGAACGTCACAAGTAAACCAGATGAAGACCTACTTTCTTCTGACTAAAGAAGCAGGATGTACATGTGGAAGGGCCTTGGTGGTGCAGGCTATTAATAGCCTAGCACTTAGCTCCAGCTGCCTGTAATTATTGCAGGCTTGAATCCCACCAGGCTCAAGGCTGACTCAGCCTTCCATCCTCTCGGGGTAGGTAAAGTGAGGACCCAAGATTGTTGGGGGCAATAAGCTGACTTTGTAAAAATGCCGCTTAGTAATAAGCAGGCATATACAATGGAATGAAGGCTATTGTTGAGCACATTGGGTTGTATCCCAAAAACTGTAAGCCGCCCTGAGTCTCTGGAGAAGGGCGGGATATAAATATGAATAATAAAAAAAAAAGTCAGATAGGCCATCATCCGACCTGCCCTTCCTTGGGTTTCCTGTCATAATTGTAATCTACAGGCCTATGTTTAGGCTGGCTAGAGGAGAGGAAGCAGAGACCATGAGGTAGAACAGATTACAATGAAGAGCAAGAAGGAAAAAGAAGGAGCAAATTTGGACAGAAAGAAAGAAGGAACAAGACCTTTTCTTGTTGTTGTAGCAATTGTTTTTTTTTAATCTGCCATTTAGCCAGTTTACACAAAATCTCCCTCCCTCCCACTATGATGTTAAATAGTTGGAGTTGATGTTGACTTTAAGTAGTTTGGCTATTTTAATTTAAAATAACTGTAAAAGCTGTTTTACAGCTTTTTTTAAAAAAAAATTAGTACCTTTTATTTTTTGTAACAAAATTTTTTTCTAACAAAAATCTTTAATCTTACAAAAAAAACCTGAAAAATTTAAAATACTAACTAAAGATACAAATTACAAAAAAAAGTCATTTTCTCACTAGTGCAGTAAGAAAAATGTCACCAATCTGGATCTGCCTTTCATTTCAAACTGTAATTTTCTTTTCCTTTCCATTCATTCACACTGCCTTTAGTATTTTATTTCCCTTTTGTAGTATAGCTTCTGTTTTATTATCTGCACCATACATAGACAGTTCCTGGCAGATGCTTAAATAAATAATTTGGCCTCACACACATTAATGATGCCATCACTGATAAAAACTTTAGAGATATAAATATTAAATTTTTATTAAATAAAATAGGTTTGTGAGGTAAAGAGTACTGCCAAATTGCTGAGTATAATAGGATGTCTGGAAATTAAATTGGGTAAATTTAATTTTTAAACTCTGCAGACCTTTGTAGAAATTTCTTTAATGATCTTTATGGGAAATGCTTTAGATGGAAGGATTATTGCAAAATAAGTTTGGTTTAGGGCTTTCTTTCAACCATTCTTGAGAAAAAGGAAAAACGATTCCAAAGCTTTTAAATTCAAACTGTCTCCAGTTGAAATGCTCAGTTTTGAGTTCAGATTCCTTTTTTTCAGACTTATTACCAGTATTTCAAAGCTATTCTGGCCTTGTAACCTAGCTATTTCAAGTAGGAGCTGTCAACATAGAATTAAAATGCTTCCAGTAAACTTTGGATAATCTGTTTTGATATGAAACCAGGCTTTTTTAGGATCAAATATATATTGAACCTGAAGCATTTTCCTCAGGAACATAAGAGCTCTTTTATGATTTCATAGTCACATATCCACAGCACACGACTCAACTAATCAATCCTCCAGAACTTAGATTTAAGCAAGAGACCACACAAGCCTTTATTTGGGGAAGCAACATCAAAGAATAATTTAACCAATTATGGTTAAAAATGCTTTGCTCTATTTGGAGAATAATAACAGCAGCAGCAGCAACATTCTATCACTGGTTGACTACTATAACTGAAAATCTCTAAAAACCTAAAGAATTAATTTATCCCTATAGTATGCTGTCAGTTGTCTCTATTTAATTTGCCTCTTCTGAGAATAAATCATTCAACTTAGTATCTGAATGAATCGATTCATCCCCACACAGAAATTCAATGGAACTATCCGTGTTCACATTTTAAAAAAAACTGTCTAATTCACTCATTCTCCAGTCTTTGGACAGAATATTAAGTACGAAATGGACTGTCTATGGAGATCCTCAGTCATCCAGCTCATGGCTGTCCCAAAAGCGCTTTTTCAAGAGGCAACCGGATTTTTCTTGTTTTTTCTTTGAAGGCGTTTCGCTTCTCATTGAAGAAGCTTCTTCAGCTCTGACTGGATGGTGGGGAAAGGAAGGATTTATATTCCTTGCAGACAGCTGGTCATTTGCATTATTTTAGCAAGTCATTAAGGCCACATAAACAGGAAGATTATTTTTATGGCATCAAACAAATGGCAAAGTAGGTGCCAGTTATCTTTTTTGCTTTGAAAACCACAATTTTGATGCACTGGTTTTAATCCTACTCTATAGATTCAGCAACCCTATTATTTGATTAAAAAGCACATTAAAAAGCCATACCACAGATTTCCCACCTCCACATTACAATGCTAGAACAGTATGTACCGTGAATTGGCTTTGTATTTTAAATGCAGACAAGACTTCTAGCAAACACAGCCATTCTTTTAAAACACAGATTGCAGATATAGCCAAAGCTTGCTTAAAGAAAAAATAAAGCACCACATGGACCTATTTATTTAATGGATTATCTAAAGATGTAAACAAGCTTTCAGCACATATAATTGGCCCCATTTCTTTTGCAAAGAAAACGATAGACAAAAACTGCTGCAGCAGACTCAAGAGCAAACACTGTACTTGTGTCATGTTTCAACAGGTTCAATTACACCACTACAGCCAGCTGAAAATCATATAGATCAAACAGGCTTTTCAGACTGGAAGAAAAATACCCAACTAATCAAGGCAAGAAGCAGGGCTTTGTGGGGATGAGAATAATGGTGGCTAATGGTGAATAATGGTGACAGAGAAGCAGAGAGTGGGAAATCAGACACTTCATTCAACTGTACTGCAGCTCTGAAAATGAAATTTTCTACCCTACCTTGACTCTTCCCTTAGCAGCTCAATAGTTGGTGGCCTTGAAAGAAAGACAGAAAAATATATTCTGTGACAATTCTGATTGTGATAATTAACAAACTCATTAATTTTGCATGGGTTTGGTTCTGCAACAAGCTAATAAACAATATTAATCAACTGTATTTTTAATTCATGGATCAATTATTCAAATATTATTTATCAGGTTTTGAAATCATTTTTAAGGCTGAAACAGTATTAAACATTTACCTGATGTAATGAACCTGAAAATATGGGGAACTGATAATTAACATTCAGATTAATAAAATGACACAAATTGTAGATGCAATTAATACGAAAACAAATTAATACATATTTATACAGCAATAAAGTTGCATAATAATCAAGAGGCTTATTCCCTAATATGCATGCTTAGGATTGTAACCTGAATTTTAGACTTAAAAAGAGTTCTCTAGAAATTACTAATACTTTTAATGTTCCAAACTTGTATCTTCTCTCATCTCTTATCTGTGGTTTGTCCTGGCCATCTGTTCACTAAAGCTGACTCTCTAAACCCCAGATCTTCAAAGACTTGGAAGGAGCCACCCTTTTGGTCAAGACAAGAATTCCATTAAGCTGTCTCCAACAGATTGCTATCTAGACTTCCCATGAACAGAACCAATTACAGGCCTATCATCTCTTTGGATTATTTTATTTATTTCATTAAAGTTACAAAGCTGTCCCAGCAGAGGTGGTATTCAGCCAGTTCTGACAGGTTCTGGAGAACCGGTAGCAGAAATTTTGAGTAGTTCAGAGAACCGGTAAATACCACTTCTGTTTGACCCCATCCCCATCTATTGTCTGCCTCCTGAGTCCCAGCTGATTGGCTGGGTCTTCTTTTGTTGCTCTGCATAGGAGAACGGAGCTGGAAAGCAGGTTAGTGGGGATTTTACAGTCACGCCCACCAAGCCACACCCACCAAGCCATGCCATGCCCACCAAGCCACACCACACCCACCAAGCCACGCCCACAGAACCAGTAGTAAAAAAATCTGAATACCCACACTGTGTCCCAGCCAATCAACTTTGGATACTTACAATAAAATTAACAAACAAAATGGCATGAGCCAATAAAGCTGTGAAAGCCAAAAACAGGTTAAAGCCTAACAGAAAAACTACTGGTTAATCTGGGGAAAGAAAAGACCTGGGGAGGCAGCCAGATCTTTAAGGATGAATGAAAGGATACAGGATGAAGGACAATATGAACCTCTGAGGAGAGGCCATTCCAAGAGGCAGGTGCCATGACAGAGAAAGGATGCCACCTGAGATCCATCAGATGACACTACAGGTAGTCCTCACTTACAACTGTTCTGTATAACAGCCATTAAAAATAATGATGGACCTGAAATTGTAACCTCATGACCGAGCCTCACACTTTCGCCTGTTGCAGGGTTTTTGCTGTCGGGTGACTAAAATGTGGGCATGTGTGATTGTCACAGCATCCTGCAGTTACATGACCACCATTTGCAAGCTGGCTTTCCAGAACCAGAGTCAATGGAAAATCTGGCAATGAAATTGCAACTTGCAGTCATATATGCTCACTCAACAGCACTGGTTAGCAATGGAGTTGCTGGTCCCAATTGTGATCATACAGGTAATCCTCGACTTATGACCACAATTGAGTCCAAAATTTCTGTTGCTAGCTGAGAAATTTGTTAAGTGAGTTTTGCCCCATTTTATGACTTTTCTTGTCACGTTTGTTAAGTAAATCGCTGCAGTTGTTAAATTAGTAACACTGTTAAGTGAATCTGGCTTCCCCATCGACTTTACTTGTCGGAGGGTCTCAAAAGGAAATCACATGACCCCAGGATGCTGCAACGCTCATAAATATAAGCCAAGCATTCTAATCTTGATCATGTGATCATGGAGATGCTGCAATGGTCATAAGTGTGAAAAATGGTCACATCATTTTTTTAGTGCTGTTGTAACTTCGAACGATCACTAAATGAACTGTTCTAAGTTGAAGACTACCTGTATTTTAAAGTTGGGATCTGCGCCATGCCAACTCCGGAAAAATGAACCATCAGGTAACCAGACTATATGCTGGTTATATGTCACAGCCAGTGTTCTGAATTGCACCCAGAAGCTCATCTTGGTAACCAATGCACCTTGTGCAAGCAGTAGAGGAATCATAGACTTACCAAGGCATGGACATAAAGGCCCCCTATAGCTAGGTGCAGCTTCCAAGTAATTTTCAAGGGAAGCCCCATACAGAGTGCTTTGCAATGTGAAGTGATTAAGACATGAATGACCTGGAGAAGGGAATTCTGACAAGCCAGGGTGAAATCAGCATATCAGGTTAATCTAGGTGAAGGCCCTTCTGGCTTAGACCTATCTTAACATTCTTCTATATGTGAAGGAGGGAAGTGAACCTTTTAAGAAATGAATAGCTTCTGAATACCATAATTATCTTGAGATATTTCTGGAACAGTCCAATTGACATAAAGATATGGCCCAAGGGCTAATCAATAAATAAAGATTGATTGACATAGATTTTTCTCTACTTGGAACTTCAAATTAAAAAATGATTATTCCAATTGTATATGACATCTAGTAGGAAAAAATATTTTAATGTTATAATATTTATTTTTGCTGTTTTTGTTATACGATAGATTTTGAGTTCTATTTATTAAATCCGTATGACTTTATTTCTTAGTAACAGTTATACCTTATGAGACATTGACACCCAGTGGATGCTGGGTTAGTTGCAAGTCATAATTTTTTAGCCTAGTGATAATCCTGTTGTTTTACTTTTGGACAGTTTCCTTTGATATCTTGTTACATTATCTTGTTTGCTATAAACTGCATCCAGATGGGAGGGTGTTTAGTGCTACAGTCAAAGGACACTATTCAGCTATATTATTTATCATTATATGAAAGGGAAAAAAGAGGGACAGGAAACACAAAAAGAAAATTCCTAAATGGAACAAATATTTAGATCCCTACAACCCCTTTAAAATTTTATGAATTATGATATACAATAAATACTGCCTGTGGAAGCGTTTTAAAGATGGCAGTCCTTGTTTGGTATCATCACTAAAATTAGAACAAGTACCCCAATAAGATTAGGTAAGATAATCCTAATTTTCAGGTGAAAAGGTCTTATCTAGACTTCAGATAAGGCATGGTTTCCAAATCAAGCAAGGCAGTGCTGGCTACCATTTCACAGTTGTTAACAAATAGTAAAACACAATTTGACCCCAGCTCTCTGCATCCTTGGATAACATTTCTCCCTTGCCTTTTTAATTATGATTAGACCGATCACCAATATTTAAAATGGGTCCTTCCCATCCGTACCTAACCAAAACACAAACATGTCCTGACAATATCATTTTTCTGCTTTGTCTTCATAACACTGCCTTCATTTTGTGTTCAGTCCATGAATAAGACATACTTAAATGATCCTTAGATGTACCAGCGGTAAAGCAATAGTAATAGCAGTATTTTCCCCTACCCAGGGTAGGCTGAAGATGTATACAATCTGTTACACTACTACACCTTGGAGAGAAGCCAGTTAATTGTAATGATCTAAAACAAAAGCAATCAATATAGGATATGTATGGACAAACAATTAAACTGCAGTCTGCTTAGACATATTCAGGGGATGCCTTTATTCAGCTTTGGCTGGTATGCCAGTTACAACCCTAACCAGACCAGGATGCTTTGGAAACTGTACTTCATACCTCTGAGCATCGCTCAGTTCAAGTTTCAGGTCTGGAAAAGTAATGGATGGGTTCATGTATCATGTTCCTTAGTAAGTCACAACAGTCTGAATTCACACAATATGCTAAATGAAATCAAATTATAGCTTAAACTGAGATAAATCTCTGTTAGGAAGCCTGAAAGATTTCTGTCAGGCAGACTAGTATTAGATTCTAGTGAAATCCATAACCTAATAATCTGATTTGTCATAAAGCAAATTAAGGGGACTTTTTTTTACATTAAGTCTCATTTAATATGGATTTGTATGGATCTCCTATCTATCTATCTATCTATCTATCTATCTATCTATCTATCTATCTATCTATCTATCAATCATTTGGTCTTATATGCCACCCTATCTCCCGAAGGACTCAGGGCGGCTCACATAAAAAACAATGAATACAAAAGTTAAAAGAGATTAAAAAATATTCAATCAATTAGGACCAAATAAATATTTAAAACCCCACCACAAACATTTAAAACAACCCCCACCCCTAGTCCAGGCTGGCTTGTTCAAATAGCCAAGTCTTTAGGCTGCGGCGAAAGGAGTGGAGATCAGGGGCCAATCGTAGCTCCAGGGGAATCTGGTTCCACAAAGTGGGCGCCCCCACAGAGAAGGCCCTCCCCCTAGGGACCGCCAGCCGACACTGTCTGGCCGACGGTACCCCAAGGAGGCCCTGTCTGTGGGTGTGCACCGGGCGATTGGTGTTCGATGCTGGCAGGAGACGTTCCCGCAAGTACCCCGGCCCTAAGCCATGGATGTTTAAACATAAACATACTGGCTATCAATAGGACAAGTTTTGATTAAATGATATGGATTATATTCTTTGACAAATAAAAACTATTTTTTCTTATGTTTGTGTTTTTCTCCTATTAACACCCCCAACATCTGTTTTTTTCCCCATTAACAACAGCATCAAATTTTATGTCAGACAATCCCTAATATTAGAAATCAGCAGTTGGCCTGGAGAAAAAAAATCTAAAATACATATTGGTCAGATAAAACAATCTTTACAAATAGTGCATGATCTTTTGAATTTTTAAGAAATCAGAGGAAGAAATATGAGTTATCTAAGTACCTTTCTTCTTCTCGAAGCCACACTGGAGTTTTGGATATTTGGCCCTCAAAGTATTTTGATGCTTTGTAGCAAAAATTGCTGCAAAAATGCTGCTCCCCACAGAAAGAATAAGAACAACAGTTATTTCTTTAGTGTAACAAAATAAAGATGGTGCAAAGTTAAATTGAAAGATGGATATAAAGATTCAGTGAACACATTTTTGGAGAGAGGGGTATTCTCCCAAGCACAGTTTGAACTGGAATGGTCAATACCCAATAAAGATAGAGAGTATATAGGAAAATAATTTTCCTGAAACTTCTAAGAGTTGTAGCCTACAAATCTATTGAGTTCTCAGACATGTTAACTTAGTACTTCTTGAGTCTTTTTCTCATTCCCCCCCATCAGTTCTACAATAGCAAGTAGACTGAAGTCAACATACTACAGTATAACATTTATTGTCCTTTATTTGTTTTCTCCCTTTAGTGTCTGGTATGCTTTTCTAGGAGTAGCTGATGTTACCAACCATTCCAAATACTAGACAAAGTACCAGCTACATTTTATTCAGTGTGCATGCCAACTATTCAGAAGGCAAATTGTAAATAATATGGAGTGCCTTAACTAAAGTCGGCAAATATAGTTTGTTCTTGGCTGATTTGCTGCAACATTGGCCTGCTGTTCAAACCAGTGGACAGTTTATTCTCTGTTCCTGAGCAGAGGATAGTTGGCAGTTGCTGCAAAATGAAATTTTTGCAGCAGCACCAAGTATGATTTTACACACTGCACAAGCAGTGAACTGGGGAGACAATGTTCTCCTACCATTGAACATAGTGAATCCAACCCCAATCAGGTTATTGTACTCTTCTTGATGTTAATAAAACAGAACTTCTTGGCCAAGAGAAAGACAAACAATGGTAATTGCCATTTGTCATGTCATTTGGGAAACAGTCAGTGGTTAAGCATTCTGTCTATGCGAATGAGGACATCAACCATGGTTAGGTGGCACTTGTATATCTAGATTTCAAATTAGAAGAGCAGCAAAGCAACATCATGAAGGAAAATTATTTTCTGATCTGAGTTCCTGTCAAGTCACATTTATTTGCTCTACCCCTGAACACTGTACAGATTTAGCCTTTGTGGGTGCAAATTATAGTTTATGGTTCAGTTTTTGTTCAGTGTGATTCCAGCCAATAACCCATCACTAAGCAAACTATGACCTAGTGCAATATACAAATTCAGCCGATATTTATTTGCTCAAGTTAAACATTGTCTGACGGAATCAACTTATATTGGCTTATTTTAAAAGACATTTAGGTGAAATAGCTTTGAATAACCTGGGAATGAAAAGAACATCCAACCACACTGGTAGAGTAATGTAGAAAATAAAATCCAACTACAATGGCAGACAAATTGACTGAAAAAACAGTAAATGAAATCAGGAGAAAAAAAAGGTGCCTGGGGGCTCATGGACTAGATTTCTTTGAAGCTCTTTCTTGTGAAACAATAAATGAAACACAATAACTTTAGAAGTGGTTTTAAACTTACCTTTCTTTCAGTAATATCATATACTTTGTTTGTTTTTGTAGAAATTTTATACTTTTGTTTTGGCACCTTAAAAGTAAGAAATGCAAAGAAGTTAGTTGATTAACTTAATTCAGCATTCTTCTCTTTCAAATAATACATTTATCACAGTTTTTAAGAACACCATGCTATCTCATTCAATTACTTGTATTAACTTTAGGCACTCTTTCCCACACTCATCTTTTTTCTCTTTGGTACTGTACTTTTCTGCTGCCTGTATCAGACTGCCTGTGTCATTATCTGTATCTGATTCTTTTCTATGCATGTGAAGCATCTTATGAGCTACTAAATCAATGCCAAGCATCTCAAAATGAATCAGTGCGCCACACAGAGAGAGAATCCTTCACGAATAATATTACTAGGTATGTTGCATGGAACATTTTCCTCTGTCCAAGACATTCTTTCATTTGATTAAACAGGGGTAAGATTTTTGTTAAGTGCACCTTGTAAAGAGATTGACCCAAAATAGCTTACAGGAGATAAAGGAAACTTCTGAAGCTGTTGCTGCTCTTTTCGTCCTTTCCTGACATGGATTTAATGACAGTTTGTTTTCCTTTCAGTTAACAATGATCTGGTATAAAATCTAAACCCTGTGGCATTCTGCTGTTGCTGAAATAAAGCGCCATAATAACCACAGCTGCTGAGAATTGTACTTCATTGGTTTTCCATCTCTGAACTGCAATTGTTCTTAATTCTGATCCTATAAAATAAGCTAGCTTCATAAAAGACTAAACTTTATTGTACTAATCAAAAAGCAAAAACAGGAATAACAAGTAGATGTTATTACCAAATTGAAACTTTAAAAATGGCAAAAATATGTCTCTTGTTGAATTTTAATTACGTGCAACATGGAACTGCAATTCAGTGGTAGGACCCACAAATCCAATCCCAGGTATATCTACTTAGGACTGGAAAAGTTTCTTCCTGAAATCCTGGAAACTTAACGCTAAAACAACAGACACTGTTGGCCTAGTTCAGGGCTGCCAAACTCGTGGCCTGCGAGCTGTATGCGTCATGTGCTGGCCACACCTACACCCAGTTTACCGAAGGGGAAAAAAGTCACGATATGTCATGTGTCATTGCCATGATGATGCGAGTTTGACACCACTGGCCTAGATGAAGCAATGATCTAACTTCACCACTGGATTCATACAACCTAATAAGCTGTAATGTGATTTTGCTGTTTAAACCGCAGCACGATATGTAAATCCAATCAACCAGAGATTATGTAACAATCTCAATTAAAATCATAACACAATGCCTGAACCCTTGTGAATTCTATAAAATGACTGTTCTGCATTATATGCATTTGAATAACATTAAACAATTTGGAGCTAAGTTCCTGAGCCGCCCTTTCTTCCAGTCACGCTGAACATCAATTTAACTTAACTGAATTTGGGGTAATCCTAATCTTTACATAGAGAAAAGTGTGAGAGAGTGAACTTCAATTGATCTCATTTAACCAAAAATAAGCAAAAGGCTAGTGTGAGTCAATTCCCTGGAAGCAATACATTTTGAATGAAAAATGACAGGAGCACGCACCCCGTGCATAAACTCTTACATTCTGTAGCTTATTTTGACAGAGAGGGTAGCCACATATCTTGATGATAAATCGTTCTTCTACCACATCCTGATAGTGAGAAGGTGTTACAAGCCTCCCCTGAAATGACGAAACCAAGAGGATCCTGTTAAAATTATTTTCATCTAGTAATGTACATAAAGTTTTAGAATTTAAGAGGCTAAAAACTAAGGGGATATTTAATATAGCATGATGTTTCTAATCTATTTAAAAGCCAAAGTTCAGGTGGCAAACCCAAAAACTTCAGTCTTACTCTTTTTAAAAAACAAACAAATACAAATTTAAGTTATGGCATTAAGTCTCCCACAGAGATCCTGCCCAAATCCTCTCACATGAAAACAGAGGGAGGAATTTCCCCCTTGCCTTTTCCAATGACATTTTTATATTTCCTTCTGTAACTTTCAGATGTAGGAAAAGTTTTCTAAAAACGCAAGACTTGTTCACAAAAGAGCCATGTGGCATAGCATATTGTCTCATCCATTTTGTCTTGCCAGCATGTATGAACTTGAAGCTTGTTTAACCAACTATCGGTAAAAATCTTGCCTTAGTATTAGTGAATATGGTCACTATAGTAACTTTATAGCATTAGCATAATATCAGCATATTGCTCCCAACAATCTGGGTCCTCATTTTACCTACTTCAAAAGGATAGAAGGCTGAATCAACCTTGAACTAATCAGGATTGAGCACAGGGTTTTGGGCAGAGTTAGCCTGCAATACCGCATTCAAACCACTGTGCTACCACAGGTCCTTTATCAACTTTGCACATGATAAGGATATTGTAATATGACTAAAGTTGAACCCAGAAAGTTGACAACAATATCACATTCAAGTGTTTAATATTTAAATCAGCATTTTCGTGGTTTGGAATTTAGAGAGTTGCAGTCCTAATACATGTAGGAAGACCCAAAAATGTAAAGAAAAGTAAGTTTAGGAAAGAACATACACAATCCACAAAGAATTCTTCAGTAATGTCATCTTCCAACAGGTGTTCAACAACTTGCAATGCTTTCCGCTCACACTCAATTCTTTTCCTAATAGCAGCTTCAAGTGCTGCTTTCCTAAGAAATGAATAAGGATTTAACAATGTAGTGTATATAATATTTGGACAACTCATATCAGTTTGCTTAAATTTTTTATTTAAATAATGTATTTCATTGGAATGTTATATTCATTACATAAAACCATCCTTCTGTTAGGTTTATTTTGAAACTTGGTTTGAATTTTCTGTCATGCTCTAGAAAAATGGCTAGCAGCTGAGCACAAAGGGGCCTGCCAGTTGGAGTATATTCAATCTCCCCAAAATTCATTTACAAAGATCATAGCAGGATCAAACAATCTTCTTAGAATCAAGGCTGGTAATAAGCAAACTGGTTAAATAAATGTAGACTGTAATCCTATAATCACAAACTTTAGAGCAAGTCTCCCACAGAACTTACAGGGAGCTGTCTTTGAATAAATAAGACCCCCAAAGATATTTGTGTCCTCTGGTAATAAACCATTCTCTATAAGGTCCTTATCTAATAATCCTCAAGTTACAATTGTAATGGAACCCGCCCATTACTGTTGCACAATAATTTGGTCATGTGATTGACTCATTTTTACCTTTTCTGCTGTGGTTGTTAAGTAAATGCAGCAGTCCTAAGTTTGAATGCTGCAGTCTTTAAGCAAGTGACATGGTTGTTAAGCGAATACATTATTCACAATGGAGCTAAAAACCAAAAGTGCCTGTTTTCAGCAAAACTGCAGTAAATCAGTCATCAATCAGTGTTGCCCCCTGTGGATAGGGCACGGAACCTGGGGGTTCTCCTGGACTCACGGCTCAGTTTGGAGGAGCAGGTGGGAACCGTGACCAAGGGGGCCTTTGCCCAGGTTTGGCTGGTTCGCCAGCTGCGCCCTTATCTGGATCGAGATGCCCTTTGCACGGTCACTCACGCACTTGTTACCTCCCGACTTGACTACTGCAACGCTCTCTATGTAGGACTGCCCTTGCATACCATCCGGAGGCTCCAGCTGGTGCAGAATGCAGCCGCGCGGGTTGTGATGGGAGTCTCCCGATACTCCCATGTTACGCCCCTCCTCCGTGAGCTGCATTGGTTGCCGGTTGCCCTCCGGGTGCGATTCAAGGTTTTGATGTTAACATTCAAAGTCCTTCATGGCATGGGTCCGGGGTACTTGCAGGAGTGTCTCCTGCCGATATCAAATACTGGTCACCCTGTGCGAGCACACAGGCTGGGACTCCTCGGGGTGCCATCCGCACGACAATGTCAGCTGGCGGTACCCGGGCAAGGGCCTATTCTGTATCAGCTCCCGCCTTATGGAACCAACTACCCATTGAGCTCCGGCTGGCTCCCGATCTCTCCTCTTTCTGACGCGATCTAAAAACCTGGTTGTTTTTACAGGCTGGGCTGGACTGATCTCCTGGGGGAGAGGGTGGGATTCAATTTGATTTTAATTCAGTTTTATAGTTGTATTTTGGCTTGTCTAGTTTAATCTCTTTTTAAATAATTTATTGTTCTGTGTTTTTTATCTGTGAGCCGCCCCGAGTCCTTTTGGAGAGTGGCGGCATACTAGTCAAAATAAAATAAAATAAATGTGACCATAGGGCGCTACAAATTGCTGTGTTGCTAAGCACCTGAAGTATGGTCATGTGACCGTGGGGGGGGTGACCCTCAGAATTTCAAATCCAGGTCACAAGTCCCCTTTTTCAGATAGGTTGTAAGTTTGAGTGGTCTCTAAGTGATTGGTTGTAAGCTGAGGACTACAGTACTATAAGCATCATCAGCAATAGGGATAGGTAAGGTAAGTCTTGTTATCATGCTTGAAGCTATGATACTTTGTATATTATCTCTACAATAGTATGATGTAGTGGTCAAAGTGATAAGAGGCAATCTGCAGTTCCTAGACTCTAACAGCAGAAAATTGAATTTTCTTACACTTTTAAGATTGGAAACAACCCAAAATGGAAAGGATAAACTTTTGTTATAGAACACACAACCCCTTCAAAACTCAAATTAAAAACCTGCCTTGTTCACAAATGCATGTGACCCTGATATAAAAGGTTGCTCACTACAATCTAGATTCAATTCTCTGCACAGCTAGGGGACTCTGAACTACAGCTCTCTGAATCCCAAGCATCTTCTCTGCTCCAGCTCCAAATATCTGTACATGACAGCTTTAGGACTCATAAATATCTCTAGGCTCTTTTATATGGCTGTTGGGAGGGTAACAGGAAAGGAGATCCCTGGAAGTTGGGACAACACACACACACACACACACACATGCAAATAATATTTAGAAACAATACCTTTCAATAGCATCTTCATTTTTTAAAGGTGGTTTGTTTCCTAATAACAAGAACAACAAGAAATTAAGAACAAATCACAGAAGCCAAGAGATGGTGAGTTCTAGTCCCACTTTCGGCATAAAAAATGGCTGGATGACTTTGGGTTGGTCAGTGTTTCTCAGCCCAGTCCACCTCACAGGGTTGTTGTTCTAGGACAGGGGTGGGGAACTATGGCCCCTTTTATGACTTGTGGACTTCAACTCCCCAAATTCCTGAGCCAGCCATAATTCTGGGAGTTGAAGTCCACAAGTCATAAAAGGGGCCATAGTTTCCCACCTCTGTTCTAGGGGAAGTAAGGAAGGATATTATGTATGCTTGCTGTCTTCGAGTCTAAATGAGATCCTATATAATGCTGTTATTAAAGGAAGTGTAAATATAATGTAAAATAAATGTGTAAGTATAATAATAAAGAAGTACATTTGGAAAGCTTGAGGTTATTATTATTATTAGAACCAGCCGACTAACCAAAGGCACCTTTCCGGGCACTACCCTGGGAGTAAGTATTATCTGGATGTTGTGACGGTAAGATTTCCTTTATTCCGCATACTATAGTGCTACATTACATACCGCCCCTTCTCTCATCTTTCCTCTCCCTTGCCACCCCCAATCCTTTGCCCACCCCGGCAGAGGTGCGGAATGGTTTGACCGTCCCGTTATTAATTGATTTGAAGGAAGTAAGAAGGAATAGCCCATGTAACGGGGAATGGGGAGAGTAGTATTTTTTTTAATGAAAACAAACCTAAGCATCTGCGCCCGTTCGAGGAACTTCGCAGCGCTTCTTCCGCCATCATCTTTTTCCGGCGTTGACCTCTAACCTCCCCCGGGCGGGAGGAGCTTGGGAGAGGCGGGCTCGAAAGGAGGCGGGGCGGTAGGAAATGCTCATGGGGAAGCTGCAGCGGCTCGGGGTGAGCGTCTGACTGCGGAGGCAGGCGTGCGGTGGCGGCGTAAGAGGTTCGCTCTTTCCTCGCACTCCAAACGGTAGGGAGGAGAAAGCGTGCTATGGGGCTGGAAGGGGGAGATGTCAGCTAAATTCCTCTCGGGTTTGAGAGGCAGGAATGGGGGGGGGGCGGAAAATATCTGCTCCCCGTCGATTTCCAGCCTGCTCATGCCAAGTAAAGGGCGCTGCACGGAATCCCCCTCCTAAATAAACTTGCGTGGTGGATTTGTGGGTGGTCCATCCGGCTCCCGTCAGTAAGGACTGCACTGAGTCTTAATAAGAAACTAAAAGGAAAGTCTTTACTTTCCCATCCATAATTTAAAAAAAACAACAAAGGGGGTACAACTCATCACATTTGTGGAAATGAGGTTTTCAGAAGGGGACTGGCTTATCTATGGAGATTCTCAGTCATCTAGGTCATGGTTGTCCCAAAGGTGCTTTTTCAAGAGGCAACTGGACTTCTGGGGTTTTTCTTTGAAGACTCTGAAACGTCTTCAGAGAAAAACCAAAAAGTCCAGTTGCCTCTTGAAAAAGCACCTTTGGGACAGAGGAAAGAAACTGCCTTTCTTACTCCGGTGGGCTTATTAACTGCTTCCTTATCACCAATTTCATTCTTCATAGTGTTGCTTTTAAAAACTGCTGAGAAGGCAGTTTGCAGGTAGGACAATTTTCATCAAGGGGTGTGTGCGTGCAGCTGTGGAATTACAGTGGGAATCCTTGAGTTAGTAAAATGCTGGTGTTTGATTCAACCGGTGAATGGTTTTGTCCTGATTTGTCTGTGTGCATTGATTATGTGCAGTATAATTGGTTTTCTTGTATAGTTTTGCTTCCCAGAGCCTATTGGAGTTGGGGTAGTGACAGATGAATTTAAATAATTATAATAAATGACCCCTTTCAGTATTTTACCAACCAACAGAAAAGACTTCTACCAGTCAGAGTTGCAGCAAGGTTTGGCTCTGTCCAGTCTTCTCTAAGCTTGTTAGTTTGCTCCTACCCACATCCCATGTGGGCATTTTCCATGTTTAAAAACACTGAAATAAGGATACATATAGAAAGATGCCCAGGTCAAAATTGTCCCAATGAGGAGGGAATGGGGTTCTGACAGGATAATTTGATTTTGTGGAAAAGGAGAACTAAAATTGATTAACGTCTGGGCAGTCTTATTGTTATTCCCAGCTGGGGGGGTAAGGTATTGAAATTGACAGATAAGATTAATTCAACTTCCTTATTTTTCATGTGCTGTACTAAGAAATATCTGTGCTGCTGCATTTTGTGTTAGAGACATTTGATAATATTTTAATGTGGAATAGGGAAAAGCTTCCCAGGCTTTTCTCTAAATGAAATTATTAAACAAATTTATATAGCTGTCCAACTCACCTAGGTGATTTCTATGTAAAGTTTGGGTTTCTCTCCATGCTCTTTGAAGCATGGAGAAAAAATGGTGTTAGAAGTAGTGCATATTCACACATTTGTGGTACAGTAATATAAATCAAGGGAACCCAGGAATACTTTTTGAATGTTGCAAAGATTGGGAGAATATGGCTTTGATAGAGACTGATTGGAGACAAGAGTGGAAGAGTTGTGTCTGCCTCTTTCAACACTGCCAAAGTGCCCCTTGGGTCATGTTTAAAATGGGCCAGCTGACTTTCCCTCTGGAAAAATGAATGAAACTACCCACCTTGTTGTTATTGTTAGATGATGCTGGACTAAAAGCAGCATTAGTAAATTTTGCATTAGTATTGCTACTAAAAACCTATGGCCATGTCATTCATGGGCTAGATAGTGATGGAAGAAGGAGAGTGTTGTGGAACCAAAAGGGAAAATTGGTACTGTCAAGGTGAGATTGTGTTGTGTAAATGGCAGATGGGAATAGACCCAAAGAGTAGATTTCATCATAGTTGTAGCTGATATTCCCTTAATTAGCCTTTGCCTCAATAAGCTGCCACATCTTGAGGTGAAAAAAATGTTTTTTTAAAGTTGGAATTATGTACATTTCTTTGGTAAAGGCATTGTGACTGTAATTGACTTAGTAGGCTTATATAAGGCTATTAGCCACTGTTTGCTTGGAAGCATATCCTGTTTAATTCAAGGTTAAGGCTGGCCTACATTACTTTGCAAATGTGAAGGAGGCTTCAGATTTTAAGTACTTTATCAGATGCTGAATCCTGGTTTCTGAAATGAGATAAGACTTCTTCTGTTATCTTTTCCAGCATATCCTTTCAGGGTATGCAAACTTTTGGGTTGTGACATTTGGAAACTTGAGAGGGTGGGGTGAGCACACTCCCAATTCCCCCAATGTAGATTTGCTTATCCACAGGTTCCTGGGGGGAGATGGGCATGGTCAACCATGGAACAAGTGTTGATTGGAAGGCAAGTTAGCTCCCTTGAATGTTTTGTAACATTGCAGTGTCCTTGCAAATAAATAAATTTGAGATGTTGGATATCAGACGGGTGGCAAATTTTCTAAATAAATAAATAAAAATATGTTATAAATGAATAGATTATGCTAGATTATTTTGGTTTTCAGCATGGCGGATGGAGACTTGGTGGCACCAAGAGATGTGTCTGAGGAGTTTCCCCAAGCACCATGTTACCACAGTTCTTTGGTTAACAATTAAAAGTATTTTAAAAAATCATTTATTTAGCAGCATCAGCTTCTTGATATTAAAGTACAACATTGTTTTTGCATCAAAGGACATGCTCTGAAACGCAACACGGTGGAAACAACATTAAGGGGAGGCAAATAGATGCATAAATGAGTAGAAAGGAATACATATGATTCTGCATATGTTTTGACTATTACAGAATGGCACATGTGGCTTTACAAAAATGCAAGTTTGATAAAGTACTTTGCTCTGAGAATCATGAATAATTTTTCTTTAGAGTATGATCCTGAGCATTTCCTTTTTAAAATGTTTTTTCATACTTGAAAAATCACTTGTACTTCTGAAGATTAGGATCAAGAAACATCTGAGATCAGTATAAAATTCTTTTTTCTTCCAATTAATTGTGTCCAATTCTTGGAGGCTGTCTGGACAAGTTCCTGCAGTTTTCTTGGCAGTGTTTTTTAAGAATGGTTTCCCATTGCTGCCTCATAGAGTGGCCTAAAGTCACCTGGGTAGCTTTGTTCCAAAGGCAGGACTAGAACTCAAATCTCCCAGTTTCTGATGCTTTAACCACTGTGCTGTAATGTAGCATGTCCCTAATCTGGTTGCTACTCTCAAATATCCCATTTCTAATGTTGGAATTAAGATCTAGCTGGGAAACCAGAAAGTTTTAGGATATGCAATGGGGAACATCATTGTTTTGTGTCAGGCTTCTCACCAGAAATCTCACTCTGCAGGCACTTAAATCTTATTTAGTAATTTGGCTTAATTTGGCAGAACTCTCCAAAAATAACATGATTAGAACCTTTATTGAAAACAAAACAATCGGCCCTCAGCAGTGCGATGAAGTCAATGCAGTTATGTTATCTATGATGTAAACAGGAGTGTCGGGCTGGATGCCTCACATGCAGGCCACAACCTCCCCAGTTTCGCAAACTGAAAAAAACGTCACAATATGTGACGTGATGGCAATGTGTGACACCACGAGTTTGACACCTGTGATGTAGCATTTAAACTTGGGCATTTTCCTTCCACCTGAATTAATAGATATTGGCTCCTTCTCTCAATAGCATTGAAACACAGATGAACTATATTTTATATAGTAATTTTCATCTAAATATATTGGGCTAGCTGTAATTAGGATGGGTCCCTGACTGAATCAAAACCAACCCCATGTCGTGAAGGTGAACAACCTACTCTCTAATAAAGAATTTGGTTTCAGAAAAAAACTATCCTGTAATCTGCAACTCTTACACTGCAAAAACATGGACTATACAACTCGATCAGGGCAAAGCAATAGACACAATTTACATAGACTTCTGTAAAGCCTTTGATTCAGTGGTACACGACAAACTACTCCTAAAACTAAAATCTTATGGTATCTCTGGACACCTGCATAACTGGATAGAAGCATTCCTGTCAAACAGACAACAAATGGTCAAAATTGGGAGTGTCCTATTAAATTCTGTACCTGTCAACAGTGGTGTCCCCCAAGACAGCGTTCTAGGACCAACTTTCTTCTTACTCTACATAAAAGACCTCTGTGATCATATTAAGAGCAACTGTGTTCTTTTCGCTGATGATGTAAAGCTATTCAACACCACCGACAATACTGCTACCCTTCAAAAAGACCTCGACTATGTATCAGAATGGTCAAACAAATAGCAACTTCAAATCTCAACAAATAAATGTTCTGTCTTACATATTGGCAAAAAAAATCAGAAAATAAAATACAAACTGAATAGTCAAGACCTTGTTGATGATCCAAACTCTGTCAAGGACCTTGGAGTACTCTAATGATCTAAGTGCTAGAGCCCACTGTAACTACATAGCCAAAAAGGCATTAAGAGTTGTTAACCTAATCCTGCGTAGCTTTTTCTCTGGTAATATCACACTACTAACTAGAGCATACAAAACATTTGCTAGATCAATACTTGAATACAGCTCATCAGTCTGGAACCCCATTATCTGATATTAATACAGTTGAGAAAGTCCAGAAATATTTCACAAGAAGAGTTCTCCACTCCTCTACTCGTTGCAGAATACCTTATGCCACCAGACTTGAAATTCTAGACCTAGAAAACCTAGAACTATGCCGCCTTTGGTCCGATCTAAGTATGGTACATAAAATTATATATTGCAATGTCCTACCTGTCAATAAATACTTCAGCTTCAACCATAACAATACAAAAGCACACAATAGATACAAACTCAAGGTAAACCGCACCAAACTTGATTGCAGGAAATATGACTTCAGCAACATAGTGGTCAATGTCTGGAATACTTTACCTGACTCTGTGGTTTCTTCCCAAACCCCAAAAACTTTAACCTTAGACTGTCTACTATTGACCTCATCCCTTTCCTAAGAGGTCTGTAGGGGGCGTGCATAAGCGCACCAATGTGCCTACCGTCCCTGTCCTATTGTTTATTTTTCTTATATGTATCCATTTCATGTATTCATAACTATGTTTATACTTATACCTGTTATATATATCTTATAATCGCTTGACAAAATAAAATAAAGAAAGAAAGAAAGAAGGAAGGAAGGAAGGAAGGAAGGAAGGAAGGAAGGAAGGAAGGAAGGAAGGAAGGAGTGGTTGGATGACCATGCTACCCTCGGGTACTATTCTAAAGTAAATCACAACTTTCCTTATAATACATAACCTTGTTCTTCCACACTTATGAGTTTGCACACTGGCTCTGGTTCTTGCCTGCACTGCCATTGGCAAGGTCCAAGAGAATTGGAGAGACCATCTAGCATCTTTCACTCATGTGTACTTTCTCATTATACTGGAATGGACTGGGAAAGGAGTACTTAATTTGATTTAATTTTATGTACCTTTACTTTTATAAATAATTCAAGGTAGAGAATGTACCTAATACTTTCCTTCCTCCCATTTTGCTCACCACCACAACCTGTCAGGTATGTTGGTCTGAGAATGAATAACCCAAAGTCACCCAGCTGCTTTCATAGCTAAGGCAAGACTAGATCTCATCTTTTCCTGTTTTCCAGCCTGGTGCCTTAACCACTAAACCAAACCAGCTTTTATTTATTTGACTCTTAATCCCATAGGCGATTTTTCAAGAGGCAACTGAACTTTCTGGTTTTTCTTTGAAGGTGTTTTGCTTCTCATCCAAAAAGCTTCTTCAACTCTGGAAGAAGAAGTTTCTTGGATGAGAAGCAAAACACTTTCAAAGAAAAACCAGAAAGTTCAGGTGCCTCTTGAAAAATCACCTATGGGATTACCATGACCTGGATGACTGAGAATCTACAAACACATTTGACCCTTAGCCTGCTCTGCATTTGATAGCAGTGTATCTTTAAGTTTGCAAACAAGAGATTGTAAGGTGCAGCATGTTAAGCTAATACAGATAGTCCTTGACTTACGACCACAATTGAGCCCAAAATTTCTGTTGTTAAACAAGACAGTTGCCAAGTTAGTTGTGCCCCATTTTACAACCTTTCTTGCCAGAGTTCTTAAGTGAATCACTGCAGTTATGTGAGTAACATAGTTACTAAGTGAATCTGGCTTCCCCATTGACTTTGCTTGTCAGAAGTTTGCAAAAGATGATCACATTATCCCGGGACACTGCAACCATCATAAATGCATGGCTTGTTGCCAAGCAACCAAATATTGATCACATGACCATGGGGGTGTTGCAATGGTCATAAGTGTGAAAAATGGGCATAAATCACTTTTTGCTGTTGTAACTTTGAATGTCACTAAATGAATAGTTGTACGTTTAGGACTACTTATACTGCTAGGATAGAGACCTAAATAATAACCGATATTAGAAGCAAGGTAGCAGCTGTAGGAACTAGCAAAATATTCAGTATCCTGGATGCTGTGAAAAGTTGTACAGTATCTGAAATCCTGCATATTGTTAAACATAGGTAGGATTAAGCTAAGTGGACCAGTATGCCGACTCAGCCTTCCATCCTCTCGGGGTAGGTAAATTGAGGACCCAAGATTGTTGGGGCAATTAGCTGGTAAAATAGTAATAAGCAGGCATATACAATGGAATGAAGGCTATTGCTGAGTTGTGGTAACTGAGTCTTGCCATATAAATGTAATTAAAAAAAACTCTGCATAAAGCTACATCCTTTCTCACATCTTTCTTTCTCCTTGTTAGCTTTTTCATAATTTCCCTTAAGAAAATTCACAGCAATTGGGGAAGGGGAAGGAAACTTGCACTTGTTCACATCTGTTTTAATTTCATGATAGGGTTCTTGAGAAGCAAGAAAAAAATGGCAAAAGAACTTCAAGAAATAATACAAAGATGTGTAAGTACTTTATTGCTTGCTAAGTTACCAAGTTTGAAAATGTTGTTTTCATCTTGGAAAATAATTAAATCTGATCAATTTTTTCATCTTCTAATTTGGGGCTGTATTATCATTTATTCATACAATGATGGAGAATCTGTGTCTAAATGATCTTTGATTTCACCCTGATATTTATTCGTGCTGTTGATAATCTTAGGAGTGCAACTCATTGTGTAGTCTATACTGAAAGAAAATGTTAATTTTGTATTAATAGTGGTTTGATACAATACTCTGTGTAATTGAAATATTAAGGAGCTTATATGTTCTTATGCTGCAACCTTCTTTAAAAACGTTTGTAATAGTACAATACCAATATTGTATTATGTTTATATTGTGAATTATAATTAAAAGATATATACTTTCAGCAATTTCTTGATGAAGAGAATTTTAAAGGGGAAGATTATAATCTTTTTCAAGTTGCTGGACAGAAGTGTTTCGAGGAAGGGAATATAGCTGAAGTATTGGAAATTGTACAAAATGAAAAAAATGTGGTGAGTCAAAAATACATATTTTTGTTTTCTATCTGATTACAAAGATGAAAAAATAGAAATTGTGTATGTTCTTCTGTAAAGCAGAGGCTAAACATCCTAGTATGTTATTTTAATTTATTTGTTCAATTTGGATGCTGCTCAACTCCAACCAAATCTGGTGGCTCACATCAACAAATAACAAAAACAGTGGGATACCAAACATGAGCTGAAACAAGTACAAATATCACTAAAATAATCACAATATGGTGATACAACAACAAAGCAAACATAGAGGTAGTCCTCCACTAATTGAACTGCAAGTTTGGTTATACTTGTGATAGTCATAAAGCAAATCACCAAGTGACTGCACTTGATTTTACAACCTTTTTTGTGGTTTTTGTGGTTAAGCGAATAGGGTGGTTTTAAAGTGAATGTTGTAGTTATTAAATGAACCATTGTTTGCATTGTTATTTTGCCAGAAATCTGAAGTAAAGACATAAATCATGGTCATGTGATTTAGGACACTGCCAGCAGCTGTAAATGTGGCCTAGATGCTGAGCGCCCAAAAGGCAGTCATGTGACCACAGGGAGAGATGTTGGGACTTCGAATCTGAGTCATAAAATCCTTTTGGGGGGTCCTTGGTAACTTCATATCAGTTGTAAGTCTGGGACTACCTGTAAAACATAAACAGGGAAACATTCTACTCCAAGACCTGGATAAATAGCCAGTTCTTTGGGGCTTTCTGGAATTTCATCAGGCATTTGATTCCCATTCAGAAGGACCAATGGGAAAGGTTGATGCATGAGTGTGACAAATTTGTTTTAAGCCAAGGTATATTATCTATAAGGGGTCCTTGGTGCTCTCTGAGCTTAGTTGTTTTCTTGCAGATGTCTCTATACCCAAACTAGGTAACATCATCAGTTACTGATGATGTTACCTACAGTAGTTTTGAGTAATGAAACCTCTGCAGGAAAGCAACCAAACTCTGCAGGAGAGCACCAAGGATCCCTCATTTCAACCCTGAGCTACAAATATTTTCCTTTACATCAGGGGGGTCAAACTTGATTTCATTGAGGGCCGCATCAGGGTTGTGTTTGACCTTGGGGGGGAGCATGGCCAGGGGGGGCATAGCCAGCATGACATCACTTGTGTCAGGACGCCTGTGGTGGCTCGAGCACTCTGCCAGGAAAAAACGGGCTCCCAAGTTCCGTTTTCAGCTGCAACGACCTCTTGCAACCCTCTGCCAGCAAAAACAGAGCTTGGGCCACACGCAGCCCTCACGAGCTCCTTTTTTGCTGGGATGGCCTCCTGCAATCCTCTGCCATTGAAAACGGAGCTCAGGAGGACAGCACATGGCCCTTGAGAGCTCCATTTTCGCTGGCAGAAGCACCATGGGCCGGTCCTTTGCTATTTCCAGGGTAGCCCCGTGGGCCAAATCTAAGCACCCTGTGGGCTCGATCCAGCCCCCAGGCCTTGAGTTTGATACCCCTGCTTTACATTGTTTTGTTCCATGTTTTTGATAGTAGTATGTGTCCAGTATATGTAAGGATTCAGAGTTTTAATGGCATGTGGCAGTAGCTAAATATCCATAACATGTTTTTTAATTTTATTAGGAAAATATTTCATGTGAAAAGGGATAAATACATAAAGAAGATTGGGTTTGCATACTGTAGTAAGCCTTGGTCAATTGAATAATTGTAGTTGACTGGGTTTTTACAACATGCTAAGCAATAAACCCTTCTTTTAATGCAGCTCAGTGATCAAATTGACATAACAGGCTATGCTATAAAAGAGATTGCACATTTTAATGCACTGTATAAATTCAGTATATGTTTGAATTTATCACAGTACTGTAATGATCCGTGCATTTGAACTATACAGGAACATTCTGTGCTAATAAGTTTATTTATTATAATCAGCCTTCTATAAAAGAATCCTGTTTGCACCTGGTGCTAAAATCTTAGTTTAATGTCTGAGCAAATCTGGATTTGTGAAATTCTGCTGCTCAACTATAACTTTATTTGGGAAGGTGCTCTTTAACTGGATTAACATGAACAGAATGGCATGCAATGAAGATATTTGTTGGTATGAATTGGAATTTGAGACTTCGAGAAGTAGAAGATACACGGGTATTTCTTGAAATACTTCTAAAATACTATGTTTCCTTTTTTGCCAAAATAACTGATTTTTTTTTTAAAAAATGGGCATATTTGGGGGTGGGAGGTAAAATTTTTGATCTTAGCATATTCCTTCTAATTTATCACAGTCCCTGAGACCTTGGTGCTTATCACCAGCTATTCTGAACTACCACTTCCAAAACGTTGTTTTCTCAACCTCAGTAATTAGAGCTAATGAGCTCTGCAACATCTGGAGAGCATTGGATCATCTGTCCTTGTACTGGATTTCAAGAAGCTTCCTGATTAATGTTATGTGACGACATAGAACACATTGAATGTAGATCACTATGTTCGTCTTTGATGTCTGTTTTTAATTTTTTGTCTGCAGCTGAATTTTTTTCACCTTACAGGTTATTATAAAAAATATGGGCTGGAGTCTTATAGGACCTTTGCTCAGATGTATGCTGAAACAAGAGCAAGATGATGTTGAGAGACAATATTGTATGAAAATACTAGACAAGTTGGTAGAAGTAAGTTGCAACATTTGTGCTGAAACTGTTTTTTAGAAGTGTTTTTAAAGATTGTCCTTTGTGTTCTTTCATGCTGATATAGACAATAGACATTCTCAGATTTGTAGGCAACTGATCAAGAAATGGGTACAGAACTGAAGAAACTGGAAAATTTAATGTCCCCATTTCCATAAATATAGTGAAAAGTGTTTTGAGAATATGAATGAATGAAGTGATACTCAGAAAAACAAGAGCATCATTTAGGAGTGTCAGCCACTTATTTTGCATAATCAGAATTTCTAATAGAATGTCATGTAAACTGGCCAGTCAAAATCTTTCATTTGAATTGCTGTTGATGTTATTTAAATCGCTAAATAGAATCAATTCTGTTTTCATACAACAGAACTGTTTCTGTTTCAGAAAACCTTTAAAGAGCCAGTGTGGTATGGTGGTGGTCTACAAATCAGGAGATTGTGAATTCTAGTCCATCTCAGGCATAAAAAATGGGCGACTTTGGACTAGTAGGAGAAAGAGTATTATGCATGTTCACCATTTTGAGTAACTTAAAAAGTAATAAAGGTGGGATAAAAATCTAATAAATTAACTTCATTTTAATATTTAATTGCTTAGATCAATCAATATCTTGATTAAAATGGTGACATGTTTTATTTCACCAATTAGTAAGTGGAAAAGTAACTTGATGTGTAACTGTTTTAAATATCATGCAAAATATATGCATGTAAAATATCCTTAACATGGTAAAGATGACCATATAAGATAAAGATGAAAAATGAAGTTTCCTTCAAATCTGCTCAATTCCTAGTGGAATCACAACCAGGTAATTATCTTGGCAGCAAAAAAAAGTGGGCTCCTGTTGCTTTTGTGCAATCTTTGAAGCTTTGTTCTATGTTTTCTTCTTTCTTGCAGTTGTGCAGTGCAAAAGAGCTTATATTGGGCTTCCTGGAACAGATTGAACAAGCTTCTAGGGAACAGACATCTGCAGCTATTTTACTTCTGCTTAAATCTTTGCAAGAAGGTAACAAGTGCCTTACTTTTCAGACTTTGAAATGATAATGGATGGACTGCCAATTTATTTGCAGCAGAAATGTCTGGGAACCCTTCGCCTGATAGCTTATCTAGTTGCAGTTAAGTGGTTTCACACACATGTTGGAAAATACTTAGAGCATCCTTTATAAGTAAGAGGTATTAGATTTTAGTTTCTTTAAATCTGTTCAAGTCCACTTATAGGAAGGAGAGGCAATTGAATCCTACTTAGTCAATCAATCTTTTTGAGATGGGTGCAAGGAGAAACCCCTAGGATGCTTAAAATCAGCCCTTGTACAAATGTAAGTGAAAATCCTGAGGTGTTTATTAGAAAACAAACAACCTAAATCACTTCTAAATCTCTCTCAAGATCCAGGAAGTGATGATCTATGAGGTTAAGGCAATATATATTATGGCACTAGTTTAATACTTGCTAAATCATAATCTGGCTAATATGAAGCCATGAATTTTCTAAAAATATGGCTTCTAAAAATATGGCTAAATATTGTCTGGTTTCACACCTCCTATTTCATGACTTGCTTTAATTATAGCTTGTTGAACAAGGCAAACATGGTTTGTGTAAAATGAAGCAGAAGACATAGTTCAGACACTGTTCAAATGTCACAGCAAACTAAACCAAGCAAATCACATTATGACTTGATATCTTTGAAGCTCGCTAATGGTTGTTCTTTTCTTAGATCTGTGCCAAAAGTATCTTGGTCTATATACTCAAATAATAAACTTGAACGCTCTCTAATAAATGTTTTTCTTTTTTTTTAGCACTTCTTAAACTTGATACCAAGAAAGCCTATTCGGTGGGGTTGTCACTGTCCACCATTTTGAGCCAACTTTCCCTTCTCCCCATTCCTTACACCAAAGAGCAACTGCAAGAAGACCAGCACGGGCTTTGCCAGTGCCTCAATGCTCTACCACAGTTTGTCAGACCGTTTGTCCTTGAAATTGTTCAACACACGGAGATCATATCGGGTGGCAATTGCAATGATCTAAAGGAGGAACTACTAGGATTGTAAGTAAGCCACTCTTGCTATGTAAAGAATCCAGCACCATAGGTTTTACAGCTACTTGTAAAATCGCAAGTAGCAATTTCAGAGATCGATCAGCAGAAAATGTAGGATAAAACTCAGTCATACCCTTTCACTAGTACATTGCATGAAATTGTTTTCTAAAACACGATTCATTGTTTAGCACAGGTAAACCAAGGCAGTAGGTTATGTTAAGCAAAACATCGATTCTTGTCTACTTGTGAACTTGATTTTTATTACATTTTTTTCTTTTTAGTTCTTTTTATTAAAGCTCTATTCCTTTGGTTCTATTGGTTTTTTTTTAAATTACATTTATATGCCGCCCTTCTCCAAAGACTCAGGGTGGCTTACAATTTTTGGGGATACAACCCAATGCGGTCAGCAATAGCCTTCATTCCATTGTATATGCCTGCTTATTACTAAGCGGCATTTTTACAAAGTCAGCTCATTGGCCCCAACAATCTTGGGTCCTCAGTTTACCTACCCCGAGAGGATGGAAGGCTGAGTCAACCTTGAGCCTGGTGGGATTCAAGCCTGCACTAATTGCAGGCAGCTGGAACTTAAGTGCTAGGCATTTAACAGCCTGCACCACCAAGGCCCACAATTTTGGTAATTGTGAAATTACCAGCTTCATTTACCAGCAATTTTGGTAATTGTGAAATTACCAGCTTCATTTTTATTATAGCTAAAATATACTGGCTATGTCTGAACTCACATTTTGGGAGGAGAGAGGGATTGAGATACTGGTCCACAATGTTTCACTAGTTTCATGTTGATTCTGGATAATACTAGTGGATTCTGTAAAGAAAAGTTTGAGATTCTGTAACACTTCCATTTTTGGCCATCTTGCTGGTTCTTAGTTCTAAAATACCTCAAATATTACAGATCTGTGCCGGCGCTCTTTTTATTTGGTGTCTTGACTGATTCTCTGATGTGCTCTACTTTTGTTTCCAGTTGCCTGAAAAGTTTAAAACATCCATTGCTAATGGCAGAGCTTGATCCATTGCCTGAAGAGATGGCTGAGAATCCCCTAAGGCAGTTTGCAGCTGAGATAGTTGTAAGTCCACCTTGGGCTCCTCTTCTTTTTCTGTCCCAGTTGTAACAGTTATTTGTAAAATGATTGGCAAACTTTGGCTTCCTATCTGTGGTTATCAAGATTCATGAATAGTATTCCTGAAAGCAGGGTGATTCAGATAAGGGAATTACAAACAGCCACTTGAAGTGAAGAAATGTGAAGATAGTACAGATGAATTCCACTTTACTATGCCGAAAGAAGTCCTGATGAGAGTTTGCTCTATGCAGCTTCATTAATAGTATCTGCTGGAGGGGAATTACAAGGGATGGGGAATCACAAGCACATGGTTATATCATCGCAAAGATTTGAGAGATCTTGTGTCGTATATCAATGGCATTATTACATAAGCATGCCATTTGTGCAATATCATCAGGACTTGTTATTTTTGCATCATTGCTTGCTTATATATGCTGCTGATCTGATTATTTACTACAGTATAAATTTGTCTATGTGCTTTTCATGCCAACATGAGCTTATATGTACAATTGACTTACTGATACTACAGCCTACCTGAATCTATCTTTGTGTGTACTTGTGTGTATATATGTGTATGTGCACACACACACATACACACACACTTACTTCAGTTTAGCCGAATCTGTCCTGAGTAAACTTTTTAGAATTTCAGTAAAAATTCTGCAAATGAAACAACATTTGCATATACCCAATGTGTTTAGGGGAGGTAGACATTAAACTCTTCAGCTTGGTTTGCATTCATTTTAAACTTCCTTTCTAAGCCCATTTTAAGAAGGAAATGATGCTTTGGTTCAACTCATAACCTACATGTAGTTTGCAGATCAGTGACTAAAACCAGAATAATAGATAATTATAATAGGGGGCTAATTGGCTCAGTGGTTGAAGACACTGAGCTTGTCAGCTGGAGAGCTGACAGCCCAGTTCAAGACCTGAGCTCCACATAACAGGGTGAACTCCTATTATTTGCCCCAGTTCCTGTGTACCTAGCTGTTCGAAAGCATGCAAATGCAAGTAGATTAATAGGTACCGCTTTGGCAGGAAGGTAACAGTGTTCTGTGCACCTTTAGTTTATATGCTGGCCATATGACCACATAAATTGTCTTCGGACAACACTGACTCCCTCAGCCAAGAAACAGAAATTAGCAACACACCCAACAGTCAGACACTCTCAGGGAAACTTTACATTTAAAACAAATCATTTATGTCTTGATATGTTGCATGACCAGTCAAACTATTAAAACACAATGTGCTGTTGGATTTTGATTATGAACCAATCCATTATGATTTGTTAATAGTAATTAACCAGTGCTTTTTAGATAGTTAATGTCATAGTGCAGGCAAATTTCTCGCTATAAACTGATCATCACCATCATGAAAATGATGATGGAATAAGTAGAACTATGGAGCAGTATCTCTTTGTCCTAATAGTTCTGAGGCATGTAACTGAGAACAACAAAGCTCTCTCCTTTTCAAGAGCTGGTATAGACGTTTTATGATTTAAATATTAAGTTTATTAAAATTAGGAAAGTAAAAAAATCAAAGTTCATTTTGTCTTTTTGTAATCAAATGCCCTAAATAAACTTCGCATAGGTACAGTAAGATATTAAGCACTGATCCAATCACAAAGAACATCTCCAACATCAATCTCTGTAGAACAGTATAGAAAGAAAGGCAGAGATCCAATTAAGGCTTAAATATCTTTAAATGGGACAAAATGTATAAGAATGGAATTTGCACAAAGGCAAAAACTTCTCTTTTAAAAATCAGAGGCAAGTTTTGGAAACTGATAGACTGATAACACCAGAAAACAAAATACTATAAACACAAATCCAGGTCTAAAATGTTTGTTAGAGATAGTCCTTAGCTTTCTTTTCTTCGCTAATTTTATTTATTACATTTGTTTGCCACTATCTTTCTGCAAGGTGATTCCATAGATTATATCCTTGCAATTCCTGTCTCCATAGATTGCATCCTTCAGCTGAAGTTTCAGACACAAATTATGTAAGGTTTTGTTGATTCTTGAGAGACATTTAGGTCATAATTCAATGCTTCCCTCGACTCCTTTTTCTCTCAGGCATTCTTCTTAAGTATTCTCCACTTTCTTTCAACCCAAAGTTTTTATCCAGCAAGGCAGAGTAAAGAATATATTGGGCATGATCCAGCCAGAGGTGGTATTCAGCAGGTTCTGACCAGTTCTGGAAAACCGGTAGTGGAAATTTTGAGTAGTTTGGAGAACCGGCAAATACCACCTCTGACTGGAGTTTTCACAGTATCCTTCCCCTGCCACGCCCACCAAGCCGCGTTCACAGAACCAGTAGTAAAAAAATTTGAATCCCACCACTGGCTCCAGCCTACCTATTTTGTTTCGTTTTTTAAAAATGATTGAGAATTTCTTTCACTTCTTTCTCTTTGCTTGGCCTTCTGCATATATGTACAGTATGAGTTATCACCACAGGAGGGGGATATTCATTCACTGCTCTCATTCAGTGAGGCTATATCTCAGTAGCCCAAAAAGGGAGGACCATAGATCTATTTCCCTTGTGTCTGTGCTTGTATTTGAAGTCATTATGAACTTCTTGCTCTGGCATCTGAGCTGTGGTGTTTGAAGCCTGAGGCTTTTTGATTTTCGTGTGGCACAAGGTTCCATGAATGAGAACTTGCACATTACTACAGTATTATATACCGTAAAAACTATGAATGTCCTTGAAATATTATATAAAGAGATGAGATATTAAACTAAGGAAGGCATGTATATTTTCCTTCTTTAGGGGAGTGAAATTCATGCTTACACATTATGTCTGGGTGCATTTCAACATGTTTCAGCATTAAGATGTTTAGTCATGAAAAGCAGTACTGCATGTTGGTATCTCTTTATTTGCAGCAGGAGATATTCTGTTTTTTTTAACAGAGAATTTTAGCAGATATTAGAGAATTATTTCCACAAGTGCGGTTTCAGCCAGCATGTAAAAGTGAAAACTGGGATGATGAAGACATATCGGAAATGGACAAGCAACAATCTTCAGATGCTTTAGCATGTCTAACTTATATAATACTTGTTCAGGACTGCTTTGGTGTTGACTGCCTCCCAGTAGTTTTCAAGTAAGTACAACATTGTACTTATTTTTGTAGGCTTGGAAATTACTATTTGGCTAAATAGCTGAGGTATAGAAGATACTGTATTCCAGACCAGCTCAGCAGGGATGCTTGGCAAAAGATCTTTCTAATTTGGGAGGATGAAATTAAGGATCAGGTGATGGCAGGCAGACAAGACCTATTTAAGGAATAATATTTACACTAGGCCCCATAGACAAAGTCAGGCCCCATAGGCAATTTAGTATATAAATTATTTTAAATGTTCAGATTGGTTACCATCTTCTTTTCAACAGCTCCTTACTTGTTTGATGCATGACATTTGAACATTCCTAAGTGCAGTTATATTTTCTCTGAAAAAAACATTAATAAAATATAATGGTTGGCATACAGTACCTAACATCCTACATATAGGTTTGAAAGATATTAATTTTAGTGGGTTTTTAAACCATCCCTACCTTCCAATAGAGCATAAAGACTTGGTTCTGTCAGTTGGCTTGTGGCTCCAATGGAGGGGTACCATATTGGAGGTGGTGGATAATTTAACAACGGATCCCACCCCCCTTCTCATCATACTCTCTCCCTCTCTATCTTTTTAACTAGGTTGATTTTTTAATAGTATTTCATACCTACATACATACATAATATAAATGCACAATATACACATTGCATATATATAATATTAGATGGCAACTTTATATAGTTTTGTCTTTTAATATTGTAGCTGCTGAGAATTATTGTTCAGTAAGGTTGATGGCTAATGAATTTTACAAATCCATAATGGATCATACAAAGAGTATAAAAATTGTATAATTAGTAATAGTTGAGAAAAAAGGTCATACCTTTAATTTTATTTAAGCTATTGCTAAGTAATCAAATGCCTAAAAAGTAGAAGTAACATCCAATCTGAAATATTCAATTCTACTGAACAAGACATCTCCCTAATAAATCACTAGATATTAAAATAGTCTCAACACAAAGTACAAATCCTAAATTTTTACCTACTTCTTTAGGAAGTTGTTACTAATTGGCATGGTATTAGACTTATTGTAAAAGTATTGTAATCCCAAAATATTTTCCATACAGCTATATAGTTTCCACAATTTTAAATAAAAATAATTGATAAGTACTGGAAATATAATCAGTGTATAGCATTGACTTGCATTCCAACTCTGGTCTGCGCAGTCCTTGAATGTGGCAAGATTGTTTTATTAAGTGTCTGAAAGACTATATTAAAATTAGCAAAAAGTGGGGGCATTCTTGGCATGTGTCCTGTCTCATTTTTATTATCCCTTTAGGATTATCTCCTCCATTAGGGCCTTGGTGGTGCAGGCTGTTAATAGCCTAGCACTTAGCTCCAGCTGCCTGTAATTATTGCAGGCTCAAATCCCACCAGGCTCAAGGTTGACTCAGCCTTCCATCCTCTCAGGGTAGGTAAATTGAGGACCCAAGATTGTTGGGGGCAATAAGCTGACTTTGTAAAAATGCCGCTTAGTAATAAGCAGGCATATACAATGGAATGAAGGCTATTGCTGAGCGCATTGGGTTGTATCCCAAAAACTGTAAGCCACCCTGAGTCTCCGGAGAAGGGCAGGATATAAATATGAATAAAATAATAATAATAATAAAAATGAGACAAAGTTACTTCTTTTTATCCAGAAATAAATTCTAAAGAAAATCCAATTTCTTTATCATTTGTATCAGAAACTTGAATTACATATTTAAAAAAAAAATTCTGCATCTAATGATGCCAAAACTACTACTTCATTTTCTTTCATTGTAGAATTATTATAAATCTACTAATAGTCTGATATGCCCTTTCATAAAGCCAGATTGTGAAGGATGAATTAATGAAAGTAATGCTTTCGTTAAGCTTGCCAAGTAGCTGTTTCTGGAAGATTAGTTCTATTTAAAAAGGCTTCCCTGTGGGACTTATATTTCCAGAATATACATTCTTATAAAATTCCCAGAAATGACAATTAGTTTCTGCTTGATCACTATGAATTATCCCCATGTATCTCTTATTGCTGTTGTCTTATTCCAATTGTTTTAAATGAGAAGTTAACAGTGTAGCAGATTTCTCCCTTCACAATAAAACTGCTTAATATGCAGTTGATTAATTATAACTATTCAATTTTTAAAGTATATAATTAATCAAACAACAATTAAGTTGATCTAAAAGCATGATTGGCTTCCAGAATGTGAATCTTCACATATATGGTTAAACTGTCATGTAGAAATCCTTTAAAAGCTCTGTATATTTGGGGGGGGGGAATTCAATTTCTTAGATTATTGTTGATCTGAGGTTTGTCTGTTGTAATATTACTTCCATTAGTTGAATTTTTTCTCATGATCAGTGATATTACTTGCTTGTGATAAGAATTTATAATTGTAATTTTCACTAATTGAGCATCCATCAAGGTCCTAAGTAATAATGCCATCTTGAACATGCAACATCTGTCACAGATAAAAAAGTATAGCCTTGCTTGTTTGAATATAACTGCTGCTATATATCAGGTAGATTACACTTTTGGATGTAAGCTTGAAAGATATTCTAGCTCTATAGACTTTTCCCCCCTCCTAGAAGTCTTGTCTCACTTCACTAACAGAACCAAAATTAAATTAAATTCCCCAGAAATGATAATCTGCCCTACTTAATTCAACTAAATTTGCAGAAAAGTTATGTTAAATAACATATTTCTTGTAGGGTGTGACTAAAGCAACCTATTTGCTTAAATAAATAGATGTTGAGTTGGCTGCAAGAATTCATTCAAGGCATTTGGGAGTTGAAAATGGAGATTATATAGTGATTTTCAGACCCACCATTTCATGTTTAATTAGAAAATTAAAATATGTCTTAATTAAAACCAGGATTCCTCTAGCAGATGAAGAATTTCCACTCATATTAAACTGATCGTTCCATTGTGTGACAAAAGGTGTTTCTCATAAAGGACAGTGTGAGTTTCTTCCAATAAAACCAAAGCATCTTAAAACTACATCATCTTCAATTTATAAAAAATATTTTCCAGACTTAGTTATGGCTCTGATTTAACCAAAGAAAAGTCAACACTGAAAATATTTACTGTGAGGAATGATGATTAAACTAACTTTTGGTTAAAATACAAATATTCTAGCAGTTGAGACTTCTTCATCAGTGTCAGCAAATATAGGTAATGCAAATGTCATATAATAAAAACTCCAATTAGCATTTCTAATTATCAGCATATTTATGAATAGTTATGTATTATGGTAGGAACCATAGTGGCAATTAAAGAATAGCCTGCCTGTTCTTATATGAATAAACAAAAGAAAGAAGAAAGGAATATTTCCTCCAGTTTCTAAGGTCTTCCAGCATTCTAAGATTGTAGCCTCCTGTCCCACCCTCTCAAGGTATGAGTGTTAGAAATAAATGGAGGGGGGGACTAACTTCCTCCCCAACATGGAAAATATGTGCATAAATTATATCACCTCTTTCAAATGTATTATCTTTCTGTAGATTGTACTATTATAGTATATTGAAATAGACTCTTCTGAATAGCCATCTTGTATTTATTAAGGGCCATATTAGGTTCACAGATTATTTTTTTGCTCTAGTTAACATAGTTAATATTTTATCTTACTAAATATTTACTAACAACACACAAAGTTGCCTTCAAAGCAAAGGAGAGAGAGAGAGAGAGAGATCAAAAGAGAGAGGAGGGAGAGAGGGAGGAAGAGGAGAACTGTTTAGCAATTCACCATCACACCAGGAGTACATCTCCCCCCACTTTTTTAGTCTAGTTTGCTGAATTTTACAGCTTATTATGCTCATTGTTTAGACATTGAAAGTAACTGCCTTTATCTGATAAATTATTCTTACATGTATATATCACTCTCTTTTGCAGCCCATCATATATTTTGCAGTGCAATATGGTACATATTAGAGGTCTGTTGAAAAGGTAAGTATGCCCTGTTTCTTTTTTATTTCGCACGTTTCCAAAATATAGTGTTAGGGGGGAAATTAGAGCAATTAATAGTAATTTGTTTGGAAACAAGGAGAGTGTATTCTTCAATCTTATTTGGCTAAATTGTGGTTAGTTCATATATTTAAGGAACTTAGTATGAAGACTTGATTTTACAGAGTTGGCATTAGTTTTAATATTTAAAGTTGAGTTTGCACTGAACTATAAAAGCTCTCTCCTTAACACTTGGATTTGAGAACATGTATAGTGTTCCATTTCAATAGCCATGAGAGGACTTGACAAAACATGCTGTTATGTGGATAGCTAGCCTTGAGAAATTTAGTGCAATAATCTGTTCTTACCTCTATAATGTATTCTCAGAATAGGTTTAGTTTGAAGGTCTGTGCTGGGTCTTGGTATAGAACAGACCCTGTATCTTGAAAATATTACATTGGGGGCAAGAATCTGAAATTGTTTCTAAAAAAGACAACAAAATAAAAACTTTAACAAACTAGTTGTTATTTATTTTTGCAGGACAGAAGAACCTGTTTTATTAAAAGGGCTTGTAAGTACATAATATGCATGGATTATTTTTCCATGCGTTCTTAGAAAACATGTTCATTCCAACTTTCTTTAAAATTGAACACGCTTTATCAGCAAGCTTGAATCCATGTCAGCTTACTTGAAAATGAATCAGATTGAATTCTTAGGTTCAATTACGCTGAATTACTCTAATCTGACATCTAATTTCATGGGTGGTTAATAAAGCCAAGCTTGGCTTCTGGTGCCTATGTAGTTTTTGTAGCAATAGTATGAAAACAATTTGCCACTGCCACTGTTTTCATCTAGTATGCATTTTCAATTTCCTAGTTTAGTCTGGGATTTTTTTTGAAGGTCTCTAGTGCAAATATTCTTTATGTTCAACCTCACGTAACTTTTTAAAAAGATAGCCCAAGTTAAACCAGGTGCTTAGATATATACTACATGGATTTTATTTATTGTTACAGTATAATATAAAATGTATTCCTGGAAATATAATTTATTGTTAATGAACGCAGTTGTGTAAGGTGTCATATGCCATATGTAACAAAGAAATTGCCTTAGACAAAGCAGACTCTTTAGCTGGGTTTGCACACAGCCTGAAAGTTATAGTGTACTTTTAAAATTTAGAGTGCATTGAGTTATTGTGACTTATGAAACAGATCAAGATTAGAAAAATCTATTTACCTGATATAAAATTAAGCTATAAAGCATGGTTTATAGATGGTTGGATTTACACTCTGAACTAAATTCTTATAAGTTGCTTGATTGCAGCAGTTTAAAAATTGGATAATGTAAACAAAGGAGAAGAATTGGTTATTCTCCATAAGGAATCTGAATACATTTAAAAATAATATACTTTCAGTGTTCTGTTCTGTATTTGGGGATTAATATACTGGGAGCAGTGCCCGTAGTTTTTAAAATTAATATATCCAACTTAATTTATAGGCTCTTTTGGAGAACTGTCTCCTGAGATTGGAAAATAATAGCCTTTTCCCTCAATATTTGGAATTTAAAGGCTGTATTACAACACCTCAGGTAATGTGGGAAAACCATAAACTTTTAATTACACAAATACATTGTGGTGATATTTCTCAAGCACCTTAAGAAGATTGTCAATAGTATTTATTTAGTGCTGTAATGGGACTAATTAAACAGACTGATACAAGGAGGGTCAAAATCCCCATTTTCTTAAAGAGTTTTAGTACATTTTTAATCTAATGTAATTTCTGTCATTTTAATGGAAAAATCATCTTTACATCCCAAAATTTATATGGAGTAAAAATAAAGCTGTCTTTGGACGCTAATACTGTACTGCACTATATGCTTTCTAGTTAGATACAATTAACTAACACTGCTTCTCCTGAAGGAGAGGTGAAAATAGACAAATATTGTAAGTAGGCACCAATTTTTATTTCAATATCGTACAGAGAACATGAAGTATTGAATCAAATATTTTGCATCTACTTTTGGGAGATCAGTCCACATTTTTAAGTATGAATACCAGCTGGCATCTGTATTGGATGTTTAAAAATGGAAGCGGTGTGAAAGGCCAAATTGATAGTGTTGTGATATCTGAAGCAAGAATTTTTGCACCTGTGCAAAATTCTGCTTTCTTCTAAACATCTGCTATAATTTTCTGGCTGACTATGGTATACAATATTGGGCTTGATATGGTATTTCTAGCCCTTATTCCATAATCCATTTCTTTCTGCCTTTGTTGTAAATCATTTTCTGCCTTTTCTTCTCCAATATATTTAGTGTGGCTTAAGGAAGGAGTCTTTTGTTTTTAATGAGTTAAAGATGGTTCCCATTGTACATAATAATTAAATTGCCCAATTAGTTTATAAGTAAAGTCTAACATATACTATATTGGGGGATTAATTTTTATTGTTTTTAATGGCAGGATTTGGTGAAGATTATGACTCAATGCCCTTTTGAATCTCTGGTATGTAATGAAGTTTTCTATGACTTAGAATTGCTGGGTTTAAAATGCATATAAATCTTACATGTTCCATATTTGTGTTTCTATGTAGAGAAAGAAAAGCTTGAAGATTTTGCAGCTGTATTTAGATAAGTTTGATGAAGAGGGAAAATACATATTATTTAGGTATGTCTCATATTACTTTTATTAAGTATTTTAAGTGAAAATGTAGTTAATGTGACTGTAGCAGTAGTCTTTTATATTTTCAAAACGTGATCTTTAAGAAAAATTATACCTAATTTAGATTTCCCACAATTTTAGTCTGCAAATTCCATCAGTCTCAGTTGGCATGCCAATTGTCAGAAATGAGGAGACCACAAGGATGGAGAAAATGAGTTGGAGCATAATTTTTCTTTTCTTTTTTGGCTCTTCTGGTTACAGATGTTTATTGAAGACGAGCAATCATTCTGGCGTGGAAGGACACATTATTCAGAATATTAAAAATCAAATTGATTTGTCCTTAAAGGTGAGAAAAATGAATGAAGGCAACATAAGTTAAGGAGAGACTCTTGTAGATTTAAATCAAGTTTGGAATGTAAGGAGCACAATGTTGTAGAATGTAGATGAAGGCTGAGGGAGAACAAATCGATTTTCATTAGAAGCGCAAATAACCAGGGACAAATTATCATACTTTATGATACATTATTTCATAATGGATTGATTTGTTCTGTCATCCATTTGTTTTCTTCTTATTTAACATTTTCAGTACACTTGTGATGCAATGCAATAGGCTTGATTCCCAGGAGGGGGGGTGTACATTCTAGAGCAGGGGTGCCAAACTCAATTTCATTGAGGGCCACATCAGGGCTGTGTTTGACCTCGGAAGGCTGGGAGGTGTGGCTACGGTGGGCATGGCCATGGCCAGCTTCATGTCACTCATGTCGGGAGCATCTGTGGTAGCCATTTGCTAAGCCAGGACTTCCTTGAGACCCTCACTCTCATAATAATCTTCCTTCCTTCCCTCCCTCTCTCCCTCCCTCCCCTTCTTTTTCCTTCCCTCTTTATTCTCTTTTATTCGTCGTTTCTTCATGATAGCCCTCTGCTAACAAAAACAGAGCTCAGGGCAAGCTCCATTTTCGCTGGCAGAGGGCTGCAGGAGCTGTTGCAGCTGAAAATGGGGCACGGGGGGTGTACATGCCCCCCTCCAGCTTCATTTTCACTGGCAGAAACACTGCAGGCTGGTCCTTCATTGTTTCCAGGCCAGCCCCGTGAGCCAGATTTAAGCATCACTGGGCTGAATCCAGTCCATGCATCTTGAGTTTGATACCCCCTTTCTAGAGGAATAAAAGGCAGCTTGGTCCAGATACTTTGTGTGAGAGAAAGCGAGTGAAGACAGCTTCTTCCTAATAGTTTTCAGAATATTTGGTAAATACAGATAGTAGAGAGCTTAAGCTGGCAAGATTTTGTATGTGGATGTAGAAAAAATAAATGAGTTTGAAAGAACCATCACATCATTCTTGGGGCTTGGACTTTTTACCGATAATGAATAATGCTATAAAAACTAAGAGCAAAACACCTATTTCTTCTATGCTGTCTGCTAAAATACATATATTTTCAGTGAGTCCAAGTAAATAAAAGGATGGAAGAGCAGAATAAAGAAATGTTTACAAGTAAACATTTGTAAAAGGGACTGCAATTTATTATCCTTCTGGTTAATGAAGGTTAACAACGCAGAACAAATTAATGTTTAATTAAAAGCTGACGATAAACAACTTAACAAACCCACATTGATACTAGGTACTATGGTTAAAAAAAAGTTTAATTCTCAAAAAGGTCTTTGGGCTTCATTCAAAGATTTGAGAACCAAAATAGCTGGATACCTCATATTTAAAAAATTATCTGAAAAGTATGATGTATCACTATAACAAATGTCTATGTTAGTGAATTGCCTTAACATAATCTGCAGAGCATAATACCGGATTTATTCTGTCCTCATTCAAATAAATGGCTGAGGCTTATCAACTGAACAAAAAATAAAAAGCTGGAATGCAATGGGTTCTCTAGCAGATAACATTCTGGCAGAGTTAATACTTCCATGTATTAGTGCTTCTATAAAAAGCACTAAAAGATTTTTTCATCTCTTGCTCTGAAATTCCTATCATGTTTAAATTAAACTGAAAATGTTGATATTGTAGCATTACATTAGTGTAGAATTAGCTGTGAAACTTCCCCAGCCCTCCAGCCAAGATAACCCTGTTGGGTTGTTTAATTTTGTAGTTACAGAGTGAACATTAGTTTTGATATCTTATATCTCCCCCACCTCTAGCCTCCAGGTCAGGCATCATGTCTCTGCAACTATCTTTATTAGTAGTAGTAATGCCATTTGTAATGCCACTAGTAGTAGTGCCATTGAAGCTATGAACATATGTGAAAGCAGAATAAAAATAATTACTTGTTTCGGGTTTAGTGATTATCTGGATATTGAAACTGCATGGCATGTCAGAATATGCCAGTGCCCCTCTGTCTTGCTTCACACTTATTTCTTTTTTCAATACTGTTCATGACCGTATTTAAAAGAGGTTTTTTTAATAAATAGTTTTTACAAATCTTGAAAAATGTGGGTTGATCCATGTAGATTAAAATACATTTAGGATATTCAGTGCAATGAATTCCAAATAGGACTTTTGGATTTTTTTGTTGTGAACCTAAATGAAGATGAGGTCTGTTTAATTATGTCTATCTATATACTACTAAAACTCTCCTGTCTCCTGTCTGTAACCTTCAGTTACCCGAAATGGTGCATCATAGGGCAACAGTTTTTGAATCATAGTATTTCAAAAGAATGTACAGAATCTTGGACCCATTACTCCTGTGGAACTGAAATTTCAAAAATCTTCAGACCAGTTAATTTGCAGACTTGTGGTGATTGCAATAATGCCAGAGTCCGCTGATCAATCAGGGTCACATGTTTGTGATTTCTGACATTCCCTGCCAGCTTCTCATGACAATGCTTCAAAAAATGCTTCTTTTTTTTCTTCTTTGCTTCCTGGTCATTCTGTTTCTCTGTTTAGATAAGGAAATATCTCTGGAAGGATGACCTAATGGGTCATCAAGTTTAGGTTATGCACCGTCCTTTCTGAATTCAAATTAAATTAAGAGAAAGAAGCAATTAAGGAAAGAGATTAAACAGATTTATAGGTAGTTGGAATAAAAAGTAAATTTGTTTATTGTTTATACTGTGACCAGAGGGGCCTTTGCACAGGTTTGCCTGTTGCGCCAGTTGCGACCCTTCCTGGACCAGGGGGCTCTACACATGGTTGCTCATGCCCTTATCACCTCTCGATTGGATTACTGCAATGCGCTCTACATGGGGCTGCCCTTGAAGAGCACTCAGAGACTTCAGCTGGTGCAAAAATGCGCCGCCGAGTGATTATGGGTGCACCTAGGCGTGCCCATATAACATCTATCCTCCGTGAGCTGCATTGGTTACCGGTGGTCTTCCGGGTGCAATTCAAGGTGCTAGTGACAACTTTTAAAGCCCTTCATGGCTTAGGAGCGGGATACCTGCGAGACCACCTACTGCTACCTTATGCCTCCCAGCCCGGTTAGATCTCACAGGAGGGCTTGCTCCAGATACCGTCAGCCAGGCAATGTCGGCTGGTGGGTCCATGGGCTAAGGCCTTCTCTGTAGTGGCACCGTCCCTTTGGAATATGCTCCCCGCGGAGATTAGGACCATCCCAAATCTACTTGCTTTCCACAAAGCCGTTAAGACCTGGCTTTGTCGGAGGGCATGGCATTGAGACCTTGTTCTTCCCCCGTGTATGTCTGGATTGATATGAATGAGTTTTGTTTTTATATTGTATAGGAATTGTTTTTATCTTTTTGTACGCCGCCTCAAGTTCCCCATTGGGGGAAGTGAGGCGGGATATAAATTTAATAAATAAATAAAATAAATACTATTAGCTATAATAGTAATGCAGACAGCACATGAAGCACTTACTACTGTTTCCTGTGTTACTTTTTTTTTCCCCAGAGGGAAGAAGGCAGCAAGTTTTTTACTGGACTCCAGCTGATCTCTCTGTTGGACATGGTGCTCTCACTTCCTGAAGGTGCTGAAACTGATCTTCTGCAGCACTCAGACAGGTGAGATGTGACATAGGTGACATAAAAGTATCTCTGTAGAGCTAGTCCTCGATTTACAACCATAATTGAGCTTGGAATTATAGTCAGTGTGATCGTTAACCAGGTCACCATGTAACCACACCCAATTAACAGGATTAAGAACAGCAGCAAAGCAACTGTCAGATTAAAAAAAAAAGTGAGTGCAAAGCAAGAGTGGAATTTGAGAAAATTTCTCCGACTCGATTCTCAGTAATTTTCTTTAGGATAAAGACAGTCAGTGGGAAGCACGTTCAGAGTTGCAGAATTCTGTTACTGCAATCCTGTAATGAAAATTAGTTTTGGTATTCATAACTTCGGTGTTTAAGTCTGGTCTGTCTAGAAGGGCTGACATTCTCTGAGGTATTTCTAATGAAGTATTTCTAATAACATTATTATAATTTGTTAACAAAATAACTTTCTAAGAGTTCTTTGCTTATTTGAGGTTTCCAGTGGAGTTTATAAGCAAATTATGAGTTTCTGATGACAAAAGGCACTATTAAATAAAAAATAATAATTGTTAAAAATCTGTGGAATAATTGATTCACAAATCCCAATATGTCATTTTGCTTTGCATAACAAGCATGAAGCATGTTATGCTCAACATTTTCCAGTACTCTTATTAAGGGTGAAAAATTGAGGCAGGGTACAAGGCTGCTAGGTAAGCTGAAAAAAAATTCCCAGTAGAGTAGTAAAGATCAAAATGTTGTTACTGTTATTGGTCAGTAGTAATAAATAAAACATCTGGAGGAATACACATTGCTATTCATTCAATGGAAATATTAAGAATCCTTTGTAATACAGTAACTTTTCTGTATCTGATGAAGAATTTATGGAATTGAGCATAGTTGGCCAAATGAATATATCAGTGCTTGATGAATAACATTTTATGTAGCTGATTATTTGACATTTCTGATTTTCAGGATAATGGCCTCACTGAATTTGCTGAGATATTTACTTATTAAGGATAATGAAGATGACAATAAGGTATTTTTTAAAGAAAAAAATTATTCTGTAATGTTTGTATTACTTGAAAAAGGTAGATTGTGCCATTGTAGACATTTAAAAAATGGTACAACTGAAATATATTGAAAATTGAATTATTATTGAATGTATTAATCAATTTTAAAAACTGCTCTTCTCCAGCGAGCTGCTCCGAGCATCCAGGAAGTGGGAGGTGCTTAGTCTCTCCGTTCCGATAGGCTGGGCTTTACTGAAGGACGTTCTGACTCCTCCTCCTCTCCTCCGTACGTCCCCCAGTTTAGCTCAGCCTTCAGTTCAGATAGGCAGCTCTCTCTCTTTCTGGTCGGAGCAGGAATAATTTAGAGGTATTCTATTCCCAATTGGCTTCCTTTAAATTGTTTTCCTTCCAATTCGGCTTGCAAATTGTATTCCCTTCTGCTTCAACAGCTGACTGCTACTATTTGCAGCAGTCGGCGAGGGCGCGCCGCGGCGCTAGCCGCTTGGGGCGGGTTTTTTTTTTCAGAAGCGAGGCTTCGCTTTCAATTTCCCTCTTCTCGCAGCCTCTACTTGCCGGTTTCCTAAACTCCCTCGTGGTGCTGCCGATACGCCCCTTCCCTTGGGGTTTTTTCCTTCTATTCTTGATCCCTCCCCACTGAGAACGCTGGGGTAGGGGCGCAGGAGTCCCAATTCCCTGATTCTGCCGCTCTTTTTGGAACGATGCCATTGCGGGGGCGGCAGAGCTGTGCTGGCGCCAAAGAACAGTTGGCGCCATTTTTTCTCTCTCCTGGGGGTAGTTGCAGCTTGCACGTGCGCACTCCCCTTGTTCCAGGGCGTTTTTCTCCACGAGGTTTCGTGAGAGCCCAGACTGGCTGCTGCCAGAGCCCTGTGAGAGGATTCTTCTTTTCCTTTTTCTGTGCCTTTCTCCCCAGGCTCTCTTTGTGAAGGAGCCTAGGGTACAATACTGCATTTTAAATAAAGAATTGTTGTTGGTCTGAGTGACCTTTCTTAGTTGGCACTCTCACAGGTGTTTTTTTGTGAATTTCTTGTCTACACTGGGTAAATTCTACCCTGATTTTCTCTACTAGCACAGCAGTCATATTATCCAACTAATCCCCAGGCCTGGGCCTGTGGGAGCGGTTGACAAGGGCCTAATCTGTATTTTTTCTGCCCTATGAACTAGTTCTCAATTTGGCATACCCTGTTTTCTTGTGAAACTCTTTGTTTATTTCAACTTCAACCTGTTGCATAGTATTTCACCATTTTAAATATTAGCAATAATTGTAATACATATTGCTTATACTCACGAGTCTCTATAAAAATTTTAAAAAAGGGGAGTGTGTTTTTTCTTGGGGTACCTTGTCCAGTGACTGGAGCGGGACCCGGGACATGCCAACCGTCCAGGCAGCCACCAATCTTATTACATATCTATTTATAATTCTCTGTCTCTTTTTTTCTGAGATATCTCTTACCAGACATGGCAAGTAGGGGTGGCAACAAGCCTCATGGCCTAGACAAATTGTTATTCCTAAAGGTCCTTCTAAGGCCGCACAAAGGGAGGCATCCCGGCGCCAGAAGGCACTGGAGAAACAAATTCAAAAGAATACCAAGGGCTCTTTGGGGGCACCTCAGTTACCAGACCCTACCCCGCCCCCCCAACCCCTCCCATCCCCTAGGCCTTTAGACCCCTCCACATCTCCTAGACCTAGCCCCTCAATCATATCAAGCACACGCCCTTCAAGGATGGTCCCAGAAGTAACCTTCACCCCTACGGCGGCTGGCCTGCGCCAGAAAGAATTCCTCCCACAGGAGATTCCTGAGACCATGAAGGCATGGATGGAAATGGCGATTTCTAGGGGAATCGCAGTGGGGGTACAGCAGTCTCTAGCAGCCAGACAAGCACTCAGATCAGAAGGTAACTCATGCTCCATGAGGTCCTCGGTCAGAGCAGACTCGGTCATTTCACAGGTATCTCAATTCAGAGATTTTCAACCTCATCTCAATCAGGATCAGGAGGGGGGGGAAGAAGAGGACCCCTCGCTCAGATTGACTCGGTCTCTGTTCAACAAAGTGAGGAGCCCCTTGGGTTCCCGTCCACAGAGAGAGGGATGTCCGATGACGAGGACGTAAAACCGGACCATCCAACTTTCATGGGCCTCTTCCAACCACAGTTGTTCAAATCCCTTCTTTCCAAAGCAAAACCACAGCCTGCATTCCAAAGCCCCCCTCAGTCCCACATCCTACAGATTCTAAGACTGAGGATGATCTGGTCTTCTCTCAGCCAGTTAATGAGGAGGAGGTTATTCTGGTCCCCAAAATGTTTTCGGATCTCTTCCATAAGCAGTGGATGTCAGCAACATCTTTCCCAGCCCCTTCAAATTTTGATAAGAAGTTTTTCAATCTGGATCCAGAATTCGCTAATAATTTGGTCATCCCCGAGGTCGATGATCCAGTGGTAGCCCTGGCCTCCTCTTCCACTGTCCCCACTGAAGCGGAGGATGCCCTAAAGACTGACGATAAGAAGGCCGAGATTGCCCTCCGTAAAGCCCACCAAGCAGATGCCTGGGCCATCAAGGCGGCCACGGCAGCATTATTTTTCACCAGAGCATCTCTCAGGCTCCGCCACCTGAGGGATACCATTCCAAGTTCCAACATTAGGGCTCCCAGGGCGTAGCAAACTAATTGCAGCTACGGAATTCTCCGCCGACGCTACATTTCATGCCGTAAAGTTTTCAGCCAGGGCCATTGCCTCACAGGTTACTGCCCGTAGATTACTGTGGCTGAAGCATTGGCAGGCAGATAGTAAAAATAAATGGAAACTCGTTTCCTCCCCGGTGTCGGCTAATAAATTGTTTGGATCTGCCCTAGATCCTCTATTGATAGAGACTAGGAACAAACGAAAAATCATCCCTTCCCTTCTTCGTCGTCCGGACAGTAGGTTCTCTCAGCCCTTTCGCAGGGGCCCCTCCCGTCCCTACTTCCAGAGTTCTTTCTCTCCAGGACCTTCAGGGGATCGGGTTACAGGGGCAACCAACAGTCAGACAGGTTGGATTTTTCAGACGGGGTTGACGGGGGGGTCAGGGCAAGAGAGGCTTCAGGGGACCGCCGAGTCGAGGATCTCGCAGATCCTGCTAACCAAGGGGATCTAGCCCTATAGGTGGATGCCTTCGCTTCTTTGCTGACCGCTGGGAGTTGTCCACTTCTGATGCCTGGGTGTGCGACACCATTTTGGATTAGCGTTAGAATTCCTTTCTGCCCCCCCAAGTTTCTTTATGCAATGCCCCATTTCTAGGGTCCCTGAAAAAAGGGCCCTGATGGAGTCCGCAATTAACCACCTGCTACACATCAGGGCCATTCAATCGGTTCCCAAGGACCAGGGACAGGGTTTCTATTCTTTATTGTCCCTAAAGCCTCAGGGGGCTGGAGGGCGATCTTGGACCTCAAACGGCTTAACCGATCGTTGGTCTATCGTAAATTTAAGATGAGCACCCTCCAGTCTATCCTCCTTAGCATCAGACGAGGTGATTTCCTATCTTCCATCGATCTGACAGAGGCGTATCTGCATATACCAATTCGGCCTGCCCACTCGAAATTTCTTAGATTTTGTTACAATAATCGTCATTATGAGTATGTTGCCCTTCCCTTCGGTCTTTCCTCGGCCCCGAGGACGTTTACGAAGGTTCTGGCAGCCCTGGCGGCTCACCTTAGGGGCATTCCGGTTAGGCTCCAGTGTTATCTGGACAATACCTTAATTTTATCCCACTCAGCTAGACAAGCTCACATGGACATCCAAAGTCACGTTGCAGGTTTTACAACAACACGGGTTTTCTATTAATTGGAAGAAGAGTCATCTCTCCCCGTCAACCCGGTTGACCCATCTGCAATAATTGATACTCTTGAGGAAAGGTTTCCTCTCCCCAGATCGCTTAGAGAGCATAAGGAACTTGGCCCAACGTATTAGGTCCTCGCGGCAGTTCCCATTAGCTGACTTGTCAACATTGCTAGGTAAATTGATTTCTTCCATTTCCATTGTTCCCTCTGGGCTCGCTTCCACGTTAGGGCACTCCAGTGGTTTCTCCTGCCGTACCAAAGGTCGGGTCGCAGCAACTCCACAGCAAGGGTCCGGGTGCCTACAAAAGTGAGACTCTCCTACTTTGGTGGACAAATCCGTCCATCAACAAAGGATCTCTTCTACGGAGCCAGAAAATGCTCATAATTACCACAGACCCAGTCTGTTCGGATGGGGCTGCACATTTCAGTCTTGGTCATGTCAGGGTCACTGGTCAGCAGACGAACAGCGGAACAGTATAAACTGGCTGGAGCTCAGAGCGATCCATCTCGCCCTCCGCAATTTCCTTCCTCCATCCATCTCGGAATCATGTCCTCATCTCTCACAGACATGTCATGGCGAAAGCACATGTGAACAGGCAAGGGGGTACCCACTCTGTTCTCCTGATGAAGGAGGCAGAGCGGCTGTGTCTTTGGGCAGAACGCCATCTAGGTTCCATAAGGGTGGAACATATCTTGGGCGTGGACAACACTCAGGCGGATTGGCTCAGCAGAGCAACAGTGGACCCTTCCGAGTGGCGCCTTCACCCCGACTTGTTTCACGAGCTGACGCTCAGATTCGGCTGCCCATGCGTGGACCTGTTTGCCTCCCCCCTCAATGCTCATCTTCGCAGGTTTGTGTCCAGATACCTTGCCCCAGGCGCAGAGAAAGTCAATGCTCTTCGCTGCCCTTGGCCTCCCGGTCTGCTGTATGCATTCCCTCCCATTCCATTGACCCCCAGGGTAATTCAAAAGCTCTTGGCGGAGAAGGCCTCCCTGATCTTAGTCGCTCCCTTCTGGCCGAGGAGGCTGTGGTTTGCGGACCTCCGCAGCCTGTCCACGGAAGAACCCTGGAGGATCCCAGATCACAAAGTGTGTCTCACCCAAGGTCTGCTCCTGCATCCGGACCCACAGTGGCTTCAACTAGCCGTTTGGAGGCTGAACGGCAACATTTAAAGGCGGAGAACCTCTCGTCAAGGGTCATCACCACCATCCAGGTGGCTTGCCGCTCATCGACTAACAGGATATACGAGGCCTCATGGAAGTCCTTCTCTACATGGTGTCGCTCCCACAAGGTGGATCCGTTTCTTCCATCGGTGGCTCAGGTGTTGGATTTTCTTCAGGCAGGCTTAGACAAAGGCCTCTCGCCCAACATCCTAAAGCATCAGGTGGCAGCCATTGCGTCTGTGGTGCATTGGCCTGGCCTTCCTTCCATTTCGCACGCACCCTCGAATCAGGGCTTTTCTTCGGGGCGCGACCAATTTGTGCCCGCCTGTGGTTCACCGTTTTCCAACATGGGACCTTTCGTTGGTTCTTGCATCTCTCACAAAGGATCCTTTTGAGCCTCTGAGGTCCATCAGCCTCCAATTCCTAACATACAAGGTTGTTTTTCTGGTTGCGATTACTTCGGCTCGGCGCATCTCTGAGGTTGCCGCCTTGTCGTGTCATAGCGATCTCTGCGTTTTCCGCTCTGACACGGTAGTGTTGCGTCCTGATCCGACCTTCATGCCGAAGGTGAATTCGGCCTTCCACAGGGCGCAGGAGTTGGTTCTTCCAAACTTCTGTCTGCGGCCTTCTCACAACTTGGAACACCAGTGGCATCGACTGGACGTCCGCAGGGCTCTGCGAGTCTACCTTAGGCGAACAGCCCCGTTTCGGAAGTCTGAGGCTCTATTTGTTTCCTTTAGTCCGACCTCCCAAGGGCGGAAAGTGTCTTCCTCTACCATTGGTGGCTGTTGCTGGCCACTATTGCAAAGCATACCTTTCACAGTCCCTGCCGGTGCCTTCCGGTATCACCGCCCACTCTACTCGGAGTGCGGCTACGTCCGCTGCCTGGGCCACTCAGGCTCCTATCTCCGAGATCTGCAGAGCGGCCACATGGGCCTCGCCATCACCGTTTGTCTGGCATTACAAGGTTGACGTCTTTGCTTCAGCGGACGCCTCCTTTGGCAGGCGAGTGTTGCAATGGGTCCACTCAGCTCGGGGGGCGTCTTCGGCCCAGACGGAGTCCCTCCCGTAGGACAGGCCCAGCTTTGGTATGTCCCACTTCCTGGATGCTCGGAGCAGCTCGCTGGAGAATGGGCATTGGTACTTACCTGATACGCCCTTTCTCGGGGAGCTGCGACGAGCATCCAGCCCTCTCCCCTTTTTTCCTTCCCGTCTGGGGTGGGTTCTTCCTGTTCCGACCTCGTGTCCTCATTGACCTTAAGATAGCTTTGGGTCTACCCTGTCGGCTCGTTTTTGGCCGGCCCTCCGTCTTCGCTAAACTGGGGGACGTACGGGAGGAGAGGAGGAGGAGTCAGAACATCCTTCAGTAAAGCCCAGCCTATCGGAACGGAGAGACTAAGCACCTCCCACCTCCTGGATGCTCGTCGCGGCTTCCCGAGAAAGGGCGTATCAGGTAAGTACCAACGCCCATTTTCCCTCACAGCAGGTCTCTGGGTGATTTACAGGTAAAATATAAAAACATGAAAACTGTATATAAAATTATATTAAATGGCAAAAATAGTTAATATTCAGAATTAAAATATCATGGAGGGTGTTCAGAATGCTTACCAGCCCACATGGCTCTGTGCTCCCATGGGAGCCCCAAGCAAGGGGGCAGAGATTTTTCCTTTGATTGGCTTGTTTAGAAATTCAGATGAGATTTTTTTGTGTTTTTAAATAGCCACATATAACAATTCCTTTGAATGATCCAACTAGTAGTTACATGCAAAAGAAACATCTTAAAATCTGTCCACAGTTTGTATCTCATGTAAAAATTTCTGCATGTTTCTGCATTTATTTTAAAAAAGATATTTCATTATATAGCTAGAAGGGAATGTTTTATAATTTTCTTGTCTTTATATGGGAAGAACAACAATGGGAGAAGTTTATTCATGCAAACTTTGTTTTGAATCAATAATTTTTAGTCCCATGAAAAATGATGAAGAACTTTGATTTTCTTTCCAAGAAAACTGCAGTGACTTATCCAAGCATTTGCCAGAAGTCAACATTGACTCAACGGCACAGAGAGAGAGATTTGCTAAAGGAATAGCATGCTGGGTCTTTTTCGTCTGCATATATAAAATAGCCATATTTAATCGGTCTATGGTGAATAATACCTGATACATAAATTGAAATGCGTCACTGCAGGAGTTTCTTTTTTTCTCCTACCCATTTGCTCTAATCTTCCAGATTAAGCCTGTTTGAGAATCTGCCCTGATTTTTCTGAGAATCTTTACAGCAGTTCTTAATAGACCCTCTCTTAGGTAAGATGTAGAATTGAGGATGTCTCAAGACAGTAAGAAGGGTAAATTTAGCATTTCAAGCAAATCTTTTTAAATCACCCAAGAGAAAGAGGAGAGGAGAGCAAAGGAGCCAGGTCACAGCAATATAATTGCTGATGGTAAATTATGCTTTACCAAACAGTCCTCCAGAGCTAAATCTGTTCTGCTGGAAGGTTGATAGCTGTCAGGAGCCCTTTTCAGAGTTGAAGTCTGCTCCAGCAAATATTTTATGCCTCTCAAGCAACAAGGAGGATATTGCCTCCATTTCTGAATTATTTGCTGCTCTTTTGTACATTCGTCTTTTTTTTTTTGCAAGCTTTGCTCCCTGACCTGATTTTCAAATGTGCTTCTTTCTGTGACTAACCAGTCAACATAAACGAATAATGCAAGCTATCTGACATCCCTATTCTATTAAAAACAAATTACTGTAATTGCCCTGAAGTAATGTTGATTACCAAAATGTACAACCTTGCATTCTGATTCTAGCTGTATGTACTGAGAAATAAAAGCAGATTTTAACTGGATGCTTCCAAGTTTACTGCATCGGTTAGGCATGGTTCAGATTCACTTGCAAACTCTGGGATTCTAATGCAAGATTGTACATTTAATGTTTCATTTCAGTAGCACATGCTGGCTAGCATGTGTCTACTAGAAAGTTGATCCCATTTTTATTTGGAAAACTGGGGAAAAAAGAATGCCAGGCCCCATCTCCATCCCAATGGGACTGGATCTGGGCAGGTTTGTTGGCTCCAGCTGCCTAGCCTGTGTTTAGGAGCAATACTTCCCTCTTTTTCCCTCCAGCTGCCATAATTTTAGCCTTGACTCAAGGTTTTACACATTGCTGCACATAAGAATCCTCCATTAATCTTCTATGCTGTCCTCAGACAAAATACATCAAACACATAGAACTTCTCTGCCTATAGCCAAAGATAAATATAAGGCCCCTATGGGAGCCAGGCTGATCCCATAAGCAGTGAGGAACAATTGCCACCCACCAAAGTGCCAATGTGTGGCGGTGTTGATCCCATCTGATATACATCCCCTAAATAGATGTAAGACTTGCTTAGTGATAATTTTACCATTGATACTCTATTTTACTCTAGGAATAAAGGGATTTTCTATAGTAGGAGTTTCTGGAGTTTCCTAAATCCTCAGCAGAGTGACCCAGAAGGAAAAGGGTGACAGGGACATTAAAAAAAAATTTTTTTTATTAAAATATTTTTTCTTAGATAGACATCAAGGAAAATAATTTAATAATAAATTTTCATTTCTGATTAGTTTTCACATATTTACAATAAAGCATAGTAGGTAAATGGATTTTTTTGGTTTTGTATTTCTATAGAAGTTACTTCAGTATTTTTATATGACACGATAATTCTTTCAATGGCTTAACAGACACAGCTGCTTTAGCAAGTCCATCTTGCATCAATTTTTTAAATAATGATGTTTATCCAGCTTAATATTCAGTGGTGGTAGCAGCTTTTCATAATGATTGATATGATTTTTTTGCAAGCTTCTGTCCTTATGCAGCTGGTATATTATGATGGGCAAATGGTTTGTGATAATCAAGGGAACAATTTATATTAAAATTTTGAAACCAACTTTGATCAGATTCCCCCCCCCCAATGTACTCTAAGTTTATGCTGTTTAGCTATTATTAATTAATCATGGAAAAACAATTGCAAATTTAGTTCTTTGTCAGGTTCAATCTGAGGAAAAGGAGTTATTCCAAAACCGCCACTGAATTCTATATCAACTTGAGGCTGAATATCTAATTAATTAGGAAATGGCAGGTTAATATTGCACAAAACAAAAAAGAGAACTTATCACTAAAGTAATATGTATTTTGCACTCTGCACTGTTGCACTGTGCATTTTTCCTCCTAAAGCTGCAAATAGAACATGCTTGGAGTTCGTTTTGAAATATAACATTTATAAAGTTTCTTCCTTAAGCTTAACTTGATTTCAGGAATGGAAAATCGGAATTAATGTGATTTTAGAAAGCAGCTCTAGTTTGTTTATGCCACAAAACTTCCTACATTACAGGATTTCCGGATTTTATGGGGTTTTTAATGCACTCAGATATGGTTTAATGACAGTCAGACCATTTTCTAAATTGGGGATCAATCTTGTATAGCCCTAAAGCAGTTTTTTCAGCCAACTAATTTGTCACTAAGGCATCAATAAAGTAATAATCCAATACAGTAAATTAAATGTAACTCCTGTTTCTTCTACTTGGCCCCAAAGAAAGCTGGTCCAAATGCTTGGGGCTGCAGAGTTTTGTTCTGTTCCAGGTCAGTGATCTGGCAAGAGCGCAATATGTCTCCTGTAAGGGTTATCAGAAATAACAAACTAAGAATTATACATTTTATCTACTACAGCCAATCGGAATCCTTCTTTTTATATTTATATTTCCATTTCTATTTAAACAGATTCCCTCGTTTCCTCTCTTCAGATTGTCAAAGTCCAGCTCCAATTAGAAAAACTATTAAACGTAATCAGGAATAGCAACTCATTATTTTAATCTTGATCAACTAGATCAAGTCTAGTTTTGCAATCTTTCTTCCTCTCAAAAGTTTTTAAATTCCTTATAGAAAATTCTGTTTTTTCCTACTCTCTTCATCTCTTCTCATCTTTGTCAGGTCTCTTTTGTAATGCCAGTGGGGCAACTGCAGCAAATCTCTATTGTAAATGAAATAAAACAAAATTATCCCATTGCTGTTCTAATTTTGTATAACTTTTAAATGTTTAAATCTTTATCCAAGTTCATTTGTAAATCCATTATTTCCTTCTCTTTCTTGTAGGCTACAATTTAAGCCCATTTGTAAGTCAATTTCAGTTTTATTCAGTGGAGTTTGTTCCTTTTCAAGAACATCTTCTGATTCCATTATACAGTTAAATAACTGAAAGACCTACTTTACCCACCCAGTAAACATTTCTTTTAAAGAAGCCATGTGTTGCCCCCTAGTAACCAACTTTCAAAGCATTATATCAGCTTCCCAAGAAAAACAAGGAAATTTCCCCAGGAGAAAGGACCCTTTCAATTAACTTCAAAGTCTTAAATCAAGTCCATCTGAGCCCTTAATCTGTTTACAACTTTCTAAGGCCAATAGTACTCTTCCATAATCTCCCTTTTGCTATATATTTGGAAAAGACTTTTGTTGATTTATATGAAAAGATGAGGTTTTAGAGATGAGCTTATAGAGTATGGAGTGAGGTATACAATAAAGGTGTTTAGTTGATTTTTAAGAGATACTGATAAATTGTTAATGTTGATTGTACTCTCTGGGAATTGAGGAGGCGTTTTCTTTTTCTTTTCTCCTTTGCTCTTTTTCTGAACTTTTTAATTTTTAATGTTTCTGTACTTGAATCTATAGTTAATATAATCTTTAATAAAAGAATATTGAAAAAAAATCCTGTTCTTGCTACCTGACATGATATATCAGTTTTATTACATCAATCTAGTAATGGATATAGTGCATTCTCTGATTAGGGGAGCTACACTCAGCTTAATGAGTTAGATGAGTTAGTGGAAGACATGTCAAAAACTGAAAAGATAACCTGAAGTTCAGTTAGGAGTAAAAATAAACATTATATTATGACACTGGATTAACTGATTAAAATGCAGCTTAGCAATGAGGGTTAGGTCTTAAATCCTTTTCTTTTTAAAACCAGCAAATCATGTCATTGAATGAAATGTTTATTAAGACTTATACTGTAAATTATAGTGCCGCTAATCGTATTTAATATTTCCTTTTTTTCCTGAGACTTGTATATGGACAGAACTTTACAAAATAGAGAGAAATTTCTTGAAGCCTTTACACACTGGACTTAATATGTCAAGAGCACACTATGAAGCAGAAATAAAAAGGAAGAAAGAAAATAAAATAGGTTAGTTAACTTCATTTTTTATGCATGTCTTAGTTTTCACAGGCACAAAGGAATACTGCAATTTAGACTAAAGTATTTGAACTATGTGAAATTTAAGTAACAAATGGAGTAATAGATCTATTTAAGGAGGGTATATGAAACTTCTCCTCAGCATATTTCCATATGTAAATAGAGATGGTCAAAATCTCAAAAGGATCTTGACTTAAGAATGGATTTTAGGTTTGAACCAGAGACCTTTGGACTTTAAGCAAAGGTATTGATATGTCAATAAATGTGACCTTTCACTATAAGAGAAAACTAGATTATAAAGAGCAGGAATCTGTGACTTTTTAAAAAATAGTTCAGAATAATTTTATATATTTTTGTGAGTTGGCTATTTTTGCTAATAATACAGGATTTGCATTCTGATTTTTATTAGATATGTAAACTGGAATTCTGGTGTTAAATTCTATTAATGATCCATTGTACAATACCTTTAACCTGTTCACTCTGTGGAGGTTCACTTGGATACCAGTTTTTGTTTTGTTTTGGGGCTATATATTCCAAATTTGAATTAAAAGTATTAGAGTTTATACTCTAATATAGTGTTGGGTGGTGCCTTTGAGGCAGTGTTGATTCTGCAAGTCTGAAATTTTCTTTGCAAGGGTAACTATTGATATTTTAGACAGCAGAAACAATTAATTCAACGTCGGTTGTAGTAAAAATGCCAACTGCTCACAGGAAACACAATAATGCAATTAAAATATTAGGAGTATATAATGCTAAGGTAACAGCTATCAGTGAAGACTGATGCTTGGAAAGTACTAAAAAGAGTAATAGAGTGGGAAGCTAATGAATAACAAATTTAACAAATTAAGTTAAATAAAGGCTGGCAGAAAACAAGGGGAGCTAGTTATTCTTATTGAAGACACAAGTGTAAATTTACAAGGACTCAAAGAAACTGTTACATGTACTGTGCAAAGAGTTATAGATAAATGACCAACTGAACAAAAATTTAAAAAATAGCACTTACTATTATTATTATTATTATTATTATTATTATTATTATTATTATTATTATTTTATTAGACTTGTATGCCGCCCTCTGTCCCTAAGGACTCAGGGCGGCGAACAATTATTGGTTTACACTTGCCTTTATTTTTCACAATTCAAGATGATGTACATAATAAATGGCCCAAAGTTACCTGATCAACTTCCGTGCTAAAAGGAGCACTTACAATCATCCATCATCACACCAAACAACTTGCCAGATGGGTGGCTGTAGAAACCGAATGAATGAATGAATGAATGAATGAATGAATGAATGAATGAATGAAAGAAAACTAGCTCTATGTTAAGAGTTGTCCTCTAAGAAATGCCAGGTAAGATTGACTGCAGGGGATTCTTAAATATAGTGAGTTTCAAGCCAAAGTGAAGTTACAGGGTGTTATATATTAATAGCCTTCATTCTTTTCCATAGCAGAACCTCACAGTTCTAAAAAGACCTGTTCTCAATTGATAGCTAAAGCAAAGATGTCAGGAATTACAAAGGACATGGAGCTTCAAGTAAGTAATTTGGTTTTAGGGAAACTGTTAAAATGTGTATGTCTTTTTACTTAAAGATTTGATACATCAGCATTCCCAAGATACTTCTAAATTTATAACGTCAATCTGTTTCAGGCTCTTCACTCTGCAGTTTTCACATTTGATTTAATGAAGAGTGTTCTGGCAAGGGTAGAAGAACTCATTGAAAACAAAGGCTGCAACTGAAGAAACCACTGGAATCAAATAAAATCTTTATTTCAGTATTCCACTTATCAAGATAGACTGACAGAAATATAACATGCCAATTTTTTTTAAAAAGCAAAATAATAATTATTACAGACTTATAGATAAGTTTTAGAATATATATTTTCTCCTAAACCTTCAGAGGTTAGTCCCAGGATTACATTGTGCCCTTGCTATATTTTGAATATCAGAACCACAGGTATCTATCACCATGTAGTTTCACGCTAACATGTAACACTATTTATAAAGGCATACTATGAAATAAAATACCAATATAAAAGTAAGCAAGAACTATAAAAGGTATTACTTGGTACAATCGATTTTATTCACAAGATTAATGATTAGATGGATTATTAGAAATTGAGGAAAACTATTGTTCTGCTTCAATCTTATGGAAATCAGATGCAGAGAATTAGAGATATTCTTCAGGAGAGTTTGAGAAACACAATGGAAGGAGTAGAAAATAATTGGCAAAAGTTGTTTGCTTTCTCTCGACCGCTTCCCCTTCTAGCCGCAAGTTCCAGTTGGATTGTAATTTGTTTTATGAATAGTAGGGCTTCTTCCATTAACAGAATCCAGCTGGTTCTGGATTTAATCTCATAGAATTAAGTCTCATACTAGTGAATCGATTGACAAAAGCTGCTTATAATTTAATTCCTATCTTTGTCTGGCTTATATACTGATGTGTTGGAAATACGATTCGTATTACTTAAATTTCAATCTGTATGATATAAGTCCCCATGGTACAGTAATACAAAGGGAAGAAAAATAACATTGCTAAAATACAGAATAAGAATTATCAAAAAGCAAAAATAGAAGTGAGTAAACTATTGTGATGTAAAACTGTAAAGTTAGAATCATGTCTATTAGCTGCTCTTCTGTACTTTTGAATAATGACCATTCTCCCCAAAATTAATTAGAAGGTATTGAGATCCTTATATACAAGCTGCGGTTTATATCTGTCCTTCTTTTGACTATTGAAAGGAAAATATATAAGGGTAATATTCCTTTCTTTATACCGAAGATTAAATATCTAACTACAGAGAATTTTTTATTTTGAACATATCTATTAAAGTGTATTTTTAGACAGGTGTTGATTTTTTTGTGGATATGTTTTTTTAAAGCACAAAATAAACATGGTCAAATTTTTAAATAATTTGGATGGTGTTTAACTTCAGTGCAATTGACTGTGATGAAGCATTTTCCAAACAGGGCTTTGTTCTATAATCTGTGTCTTTGCCATTAGCATTCTGTAATGAATGTTGTCCAGATAGGGTTTTGAAGCAGTCTTCCAATAAGAGAGAAGTATAATAGGTTATACTGGTAGTTGTCATTTATGTATTATGTTATAACAGTTGAGAAAGATTGGAGGATTTTACCATCCAATATCCAAGCAAAAGTTCTACAAATGACATTTTTCAAGTGATTGAACTCTCAGGCTTAATTCTGATTTTATATTGATGTGATCTAAACAGAAATAGTTACTATCTATTAAAAATCTACGAAAACAAATATCTATTAAAAGCATATATTAAAACATCATTGCAAAACAATGTTTACAGGCATATTGAGATGTAAGGTCTGTTGAAGTAATTTGGGCTTGTTCTCAAAATGGATTTTGAATTGGACTGCTGGATTGTAATCCAAAATGACCAGGTGGCATTCTTGGCGGGGGTGGGGATGGCAGACTGAACTGAAAAGGTCTCTGCAAAAGCAGATTCAACAATTGCAGTATAGAACACAAAGGGCAATGAGATGTTGTATGTGCTCAGCCCAACCAAATAATTGGATAAAAACCTAGTATTATTTGTCTTTATTCATTTTTAGGAAATTTTGGATTGGATGCATTTATAATTAATATAAGAAAAAGCTGTCTTGAAATTGAAAATCTGTACTGTGGCAGTAACCATGCAGTTACATTCAAAGTACTGCATAACAAATGAATCTATCTGAGTGCAAATATTTATCTATTTGAGTGCAAATATTTATATTTACATAATAATATAGACATAGATAGATAGAATTTTAAAAATACAAATTCTGTGCTTACCTTTGCTATGGTCAACATTAATTTAATAGCTTCAGCAGTATTATGGACTGGAACTATTCGTAAATTACTGCCTAAAAACCTTAAGCAGAGAATTTTTATAAATATCCATTTGTAAATTAATTTTTTTGTACAGATAAAGTCGCCATGGTGAATAGGTGGCAATACAAATCTAATAAATAAACTACATAAATGTATATATGATAGTAACATTTGGGGACTTCATATTTCTTGGCTAAAATAGTGGGAGATAGATATGAAAATGTTTAAAATGGGAAGTAGATCGTATTATTTAATAAATGAAACACTAGTCTGCACATCTCCATTTTAGTATAGAAAATACAATCTGCTGGAAAGCTGAAAGGCATACCTGCACCTTAACCAATGACTATTGTACAGAAAAAATTGTGCCCATCCTCTCTTAGATCTGATCTGAGATCCTTTTGAGTTGTGATGTCAAAAATTCAACAAACATTCATGCAAAAAAACCCTGTTATATTGGATTCTATGCCTCTGGCAATACTGAATGTTAGCCTATGTTCTAGCCCCATCAGTGTCAGATGATCATTCATAGTTTAGTATTCTGGACCAGTGCACCACAGAAGCCATAGTCTTGTATTTTTCCAGGATAAATGTTATCTGGACATTAATATATTCTCTGAATATGTATCACTTATCATTATTGGCCTTGTACTAGCTGTTAGTAACAAATTTGGACACCAATCTTTCATAATTATTTATGAGTTATCCTGTAAAGCAAGTATCTCCAATCTTGGCAACTTTAAGACTTGTGGACTTCAATTCTCTGAATTTCCCAGACAGCTGGGAGTTTGACAGCCCTGCTCTACTGAAACAATGTTAAAGCTTCCCAAATCTAGCAAACTATTGTTTTGGTTATATTATTCTGTAACAAGGCATATACTTCGATGACACTATAGAATTACATTTTGTTTCTTCAGATAACAATGCATTCTATAAGAGGAACCATAATTAAGAACCAAGTACAAGGATGTCATCGTTTTATAATGGTAGAAGTTCCAACATTTCTAAATAAAGGAATTAGGAAATTGAAGTAAAATGGAATTTTAAGTAGACTGTCCCTTAACTTCTGCCAATCACAATACCAGTGAAATAACAAAATGAAAGTTACACCTAATGTGATAAAATAAAAATGCCAAGTTGAAAAGTATACAAAAATAAATTTCTTATACATATTTGTATTATCTCTGCTAGGGCCAGTCCTCTATGCACTAGTATTTATTCAAGAATATACATCCTACTTTTCATCGCTATAATATCTGACTAGTTAGTCTGATCTGATTTGATCTGATGTAGATCAATTTAAATATTTCCGTGTTGCTTTTCAGCTGTGAAACTCGCAGCTGTTTTATAACAGTAGATTAAGCCCTGGAAAACATTGTGTGTTTGAACTGTTTTATGAACTACATTTGCATGTCTAATTGCAGAAATACAGAAATGCCAGCTGCTGCAATGAAAGTAATGATTGGGGATTGTACTGTTGCTTGCTTAGAACCATGATTGGAGGCTGAAATTAGGGGAAGATTGGTCTGGTCCTGTTGGCTATGTACATATATTTATTTATTTATTTATTTATTTATTTATTAATGGGACTTATATGCCGCCCCATCTCCGAAGACTTGGGGCGGCTTACAATAAAAACAGACACAATAAATATTTAAAAAAGAATTAAATTAATGGTCCCAATTAATACAAAACTAAAAAGCCGCAAATCTAAAACACCCCACCCATAGGTCACAGCCTGGCTTGGTCAAATAACCAGGTCTTCAAGTCATGGCGGAAGGTGCGGAGGTCAGGGGCCAAGCGGAGCCCCAGGGGAAGTTGGTTCCAGAGTTCAGGGACCGCGACAGAATAGAATATATCTTTCTTACCCTTTTCTCTAAGTTTCCATATTCTAAACTAGGACTAAATAAGTTATATTCTCTCCTTTTTGGAAGGAACTGCATGCCTTATTTTCAAAGATGTATTAGTATTCCTGAATTCCCCAGGAAATATAGCTGTTGCTGTGATACAATTTGCTAGCTGCTAACTTAATTTTAAAAACCTCTAATGAAAAATAATCTTGAGTTTCTTTGTGCTCTTCAACCCACAAATTTAAACACAAACTTGCAACATCATCAGGATATATCCAGCTCCAGTAATATTCATGACATGCTCCTCTTGTCATCTGGGATTTTATACTGTGCATTTTGATTGCTTCTTAATTGGAAGCAAGACCTTCCACTATCAAACACAGGTAAATGGATGCTGAAAGTTTTGTAAATATTTACTTGGTAGCATATCTCACTGAAACCAGGTTCCTGCTTTATATGAATGTATATTTGGGAGTTGTTAATTTGTTGCATTTTCTATGCAGGTCTTCCGATTTCCAGAAAGCTCAAGAGGGACAAAAAGTGATGGCAGGTCTTACTGATTTGTCTACTTTATTACCGCTATCTGAATGCTCTAGGCAACTACCGTGTTTCCCCGAAAATAAGACCTACCCCGAAAGTAAGACCTAGCACTATTTTCTAAACCTGCCCTAATATAAGACCTACCCCCAAAATAAGACCTAGTGTAAATCTCCAGTTCCAGGAAGACTTTTCAGGGAGCAACCGTGCACCCAAACACCCCCTACACACTCACACCCACTATTTGGCACCATAAATATGTAAGACCTACCCCGAAAATAAGACCTAGTGTGTTTTTGGGAGCCAAAAAAAATATAAGACAGTGTCTTATTTTCGGGGAAACACGGTATGTCAGCTCTTAAAATAATGACATCCCAAATACATATTTAAAAAATCAAGAAAGATAAAAAATAGAAAATATAAATGCCCTATGCCCACCTTTAATTCTCCCAGTGCAAGATGGAATGGATATTTACAGTCTTCACAGCTTTGTTAAAGCATAAAAGATATAAAGGATGCCTAAATCTGGGAGGGAATTTCAAAGAAGGAAAGCAGCTCCTGAAAACATCTGCTTTGGACACTTGTCAAGTACTGAACCTGGAGGGAATTAACCCTATTTGATCTGGTTCAACAGGCAGATGCATACAGAAGAAGGCAGACCTTAAGACAAAAAACACATGGGGCTTTAAAAGTGCAAGTGGCACCTCAAGTCACATTTAGAAGCCACTGGAAACATGTAGCATTCAAGGCAGGAAGGCATAGCCTACACATACACAATTCTAAATATTCTTCAAGCGCGGGTCGATGCAGAATGTGTTACAGTAGTCCAAATAGGAAGCTTTAGGGCATGAGTGATTGTGAACAGAGCTTTCTGATCCATAAATGGTCACAATTTAGACAGAACTCTGCAAAAGCCGCCATGCCATGGCTTGCTCTTCAAGTAGGAACTATGAGCCTATAGGAACTTGATTATGGGCCACCCCTGAGCAACCTGCTCAGAGTCAAAGATGGAATTTCTCTGAAATAATTAGGTCACAGATCCAAATTCATCTTGAAGTCATTTAACAGCTCACAGCCACTGGGCCAGCCCTTTCACAGCAATGCTTTGGCCTGAGAATTAAGCTGATCTCTCCCATCATCACCAACTGGCAACACAATTTTAGAAAGGAGGGAAATCACTACAGAACAGTGCCATCCCACCCAAATCCTTTAGAGACCATCCAGAAGGTTACAATGGTCAATGGTATCAAAAATTGCTGGGAGACCAAGGAGGAGCAGAAAATTTGCATTCCCCCAATGGTGGTCTCTCCAAAGGATATACACAAGTAAAAATGCATTTTCTGTGTAGCAACCGAATCTCAGCTATGGCTGTATACGGTCCAAATGATTGAGAGTCTTTACGTATGTTATAATTCGAAATATAATAATGTAAAATGCTTTTATTATTTGGCTTGGTTTCACTGAATGAACAGAAATAAATTATCTTAAATAGTATGAGTCAGCAAATGCTATAGATACATCCATTTTCCATTAGTAATAGAGCAAGTTTCAAATTATGGTTTAATTATTTCATACCTCTGCTGAATTCTGAACATCACTTCCCATTCTTTTGGTCCATGAAGGGCAGCTGATAAAAGTAAAAATCCATTTCTGTGAATGGTCATGAATTTTTTTATTCTTTCAAAAATGACTTTGCTGTTTATGAATAGCAAATCTTGAGCATCGGCAAGCAAAAATGCAACACCTAAGCGAGAAGAACTTTTTATTAAACTATACTTAACTGTTGATTTAAAAGACTACATACAGTATATGATTTGTATATGGTTTGGTATATACAGCTGTTGAAACTGAAAAATCTATATAAAACTGCATCCTAAATTCACAATACTGAGGATTAATGGAAAGTCCAAGAAAATAGATCTAAAACAAAGATGAAAAAATGGCAGTGGACATTTTGGATAATATTTGTTACAATGGTATTTTATCTTGTAAGTTATGTACAGCAGTCCTAATATTGCAACACAAGGGAATTGGCAAGGCCCAAAGATCCAGATTCAGAACCCCACATCATTCTTGAATGAATCACTAATTATTTCATTTTATTTTTCACCATAATCAAATCATTTATACTTTTCAAAACATTCTCTTTTCCCATGTATGCATTAATATATTTATATGTACTCAATGTATTCAAAATAACATCTTTTAAGTAGAAATTCTTACTCATTCTGGAGTCTCTAAATGTCCGTATCACTTTTTCTGTGAACTGAACTCATTCCCGCTGTTTCATTCATGTCACCTACCAGAATAATCTTTTTCCACAGGATCATTTTCATTCATAATGTTTTGTAATTTTTCTCAAAATTCATGTTTAATCTATTTTCATCATTCCCTGGAGCATAGCATGTTGGTCCATGAATCTATGAACTGACATTTTCATATTCATTCACAATAATCTATGTGACAACTACTACTTTCTGACCTACTGTATTTTGCCCCTTTACTCACACAGGTAGTTCTCATTTAAGAATGGCAATCGGGGCCTGGACTTTCTGCCGTTAAGCAATATGATTGTAAAATGTGAGGTCACATGACTGACTCACTTAGCAATGTAATCCCAGCAGTCCCTGTTGCTGTCCTCAAGTGAGGATCACAGCTGGTTAAGTGAGGAACCACTTGCGGCTTCCTGCCAGCTTCCAACAAGCATGGTGAATGGGGAAGTTGGCAAGAAGTCACAAGTCCTGGGCAGCTTGCAAGCAGGCTGGTGGATGGCTAAGTAGCTGTTGTGGCAAGATGCAAGCCTGGTCAAGGGCAGTGGTGGCTGTGATAGTGCTGACAGGCAGGAGGGTGTGCAGATGGCTGCCATGATGCTGCATCAGCATGGCTAAGTTGGCACATGTTATGGAGTGTGGATGAGTGGGGTGTGGCAAGTGGATGCATACTATGGACTATGATATCGTGTACTCCATAGCTAGGCTCCTCAGGAGTGTCTGGAAAGGGAGCGACTTACAGGAGTGACTTGCAACCTTCCCTGCCAGCTTCCCTACTAACTTTGCTTGTGGATAGCTAACAGGAAAGGTTGCAAATGGAAATTACATGACAGTGGAACGCTGCAAATGTTAAGTGCTAGCTACTTTCCAAGCACTCAAATTGCAATTACATGATCACAGATGTGTGGAACAGCTGGAACTTTGAGGATGGACTATAAGTATCACTTGTTCAGCACCAAAGTATCTCTAAATAGTGACTGAATGAATGATCATTAACAGAAGACTACCTGTAATTACACCTACCCTTTCACTTAATGTATGTATTAATCAACTTCACTCTTGTGAGATCAGTTTGCTTTTATTCTGATCCATTATAATCCTTTCCATTTCATGGAGAGTAGTTTCAAAATGAATAAAATACCTATTTTTCTTTCTTTTTTAAAAAAGTTAGGTTTATGCTTGTTAACCATTTATTCCATTTAAAGTAAGCCATTTTGGTGCAGTGATTAAGAAGCTGGCTTAGAAATCGGGACCATGTGTTCTAGGTCTCCTTTAGGCATGAAAGCTAGCTGCTGACTTTGGGCCAGTTATTCTGTCTCAAAACCCAAACCACCTCATAGGGTTGCTGTTGTGGGAAAAATGAAAAACTATAGTAATACCAGAAAGGGAGAAAATAATAGATCCATCTTCCACTGAATCTGAATAACGAACCCGGTGTTGCTGATTTTGTAAAGTTGCTGAAATTTCATGATCCTACATAAGTAACAAAATGATATATTAAAATATATTGTCCCTTAAGTAGAATGGTCATTATTCACAATAGTTTTAATATACATAAATACTAATTTTAAAAACCCTGCAATCTTTGTTATGCTGGATCAATCCAAAGCCCATCTAGCTAAGCCCTCTCTTTGCAAAAGCTGATAAAAAATGCTTATGGATGTTCCAATCATGGAATAAAACTAATTATATTGTCTTTTCTTTTTCCTCCAACCTTGTAGGGAGTCATGCTCCCCTTGCATATTGAAATTTATTTTGGATTTGTTGGCTGACTGCTGTTATCAGATCTGTCTGGTAGCCCACTAAAATAAAATGCTGTGAGGTTGCAGTGTTTTATTTAAAAAGTTGTACCATCATTTTTTCAACAACACAGTTTCAGAGCTGTATTGAGCTTTCTAAAGAATTCAATATCATTAAAAACATGCAAACAAACCTAGTTAGATATGTAATTATTCTGTTACCTAAGCATTATCATCCTGAGATAGGCTAATTAAATTTTCTCAATTTTTCTATTCATCTATTCAGAAATGCTATTTTTAAAAAATAAGTATTAGGCATGTTTGCCATCTTGAGTTATTTATAAAAATAACAAATTTAGTAATAATAGAGATCACTTTATATTATCCATCTCCTTGAATGCAAAGAGAATCTAGATAAAATTTTCTATGCAATTTTCTCCATTGCATCTTTCTCATTAGACTATTCAATTTGCAGTCTGATTGCTATTAGCTAACTAAAGGAAGAGTCTTTAAGAGAAGAGAAAGACAACACAATTAATAAAAACAAATTATAAACTTTGTCAGGTAGCAAGGATAGTCTAGTGTGCTGTGCAAACACATCCCACTATTTTAAAAGATTAAATAGTTGTGGCTGCTTCCCTTCTCTCCAAATAGAAGCAATGTTGTGATTCTTCAATAGTTATTTGTTCGTTCCAGTAACATAATTGCATCTAACATTGGGATAGGCCAGGGGTCAGCAACCTGGGGTTCTGGAACTGCATGTGGCTCTTTTATCCCTCTGCTGCGGCTCCCTGTTGCCAGTCAGCTCCACAATTGACAGGGCTTTTGGTTAGGACAGGTAGAGGAAAAAGAACACAGCACTAGGAGGAGAGACTCTATGGTGGGGGAACTGCCATAGAGTCTGGTCGGCTCCAGAACTGAACAGGGGGCTTCCGGTTAGGACCTTTGTGGCTCTTTGAGAGTTTAAGGTTGCCAACTCCTGGGATAGGCAATTTGAGAATACTTGGGTTAGAGATTCCATATTGGGTTAGAAGCTTTCCAGCTGAAACAAGGATGGGTGTCTGCAGCTGATGGTTTAGCTTAGACAAAAACCACCTTCCCAGAAATAAGCAAACAAATAAAATTATATTGATGAGACTACATGAGGGCCAGAGGAGGATAAAGAGAAGTAACATCACCAGCATGATTATAAATTAATGTTTGGTGCCTGGCCTTGCTGTTTCTGTGTAACAAGCTTATGAATAGGCAACCCTTCCAATTGACAGCCTTTTGGTGAGAGCATTCATGACATATGTTACCTGGAGAGATGAACTCAGAATGATTGTAGTGATCCATCGTATTTTTTCTTGACCACAACTTGCAGACATTTTGGCAATCACTAATACTCCTGGAATGCAATCCCATTTAAAAGTTACCTACTGTTGGACAAAATAGTAGAAGTATTATCTATATGTTGTAAGGAGCACTTGCATATGTTGTGATCCTTATGTTTAGTTGCCAAAAATAATTATAGAAGCTGAGCAACACAAACAAAAATTAATAATTGCTGCCACAATTTTAAATGTGTTTAGGAGCAAGTTCCTCTAGATTTTGACAAGCATGGTGGTCTTACTTAAAGGGAGAAATGCAATGCCTCTTGTTAAGTGAGAAACATCTGCATTTCCAGAATTAAAGTAACTTCTTGTGGATTAACTAATAATATCTCATGACTATGTTGCTCTTGCAATTAGGATGTTAAGGGGCACAGAAAATGAATCAAAGACTGGGGCTACACTATAGTATAGTTTAGTCCCTAAAGCAGGGGTGTCAAACTCGTGGCCCGTGGGCCGGATGTGTCACGTGCTGGCCCTGCCCCCGCCTGGTTTAGCAAAGGGAGAAAAAGTCCTGATATGTAACATGACGCCGCCATGACGATGCAAGTATGACACCCCTGCCCTAAAGCTCACTGGATGATGTGGGAATAATCACTACTTCTGAGCCTGGTTAAATGGATTCATACATAGAAGCTTAATCAAAAATAATCCTCCTCTTACTATCAGCAGCAGTAATGACAGGCAGAAATTCACCAAGTTCATTCTGTCTGGCATGCAGCAAAGAAAGTGCCACTGAGTGGAGAAATAAAAAGTGTGCACCATCCATTCCCATTCTCTGTTCAACTTACTTACAAAGACAGGACTGTTAGGCAGCATTAGTTAACATGGATAAAAAGTGAGGTAGGGTTTACATTAAAAATTAATGAAAACAATCCAAGGATGATGCAGTATAAGCTTGGTTTTGTCTTTGATACAGGCAGTGGCTTAAGTGTAAGCCATTAATCCCTATTTCTGCTTGAGGCAATTCATTTTTAAAATTGGAGGTCAGGCCACGATTGGGATCCCTCCCATTCAGCTAAGAAGGGGCTGGAGATTGGATTGTTTTGGGGCCTCTATTTACTTATAGTTTGCCTTTATCATTTTTAAAAATAATGCAAGGCAGCAAACTTATTCAACACACTTTCCTCCTCATTTTCCCCCACAACATCCACTCTCTGAGGTGAGTTGGGCTGAAAGAGAGTGATGGGCCCAAGGTCAGCAGCTGGATTTTATGGTGCAAAAACCCAGCATGGCTGCCTAATGCCGTGGGCTGAGTTTCCCACACTGCTGTTTTTGAACTCAATCAACAGAAACTTCCTGATGGATTTCATCTAATATGATATGCCAGTGAAATGAGACAAATAATAAGTAGGTAGACCATGTGGAAGAATGTTTCAATAGGATTTGCAATCTGCTGACTAAGCCTGGAGTTAATTTTTTTTAAAAAACGGTTTGCTAGTGGAAGAAAATTGAGCGGATCACTGAAGGTACTAAGTTAGGGGTTTTCACAATGCGGTCTGCATGAGATTTTGATAGGGTTTTATTGCAAACTAAGCCTTCCCCCATTCATAATAACAATTATGATCTAAACAAACTGAAATTAAGCGAACTATGCCTTTGTTAATTGTATGAAGCAAGCTAGTCAGCAGTTCTATCTACAACTCACACAGAGGCACACAGTGTGAATCTCCAGGGATCCTGAGACAGCGAAAAAGTACAAAACTCTCATTTTTGTACACAACGAAAGGGGCAGATTATTCATAATGGCTGGAGAATAGTTGTAGTAGTGATGGTTAATTACGACAAAATATAATTAAGTGAAATAAAATTTGTCCTAGGCTAAATCATTGTTTTTGAAATGGGGCTCCCAGCATGCCTCTCAGTGACTAAGCACGTAACCTTAAGTTTGAAAACAGTTTTACTGACAGAAAGCACTCCCATTTGTGCAAAATTGGGCACAAGTGATGGCACCACAGTAAAGAGAACTTTGCCGGAGCAAGGAAAGTATCCAAGGTCAAATGAAGATTAGCATAAATCACTGGATGCCCCCACGAGGAAGTTTGGAAATCCGCCCAGAGACAGAGAAAGCTTAGGTGTGTGGTGAGGTAAATCTAATCCAACCAATCAGAACTGATGATGTCTTCTGATGAGATTTGTTAAGTATTTAAACCTGCTGTGAGGACATGCAGGCTACGCTTGCTTTGTGGCTCTAATCCCAAACATTAGTTCTTGACTTCGGTAAGAAAATAAATTTTTAATATGTTCCTACTCACCTTTGTGATTATTGGCTAACTAATTCACACCAGGTGAAATGAGCCATCCAGGCTGAGCCAACGCAAGGGCAATAATGATGATCCCTCAGAAAAAAATAGAGGATTGGAGATTATTTTGCAATATTTTAACTAAAACTGCCGAATGAGAATTTGTGTAATGGGAGCAATGGTCTTGGGTGCAAAGAAGTACTTTCTGATAGCATTAAAACACTACTGTTTTAGTAGGGGTATGAAAATTTAGCTACAAAACTCTGAATCATCAGTAGGCAGAATTACAAATATAAAGAAAACTGCCTTTTGTTAGAAATGATACAAGACGTCCTCATCTGATGACCACAATTCAGCCCAAAATTTATGTCGCTAAGTGAAAAATTTCTTAAGTGAGTTTTGCCCCATTTTGCAACTTTTCTTGTCACATTTGTTAAGTGAATCACTGCAGTTGTTAAATTAGCAACATGGTTAAGTGAATCTGGTTTTCCCACTGACTTTGCTTGCCAGAAGATTGCAAAACATGATCCCGGGACACAGCAACTATCATAAATGTGAATCAGTTGTCAAGTATCTGAATGTGAATCACGTGACCATGGGGATGTGCAACGGCCGTAAGTGTGAAAAATGGTCATAAATCACTTTTTAGTGCTGTTGTAACTTTGAACAGTCACTAAGTGAACTGCTGTAAGTGGAGGTCTACCTGTATTGGCAACTGGACGCAAGCTATATTAATTTTCACCTACAAATATTGTATTATCTACTGTATAAAGTAAATTTGGTAAAGGTTTTCCATATAATAAGTGGTTGAGTATATTTGTATTATCTTTGTGTACCTTTCTTCATTCATTTATTTATTTATTTTATTGGACTTGTATGCCGCCCCTCTCTGCGAGGACTCAGGGCGGCTCACAATAAAAACAGCATGACAATAAATATATAAAAAACAATTAAATTTGACAAGCCCAATCAATAAAATAGTTAAAAATACGTTAAACCCCACCAGGAGGTCAGTCCAGCCCAGCCTGTTCAAATAGCCAAGTCTTCAGACCGCGGTGGAAGGAGCGAAGATCAGGGGCCAAACGGAGCTCCAAAGGAAGTTGATTCCACAAGGCGGGGGCTGCAACAGAGTAGGCCCTCCCCCGAGGCACTGCTAGCTGACATTGCCTAGCCGACGGTACCCTGAGGAGTCCCCATCTGTGCGCACGCACAGGGCGATCGGTATTTGATGTTGGCAGGAGACGGTCCCACAAGTACCCTGGACCCAAATCGTAAAGGACTTTGAATGTTAAAACCAACACCTTGAATCTCACCCAGAGGGCAACCGGCAACCAATGCAGCTCACGCAGGAGGGGTGTAACATGGGAGTATCAGGGAGCTCCCATCACAACCCGCGCAGCCACATTTGTGAGTTTGTAGGGATTTTTTAGAAATATTTTTATTTTTTAGAAAAAGTAAAAATTCCATATTGTTTAAAAAAACACCCCTACCCAAGTTTGTCATTTAGGTGATCCACATACTTGTTTACAATGTTTAACCGTATTATACAACTACTAATTATACAGTAGTTGTGAAAAAAAATATACAATATGAATGATCCTCATTCAAAATAGGAAAGCAAACTCTGTAATGAGCTGAAATTCTTTTGCAAATAAAGATCAACTCTTACATGGCATAGAAATTATAATTTTGTAATTTTATTGATTCTAAATTAATTCTGTAATTTTAAACAATATTTATTCAACTGGCAAGTCTGGCAACACATTTCAGTTTCTAAATCTTTCCCCCCTTTGTGTTGATATCTATATCAATAAGCAATTATTACTGCTTATTAATACTGGCTTAGGATGTCCTACATTTCCTGCAATAATTTGAGAGCAGACTTTTCAAATAACAATACTCAATGTTTATAAAGCACTGTGTATTGGAAATGCTTCACACATTTTATCTCATTATCACTGTAAGATTATCAGTACGCTGTAATATCTTGTCTTTAATTAGTTTCTACTACATGCAAAGAGCTTTTTTGGATTTAGTATAACCGTATCAGTTGTAAAAATGTTGAGTTGTCCAGGAACACCTAAGTCAGATTTCTCTGACATGAAATTTGTGGAAATCTAGTCCAAACTATCTAGATAGCACCAGACTTGGGAAAACAAAACTAAAAAGTTCAGAAAAAATAACCTTGTTTTAGTGCTCAAGGCATTAATCCCTGTGCTATAATTATTTGTACCAGATGAAAAAGTGGGAAAAGATATATTCAATCATCTCAGACTCCATCTATGAATTGAAGTGGGAATAGTCAAGATTTAGGTTTGGGAATTCAGTGAGATGAGGCTATATGAATTGCCAGCCAGCTTTCATAGCTGAGTGGTAGTAGAATTCTCATATCTAGGTGGAATTCTCTAAGTGAGAATGAGTGGAGTGTTGTTGATTTACAGAATTTAATTATGTACCTTGCTGTGCAGTACACGAAGTGGAGACCAATGGGATATTTATGGGTTTATATGTATGTCACAAGCATAATCCACTAGTTAAAAAGTATTATCATCTGAGCTCACTTCAAAAACTTGCTTCAATATAATTGAGCAAGCAGCAGATAGAGAAACATTGCTTTGTTCCCTTCAGTATAAATCTATGATCCATCCTCTAAGAAGAGAAGTATGAATGTGGAATGGTATCATTATACCAATTTGTGAACAATGCAACTTACACCTACACAATTCCACTTTTGATCACAGAAACCAGCAATAATAGAATTTTCATCTCTAAAGGCTTACGACATTGACGAAAAAAAGAACCTATCAAATTCAAACTATGCTAATCTATAGAATGAAGGAATAAACAATGCCTCTAAAGAAGCTAACAATCAGGGACAAGGGTTCTAATGCATTATATGGTTCTGTGGGAACAAGTTATGAATACTTCAAGAGAATGGATCAAACCTGTAAATTATCCTAATCCTAAAAAACAGTATCTAAAATTTGTAAGATTGCATTATCTGTCTAGTTCTTATTCCTCCCGTAATAATATTCAATTAGTCTGTAGTGTTCCAAATTTAGCTCCTGTGTTTTTTTAGAGTTCAGTTTAACTTAAAAATGTATACATCCAAGATATGTATGCATCCAAGTGATACAACTACTATGTCAAATACCACAATGAAGATCACCTACAGATCTCTCTACAATTTCCTAAAAGAGTACACTGCTGGGATACTATAGTTTACAAGTACTTCACTATAGCAACATAGGGAAGCCTAGGAGTTCCATAGGAAGGAAATAAATCGCTGGACCCATGGAGCATTCAACATACTATAGAAGAAATAGACAATCTTCCACACTGAGAGGAGAATACACCTAATTCCAAGATATGTGGCACCAAGCACATGTCTTGCCATAAGAAAATTGGATTTCAAGTTTTATCCTCAGTGGTATTCCAAAAGAAGTCCCTACAAAGTTGTCTTGCTTTTTCTTGCAATAGGTAATTGGATTCAACTCTTGGACTCAAATGATTTTAGTTTAAGCAAAATGTTTCCCTCAGTCAAGAATTAACATACATGCTGAAGACAAAGTAGCATAAATCTTACAGATAAATTGTACTGGTAAAAGAATTTAAGTTTCAAATAATTTTTTTTTGTCAGACAGGTTTAATGAAAAAAAGAAACCTTTCTAAAAATGTGATAGCCATGTTGCTTTGTTCCTGTGCTTGCTCAGATCAATGTCCTGTAGCAAAGTTACCAATTCTAGTCCAAGGGAGACATACATGCATCCTGCTTGAAAATTGCTAGTCACCTTCATTTTCTTCAGAAAGAAGAATTGCGAATTACTGTATGCTCTTTTAACAACACTATTTTTTCTCTCTAAAAATAAGTATTATCATACATTCTAATAATAGTTATGTGTAGCCTTATTTTTAAGTAATTTAAAAATTTATTGAAAGTTTTCAGAACAAAAAAAATACAAAAACAAGTCAGAGAAAACAAACCTACATGCTGCTATTTATAAAGAAATTCAGAAACAGTTGCATCAAAACTTTCCTGCAAATTCAAACATAAATATGTGCCTAGGATTTAAAATACTGTTAGCACACATCTTGACATAATCACCGTGAATTTCTTATTTGAAGCTACTAAATGCAGAATGATACAAGAAAAAATTGGTAGCACGACTTTTTTTGCATTCCTGTTTTAATTCACTGAACATCCAGGAAGGTATGACTAAGTGATAAGTAAGAATACACTAAGCCAAGATTTTTTTGCCATACAGAATTCTTCCTAAGAAGTCAAGAAAAACAAACCAAAAATGACTGCAATTGCTTTTTAGAAACATCCACTTAAATGATTTTACCTGCAAATAAATTTTACTTAGAATTGGATCGTTCATGCTTGACCAATATAACAGTTATTATATGGAAATATTGCAAAATATTTACTTGCAGAGGGAGGGAGAGAAAAAGAGAGGAGTCCTGTATCAAACAGATACCTTAATGATGAGTTTCCAGTTCAAGAATTGTCCACTCCCCATGTGGGGAAGAACAATCTTCTGAAGAAAAACTTGCCACTGTGAGACTTGCTGAAGAATCATCCAGTGGAGATATTAATTCAGTCCACTTACTGAAAGTGTCAAACTGTGCTTTACCCTGAGGTTGTGAAGTGTCTCGCGCCAGAAATAGTGTTTGGTTGATGAGATACTGTGCTAAGTTAAGGTCTTCGGGAACAGAATTTTTGATGTCCAAGTTTGATTCCTGGTCAGATAGCAATTGCCTGAGAAGAGTCCAATCCTGTTCGGCAAACTGTTGGTCTTCAAAATCCATATCTAGAAAATTCACTTCAGACTCCATGCTCTGCTCAAAAGCTTCTCCAACATCCATCTCGTATATTGGAGAAAGGGTTTTTGGAAGCCGATGCTCATACATGCAGGTTTGTGTCAATCTGTCACAATCATCTATGTCTCCTGAAATAATTCATAATACTACACATTGTAAAAATTGTACAAGTTTTGACTTTCTTTGTAGCGCTTCTGTACAGGTTACTTAATTCAGTGCAGGAGAACAATTACAACCAAATAAGTAGTAAGAAGAAAATGTAATTGCATACAAAGTTCACAAAAGATTGTAGCTTTTCAGTTATGTATTTTTAAAATTAATGAAACAAAATATGGCTTATACATAAAGTTACCATTGGCAGTTAACAATATACTGTACCTTCAGAATTAGAAAAAATTCTAATACAGAAAGAGGTAAGTCGTGTAAACCAACATTTAATGCACATGGATTTCTAAACCACTAAAGCTGCAACTTAAAATAGGAAGAAATAGAGTATAAGGAGGAAAGTGGAACAAAAGAAAAGAAGAAAGGAAAGAGAAGGAAGACATGTTCACCGAGAACAATGACTTCAGCCAAGTCATCTTCAAAGGTGACAAAAACAAATATTTCCCCTGCTCCCATAAGCTTATACTTAAAGTAGTATACTGTACATGCAAAGGATAGCTGCAAGCAAGAACAAGCAAGCAAACAAAAAGAAGAGTTACAACTTGATCAATTATATCATTCAGAACACAAATTGTTTTAAATGTTTTGATACACAGAAAAAAAAACATTCAGGTGCACTTCGTGTATTGGGATATTGAGCTGAATTCCTGTTTTAAGAAACATAAAACTAGACAAGAAGTTACCTAACTATATGAAGCAAGCATACATTTAGATGTATTTGTTGGTTTCTAAACCATAATCTTTCTCTTTCTTAAAAAATGTTCTCCTAACTAGCATAATTTAAGAATATCCTGAAAGTATTTCAGGTTGCAGACTAGCTTCCTCTGAAGTCAATGTTAAAGCCCCACTGATTACAACAGTACAAGACTAATCCCCAACTTTGTGCAAAACAGAAACTGTAGTAATCAATATATCTATTCAGCTTAACAATGCAGAACACTTTAAATTAACAAATTTATTGCACATCCCACTTTAATAGATTATATATATATATATGTATGTATGTATATTTATGAATCATATAGTTTTTCAAACAAATGGATATATGAGCTGCTAAAGTCCTTCTGGAAAAAAAAGAAGTTCAAGATAGAACTGCAGCCTCCTCTTTACTTTATCCAAGATAACATTACCAACTACCCACAGGAACTGCAAGCTACAACATATTCTTGACTATTCAGAATATGAATTTTATAGGAAGTCTGCATAAAATTCCCAAGGGATTTACTAGAATTTAAACTCAGTCCCAGCTCTAACTCTAATATTCCATTAATACTTAATATTTCAAGGAATTTAACAATCTTTTTTTTATTTCTGTACATTACCTGCAAGTAAAGCAGTGTCAGTGTATTCAGGGGATGCTGACTCTTTCATGTTACCTTCCGGAGCCAGGAAGTGACTCTTATAAGGATCTACAGCTTTTGTAGAGCTGATCTTCTGTAAGTCAGTATTATCACGTTGATGAAGATCCAAGTGACAAGGTCTTCCTTGAGCTTTTGTGTCATTGTCTAAAAGTTTATTGCACTGAAAGCCATTACTTCCTTCACACTTGACTTCTGTGGAAAGTTGGCTGTCCCCTATTTTCTCAGTTCTCTCCAGGAATGTTTGCTCTGTAACTGAAGTAACTGAAGTATCTTTTACGGTTTGATCACTGTCGTGAGGGTCTATAGAGGGCTTTTCGTTTTTGTGCATCTTTTCTTTGTCTTCTCCCTTACAATCCAGGAACCCATCCTCAATCTCCAGTGAATATCTTGAATAAAATGTTTTGTTGAGAGGCTCGTGGGAAACGCCATCAAACACATCGGAAGGTGTTGCAGCATCCAGAGTACACTGCAGAGGAGTATGAACCTCTGCACCATCATCAGATCCCAGTTCTTCACATTCATCCACCGAGAGTAACACGGAACGCTTAAAATTTTTAGTGGCAGAGAATTCTTGACTTTCAATATCATTTTCCGTTGCATCATCAAATGCTAGGTTCACTATCCCATGGAACTGCTGAACAGGAACCTCTGGTGGAGGCATTTTGTCAACGGCATTTTCATTTTCAGACTTTTCCTCCTCTGTCTCATCTGCCGAAGAAGAGACCTGATCAGCTTCTTGAGGAAATTGCGTGGCGGCAAAATTAGTATTACCACCACTGGATCCACTTTGTCTTTCTCCACCCTGACGCAACCACGTTGTTTCAGGCTTTTTTCTAGGGATTTCCTCATCACTCGTTGATATCACCCGGAAGTGCTCAGAGTTTTCTTTTTTCATTTTTACTTCTATTCTTAGACTTGTATCATACATTTTTAGTTCTTCAGGTGTACTTGTATCACTACTGCTTCTGCCAAGGAAATCATGGCATAGCATGGTACTGCATTTTGAAATTCCCCTTTCATTTGATCCCTCATCATCCTGAGATCCTCCTGCATCATAGTCTTCTGATCTGGGCTTGATATCATCCGATGATGTCGTTGCACTGCCAGTATCTGACTCAGGGCTTTCTTTTGGATCAAGCGCACTGGAACTTATATTCCACTGATCGGTAAATGGAGCTTCTGAATTTTCATGACTTTCTGGAGTTTCTGTAGTGTCTGTATCTTTAGACGAGGCTTTTTCTGCCACTTGCTCTACGTAAGATTTTGAAGCAGGCTCTGATTCCACTGTAGCCAACTGTGAGTCAGTCAAGGCAGACTTATCAGACAGTTCATCAGCACTTTCAGAATCTATCACAAAAGTTTTAAAAGTAGAGGATTTTTTATCTTCCTGTTCAGAGTTTGAACCATCAGATAGCCTGTGTGATGAGCCATTCACATGGCTAGTACCCTTTTCAGCTTCCAAGGCATCAAAATAGACAACTGATTTTTCTTGTACCAAATTGTTCTCATTTTTTGTTAAAGTTTCTAAGAAATTCTGGCAAGCAACAGACTCTGGAAGTGTTTTGCATTTTTCCATTTCATTTAAAGTCAAGTGTGTAGCATTTTGGTTAATGTTTCCACATACAATACTCTCATGACATTGAATAGGATGCAATTCAAAAGTACATTGCTCCATCTTTTTATTTATGGGAGATTTATCATCCTCATTTTTATGAATTTGTTTGGCTGCCTCATCGTGCTTCATTGACATGTTCCACTCTGAAACGCAAGGCGGCCCCAAATCTCTCTTGCAAGCCACTTCTTCAAAGGGAATATTTTTTCCCAAAATAGGTATATTCTGCCTTTGTAATTCAGGTAAAGATGTTCCACTGTCATTTTTGTCCTCTGGATTGAATTTGTGATTTCCACATGGCTGATCTTCCAAAGTAGGGTGTTCAAGTTTAAGATCTGAATTCATGTGCTCTTCCCCAAGTACGTTCTTTGGAAGTGATGATTCGCTTCTGGGAGGCTTCTGGCCTGATGGAAGCTTTAGAACAGTTTTCTGTTTTTGTTCCTTATTGTTTGTCATTTCAGTCTTCTTTGAATGAGTTTGGGTTTTGGTTGTTACTATTTTTGCAGTAGCTTTAACTGAGGTTGCTTGTGAAGATTTAGCTTTTTTCTTCAGTGAAGTTAGTGTCATATCTTGTGTCATACCATTCTCTTCATTCTGTTTTGGAGAAAGAGCAGCCTTAAGTGGATTTGACAAATCTCCCTGTAGACCTAAAAAGGCAACATATTAGACTTATGTTACATTACATTCAGCAAGTTTCTTATAAAGACAACCTATATATCAAAAGAACCAATAAATTATCCATGGGCGAAAACAGTAATATTTTATATTCCCCCTCCAAGAAAGGGGAAAAGAGACAAAGACCAGGAAAAAAAGATGTTCAAACAGACAAAGCAAATCAATATTACATATTCAAAAAAATTAGCAGGCACTGGATCAAAATATAGGTATGATTAATAATTATCTTTTTTGAGCAATATACACTATGCTTTATGAATCTTAATATAAAGATTCCAGTTGAAAAGCCACCAAGGGCTAAAAGCTATTGTTTCAATAGTTTCTTTATATCAGTATGTTTGTAAGAATAGAAAACAGACAGAGGGATCGATATGAGAAGGTAAACTATGCCAGATGATGTCTATACCAATGGGAACTCCTGGTCTAAATCATCTCACACCATGAGATGACCGGCAATGGCATTTTAGGGACAAAGGAGAGTAGGCAAAGGCAAAGGAGAGTGTATTTAAGACAGCAGGATATTGGGAGCAAGCTCCTTGGGGATCCAAGAGAAAAAAAAATGGAATTTGCTTTGGCCCAGCATTCTTGATTTGATTCCCAAATAATCTTTCAAAAAACCAAACCACTGAACAGATGTTTGAAATTAAATTAGTTGTCACATTAAAATACATTTTTTAAAAAGTATGTAAAAATACATAATTATTTTTACATGAATAGGTTTTTTTGTTAAAACTTGCTCTTATTTATTGGTTTCATCACCTCCTATGTGACAAAATATACATTCTTACAGACCTGAGAAAATACTACAACTGTATCCATAATTATTATGCTTTGCTGCATGGAATGCAGTTGTCATGGAATCACAATGCTAATTTTTAAAGAACATCCATTGTGTCACATAGCAACAATCTCCCCAATTTTTTTAATAGGTTCCAATACAATGGCTGCTACCTTGGAATGGATCCCCTTGGTTCTTAACTAAGAACTTTATGCTCACAAAATATACATTCAGTTGTTAGACCATTGTGAACAAAAATTCCAAAATAGAAAACATAGTCAAATCATAGTCAACTTAAATTTACCTTGGCTTTTTGTAGCATTAGCAATATTCTTTGTCTTCTGCTGAGGCACTGAACTGCCAGCATCATTTCCCCTTTTCTTCACAACTGCTTGTGGTATATGTTCATTGCTGCTTTTCCCAGGACATTTCTTTGTAACACTGAAATTATCAGACACTTTGTTTTATTTGCAAGTTTAAAGACCTGAATAAAGTTGGGAAATTGTATCCCTCCAATTATTGTCAAACTTTAGTCCCTAACCAAATGGCTGACTAAATTTTGAAAGAGCTCAGCAACCTTTAGATTTTTAAATGATAAATAAGAAAAGGAGTGCATAAATCTGCATTTAAAGAGAGGCTCCATGTAGCCATTAATTTTGTTCTCTAACTATATATAAAGAGAGTTATCTTTTATTTTTAGTTAAAACATGACTGAAACACATGGAATCAAATGAGCCTTGGTGGTGCAGGCTGTTAAATGCCTAGCACTTAGCTCCAGCTGCCTGCAATTACTGCAGGCTCGAATCCCACCAGGCTTAAGGTTGACTCAGCCTTCCATCTTCCCGGGGTAGGTAAATTGAGGACCCAAGATTGTTGGGGGCAATAAGCTGACTTTGTAAAAATGCCACTTAGTAATAAGCAGGCATATACAATGGAAGGAAGGCTATTGCTGAGCGCATTGGGTTGTGCTCCAAAAAATTGTAAGCTGCCCTGAGTCTCTGGAGAAGGGCGGCATATAAATATGAATTAAAAAAAAAACACGTTTCTACTAGGTAAACTTGATTTATTTTTATTAGGGATTTAAAATCCTAGCACATGAAAAACAAATAATGTCCTTTTTGACGCACCTGTTCGTTGGACTATTAGCCTCAAGGTCATTAACATGTTTTTTGGAAAGGGCTCCATTAGTCATCTTCGTACCAGATTTTATTTTTAAAGCTGTATAATAAATAATAAAAAACAGAATTCAGAAAGCAATGAACATTTGTCAGAAGTGTATATATTTTAACGAGTGTGTGTGTATGCAAGAGTTTGTATGTGTACATTCTGATTTATTTAATAAATGGATATAGCCATCCATGTCAAGATATGGAACTCTGGAGGACCATATAAATCTTGTATAAACATGTACAAACAAGCTTTAACCCTTTTCCTATTCATGTTACAAACACTGATTATCCAAAAATCCTTCAAGCACTGAAATTATTCCTATTCAATAATATCTAGTAATGATTAAGATTTTTTAAAAATCCTCTTATTCATTTGATTGATATACCAAGAAAAAAGTATTCTATCTCTCATCAAAAGTATGTTCATGTAGCTTTCAGTATGTTTGAAAGTGATTTCCTAAGAGCCCATCCATGTTTTCTATTGCCATTTTTCTTTTATATTTGTGAATTGAACATAAAAAACAATTGCGATAATTAAAACTTCTTTATAGAGTAATAAAAAAACAAAATATTTTAAGGTAATTTTCAGCTCTGCAGCAAATTAAGAGGGACTCTCTGATTACGGTATTACCTGACTGCTTTTTGCTCTCATCTGCTTTTTCCTCTTTGGGGTCATCTTTTTCAATGGACATCCGCAGATCTGGACTTGAATTGGTTGATTTGCTTAGAGTATCTGTGCTCATAAGAGAAGGAGATTCCTTTCCAATTGCCTTCTTCACAGGTTTTGCTTTGATTTGTACATTTGAGATTCCTGCAAATACTTTGGGGCGGGCACCTGTTGTTTTGCCTTCTTGGTTTTTTGACGTTTTGCTGCTTCCTGCATTTTTGTGCCCGCTAGAAGGTAATGGCCGGTCAGAATCTTGTTTGGCCAACAATGTTTCATTCTTAGCATTTCCATTATTTTCAACTTTGGGCTTTATAACAGCTCTAGCCTTTGGTGAAGGCATTTTCTCTCCTATTTTGGATTCCTTCATCAGCTTACAAACTGCTTTTTTACTGTCTTTCCCCTTTAAATCATCATGTTTCAAAGCTTTATTATTGCTGTTCCGATTGGTAGCTGAGGTGTGTCCAGACGCTCCTAATGCATCAGATTTCATTTTATCCTGATTAGCAGAGGGATCACCGCAAGAGTTTTCCTTTTTACTTGCTTCCCAAGCAGTCTGTTTTAGAGCACAAGTACCACCAAAGCATCGGTTTAACTGAAGGAGAGGACAGGAGAAAAATACAATAAATGATCAAGCATGGGAGGATCATTGTTATTTGCCATTAAAAAAATCATTTATACATTATAGCATGAATCTTAATTGTAGTATATTTTAAATTTTTGAAAAATTATGTATTGCTTTAATATGCAATGAATTTTGTTGCAGAAATTTACAATATGTAGTATTGTATATTATTATAACATATAAAAATTCATTCAGCCCAATTTTAAAATAAACTTTGACTACAAGAATACAACTAGTCAATCTTTCCATTAGACTTCTCAGTAGAAAACAGGTTCATAAACAGAAAGTAAATCCATATCAAGAATTCTGTCTTTAAATCTGGAGTCTTTTTTCAATGTTGAAACGCATTTTTCTTCTTCTGTCTCCCATGTTCAAAAGGAAGAACATGAGGTCCTCTGGATGCTGTTGAATTATAGATTCCAGCAGTTCCAGTTATCCTGTCTAATGATTAAATACTATGTGAGACTCTGTTCAACCACATTTGGAAGACACAAACTCGCCATCCCTGCTAGAAGAAACTATAAAGTAACTAGCTCGATACCCGTGCTTCGCTATGAAATTATATGGTCGGGCTTAGTTTTTGGGGAGGAAAATAAGGGGGGGAAATTGTGCCTCTGCCTACCAGCATCCATCGGTATTCATCTGGCTAGCGTCCTGTCAGTGTGTGAGAGAGTTGAGGGCTGTTTGGAAACTGAAACAGTATTTGCTGTGTGAGCAAGGAGACAGCAAGGAGCCTGGGCATGGCTTAGCCCAACTGTTCTGTACTAAAGCTGGTTGCTGCTGTGAAACTAAAACTGAAACGCCTCTCCTCTGCTTGTGTTTTGCATTTGGAATAGATTTCTTTTCAGGTGGGGAGGGGGAGTAGAACTCCTTACCATCAGAGTGTTTTAATAATAATATACGAAATACTAATGCTCTGATGGTCATTTTGAAAAATCCTTTCTTAGTGAGCACCTAGAAGCCAAGAGGAACATACGTGCCAAATTTCAAGTTTGTAGGCTTTACGGTTGTGGAGATTTTGTGATGATGCATGAGTGGTATTTCACTTTTATATATGTAGATTCCATGTGTAAAATGCAAAAGATCACTGAAGGGATACTAGTGCAGGAAAAGAGATGCAATAAATTACTGCTATCTGAGGCTGTGAGGTTGAATCTCAACACGTTGTGAAGGAACATTTCTCTGTACAGGGAAGTCAATAAATGTGCTTGTTAAAGTTACACAATAATTATATGAGCCTCAAAGCCATGCTCAACTCCCCAAATAATCACATATCATATTTGAAAAATGTACACAAATACTTATGTAGAGAAATGTGAATATCTTGTAAAATGTGAGAGCGTTTTTTTTTACCTGAGAACTACTGAATATGGGCTTTTTGGTAGGTTTTCTGTCATCTCCTTTGTCAACAGCAGCTGTATAAGAAAAGGACATCTTTTTTTAGGATATATTTAGAGAAAAGTGATGGAGGAAAACAAAGCTTTAAGAATATTATTCTTCAGCAGAACCATTAGGTAGGCAGCCCTGAAGGACACAGATACTGTACACTTTTTAAAGTGCAAATTAATAAGAAACAAGTCATTCCAAACCTGGAGATTACAACAATAAGAATAATAAATACCACCAAATGATAACATCTGCCTATGCTAGGTTCTTGGGAAGGATTTAATAGATGGATAAAAATGCCAAATCCAATCTAAACATCTGGCCGGTTGTATGACAAACAATAATGGATAATTATATTATTTTATAATCATTTTGAAATAGTTGATAAGAAAAAAAACCTAATTAGTGGGCATTGAAGTAACTGGAGACAGCAGAATAGAAGAGAAAGAACTGGAGAAAATCACAAAATAGAAAAATAATCACAAAATAGAAGTAGAATGACTAGCAAAATAAAACAAGAAGAGTTTTATTTTGCTAGTCATCAACATTGACAAAACCATCATCAGTCAATTGCAAAAGGCAGCTTTACTTGAAACAACTTATATCCTGCAACAATACCTCGAAAACTATTGAATAAATTCTGCCTATCCCAAGTTTTTGGGAAGGATTGAATAGGTAGATAAAAATGCCAGTCTAAACATCTTGTGCAACCAGCCATAATAATAAATAATCCTTTTGATTTTTACATCTTTTAATAACGTACATCCCTACTCTTTCCACATACAAACTTTATTGCATGTTGCCAACTTATTTCAGGTTATTAATTTAAAACAGAAAACTTTCTCTTGTATTGATACAGTAATATGCAATAATAATATCTATGCTTTTAAGCATAACTGAAAATGAAATACTTTTGCTAAGCAAGACCAGTCAGTATAATATATGAAATTTACAAATGGAAATCTTTGAGAAGGCACCCAAAATCAGAACTGATCAGAACTGACGAAGATTCTTGGATGAGAAGCAAAATGTCCTCAAAGAAGAAGGCCAGTTGCCTTTTCAAAAAAAAAAAAGCACCTTTAAGACAACCATGACTGGGATGACTGAGAATGTCCACAGATATTACACAAATTAAATTTCTGCAATGCTACAGCTTTCGTAACTTATACTAGAAAAATGCGGACTGAGGAATATACTTTATATATAACATCCTTTGCCAAAATCCAATTTTTATCTATCCCAAAGAATTCTACAAAGCATACAGTTCTACCAATCTATTTATCAATGCCTGCAACTATTACTTATATATTTTATGAATATAAAACCTGTAAGAGTCAACTGCATTCCCACCCTGCAGTGAACCTCTGGTTTCCTAAGAGAAGGCATGAGGCTGAAAATGGCACCTGGGTGGCTTTTTTATTTTCTTAAGGGAGTAAGAGTGAATGTTGTATATGCTGCATAAAATATAAATTAAAAAAACATGTTCCAGTGGGAACCAATACCAGGCACCGAGTAGGGTTGAAAGCAGCATTTAAGCTTCCTAGCCTAATCTTTTTTAATATACGGGCACTGGAAAGGAATCTGAAGTAATCTCTAAATGGTATATTTTTAAATTGCATGCTTCTTTAAAAGTTTATGTAGCCATTCAAATAGCTCACATAGAAAAGTAGCTCCTGCTCTGATCGTACAAAGCAGGCATGCAATTACACAAAATGGAATATTTTTTTAAAAATTTCTCTGGATATTGTAACCAACCTGCAGTAATTAATGCTATAAATCAACTGGATAGTTATCACAGCTGCAATTTAGGTTTCCCAAATTTATCACAGTATACTCTAATTATTCATATCGGGTGAAAATAGGAATTATGGTCAAAATTTATGCATGGGTTTATATGTAGATATTATAAAACATTATTTAGAATGACATCATCTAACAACCCAATAAAATTACATTTTTGGGCATGACGGATCTGATTTTGATTTCCAGAAAAAAAAGCTTAACACACAAAGCTCGTAAATAACACTTTAAAATGCAGGATATTGTGATAAGAATCACAAAAAAATGATTCCTTTATATTATATTGCCATTTTACGTTTTGCAACTGAAATTCTTTACAAGAAGCTATAATCCTGAGCATGTATCTGCTTCACCATGCTAAAGAAATTACGTGACAACAGCAAAAATATTCAGGGATGCCCTGAAGCCATTTTCAATTATTTCATCTGCAAGATTTTATTCTATACATTTGAAAACAAAGGCTGGGAGAGGGGGGGGGTAGGAGAGAGAAGCAGGAGGAGAGCAGACCAAGACTTCTTTTGTTTAGCTTCAAATTGTGCTGCTTAAATGTTTAAAGGCCACTCTGCAGCTTCTTTGATGAATCTTCTGGAGCAGTCAGACAGAATCATAGCATCATATTAATCATGAATTCAATGGACCCTTCATTTTAGACACAAATGAGATTGGCTGCTAAGCAAGACATGGAACACACACTAAACCCCTGCCCCTCCCCCCAACTACTCCAATCATGAAATAAATGTATAAAATTCTATAATTCCTATGTGCTTAACCATACTAAAGAATTACTTTTAATCATTCTAAACACAAAGAAAGACATCCTACCTATTTATAAGGCTTCCATATAGCTGCATAATAACGTTCGTTCACAATAGGGAGGTGCAATCAGCTTGGCTTCCATACTTGAAGCTGTCTGTTTATTTTTCACAATCCTTACATAATAATCGGGAAGCAGAAGGCTCATCAACATGTCCTTCCAGCTAACGTTAATTACCAGCTCCCATGACTTCTCTATAATAATGGCTCAGCTGTCATGCAAAGCGCTCAGCCCCAGCTATAGCTTGCCTACCTGCTTGTATTCGCTCCTGATCAGCTGCCTTGAGCAGTTTCCAGCCCTCTGTATGTCGAACGGCAAAAAATGACTGGAGCAGAAAGATCCACAGTTTATCACGCAGAGCCTGGATCCTGCACAGAAACCCCTATGCTCAAATAAGAAGGGCAAAAAAAAATCAGTAGCTGGAAAAAAACCTTATTGTCATAGCAACCAGTCATTACTCCCTATAGAAGGTACTTGCGCCTTCAACTGAACTAGCTTAGATATTAATTGCTTAGCAATCACTTAGATATTACGATTGCTGAACAGATGTCGAGCTTTGCAGAGGCCAATTGTCCTGCATCATATTTTTGCTCTACTTGAAGCCAAGCCACTCCCACAGATGCTGTAGCTCAAAAAATATCAAACCTACCTACTTCTCTCTCCCCCCCACACTTCCAATTTTACACATAAATCTCTTTATGGCTTTCTACCCTTGGCTTTGTCACTACAAGGTCAAATCCTCTAGGGCCCAATAAAGCATCTGGTTAAATTTTCATTCCTGCTAAATACAACAGAAGAACTCTGCAACAGTATGGAGCAATAATATGTGTGTGTGTGTGTGTGTGTGTGTACAAAATTATTATCTATTTTAAAATATGCCACATGTCTAGTAGGCGTCCAGTCTTGAAAAAGACTCAAACCGCAAAAATATGGTAATTTCATAAAGGCAATAAAGTTTGGTAAAAATATATTTTTCCGTAGAAAGCCCCTAAGAATCTTCGTTTCCACTGCTAAAAATAGTTATCACAAATATTCAGTTTCCAGAATATAAAACCTAGTGAATGAGCAATTCGCTAAATAATAATTATTTATTTTTTATATTGCTGATTGCTCTTCAGGGATAAAAGCAGTGCCATCATTAGAATATGATTTAATAGAAAGAAAGGCTCCCACTGGCCTGATCAATGCCTTATTTAATCTGCTATTATCTATTTGGACTATGAGTCTCAATTCTAACTTTATAGCATATCCATTGAGTTATTGATGGATTAAATCTTTTGCCTTCACATTTTGAAGCTGCATAGCACAGAGCCTTTTTACACATACATTTAAAGAGATTACAGCAAAAGGGGAGGCAGGATGAAAACATCAATTCCTCCGATTTAGAGAGAATTAATCCCATTTTATATACAAAAAGCACATGAAGACAGATGTATAAGCAAGCCTGCTTAAATCCGAATGCAAGCACTAATGATTTCAGCTATCTTCAGGAATATATTTAGGATCATGAGTTTAAGCAGCAAAAGAGGCTCTTCTATCCTACAAATTCCAATTGTTAGGGACAGCCAGATGATTTTTCATTGTATTCGGTAATTAAAATTGGGTTTGGAAGCACATCAGTATTAGTTTTAACTTTTAATGCTTCTAAGAGTTTTGAGCTCATCAGTTTCCTTTTAAACATCCCACCCTTATTCTTTTCAATGTGATAGCTCTTCCAAAAGGGTCAGGCTAAAGAGCAATCATAGCATTGTGAAGATGAAGCATGGAGAAACAAAGAGTGAAGAAGGAGAATTAAGAAAAAAGCAACAAATGAGGAGAACTGAAGAACTACAGAGAAGAATGGTTGGACAGCACAATCTGGAACAGGGGTGTCAAACTCAAGGCCTGCGGGCCGAATCCATCCTGCAGGATGCTTAGATCTGGCCCATGGGGCCGCCCTGGAAACAGCGAAGGACCACCCCATGGTGCCTCTGTCAGTGAAAACAGAGCTTGGGAGGGCTACACACAGCCCTCCTGAGCTCTGTTTCTGCTGGCAGAGGGTTGCAGGAGGCCAGGGCAGCTGAAAACGAAGCTCGGGAGCCCATTTTCACTGGCAGAGGGTTGTAGGAGGCTGGTGCAGAAAACGGAGCTCAGTAGTCTGTTTTCACTGGCAAAGTGCTCAGGCTGCCACAGGCACCCCGATACGAATGTTATCAACCTGGCCACACTACCCTGGCCATGCCCATCCTGGCCCCCCAAGGTCAAACACAACCCTCATACCCTCTTATCCCTCTCAGTTCTATTAATCCTGAAGTTGTTCTTTCCATTGATGGCCATCTAACAAAACTACTCATTGACACTGGAGCCGCACGCTCCACTTTACAAGCCGTGGACTTTCCTTACGTGCAACCATCCCAGCAGGTCATTAATCGAGGAGAGGAGAGGAGGGAGGAGGGAGGAGGGAGGAGAGAGAGAGAGAGAGAGAGAGGGAGGGAGGAGGGGGAGAGGGAGGGTGGTGAGAGAGTGGGGTGGGGCCTTCTCTACAATGACTCCATGCCTTTGATACACATGTTTATCTGCAAGGTCTTTCATTGCAAACTTTCAATATAACTTTTATCCTTGACGTTTTATAGAGTTGCGATGGTATTTGAATTTGATATTATTTAATTAGTTGTTTTAACTGCTAGCATTTTAGAGCTGTATCATGATTATTTTATATCACCTATTCATGCTGTGCATCACTTTGGTACAATTTCTGCTCTTAAAGTTTGGCTTGAAAGATTCTAATAAAAAAACCTGAAATCATGTTTCTGTAAATTTTTAAAACCTACCATCTCATTCACATTTGAAGAACTTAGCAAAGCATCCACTGCTATAAGAAGGCAACAGCTATTTTCAATAGTAACTTCTTTTTTGACTGCTTCAAGCACTTGATCAAGAAGATCAGGTTTGCTGCTCATGGCCTGAGCCTGGAAAATATGATCAGAAAAACCAGATCAGCTGAAACCAAAACCGAACAATGCAATTTGTTGGGAGAATCTAAAAAGAGGACACGTGTGGGACATGTGCCTGTGTTTATGTGTGTGGATCCTTTGTATGCTAGTTCTTCACACAAACACTAATATGCTAGAATACATGGGCCAGGCTTAACTTATATACTTGTATCTTACTCTGGCAAACTCTCCTTGATTATTTCCATTCTTTTTATTTATTGATTTATTAAGTTTGTTTGATGCCCATCTCACCATAAGACGTCTCTGGGAGGCTTACAACATTAAAATGAAACCATAAATATATGAATAAATATATAAAATCACATTAAAATTACAATAGGATACAAGTTCTTATTTCATTGTTGTGTTAATCTGATGACAGATGACTAATAAAACACTCTTAGGAACATGTATTTGGAATTAATTACACCAAACTAAAAAAAGAGTTATTCTCAATAAACTTTATAATAAAATTGAGAATATCTCATATACAAGATGAAATAAATAAATTAGTCGTGTATAAATAATAATTGATAAATATATAAGAATGTTTTATATTGATAATATGAGAATCTTTTTTATAAATTGTGAGTGATGACTATGAAAGGATAACACAAAGGATCTGTAACCAACTGACACACTGTATGTATATAAAATGGAAGATGGTTTTTATGTTTTTATGTTTTGTTTGTATGTTTGTCTTAAAATAAAAACTTTTTTTTTTTAAAAAAGACTTATTCTCAGATAAGTGAATACAGAATTGCAGCCTAAATATTGTATCCCTGCGTTAGTCTGGCAGAAGTAATACACACTTTTTGCTTTCTTCCTATCTATTGCCACATAAAAAATAAGTAGAATCTCATATTGAAAAAATCAAATGACTGTTCTACTTAACATGATATTGTTTACTGCAACTGCTAATACTGTAACTCTTGAAGCAGCCTTCCCCAATGATGCCCTTATGGCCATTATGGGAATTACTGTTCCACAGTTCTGGAAGGCATCAGATTAGGGAAGATTTCTCTGGAGAGTAATTGCTATGTTTTAAGCTAGCAGGCTTCCTGGGGCAACTTGTTGGCAATAAACAATGTGCCGTAAAAAATGGGAAAGTGCGATTGTCTCATAATATAGTCTTATGAAAGTTACAAAAACCTGGAAAAGTACAATTTTTACCAACATATCTCTATCAATATAACAATGTGTCCACATTTCTTTTTAGGGCATCATTACATGGAATATTTGCCCTAATTGGGAAAGTGTACCTGTCAAACATGAACAGGCAAGAAGTGGTCCATGGCAATGTTTTTCAATCTTTGCTACTTTAAGATGTGTGGACTTCAACTCCCAGAATTCCCCCACTATTCTTCGTAATGCTACTATAATTTTTAGGTGTATTTTACCTGTAAGAGAGCTAAAAAGCTTTGACTCTGTATTATTTCTGGAAAATTGGACACCATAAATGCCATACACTCTTCCTGCAGTCTAAATGCCAATGTTCGAGCTGTTTCAGTCCACTTCACTTGGGGAAGACTATTAAGTAGCCTGTTGGTTTCCATCAAAAGATGGGCTGCATTCTGTGCGCTCTTAAAAGAAAAAAAAGTACACATATTCTGAGCAAAAATTTGACACATTTCTGTATGTACACATATCATTAGCAAATTAATTCTTTTCACTTTAATTATAGGTAAATGCAAGAAGTCAGGGATATGCAACAAACATTAGATTGTATAGTCTAATGAGGTTTATGACTCTGAAAATTAGTGTATCAAATCCAGGATAATTCTGTTTGACAGGGAAAACAAACTGAACAATTAAAAAAAGATAAGATAGTGGGTACTGTGTGGATTTTTCTAAGGGATGTTTATTCAAAGAAGTGAAAAACGCAGTGTGCAGGAATGTGTTTCTGCTCACTTTTGATTGTACAGAAGTGGAAAATGTCTGTATGAATGAGACTGATATATTGAAGAAGGGTGCCTGCTAAAACAAGAAAAGAGAGAGAAAGGTAGAAAGTATAAAAATGAGTATGGAATGAATGCAGACTGAATGGAAGAATAAGTGGCCAGTATTAAAACGTGGATTGGGGTGATTTGGTTATTTACTTTAGACAAAATGAATTAGGATAAATTGGAAACAAATAAAGGAAAGAAGAATGGCAAAGTTGAGAAGAAAGAGAAGACTAACAAAAATCAAAAAATGGATGGAGTGGTTGAGAGAGGTGGCAAATTTAAAGAACAAAGTAAAATATAAATTGGTGTACAGAGTTTTGGAAACAAGGATAATCTGGAAGATAGAAAGGAAGGAAGAAGTATAGTGGCTGGAATTAGTATAATCCAAATTTTTATTTATTTATTTTATTTATATTCCACCTTTATTGTTTTAACAAGTAACTCCAGGCAGCGAACATATCCAATATCTTCCTCCTCCTATTTTCCCCACAACAACAACCTTGTGAGGTAAGTTGGGCTGAAAAAGATGGACCAGCCCAAAGTCATCCAGCTGGCTTTATGGTTAAGATGGCACTAGAACTCATGGGGGTCAGCTTTCTAGCCTGGTGCCTTAACCACTAGACTATTTATTTATTTATTATTTGGTCTTATATGCCGCCCTCTCTCCCGAGGGACTCAGGGCGGCTCACATAAAAACAACCATACAAATTACAAAAGTTAAAAAAGAATTAAACCAAATTCGACCAAATAATCATTAAAACCTATTAACAAACATTTAAAATATTAAAACAATCCCCCCTCAGTCCACGCCGGCCTGTTCGAATAACCAAGTCTTTAGGCCGCGGCAAAAGGAGAGAAGGTCGGGGCCAGTCGCAGCTCCAGGGGAAGCTGGTTCCACAAAGTGGGCACCCCCACAGAGGAGGCCCTCCCCCTAGGGACTGCCAGCCAACATTGTCTAGCCAACGGTACCCCAAAGAAGCCCTGTCTGTGGGCATGCACCGGGCGATTGGTATTCGATGCTGACTAGACTGAATCTATTTAGATTTTCTTTCTTTTCTAGAATCAATTGTATTGTTTCCTCATTTTCTTGGCAGCCTCTTTGACATGTTGCATCCTAGTCCATTAGGATGTAGAAATAACCAAAATGTTTCCAGTCATTACACTGTAGCCCTCAACTTCCAACCATTTGTTTAGTGATCATTCAAAATTACAAACAGCACTGAAAAAAGTGACCAATGACCATTTTTCAGACTTATAACCGTTGCAGCATCCCCATGGTTCCATGATCAAAATTTGGGATGCTGGCCTTTATTTATGATGGTTGCAGTGTCCCAAGGTCATGTGATTGCTTTTTGCAACCCTCTGGCAAGCAATGTCAATGTGGAAGCCAGATTTACTTAACAATCATGTTACTAACTTAACAACTGCAGTGCTTCACTTAACAACTGTAGTAAGAAAGGTTGTAAAATGGGGCAAAGCTCAAACTGTGGTTGTACGTCAAGCAATACCTGTATAAAAAGCAATGGATCAAGGGATTAAGATAAATTTTATTTACAGATATGGACCACTCTACGTGTAGATGGAGTTTATTGTGAAATTTGGCAGGTTCAAAAAGCAAGTATGCCCATGGGGGAAAAGAATCTTGTTTCTCCAATGCCTTTTAGCAGATGCAACAGAACTGTAAAATTTGAAATAGTGAATGATACTGATTTGTTCACTAGATTTCAGTTTTGAGATAACAGTCAATTATTTCAGTTTGAAGTAGAAAGGAAATGTATGTCATCAAAATAAATCAAATGATTCCATAAATTCAGTCCCATTTCCCAAGAAACAAAATAATAATGTCAATTAATAAGAATAATTCAAAACTGACACAAACTTACCAAAGAATCAATCAATGTAGTAAGGCAATTATTCTGAAGCTCAGAAGATAAATTAGCAAAGTTCTTTTCTGACCAACATCTTGCAAAAGTTTTGTACCAGCCACCTGGTTAAAGGAAATGTCTTATTTAAATAAATCCATCAAACAGATTTAATAAGAAATGCATCTCTGTTGGCATAAGCAATCAATAGCAAGGCGTGTTTACATATTGCATCAAAATATAAGTAGCTTTCAAAAATTGTAACCCTATCCTGTTAAGATGACTTTAAGATTAAGCTGTGAAAATGGAAATCCATCAAACTTATCCCACTTACTTCATGCATGCATCATAAAGGTGCTCTGCTCTTGTTGAATGGGCTATAGCCAGACACTCTAAAACAGGTTGATGCTTCCCGGGCACAGGCTACAATTGTTAGAATATAAGATAAATTATTATCATTTAATATTTTCAACAATTCACAAACTAAAATTTCCAACAGAAAATTCATTGTTGCTGAAAGTATTCATTTGTTAGATTTTTTTATCCCTTACCTTTATTACTTTAAAAGTAACTTAAGGCGGTGAAGATGTCTAATATGTCTGCCTCCTATTTCCCCACAACAACAACTCTGTGAGGAGGGTTGGGCTGAGTGTGAGAAACTGGCCCAAAGGTCACCCACCCAACTTTCATGCCTATGGAGGGACTAGAACCCGCAAACACCTGGTTTCTAGGTCATCACCTTGACCACTACACTAAGCTGACTCTCATGTATCATTCATGTCTATATTCCAGTGGAGTCAACGTTATGCAATTCTTTCTGCATCCTTATCTGCAGCTTCATCTAAAGCAAATATTATCAAACTTTCCACTTTCCACATAAATGTATTTAAGTATATCCTGCAAGGTATCTCTCACAAAACCTCTGTGTACTATAGAAGATTCTAATGTAGTTCAGAGAGTCCTGGTTTTACAACCACTAGTTTGAAGTTGGACAAATGACACTTATGACCAGTGGTGTATTAACCATTAAGCAGACTAAGCATGTGCTTAGGCTTCATTTGTACAGTATGTACAAAGGAAGGGGGCACCAAGATTTATCAGTGCTTAGGGCACCAGTGAGCCTTAATTCGTCACTGCTTACAACTGTTCCTTAAAATCCTAGCTGTCTTAGCAGACCTGTGGCTATACAATTGCAATCTGAGTGCTTGGTTTAGGTTTAGGTTTAGGTTTAATGGGATTTATATGCCCCCTATCTCCCAAAGGACTCAGGGTGGCTCACAACAGTAAAAAACACAGTACAAAAATTTAAAATTATTAAAAAATTATTAAATAACAATCCCAACAATTATCTAAAATCAACAACGACCAATGTACTCTAAAAAACCAATAAAAAACCCACCCCCCTCAGCCCAGGCCGGCCTGTTGGAAGAACCATGTCTTCAGGTTGCGATGGAAGGATCGAAGGTCAGGGGCCATCCGCAGCTCCAAGGGCAACTGATTCCACAGGGTGGGCGCTCCCACAGAGAAGGCCCTCCCCCTGGGGATCGCCAGCCGACACTGTCTGGCCGACAGCACCCCAAGGAGGCCCTGTCTGTGGAAGCGCACAGGATGCTGGGCAGTCGTTACTGGCAGTAGATGTTCCTGCAAATACTCTGGCCCTAAGCCATGTAGGGCTTTATAGGTGATTACCAGCACCTTGAATCTCACCCGGAGGGCAACTGGCAACCAATGCAGTTCACGCAGGAGGGGTGTAATATGGGAGTATCAGGATACTCCCATCACAACCCGCACGGTGGGATACTCCCATCACAACCTGCTTGGCACTCAGCTTGTACTTATGATGGCTGTAGCATCCTAAACTCATTTGCGACTTTCCCTGCTGGCTTCCCACAAGCAAAGTCAATGGGGAAGCCAGACAGAAGGATCGCAAGTTGCTCCAATAAGGCACTTGCAAACTCCCTCCCACAGCAGCAGCCACCCCCCACCCAGCCCCTACCATGCTTGCACTGTACTAACTACCCATGTACCATCCCATTTGGCAGCGGCCGCCCCAACTCTTCTTCACACCACATTCTCAAAATGTTACACACTGTAATGTAACTTAACAGTTGGATGAAAAATTCTTTGCAATGACCATTTATTTAAAACAGTTTATCTCCTTATTCAATATTGCTTAAGGCAATTCTAATTCAAATAATGAAATGTTTCTGCTTTATTCCCATCAGTAAAATATTTGATTTACCTCTTACCAACACAGTATCAAGATAAACAGATAAATTAAATAGATAAATTAAATACCTTTTGAAAGAAGTTGCAGTAGTCTCTTTTCAGAATGTATATAGCTATTTCTCTTAAACCGTCTAATCCATACATATCTGCAATGCTTAGTATACATCTAAAGTAAAAGCAATAATGAAAATTAACCATTAAATCTTCATAACATAGTCACTGGAAGCCCATAATGGAATTGTTCCAGAATAGTTTACATCTAGGCAAGTATAATATGGTAATACTTCCAGGCAAGCATAATTCACTCTCATTTTTGAAAGCCCAGTAAAGTAACATTTGTAAGAGAAGTTCTATTTTAACAAACTGTGAAAATAATTTTTGCAATTAATAATTCAAATTAATAATTCATGTTGCAAACATGAAGTGACAAGTCTTGAGACCTTACATACAAAAGCAACTGTGCTGCAATATGCATGGAAATGTAACTAAAAATTCACACCATATTTATTCATCTATAGTTTTGTATTTTAAAAGGTAATACGTTTTAAAAACTAATCCAGAGTGCTTCTTCTTTTTTATTTCACATTGGATGCCATTCTGTAGAAGCCAGTTTGAATTACTTGAACAAGGTTGCTAATATACCTTGCTTTTGGAAATAAAATTAAACAATGTTAAGAAGTTAAAAATCCTTGCTATATTGGTAAAGATTATAAAGATTATAAACTATTAAATCATATTGTCTTTAATGAACCATATAAAAGAAAGCCAGAATTCAGAAGAAAGTTATTGATTCCCAGGCAGATGAAAACAATTCAGTTTCAGCATCCTATTTGTCACAATCACACAACATTTGGCTAAGGCATGTCTACAAGAAGAACATGATGACAATAACTGCCCTCCTCCAAGCAACCAGTATTTAAAAATGCAGTAATATTACACAGATTTTACTATTTTCAATTTGAACCTTATTTCTCATATTTATTGAAGTATTATGTTCTAGTTTTCTGAAGATTGCAAATAGGCTGGACTAGTTTATCCCTAACATACAGGTAGTCCTCAACTTATAACAGTTCGCTTAGTGACAGTTCAAAGTTACGACAATGAAAAAAGTGACTCGTGACCATTTGTCACACACTGATGACCTTTGCAGCATCCCCATGGTCACATGACTTACATTTGGATGCTTGACAACTGGCTCACATTTACGATAGTGTCAGGGTCCTGCAGTCATGAGATCCCTTTTGCAACCTCCTGACAAGTAAAGTCAATGGGGAAACCAGATTCACTTAACAACCATGTTGTAATTTAAGAACTGCAGTGATTCACTTAATTAATGTGGCAAGAAAGGGCATAAAACAGGGCAAAATTCACTTAACTTCTCATTTAGCAACATACATTTTGGGCTCAATTGTGGTCATAAGTAGAGGATTACCTGTATTTAGAGTTTATCTTCCCATAGGTCTAGTTAAAATCTAGTTAAAATCCTCTCTGGCCTGGTGTAGTCCTTATCTTTCTTCTATTTAATCACCTTTTTTTATTGAAACAATCACTTTATCCCAGAGTAGAAAACTTAATGCTTCCACATGATCAGAGTATACTTCCTACAATTGTTTGTTACTGACTAAAATGGCTGGCGCTAATAGGATTTGAAATATAAAATCTTTGAAGAATACCAGGTTGCTTAGCCTATTTAGTCCTTCCTATTACCAAAGCAAGACTTCAATATTTCAGAGTAAGGTTAAGCACTGGGATTTATTATTAAATACAGTTCCTTAATTAGATTGAAGCTGGTTACAGCAAAGTCTGGTTAAGAGAGACAGCAGTCAGCTTAGCTATTTAATTGTAGTTTATCACTGATATTAGATTTCACACAGATTAAAATTAGGGAAAATTCACCCTTGAGATGGGATATCAGAGAGTTTATGAAGGAATCATACAATCATATATTCTGCTTAAAGTTCCTTACCTAGTAGCTAGGATCTGGAAGTAAGGATTCAGCAAATTGCTGCAATAAATTGAAACATTTTCTATCTGTATCATAACTACTTAGCATATGAATACTAAGAATAATTATCTCAAAAACACAAATGCTATTATTCTTGTGCTAAAATACAGATTACATTGCAAGCTTAATCATATCTGGCACTATTATAACTTCATTTCTGGTTTTAAGATGCTACTTCTATTTAAATACAGTTTGTTAAAGAGTTAGGAAATAGGCATGGAATATTATTAAAAACAACAGGACTTGACACATACCCAGCATTTACATTTTTAGGGAACTCCAGAACTGCTCCATAGATAAAATGCAGAATGACAGTCATTTCTGCATGACTTATGCTGTAAAACCAGAAGAAAAAATTAGTTACACAAATGAGAATCTGAAGACTATAATAGAGTCTTCACATTTTGTACATCTCATTTAACTAATCAAAAACTAGCAACCTAATCATATTATTCGAGAACCATTATGACGCTTAAGATTAAAGGGGTAAGGAGAGATCAAGTTCTTTTCTAAGTCTAACCTTAGCCAGTGATTTTGAGCCATTCTCCCTCAGCCTTCTTCCCTGAGTTACTGTTGGTTAAGGAATGATAAGCAGAAAACAAATGTACTAAAATAATTTTTATGATGCAAATCTACTTTAGGATAAAACCCCATCACTAAAATTTTACATAAGGTTGTTTCTCAAACTGCCAAAAGATCTCTATTTTGAAAAACTATCCCTAGACTAAAACTCTGATTTCTTCTGAATAGGGTAGATGACCTTCAAGAGTCAAGGAAGTGCTATCAGAATTTTATGCTCATGCGGTTCAGCTGTTCATCTCTTGAACAAAAGAGATTTGTGCTCCTTCTGAAGTATCTGGAACGGAATCTTATACTTTTCCTACATGTGTAAAATGTCTTGTGAAGATTTTTCCAGAAGCTCACAGGAAGAGAAACACAATCAGCTGATACAGATGGATGACAGTATATCATGTTTTGGTCTATGAGAAACCTCCCAGGAGTTTCATGGTTGTGCATGGCCCCTTCCCCATGCATATAATGATTCTGGGATTTGATTGGCACACTTGTATTTCACCGTTGTCTTCAGTGGGAAGACAGGTGGGTTTCTTATATCAAACTGATCTGAATTGATTCTGATTTAAGGTATGGTATGACTCTCCCTACAGTAGTGTGTAAAATGTTTGTGTAGTATAAAACCAGTTAGTTACAGCTCATTCAGCAAAGCAGATTATATTACAGCACATCATAACATGAGATCTGAACCAGATATTAATTCATGACTCTTGGGCCCTTGTTTAAATTATTGCAAAGTAACCCCATTTAGATCTTCCCTCCTTCCATCTCTTTATGATGCATTTCAGGAAAACTTTGGGGTCAGCATACTTCTGCCATGGCTATTCACAAATCGTCCTGCATCCTTTTAGAAGAACCCCTTCTAGATTCTCCTAGTTCCCCCCTTCTATTCAAGATTCAGTTGAGATTCTGCAAATTACTCCTGCTTTTTAAAGGTACAGCTCCCATAATAATAAAAAACTTCCATAATAAAAACCTGTAACACATGGCTATTTCAAACATTAAATCTGAGCTTCTAGAGAAAGGGGGAAAATCTTTATTTTTACTTAAATAGCAAAACCAACACAGTTGTCTGATTGTATATGGAAACAGAAGATAGCAATAAAAACAGCCAAAAGAAGCAGCATGCCTGCCTTGACAGCTGGTCTCTTAAATATCATTTTCATTATTTTGGGATGAGCCATATGTACTCTGCTCTCAAGTGTTTATCAAAATTACACAAAAATTTGCAATGAGCGGGGTTACATGAAACCAGCCACTGCTACTGTAGCAGCAGCGCAGGCAAACTTTTGATATCCTCACAGTTACATCCAATAAATCCCTCACATAAGGTGGCCAGTTTTGTGGAATATATTTTTTCCACAGACTGGGAGGGGGAGGAACGTGCAACCTAGATTCCTCACATGTGCAGTTTAGAGAAGGGTTCATGCTTTTATAAGAATCTAATGCCTGATGATCTGAGATAAAACTGAGGCAGTGATTCTAGCACTGGGGAACAGCTGCAAATACAGATAAAGCTTTGCTCGCTCACTCACTGCTCACTCCAGCTGTGTGGCCTGGTTCTTAACAGGCCACAGATTGGTACCAGTCCATGGCTTGGGCATTGGGAACCCCTGCTATGGACAATTTAAACTCCACTTACTCAAATGGAGTTTTTTGAACTAAAAACCTATGTAGGATGGCAACCTTACATAGGCATAAAATTCTAAAAGCAACTCTGATTTCCCATTCCTAATCCATCACCTAACCATTCTTCACACGACCCCATGCAGTTCTGCAAAACTGGCCAAGCTCATTGCTCTAAACCAGGAGTGTCAAACTGGCGGCCCGCAGGGCAGACGCATCAAGCACAGGTCACACCCACCCCGGCTCCGCAAATGCAAAATAAAAAATAAAAATGTCACAGTGCGTCACGTGGCACGATCGAGTTTGACACCCGTGCTCTAAGCCATCACACAGTACGATTCAGTGTGTGAATCTAGCCAGCTGTGGTTTATTCAAACATGATGGTTAAGCAAACCACCAGAATTGAAACCAGGAGAGTCTTGACACTCATTAATAGACAAATATTGCTGCATCTGCCATTGGAACAAAGAACAATGAAAACAAAGATGCAATTGCAGTTAAATGCCAAGCAGACTGCAATCTAGCACAGCATGCTATTTTTAGTTTTTTTAGGCACCAGTTCTGCAAAACAAATGCTGACTGAATTCACAGATAATTCTTACTCAGAACTCATGCTCAAATGTATTCATCAAATACTATATCAAGCAGACTTGATATGAATTCTTTTACAGGTAGCTTGACTTCTTAAAATTCTCGGTGGTTTTAAATTGCCTTTTTTCCACATGATTTGTGAACAAGTCAGCTTACCCGTGAAGAGTGATGTGCTCTTGAGAGCTTTCTGCCCAGCTCCCATTCAGCATAGCAGAAAAGTAACTAGATCTGGCACAAAGAATAGCCCTGTGAGAAAGAGAATGAAGTACAAGTTATGTTACTCAATAGATTTATTTTAGAACAATACTTACAGATTATTGAAATTCAATTATCTTGACCTGCTAATATACCATTATTTCTAATACCTCTGGCATTTAATCCAATTTGGTAAAGAAAAATTAGGAAAACTCTCTTGAAATGTCTCCAGCTAAAACATTTTATTTATTACGGTGTACACACACACACAAAACTTGGGGAGGGAAATCTCAAGTTCCTTTGAACACACATTACTAATGCTTTCATGTTTTTGTCCAGAGAAAATATATTCTTTTGACGGTAGGTTTACAATAACAGTAATTTAAATATGACTATACTGTAGCCTTAATAGAGATTTTTCCTATTAAGTTCTGTTATGTATGTAGGTTTGAATGTTATTGGTTTAGTTTGAATTGTTCTTGTAAAATGTCAAATATGATTGGTTTAAAAAGCGGAAAACCCTGCACTCTGATTGGCTGGCAACTGCGGCTGCTGGCTATAAATAGCAGCCGTAGCCCAGCCAAGTGGGGTCCATTCGAGCTGTAGTCACTTAATAAACTCTTCACTGAAGCTCTTCGCGTCTGACTCTTCATGCAAACTTAACAAGTTCATACTACTAAAACAGATTTTGGGAAGGAGTAGTGGTGGTGGAAGGATTTATTGAAAAAGTTATACAGCTATATTTCCATTGCCTGCAAACTTTCATTTGAGGAATTTTTAAAAATCCAAATGGATTGGATTCATGCATACTTCCCTTCCCTTCCACTCCACTCCACTCCACTCCACTCAATTGTGAGTTTACAATTACAGCTTAATCTCTCCTTCTTTGCTTCCTGTCACTATGACTCAATAAACAATTTCCTGGCTTTATTCTTAGCAAGTAAAAAAAATGGTGGTATTCAATTTTAGCTTGGCAATAGGATGCTACTGAGTGAACAACATGCTGGCTTATTATTAACAGTAAGTCAAAGTTCTCAAAAAAAATTCTAGGTTACTGGAATGGGTAAAAAGGTGAATATTTCTCTGCAGTTTTAAACATGTAACATCTAACACCCAACATTTTGATATATTCTCTTTTAAACAACTTTGGCTCCCCACCCCCGTCTCTTATTTATGTCATGAGCTGCAACAGTTCTTGGATATACTAACACAAAAAATCCAGAAATAGGTGTCAGAGGTGTCTGTGTAGTTTCTTATTTTTTTCTTATGCATTAGCAATGATAAGTTCTACATTTTGTGTCTTGAAAGCTCTGAAAAGTTCCTGGCTCAAGCTACTATTCTTCAAAGCTCTTTTCCTCTTTAAGCAGCACATTTTAAATTGTTGATGGATCAATAACTGATTTTACTTTTTAAATCTTTATAAAGGCTGTACAAGCATCATCCTCTTTTAATGACCCCATAATCCCTTGCAAGATGGAGTCAGGGCAACTGAATGGAGCTGAGTGTTTACTGGCCGGATGCCCCTCCTGTCACCAATGCAGAGTTTTTTTTCAGCAGATATATTTTCAGTTTGCCCAGAGAGAGAAATATCTGCTTCTACCTAGGATTGAGCTCACAGCCTCCCAATTCTGAGGCGAGAGTTCCCCCTCTAGGCCACCACACCACTCTTAAAAGGCTATACAAGCATACATTACCAAAATAAATACAAGAAACAATACTGGATAGATGCAGAAAGCATAACACCACCTGTACACAAAATCCTTGTCAATAAATATCAGAACTAGTAGACATCACAATGTTTTTCATCTTTACACAGATGCAGGGGTGGGATGCTACCGGTTCTGCCTGGTTCTAAAGAACCGTAGCTCTGAAGAGCAGCAGACACCGAACCAGTTTTGTGTTTGCTGCTGTTTGGCCCACCTGCCCACCCAGGCTCTTACCTGTCCTTTATTTCCTGCTTTTTCAACCTCAGCTGCAGGAAAAAAGAGGCTTTTCAAACGCTGCGCACCTGCTTGCAGTGCTTTTCAGCGGTCCGGGCGGCACAGCTTAAGGTTTTTTTTACACATGCGTGCAGCGTAGTCACCGAACCGGTAGTAACACCGGTTGAATCCCACCCCTGCACAGATGCAGTAACTTTTTAGTACACAGTACGTAGTTGTATAAAATGTCTCAGGGTCTAATCTCTCCTTCTCCCATTTGCACACACAAAAGTCACCACACAGAGTCTTTAAAGACAGTACCTGTGCACTTCAAATGGTTTTCCATCAATCCAAATATTAATATCTGAAAACCAAGAGTTCTGGTAGAGCATCAACAGGTCTTTTCCTAAGCCAGATACAATTTCTGTTTTGGAATCAAGCAGACAAAAAGGGAAAAATATATTTTTACTTGTATTGAAATTCAAACATTAATAGGTAAAAGTATTTTAAAAATATTCTACTGATGAAATATATATTACAAATGCTTACGTTTTGTATATGAGGGAGCCATAACTTAGCAGTGTTCATGCTATACATAAAATATTATGAAGTTTTAATTGGCTAAGAGTAATGATAAGATTCTAAATCATGCAGTTCTGTAGCTTATAACCAATATAAATAAATCCTTCATCTTTTAGTTTCTGTGGCAATATTTATAAACATGGCACCTTTAAAATAGATTAATCTCAAGTTCTCATTATTACAAGTAAGTACAGAAAAAGACACACCACAATCCTGGGATTCACAGTACAAAACAATTGAAAGCACCATTTGGGAAAGTATAAAATATTCTACTTTGCAATAGTGGGAATTCCTATACTTTCATTCTTTAGCAAGTGACTTCTACCTCATTTTATGATTTTTTCCCCACATTTGTTCATGCTATCTATGAGACAAGGGATAAATAACTGCTTTACCTATATTGCAAATTTTCTCTCTTTGGAGAGAAGGAAGAAATTCTGACCCTGAAATTTAATTATTTAGAATTAAGGTCTGGAATCTAAATTGTAATTGGAGCAAGATATCAGTCTTTAGTGTTTCTTTATATATTCAACTACTACATATAGGAAGTTTTTGACTTTCAAATAAAATGGATTTTCAGCATAGGATAGAAGAAGAATGGCTATGTCTGATGTCTAGGCAAGTCTCCACTGGGAATCCCATTGGAAGTTAACAGTCTTATCATCTTTTCCTTTTTGAATTATAATTTTTCCTTCTTTACTTTCACAGTGACCCTTTGTGGGTTATTTTATTTCCCTGAATTATATTAATAAGGTTATGGGTTTTGTTTTATTTTTAAGTTTATTATTACAGGTTTTGCATTTACATATAATACTTTCCCCCCTCAAGCTGGTTATTTTGACAAATAAAAACAAGTTTCATTGCATAATCTTAGTTGATATATGAGCCAACTAATCTAAATAAGCACTTTAAAAAAATCTTCATGCCTATGTCCTAATTTATTTTAAATTTTAATATCTTAATTTATAGTTAATTTGGTCAAGAATTACAATATCTAGTAAAAGCATTAGTAGTATTTGGCAAGAAATATCAAAGTGGTGCCTAATGGTATTTTAATGTATCATTATTAGATGGTTTTAAATTCTGGATTACCAACATGGATTCTGATTATTTTTTCATTAAATAAATGGAGAAGAAATACGAGGATCATTTAAGGGTCATTTAAAGCTTTTATGTAAGTTATGACAGTACTATATATATTCTGAAAATAAAACTGAAAGGTCTATATCATAATATATTTTATATTATATATATTATATTTATATTGTTTTTATGATTGTTCGCTGCCCCGAGTCCTTCGGGAGATGGGGGGGCATAGAAATCCAATAAAATAAATAAAATAAATAATTTAGAGTTGTGATGGAGAACCTATGGCACGTGTGCTGGAGGTGGCACGCAGAGCCATTACTGCCAGCACGCAAGCCCTCACCCAGAGCAGGTCTACTGCACATGTGCGTGCGCTGCCTGCCCGACAGCTGATTGTTGGGTATCTGGTGTGCATGCAGGGGGGCACGGGAGATGCGTGCTCATGCACAGAGATGCGTGGTGTGTACGGGGGGGCGCGGATGCATGCACAGGGGGCATTGGGGGGGCTTGTATGCATTGCCTTCTGGGTGCTGGCACAGGAGCCCAAAAAGGTTAGCCACCACTGATTTAGAGCATAAAGTATGGAAACTTTGAGTAGGGAATCATATTTTAGAGTTGTATAATGCTTTTAAATCTGTTAAACTGTTGGCTACACAACTGATAAGAATGCCACATAACTGCATTCAAATGCAACCTACTTTCCAATGTCTATACTTGTCATTATAGTATATAGCCATCGGCCCTTTCATTGTACCTCGCAGATATTGTGTGTGTGGATTTTTTTTACAAGACCTTCCACCATCAAAAGATTATGATTCGCTGAAGGCTCAGATGATGAATAGTATTTTAACAATAAAGTATTTTATATGTATGTATATTGTTAGGCATAATGGTTTTGCCCACTTAATAAGACTATAGTATGATGTAAACATAACTTTTATATGCACTGCAGACCAAAAAATGCACATGATTTGCTTCATCATGATATTCATTTTATTGCTGAAAGGGATATTTCCAAGATATGCCTGTAAATGTGGATACCACTCAAGCAGCTATTAATTTTGAAAATAAAATTGATCTTTGCAAGATTCTCATTGTCATTCAAGGTTTAGTCACCATTTCCAATATTGCAAGATATTTATTTTATAAAGTTTGGGAAGACCACTAGGGTAACTGGATTTTTGAAGAAAGGTATAAAAGTCATAGAGATCTTGGTTCCCATAATAAAAATCTTTTGAAAAGACTTCTTGTATCATTTTATCAGGCTTACATAACTGAATTTTAAAAGGGACTCTTCAGGGCATGAATATTGCAGAAGGTATGATGATCAATAATTAAACCTGCATAATTCATCTTTATGAAAGAATGCCAACCTTCTGGTAATGTTAGAATACTGGTAGATACTTTAACAATATATTCTGAGAGACTTAAAACAGCCCTAGACACAGAAAAAGCTTTTGATATAGTACAAAATAAATTTTAGAAACAAATTATGAAAAAAAAGAGATTTGCACAAAATTTTATTTCTTGGAAACCAATTGTTCTGCAAGAATGCACTACTAATGAAAGTAATTACTCTTCCCATTTGTTTTTGTTTTTTTAATTACATTTATATGCCGCCTTTCTCCGGAGACTCAGGGCGGCTTACAATTTTTGGGATACAACCCAATGCGCTCAGCAATAGCCTTCATTCCATAGTATATGCCTGCTTATCACTAAGTGGCATTTTTACAAAGTCAGCTTATTGCCCCCAACAATCTTGGGTCCTCAATTTACCTACCCCGAGAGGATGGAAGGCTGAGTCAACCTTGAGCCTGGTGGGATTCGAGCCTGCAGTAATTACAGGCAGCCGGAACTTAAGTGCTAGGCATTTAACAGCCTGCACCACCAAGGCCCTTGTTGACTTTTATATTGTATTGGAATGAAAATTATATTGATAATATGCCATTATGGTCTCCATTAGAAAAGTGTTATTTGGCATCTTTGAAATCTTGGCAAGACCTTGGTTCTAAATATTTGGCGTTCAGTTGCATTACCAGCATTGAAGGAGATCATGTGCCTTTGGCAACTTACAATTTGATTCTTGCTGTTATGAAAAATTGACCTTTCTGACAAATCCTTATTTTAAAATTCTCCTCCAGTCCCACTGTGCTCATGTCATACCAGATACTCCCATATCCCCATATCCCCTTCTGCATCCTTTCTGTGCCATCCCTCTCACACTGTCACACCCTCCTTGAACCATGCCTCGTGCATTCCCTTGCATCCTTCTTGACACATGCCATGTTTCTTGCACACCACCACACTCTTATGCATTCTTCCTGACCTGTACCTTTTCTGCATCCTCACATACTCTTTCCTGTAAATTTGATGGAAATAAAAAACTTGTTTTTGAAAGTGCTAAACAATGTTCCTCCAGCAAGGTAAATGGAAGTAAAAAGTTATGAAATAATTTGAGATCAAATCAAAATGAGGGAACACTAGGAGGAGTATTTTGAAAGTTAGTATGTTAAAAGAATATTTCCGGTGATGTTGGAATTATGTGGATTGGGGTCATGAATATGTATGCCTTCGACTATGGACACAATGCCATATTGTTGGCTGATAACCCAAATAATTTGCAATGAATGACATATCTGTGCAGGAGCGTGGATCTTGTATTCCTGTTGTGTTTAATAAGGAATATGCAGTTAATTATTGCAAATTACTGTGTTTCCCCGAAAATAAGACACTGTCTTATATTTTTTTTTGGCTCCCAAAAACACACTAGGTCTTATTTTTGGGGTAGGTCTTATATATTTATGGTGCCAAATAGTGGGTGTGAGTGTGTGGGGTGTTTCAGGTGCACGGTTGCTCCCTGAAAAGTGTTCCTGGAACTGGAGATTTACACTAGGTCTTATTTTCGGGGTAGGTCTTATATTAGGGCAGGTTTAGAAAATAGTGCTAGGTCTTACTTTCGGGGTAGGTCTTATTTTCGGGGAAACACGGTAGTAAACTAAATGGCAAAAAACCCTAGAGCAAATAGACGGATTTGTGTTTCTTGGTAGGACATGCTCTAAAGAAAGGAAGATTGATGAAGAAATTTTAAGAAATGCAATTACTTGTAGAAGGGAACTCTGTATAGGTAGTTACAACTGTCTACTTACAACTATTCGTTTTGTGACTGTTCAAAATTATAATGGCACTGAAAAAAGTGGCTTATGACCATTTTTCATACTTATGACCGCTGCAACATCCCTATAATCCTTTAAAAATTATTTATAATTGTTGTTGTTTTAGTTGTGAGCCGCCCCGAGTCTTCGGAGATGGGGTGGCATACAAGTCCAAATAATAAATAAATAAATAAATAAATAAATAAATAAATAAATAAATGGTCATGTTAGCAAAATTTGGATACTTGGTAACTGGCGCATATTTATGGCAGTTGCAGTGTCCCAGGGTCATGTGATCATCTTTTGTGATCTTCTGACAAGCAAAGTCAATGGGGAAGCCAGATCCACTTTACAACCATGTTACTGACTTAACCACTGCAGTGTTTCACATAACAACTGTGGCAAGAAAGGTCGTAAAATGGGACAATACTTAACAAATGACTCACACAGCAACAGAAATTTTACCTTCACTTGTGGTTGTAAATCGAGGACTACCTGTAACATGTGGTCTTCAGTAAGGTATGTTTGTTGAAGGAAGTGAAAATAGCTATATGGAGGGGTACTTTTGCCAACTTTGTTATTATGAGGATTCTTGCACTGGGTGGGAGATAGAACTAGAGGATCTAGAGATCTAGAGAAGTCCTTTCCAACTTATGATTTTGGGATTCGAAGTACATATTACAACTCTTAGTTAATAGGCTGGCGTAAGAACTGTTGCAGTCCTCATAGTCTATTCTCTGACCAACGCAAACCTCATTTTCTCAGGAGTCAAGTTACAGTTGTGAATTATTCATCTTGTTATTGATTGTGGAATTGCTGTAAATTTGTCTGAGGCAGTGAACAAACCCAAACTGATGTCTTAGATAACAATTCACACATTACATTTTAATCTCACCTGACATAGTTACCTCACCCTCAGCATCAATAGCTTCTGTCGGCATGTCACTAGCAGAGAAAGAGGGTGCAGCACAGTCTGTTTCTACAGCTGTCTTGCAGACTATCCAGTGATGGTCAGATGTCCTCTCATGGTTTCCCAGCCTTTGCTCTGTACATAATTGATCGTTGTGTAAACCACCAACTTTTAATTCTTCATTTTCTTTTGCTAATTCAGACGTTGAAACTTTTTTATTTAGAATCTGTTGTTCATCCTCTGTAATGATTCTGTCTGATGAATACGCAGCCCTAGGAACAGAACGTGTCAGGCTCCAATCCATTTGACAGTGTTTTGGAAATAACTTCCATTAATCTTAGTGGCAATGTGCTTCCTTTCCAATTGCACCTATATAGCATCATCTCACTGTACAATACAATATTGAACATTGCATAATTCAAGCTGTTTGACATAAGACTTTTAAGATGGTTTATTTTTTATGAATATGCCCTTCTACATTATTATTTTGTTTTGTTTTTCAATGTTATAGTGACTGCCCTTTCAAAGGGACACAAGGTCAATCCAGACAAAATGAAAAAGATACATAAAATTAAATATCACTTTGATTTTCCAAGGGTTTTCCCAAGGAAACTTGGATTAGTGCTATAATATTCTTTACCATGTTTTGTTGAGTAAATTCTTCCCTTATTTCATCTGATAGTACCACTCTGAACTGGTCAATTTTTCGGCCCATGTCCCAAGTTAAAAGCTGAAACTTAGCAGCACACTGAATGTTTACTCTGTCAGATGTGATGAATATCATGGTTGACAGTTACTTGTTCAACTGGATCTCTGAATTAACTCTCAGGCCTGCTACAAAATTAACATCGTTGTCCAAATGCAGGCTGTTCTGAATCAGAAGGCAGATGTTGCCCATTTTACAGCTCTCTCTCGGTCACTGGTGACATTTTAGGAAGAGAACCATGACAATATATGGCTATTAAAATTCAGAGGACTTTCTGAGTGGAAAGGGTAGCACCTTTTGAGGCTAATAATTTTATTTGAAGCATAAGCATTTGTGGATGCATTTGATGAAGTTAGCTTCACCCATGAATTTTAAATAAAATGGTTAATCTCAAAAGCTGCAACCAAACTCTTGTTGAATCTCAGCCACTGGACTAATTTAAAATTCTAAGCTAGTTCTGCCTGCAGGGATGCCATCCAATTTTAAGGATGTATAGTTCCATTAAGCAAGGAAGGTAGTTCAGTTGCCTGATTTCTTCTCATATTTGTTAGGCAAGAGTGCTAGTGCTCCCTGATGGGACTGAAGCTACTCCAACTAGTACAGGATGCTGAAATTAGTGCACAGAACAGCAGTGGTGGTAGATTTTGTCCCATGTGCCCCTAATTCATCAGTTAGTTTTTCATCCTGAACTAATTGGTCCATCTGGTCACCACTTGGTTCTGAATCGAAATCAAGACATTAGCAAACTTTATCAACAGTTAGTGGGCTCCCAGAAGCTGGATTGCAGGTCTCTAAGTGAAGACTCACCTCTCATACTGATAGCAGTAATTATGGGCAGTCAAGCTGTCCAGATTCACATCTGAGCTCAGTATTAAATCATAACTCTCTAAACCCCACATGCAGGATTGATTAGTCTGGGCAAAAGATTCTCAGACATGACTTGTCCAGCTTATAAAATTTATTGCTGACAAGAACAAAGCTTCTAACCCAATTGATTATACAAACCGTACAATGAAGTCAGAGCTTATATATCCGTAAAACTGTGCTTCACAATTTAAACTCTATGCTTTTTCTCTCCAAATTCCCAAGTCAATAGATACTTGGCCAGTCTCCGATAGCCTTTGGGGATGACCGAGAAATGTGCAGAATGGTTCTTTTTGGCTTTTGTTTCTATCTTACCAGTCTCTGCCTGTAACTGTATGTGGGGAAGACCTTGGAAGACAGACTTGCACAATTCTTTTACAAAAGAGTAGAATCAGTTCATCTGGGTGTGCTTCCTGTCTAGACTACCTCTCACAGTTGATATCAATCTTGTGAGTCGAAAAGTACATTTCTCCTCCATTGCCTTTATACCCAAGGAACCATGAGGATCCCACTCTGAGATAATTCCCATGCCCACATTCCTTCTAAGGGTTAAGCTGCCTCTTATCTAATCAGTATTCTGGCTGTAGTTCTCTCCAAGATCATCCCCAAATGCCATTATACTGCCCTTAATATAAGAACTTAATTGGATTTATATTTGCTGGGTCCATCACTCAACAGGTTTTGATGAGAACTGCAAATCTGAGTAGGACAAGTTTAAGTAAAGGTTAACCTTTCAAATCTGCAGGAAGTGTAACTCGTTGCGAACATCATTTCTATCTGGAGAAAAAGCAATTTATTTTCAAAAGTTGCAATACTGTAGAACGATTTTTGTTATTTTTTTTAAATAATTCTAAAAGTAGCATGAAGCACTAAAAATGTCCCGAATAAACAGTCTCTTTGAGAATACGTAGGTATGTGCATGAATGTTTTTTTTAAAGCATTTTGTGTCTACATTAACGATCATGTATGTTTGGTCAGTGCATTTGAACCTAATAAACATATAAATTACAGACTGGAATATCTAAATAAACATATATAGATACTGTACATACCCCATCATGCTATTTTCTTTCAGAGTAAGCAACTATATGTAAAGTACAGCCAACAAAGAAGTGGTGATATGCAATTAAGGATAGGAAATAAGAGGAAACAAGGAAATATAAGCAAATCCTATTATCCTATTACTGGTTTATTTAAATTTATTTATTTATTTAAATTATTTAAATTTATTAGCTGGCCATTTTACCACAAGGTAAACTCTGGGTGGCTTATAATATTATTTTTTATATTTAATATTATAAGTTAATTTTGTATTATTATATTGCAAACCACCAAGGTGCTGATCATCACCTTTAAAGCCCTATATGGCACAGGGCCAGGATATCTGCAGGACCCTCTTTCCCTAAGGACATCTAACCCCACCAGATTAGATATAGTGGATGTGCTTGCTTCCCCTAAATACTGCCATCTGGTGGATGTTAGCGTGCCTTTTCCGTGGCAGACCCTGCCCTGTGGAAGACTCTGCCCCTGAAGTTCAGCAGGCCTCTAACCCTCTTAGACTTCTGTTAAGCTTTGAAGACTGGGCTTTTGGACGTTTGACTTGGTGCCAGGTGGTTGTTGCTTCGAATAATTTCAACTGTTTAATTTTATAGTTTTAATATGATTTGATACGTTGTTGTAACTTTTGATTAGGAGCTGCCCAGAGCTGGCTGGAAGATGGGTGGATATATAAATGTTCTAACTAACCATGTGACTTTTACTTCATTTCTTACTTGATGCTCTTTGCCATTTATTCTTCCTACGTTTTAAATTGTAATTTTTCCTGTGCCATGTTTATAAACAGATGGGCCTATAAATATTCATCTCTATTGCTTGTCATGACTTCATCAATCGTGGATTTTATGCAATATTTTTAGTAAGAGAAGGAAAAGTAGACCAGGTTCTTTTTTAAAGAATAGAATAACAGAGTTAGAAGGGACCCTGAAGGTCTTCTAGTCCAACCCCCTGCTTAGGCAGGGGGATTAACAGTCTTAGTCATACCAATGCTAAATGCAGAATTCTCTGCTAATGGTAAGAATAGTATTAGTTAATTTTGGCACATTAAGGCTAGTATGACGCAGGACATTTAAAGACCTATTCAGTAGCTGAGATCAGCAATCTAGACACCACTCTGTAGGACAACTTACTTTTTATCCAAATTTTACCAATTATAAGATGCCCTGGAATACGTGTTAACAGGATATATTTTCAAATTTAAATGTTAATTTTTGGAAAATAGAGCTCCGGGAAATTGCAGGACAAGGAAAAACAAACAAAAATATGTGTCTTAATATGCAACCCAAGGGTTAGATCTATCTTTGCAGTAGAAAAAGAATTCTGAACAACATAACTGGGCGGCAGAATGGATTTCTTAACTCTCCATGCAAAATCATAATTTCAGTTTGAAATGCAAAATAATGAGAAGAAACTTACTGCAGGAAAGTTTTAAATTCAGAAGGTTCCAAATACTGCAGTTTTAAAGCTTCACAGTTGTTACATGTATTTAAATGTCTTCCAACAACATGCAGAAAGAAATTTGGAACTCTTGCTAAAAGTACTGCCTTGTGAGCTTTGAAAGGAGTATTGCCAACATAGAAAGTGATATCGGTTTGGATTTCTTCTTTAAGAAGTCTGCAATAGAATAGAAACAAATAAGACAATGATATCTGTATCTGACTGCTGTATCTATCTTTTGATTTATAGGGGCTTACAAATGACATAAAAGGAAAATAGAAAGAATAAAAAAAACATACAACTCAAGCCCAATAACAATAAATTTCCTACCCATTGACACACTGTGGAAAACAACAATATAGCAACAATACAGCTGTAATCTACTCACAAAAGGATTTTGTCCTACCATTATTCCCTAATGGGAGTGAACATCTTTGAAACATCTAGGTCTTGATGGCTTTCCTGGATGCCAACAAGATTTGATACAAACATGACTTCTAGTGGAGCACTTGTAAGAGAAACAATGGCAGAATCTGTGGGAAAGAGTGAAAAGAGGGCGCAGCCTAGAATCCCTACATGGCCACAAGCAAACCCTTCTTGAGTGCTGTTGACTTTTATCTAATTCTAACTAGATGCTGATCATTAGTTGAGGAGATTCCTATGCATAGGCTTTTAGTTTAACTGAAACCTCATGTCTTTCACACCTAATAGCACAGGGGTGTCAAACTCAAGGCCCGCAGACCAGAACTGGCCCACAGGGTGCTTAGATTTGGCCCGCGAGGCCAATCTGGAATCAGCAAAGACCAGCCCGCAGTACCTCTGCCAGTGAAAATGGAGCTCGCCCCCACCCCAAGCTCCGTTTTTGCTGGCAGAGGGTTGCAAGAGTCGGTCGCAGCCGAAAACAGAGCTTGAGTGTGTTTTTGCTAACAGAGCACTTGGGCCACCACAGACACCTCCAACACGAGTGATGTCGAGCTGGCCATGGCCACTCAGCCACGCCCCCCCAGTTCAAGTCAAAACCCTGACAACCCTCAAGGCACCTGAGTTTTGAAATATAGTGTCCTCTGTAATAGCACTATTCTCAAAGGGGATAGCTACAGAAAAAGCACATCCTCATGGATCCTGAAGACAGCAAGGATGAAGTTCAAATGGTTCATTCAACTAGAGCTTATCAGACAAAGAAAAACTGCTAAGAGATGGCCCCACAGATAACCAGGTCCTGAACTATGTGGGACTAAATGTGACAACTGGCACCTTGAATTGCACCCAGAAGCCAGTGGCAACTAGAGCAGTTCTTATGGTGGTGGCATTACTCAAACAAAGCAGAAAACACTCTTAACTATTCAACATGGTCTTCTACGGCAGCCCTGGTAGAATGAGTTAACAGCAACTGATGGAAGAGTGATCAAGGCATGAATGAATAGGGTCTTCTAATTTAGGAATGGTCAAGCTTTGAGAAACCTCCATAGCAAGAAAAGCAAATTCTAAAGGATTTAGTTGAATGTACTTGAATGGTAAAGCGAAAGCCTAGAAAACATTAAAGTTTAGAGGGGATTTCATATCTCTAGTAAAATAAGAGACAACTGATTTGGATCAGGAATTCTAATGTATATTTTCAAGTATTTTCTCTTTTCTAGTTCTACCACAAATAGATCATGTGAGCATAGCTTCAACTTTATCCTGGACAAAATTTGCTCAGGCAGTGAAATTACTAATGTTAGTAGCAACTTTATCTTCATTCTTATTGGGGCAGCAAAGAGCCTCAAATCAATCACATCTTCCTTTCCCTGAGCAAATACGTCCATCTAATTTACCTCTGCATCCCCTTTGGATATACCCTTTTATATTTTCTGTCCTTTTGGGGGAATTTCTTTACTTGGTAAGGAAGGAATTATATTGGGGCAGCCTTTCTTACTATACTATATGCATTTGCATTTTTAAAGTAAACTAATATGCAAATTTGCTTTTTAAGAAGTAATGAAAAAAGCATAAAAGAGAGACAAAAATAATTTCCTACTTTCTTAATTATTACATAGGCCTTTATAGGTGTCCCAAAACATGGCCAACTCAAGCTAGTTTCAGAGTCTGACGTTTTCTACACTGAGACTATCTGCAAGCTTTTAGGAGATGCTCAGTTCCAGCTAAGCCACTCTCATGTTCTTCGTGCCTTTCAAGTGACTTATTTTGGATTCTTTATTGTAGATTCTTAAAAGAAATGAAATGGGAAGTGAGCAGGCTCCAAAGTCAAACCCTAATGCATAATCTTTATTTCCAGATAGGTTTCTGGCCATTCATGTAGATGCCCAGAAGCATTTTGACAAAGTGAAAATGATGGGTTAAAACTCCAGAGGTAGGGTGAAGCGATAAAAAGGCTGGTGGGGAAGTAATGCACCAGTTTGCTTATTGTGAAAGTAATATATTTATTTATTAGTTGGTTTTATATACCGCTCTTCTCCCCAAAGGGACTCAGGGCAGTTTACAGAGCATTAAAAACATACAATACAAATATTAAAATAAAAATTAAACTCTAATTAAGCCCCACCCGTATCAAATTTTGGAAATTTAAGAACAATGGTTAAAAACAGTAATTCCAATCCAAAAATTTAAAAATATCTCATGGGTATAGATCGGCTTGCTTAAACAGCCATGTTTTAAGGGCGGTGAAAGGCTGTCAGGTTGGGGACAATCCGGATCTCCACCGGTAGCTCATTCCAGAGGGCAGGGGCCCCCACAGAGAAGGCCCTCCCCCTGGGGGCCACCAGCCGACATTGTTTATATTATGGTCAAGCTCTTCTTGGTCATTATCCCAAAATTCCAAACAAGTCATAAGTACAAAAAAAGAAAAAAAACCAACAAAAAACCCCCCAACATTTTGGATTTTTGCCTTCAATATTCCGGAACTGTTAGAGAATATCAGCTTCCATATGAAACAAGCTATGTGTTCTGATGACAATCCGAATGCCTTTTCAGATAGATTGGTGAACCCAACTGTTCTTTGGCACTGGTACCCATCATATGTTAAAATTTTTGTAGAAAACTCTACTAGTCTTTTTCTCATCAGGCTTTAACATGGTCAACATTCATCAAATCCTATTGACCAATGTGGATTTTTACTGAGGAGTTACTTTACTTCTGACTGCTACAGGTTTCACTTCTGAAGGCTGTAAGTGTATTGCTCAAATGTATTTCCAAAGGTCAGTTGCTGGGAAACACACACAGTAAGGTACTATTGTCTTTTGTTTTGGGGGTTCCCCTGGGTGTCTTGTTGTTTTCAGAGACAGAGAAACTACTGAGGAATTATCTCCCTTTTGAATCATGTGGCTCCTGATACTTTAGCAACAGTTGGTTGCCAAGCAGAGGGACTCCAGGCTGGACAAATACTGTTTTTAACCAGCATTCTTTTCCTCCACTCAATCTTCAAAATATCACATTTTCTTCTCCAAATAGGGCCAGAGAAGAGAAAGTGAACTTCCACAACCAACCCTCCTAATGACTATAAACATTCAAAGAAAAGCCCAGGTGAATGTGGTGTGTACTGACTTGCGCGTGCGAATGCGTTTGACTCGGTGGGCGTTCAACCCTGGGTTCAACCCAAGAAACCCAGGCGTTTGTTTGTTTGTTTTTCATTTCGACTTTGCTGCAGTGACACACCCAGGTGGGTTTCACAGACCTCCTTTTATGAAAGGGTAATGTGCAAACCCGCTGGCGTCCCAGTGACATCCTGGCTTTTTTTATTTTATTTTTTTTACCTTTCCATATCGCGCCTCAGTTGCTCCGCCACCAACTCTTTCAGCCTCCGCCTTTCCGCGGAACCCCTCTCGCCGCCTTTTCTTGCCGATTCTTCCCGGGGTCCTCCGGAGCCCCTGAAGACCGAATTCCCCCCACAACGCGCCATGGCATGAATTAAGAACCAGCCGGCGGTGGGGCGGCATAGGCTCTTTTGGCCTGGAGATGGGATGTGTCACACGCGTGGCGGGGTTTACTCAGAAGCAGACGGCTGCAAACGCCGGCCTTGGAAGGCCGGCGGAAGCCCCCTTTTTGCGCTAAAAGCTTCCCTTTGTTGCCCTCTTCTAACAGCCGCGCCGCTTCGTGCTCACGGCTTTGCTCCGGGCGAGGAGGAATGGCTTACTTAGAACGAGCAGCAGTTCCATTAACGCCGGAAACATGTTCTATCCGAGTCCTGTCGAAGACCATCCCGCTTCTTCATTCTCATTGGGCAAAGCGGAGAACCGTAGACCAATCGCGGTGTACCGTCCTCAAAAAGAATGGGCAAATCCCCGCCTCCCCGTTGTTTACCGTCCTTTGAAACACATGGCGGAGGGAGAGAGAGGGGAGATCGATCCAGACAGACAGACAGACATAGAGAATATATATATAAGAGTTGAAATTATACATCCACAAATCATTTCTGTTCACAGAAAGGATCTTATATAAATGGAGCTGGACGGGAAAAGAAAACGAACACAGAAAGGCACTCCTTTCATTTGTCTATGGAGATTCTCAGTCATCCAGGTCATGGTTGTCCCAAAAGTGCTTTTTCAAGAGGCAACTGGATTTTCTGGTTTTTCTTTGAAGACATTTCGCTTCTCATCCAGGAAGCTTCTTCAGCTCTGACTGGATTTAAATCCTTCCATTCCCCACTGTCCAGTCAGAGCTGAAGAAGCTTCCTGGATGAGAAGCGAAACGTTTTCAAAGAAAAACCAGAAAGTCCAGTTGCCCCTTGAAAAAGCACCTTTGGGAACACTCCTTTCATTTTTTTCATTTTTATCATTGTAAACCACCTAAATTAGCCCCATGATGAGATAGGCGGCAAACACTTTCAACAAAATAAATTTAAAAATGTGAGAACTGTGTAGCTGTATGGTGTGTGTGTGGAAAAAGAGAGATGATAACAGGGGTTTTTGGTGATCTCTCAGCTTGGTTGTTTTATTGCAGACATTTCATTACCCAGACTAGGTAACATCATCAGTGCTGATAGATACTGTAATAATCCATTGATAGAGATAATACTGAATAAATCTGGGTCTGGAATAAAAATTAAGAGTATGAGAATCTGTCACTACATTATGATAAGGTTACATAATACAGCAGTCCCATAATCTCATTCAAAAGGATGTTTGTCCATTGTCTAGCTTGAAAAGCATTGTGCTGTCCAGCCAGTTTAGAGTTAATGGGATTTGGGATAGTTACTTAGGAATTGGGAGCTGTCCCCTTAAGGGAATGCATCATGGTAAATGTAGTTAAGGTATCCTGGGAAATGTAGTTTATGTCATGTGGCCACATTTGTAACCTAGATTGGTCTCTGAATTGACCCTTGGTGGGTTGGGGGAGGTTTCTTCATTCTTGCCTGAACACAGCCTCATGGTAGTATGGCTACCCCCTACTTCTGCGATATGGGAGGGAAGAGATAACCATCTTTTTACCTATAAAGGCAGACATATAAAGGGTTGGACATTAAGAAGAACCTCGTCATAACTGTGAGTAATGAGGATGCCTGATGAACCAATAAAAAAGACTTTGTATGGATGCTTTGTGGATTTTATCTGTTTTGTACAAGGCAGAACAGTAAAAAGATGGTTATCTCTTCCCTCCCATATCGTAGAAGTAGGGGAGGGAAGCATTAAGGATAAACTATTTACAGGAAAACCATGGCAAGGCTCATGAAAAGCATCTCTTTCTATGATCTTGTTTCTAAGAAGTGGATTGAGAAAGGATGGGAGAAGCTTTCAGTTATTGTTAATTCAACTGTTAAGTTTCAAGTTGAGATGTCACAACAACAACATTCTTGCTTCACTTTAGCTAAGAATTCTTGAACTTCCAATGTTGATGAATGTGTCCTCAGCTGTCAAAACTGATCTATATGATTGCCTGGGTACTCTTTGCATTAGGTTCCAAACAGGCTTGGTATGTTTCGAGAAAACAATACTTCAAAATTTGCTGTAGATATATACCATTAGAATTTAAATGTCTCTGACTCTTTCATTATATACTAAGCTTGCAGACTGGTCATACCCATGTGTAGATGGAAGTAAAAGTCATCATGCTAAGTTATTTTTCACAAAATCATATTTTGGACTTTTTCGTATTAACTGGTTACTTCAGGAAAACTTTATATTTATTTTTAAAAATAAAAAGACAAAAAATGTAGTAATAAATTAGATAAGCTAGTTATTATGGTGGTGACCATTCAGATAAACCTAGTAATCGTTAATGAATTGGTAATGTCCACCTCTTCTGTCATATATACAGAAATCTCTTAATCAAAAGGTATAGGGCACAATGCCAGTTGCGGTTTATTAGAACGAGAGTAGAATATACAAGTCATGATTGTGGTTCTTCATTTTCTATTTTAGTTTTCAAAATACTGTGTGCACACATCTTAATTTTTTAAAAATTTATACCACTGCACAAGAAGCAATCAATTTTTGTATGATTATTCTCTGATTGATTTCCGGTGTGCCCAAACATTTTTAGACTTCTAAAATTTCTGTACTGTAGATCAAAATATCTATAACATTTTTAATGATAAAAATATAGTTAAAAAAATTCCAACCAGTAGAATGAAAATTGACCATTTTACCAATAATTGTTTCTTTTACAACTGGTACCCCTGCACTGAGATAATTATAAATTCATAAAAGGCACCACACATCTTAAAGCAAGTAACCAAAACTAAGCAACTTTCTATGAGTTCCTTACTGTACAAGCACAAACATTTTAAGGCAAGTGTTCCATGTGCAAAATACACAATACAGGTAAAACCAACATTAATGTTACATAATCTTACACCACCCTGGTAAGAATATTGGCATCAATATATACAGTACATTGCAAGTATCTTCTCTACATATTTCAACCTAACATTTTGCTGTTAATATGGCCCTGATTACATTGAACGTTGACCTTCTAATATTTCAGTTGTGCTGTCCAGAGTCACTCTCTTTTTCTTGACTCTTCTTTTACAAAAGTCCATATCAACTTGTTCACAATGTCAGGTTGATCTTCTTGGAGCCAATGGCTGGCTTCAGACAGAACAGTAAGTCGAAACTGATTTTTTACATAAATTCTTGTGATTTCTGCCATCTCAACTTCCATAAAAGGATCTTTTTCTCCCCATACCAATAGAGTAGGCATGGTGACTTCATGATGCTGCAGCGGCAGACAACTTTAAAAAGAAATTTTTTTTTAAATGATGACAAAAAGGTTCAATTTAGTTATCAATCACAAGTTTCCATTTGTAGCTAAAATGGATGCAGACGTGCACTTGCATTCTTACTGTACTGTGAATCAAACAAATGCCTCTCCAAGGACACAAATTAATGCACAAAATACATCTGGTTCAGACCTTTGCATTTTAGAATTAGTATCTGATCTGAACATTTTATTTTAACTTTTAGCAGAAGGAATTTTGCTCCTTAGCTATATATGAAATCAGTAACATTAAGAAGATTCCATTAAACTATATGGAATTTACACATCAGAATACATGCACAACTAATGTTTAATGCCTTATGCAAAAATACAGCAGCTTTTAATATATAGGCAGTTCTAATTTAGGGCTTGCCCTGTACAGTGATTATCTACAGTGACTTCAGTGGCAAGAAAGTAATTTTATGATCAATCCTTGTATTTATGATCTTTGCAGATACGTAAAGGAAAATGAAGTAAGATCATAAACACAATCATGGTTTCACTTAGCAACTGCTTTGCTTACCAAATTATTATTATTTATTATTTATTTAGACTTGTATGCCGCCCTTCTCCCTAAGGACTCAGGGCAGCGAACATTTAAAAACCAAACAAATTACAATAAAAAATAATTAAATAACTACAAGTCTAAAACCAATTAATTAAAATTACATTAAAACAACTAAAATAACCCACCCCCGGGTCAGTCCAGACTGGCCTGCTGAAATAGCCAGGTCTTCAGGTCTCAGCGAAAGGAGCGGAGATCAGGGGCCAAATGGAGATCCACAGGGAGCTGATTCCACAGGGCGGGTGCTCCCACAGAAAAGGCCCTAGCCCTGGGAACCACCAGCCGACAGTGTCTAACCGACAGAATCCCAAGGAGGCCCCTCCTGTGGGAGCGCATGGGGCGATCGGAGTGAGATGCTGGCAGGAGACGTTCCCACAAGTACCCTGGACCCAAGCCATTTAGGGCTTTATAAATTGTTACTAGCACCTTGAAGGCAACCCGGGAGGCAACCGGCAACCAGTGCAAGTCGCGCAGGAGGGGTGTAACATGGGAGTATCGGGACACCCCCATCACAGCCTACGCGGCTGCAATGAGTTGCCAGTCCCAATTGTGGTTGCTAAACAAGGACTACCTTAATGCATAACAATGTTAATGTTAGGATATGCAAGTATATAAATAACTGATTGCTCAAAACTGACATTGGAAGGGACTATCCTACTTAGTCCAGATTTATGAATTCACATGCATTGACTTGGCTGCTGTAAGACAGCATGCTGTATTTAAAGTCCATAGCACATATTTATGGCTCTTACGTACTTATATTATTCTGTATCATCCAAATCCAGAAAGCCTTGAAGGCAACATTGTATTTATAAAAAAATAAGATGGATGTATTCGCTTGATGCAGTAAGAGAAACTGACCTGAAAAGATTTCGATAGTGATTAATGGGACCAGTTAGTGCTCCTGGTTGGGAAAATACATAAAGATAAGCTTCAATGTCTTCTACTGTTAACCCACAGCTTTTCTTTCCAATTCTACTAGAATGACTGGTAAAGATGTTTTTCAACACCTGTATGAACACATAAGCAAATAAATACAAGATTTTAAAAGCTGCCCAAAAGGGTTGAGGGTAATGCAATCCAAGTGTAACTCCCACAAAGAAAGACATCGGCAGATTCAACAGACTTTCAAAATTTTCAGAAATATAATGATTTTGGAAAAAAATAAATAAGGATATTTCCATGCAGCAGCTGGTTTCTACACAAACCCTCAAAATTGCACTTGTGCTGCCCACAGGAATCTTGATTGCTGTGGAATCTATGGTAGTTCAGGAGTGCCTTCTCCAATTAGCCAATTGTTTGCCCTCTTAATCCTAATCTCATTGCATTTGTTTTTATTGTGAAGAAAAAACATTGAGTGGAAGAAGGGCAAAATAATCTCTTACACCCACCAAGAAGGATAGATGATTAGGAACCAGGACAAAGCAAGAATCCATGCCAAGGGAAAACAATCTGCAGCTCCAGAGGAAATGGTCACGATTTTCTCAGTCAACACTAGAATTAGAAGCTTCATTGAAGCTTCTAATTCTATGCTAAAGTTTCATACTAAAGCTTTGTAAGTATAGATAGTCCTCAAGTCATGACCTTCAGTGACTGTTCAAAGTTACAATGACACTGAACAGGGGTGATTTAAGAGTTCTGACTGTCACACCATCGCACAGTCATGTGTTCACAGTGAGCTGCAGTCACATAATCATGATATCCTATGTTCCCTGCTAGCTTCCCACAACGTCAATGGGGAAACCAGCAAGAAGTCAGAAACTGTTGGTATTTTTGCCTGTCTACATTCTGATGCATCTGCTTAAAGCACCCCTTCAAGCAAAGATTCTTGTAGAATATGATGTTGTAATCCTGAGGACAGAGAGTGTATGGATTTCTGAGTTACTTATTTAATCAAACGTACTCTCAAATAAAAGAACAGCAAACTTGGCTTCATGCATATGAAGTATTCCTACACTCACATGTCACAAAACAAATATTTAAGGTATGCATTTTAACTCCAATATTTAAATGTCTGTTAAATATTAAAAGCATACTTTTAATAACTGCGTGCTTTTCCTTCAATAGTGCATGGGAAGTAATCCATTGGGATCATGGGAAGTCACCCATTCTCTAACCATACTCACCTTAAAATCATTTATTGAAAATGTAAGTTCTGGAAACCATGGCATTTGGAAGAAATAGTAGTTGGCAGATTTAATCATCTGTGATGGATGTCGCACAATGTATTCTTAAAAAGAAAACCAGGAGTTAAAAATGAGAAATGTTGGTATTATGTTTATTATTTAGTATTTTAGTGTTATGTTGTTATACTAATCTTTTGAAATAAGGAATTCTTAATGTGAGTAGCTCAATTTTGTACAGATTTACCACAATACAAATCTAATTTTATTCAGCGCATCTTATTATTACCGGTGCATCTTATTACTGGTACAATAATCAAGATTGTATCCCCAATTCTTATGTCAAATATATTTCTTCATATAGAAGCAAAAAGAGCTAAAATGTGTGTGGTTTAATTTAACACACTGAGCTCCTGCACTGGGTGTTTTTTTTTAAGGAACTGATAATGAAGATGAAGGTGATGAGGAAATAGGAAGAATAAAAAAAGGGTTGGGAGAAAAATATAAATTCTTAATCTGGATAAATTAGTTAAATAAGCCTATTTAACTATTCCCAACTGCTGCTCAAAACCTCTTCTATAGGGAAGCATTGAGAATTTTTTCTGGAATATTTTACCCTACATCCCTAAATAGTATTTGGATCGTTTTTGCATTCAATGCTTCTTTTGCTGACTATGTATTATACCAAACTTGGTCCTGTTCTATTCAGTTTTCAAAATTATCCTGCTAATGGATAGATGGACAGAGTCCCAAATGTCTTTCCATAATTTGTTTTCAACATTATGCAGGGTTGGAAAAAATAATAAGAGATTGTAATTACATCTGGAAAAATTTTGCTGTTTGAAAGATAGGTAGATGTGTGACATGCCACATCCCTCAGGAACTAAGTTCCACAGCCATGTTCTATAAATGTTCCTATGAATTGAAAAAAATAGCTAATAGGTCCGCAATTTAAACCACATTTTTCTGGGAGACCTTTTCAGATCCATGAGCTTCAATGCAAGAATTTTCCAGTCAGTGTCACCATTACTAAGAATTCTGGAGCTGAATACTATTGACAGGCATCACGGTTAGGAAACATAGATTATAACATCAAACTGATAGAAGAAGCAGAAAAAAAGTCAAAAGTTGCTTTTTATCTATGTCTGTCTATCTATGAATATTTTTATATTATACATACGCCCACATTTATTTATTTTCAAGATTACTGCCTCTTATTTTCCCTAGAACAACAACTATGAGATCTGGCAGAACCCAAAGTTGGTGACAGGATTCACAGGTCTTAAAACAATTTCCCCTGATCTGGTGCCTTCCATATGTGTTTGGGTGACTGTTTTCCAAATTCCCCATCGGTTTTCTGGGAAGTACAGTCTTGGCACATCTGGAGGGAAGAACATCTTTCAGTACTTTTATACTCACACATCTCCCCCCCCCACACATATATCAAACGTTTATACATACATACATACAAACACAGAATACACAGCTACTAATCAGGAGAAACATAACTTGGAGAAACTAAAGTACTCTACAGTTCTGTATTTTTTCCAGGCAAACAAGTTCTTTTGTCAGATTTTCAGCACATTCAAGAAATTATGGGATAATGCAATATGTATAAGTCCTATATATGTCATTCCTGTTTATTTTGCTTCAACTTGCTAAACTAAACAATTTCTTATTTATGATTGTTGTATTAGGACCAGGCAGATGCAACTTCAAATTACCATGTAACTTTGTGCTAGTGATATTGGCCTAGTAATTCTCTCAGCTACTTGAAGTAAATGTAGGACATATATAAATGATGATGATGGCCAAATACCAGCTGCATTTTTTAAAGAAATATTTGCACTGCATGTTTTAATGCAGTGCAGCTTTTCTTTTAAACTCACCTGTAAAAACGGAGGGATGTGGAAAATTCACAACAATAAGCTTTGTCACCATTTCTGGATAACAAATAGCAACTAGCCAAGCAATCATTCCACCCCAGTCGTGACCAATCAGCACACACTTGCTGTATCCTGTTGTTTAAAAATAGATTTTTGACAGATGTTTATCAACAGCTCCATGCAAATAAATTATCACATCAAGGGAAATGACATTGGATTTTGCAGTATACTTGCAAACAATATCTCACATTTTTCCCCTTTGGCAAATGATTTACACCATCAGACATAGGTGATCTATTAATAAACTTTTCAAGAATCATAGCTAACAACCTAGCAAGAACAAGGTGGGAAATTTCAGTGTGTTTTCTAATGTGCCTAAAATGTCTACTTTCATTCTTTGTAACCAGAGAATATTTATAATTCTACTTTACCAGCTGGTTTTTAAAAATGCTTTGCAAAAAAAGTAAGTAGAAAAGAATGAATTAATACTAATTAGTATTTACTCATATAATATCAGAGGTAACCCACTGATTTATGATGATCTAATTCAGTCATGATCATAATTATATGATTCAATCAGAAATATGTTTGAGATGATCCTTTGAATATTGCTTAAACAATACAAATCCAATGAAATTTTGGAGCACATTATATTGTTTGGGCAATTATATTTTCTAAATTTATAGGATCATGAATGATATTAATTTAAGAAATAATACATGATAACTCTTTCAAGCTGCAGTAGTAGTACATTAAGAATGTATATGCCACTATTCCTTTCTTGTCTACCTCTAACTCTCTTGCCCTATATTGTTTCAGTCTTCCATGTGATTAAAAAAAGAAAAAAAATGCCCTTATTTGATTAAATCTAAGTTTTCCAAAGCTATTTCTTTTATGGGACTGTAGGTATAGATGTGATATGTCTGTGGTGACACTTAACTGTATCTTTTAAAAACTAATATATTTTAGTAGTTTGTTATAACTTTTTGTTTAAAAAAATCTTCAAAAGTATTATCTCCCATGATTTCAGACATGCTGATTTAAGTTAAATATATTAGGAATTATTCAAGCATGAAATATGTGCTTTAAACTATACTTATCTCAATAAAATGTTACTTATATGTCAGAACATTCTATCCTGCTTTTTAGCTGGTGGGTCATGCATGTTTACTTCATAGATATTCTTTAAACTAAGATTACTCACTTGAATAAAATAGCATGAGCATACTTGGTAATGCTGGAGTTTGGCTGGACCTGGCCAAAATATGTCAAAACTAACTACTACTTATCTTAAAATTAAGAGAAATTTTACACATGCATAGGTATAGTTAAGCTAATCTATACCTTACCTATCTTACCAAAATATATTATGTGGAAATTTCAATTGACCAAAGTAGGTGATTGGCAGCAAGAGGTCCCTAAACCTCAGATGATCAATAGAACCTGGGAAACTCCTATCATCAATGAAGTACTGTAGATCATGCATATGGCAAGATATATAGCAGCAGAATGACAAACACGACTTTAAATCCAGGATAGCTATTTATCAATTTAAGTTGGTAGGGAAGGAATAAATCAAAGGTTAGCATGCAAATCTGACTTTTAAAAAGACAGGCCATCTCCTTGCCATGGTTAATAGTAGATGAGGATAAACCTTTAGTTTTATCCTTTGTTGGTTTCCTTATGTTTTCTTTTATCTCCTGACTTCAGAACATTGACTTCTCACTCTTGTTCTTTATTTTTTCTAATATGGTTTATCCTAGAAGAAAATAATATGATGCACCAACTGAACATTTACTTTAATTATAGAGCTTGGAGAAATGTTCTACTTTACATTGTTTCTAGGTGAGAGAAACAGTTGTGGGTGGTTTGATAGCTGTGTAGCTAGCATATAAAAACAATTATATTACATTGAACTTATAATTTACTAAGTCTATGATTGTGCTCAATGAGAATGTTATCCTAAAGTATGAGGTTGCATTAAATGAGATTCTAACCATAAATAAATATAATTACTGTGTTACAGATATTTTCCCTAATCTGCATTCCAATTAGCAAAAACATGCAAAATCTTTTTGTTTTGTTTTTAGCTAACAAGAGATTAATTTGCATCAAATCTAATCTTTTTTGGGGGGGGAGGCTTCATCCTTTGAGGACAAAACTAGAATCCAATAAAACTTCTCTATGGTGGGAAGAGGTAATAGGTTGATTTTTGGCTTTGCCCCTCAGCCCAAAATGCTAGCCCTCACTTTCAAGAAGATAGCAAATTGCAAAGGAAATAAAATTATCTATCCCTTCAGCCTACATCACGATTATCCAATTCACAGCATGACTGGTTTACGCTTTGGAGCTTCACTGTCTGGAACAGGGGTCGCCAACCTTTTGGACCTCAAGGACCCCAAATTCATAATTTTAAATCCCAGGGACCACTAAATGGTTCTGTGGGCATGGCCTAATTTGTGGGTGTGGCTTGGTGGTCATGTGACTGGCTGGGCATGGCTTGTATGTAAATATTATAAATATTTATATAAATATTGAATTTTTATATAAAAAAGAGCAACTTTTACCCAAAATCAGGCAAAGCAGGCAGACAGATTGAGTTGCTCACAGAATCACAAATTCATTCAGAGATCTATCTATTTGCCATCGGCTAGCTCAGTCTGTCACATAAAATTTGCTTGTGGTGAGTCTGCACTGAATAATAGAACCTTCAGTCCTAAAGCAGGTTCGGCTGTGCTTAAAAGCAGAGCCAAAGATCTAAAGACAAGCTAGAAAGCAAGAAATCCAATCATTTCCTGCTTCCTAGCTAATCTAAATCTCCCGGCACAGCAGATGATGGTCAGAAAAAGGAAAAATAGCAACTTAGCAGGCAATTTTATCACATAAATTATAAATGAGTTTTTAGATTAATTTGGCTTGGTTAATTTAATTCTATTTTAGATAATTAATTTATTGTGTTGGTTTTAGTTGTGAGCCGCCCCGAGTCCTTTTTGGAGAGGGGGCGGCATACAAGTCAAACAAACAAACAAATAAATAAATAAATAAATTTGCCGGTTAAGGAGTGAGTGGGCTGGGATGGTTCCCGCAGGCCACGTGGGCAGTGCAGCCTTGTGTTTCTGTGCAGCCTGGATTAATTGCTTTGGAGGGGTGCTCTGGGAGTGAGATTTCTCTGCGGCCCACCAAAATTTTCTTGCGGCCCACCAGTTGGTGACCAGTAGTCTGGAAGGACCATTCCGTGCCCATTTAAGCATTGGCATGTGAGCTCCAGATATACATAATTAATTAAATGGCTAAAAATCCCCAAGATTTTTTTTAAAGAAACAACGAATTGTAGGAACTAAATTTACAGCAAGAAAATCATATATGCTATATACATGCACGTCAACAATCACCTCAAAAAGGACTTTTTAAAGGAAATATATTATCATCTAGCTACTCTCTTTTCCAAGTTTATTATAAATTGAGCAGCAGGGCTGCTATTCACACACCAAGAGATTCCAAGATATCCTTTATATCAGTAATCAGACAATCCAGCTTGTAATTCTCTCGGTGGGCAGGAGCATCTGTTTCTCCATAACCTCTCAAATCCAAGGCCACAACTCGATATTCACTCTTAAATTCACGCATTTGATGTCGCCAAGAGTACCTAGTAAAGAAGAAGAAAGTTTTGCTTCATAAACTGTTACAAAAATCAATTCATATAGGAAGCACAAAATGAAACCATAAAACTGAAGACAATAAGAACAATTGCACTAGTTAATAAAATTTAAAAGATAGAAATCCCCGGTAAAATCATAACAGAATCAAACTGTAAAAACCTGAATTACCTGATGGTTTCTTGTAATGCTTGTCACTATCAAAGTTTAGCTGAATGTGATGAAATCATGCTTCATTTCATACATAAACTAAACCAAAACTTTAAAAATTATGTCGTTGAATAAATCACCATGACCCGATTATACACAGCATGACTCTATTAAACTAATACCTACACACCTCTTTCTAGTTTTTAATGCATACATATTACTAATTGGAACACCAGAGAGAAGCAAACTGAAACCACTTTAGCAACAAAAGAAAGAAAATTTTTAAGTTGATCAAAGCAGCTTTCACAGGGCTTGGTTGTTTCAGCAGGGTTCTAGCTGCAGATGTGCTTCTAATGTATTCCCTGGATACAAAATAAATATTGCAATGATGCAGTATTTTGTCATCCAACAAACATTATCTCATTCCTGCAGTTTTAATACTCCACTGAAGACTCAGGTACAATAGTTCATTTTCCAAACAACAGAACAAAGTTGGAAGGCACCTTGGATGTCTTCTAATCCAACCCCCTGCTCAGGCAGGAAATCCTGTACCATTTCAAACAAATGGTTGTCCAATCTCTTCTTAGAAAATTCCAGTGTTGGAGCATTTACAACTTCTGAAGGCAAATTGTTCCACTGATTAATTGTTCTAACTGTCAGGAAATTTCTCCTTAGTTCTAGGTTACATTCACTTCCATTGAACCCTATACAATCAGATATAGTTAAGAGAGATCTATTCAGCTAGGACTGTAATTCCTTTTGAAGGAGGTTCTTTTTGGACTAATAGTTCCCTATCCCCAAACTACCCTCATGAACTCACTGAAGATAAATATAGCCATAAAGATGGCTAAGTGCTGTGGTATTAATGGCTTTCAGTAGCCCTGGGGGATCTTGAAAGAGGGACAGCAATAAGATGCAAAGATCGCTGTTTTCTTTATCTTTCTTTCTTTCAAAAATCAACAACAATGCACAAAAAGCAAATATCTGGGCCAAAAATATTAGGTCCTGAACATTGTGTTTGGAAGAGAATTATTTTTTTCAGAAGGAAAACAAAAGAGTAACACATGTTCACATACTGCAATCAATGGAACATATCAAATGAGAAACCAATTAACTTCAGCGCACACTTTCTAAGATTTTATTCATATTTATTTAACATTATTCAGTCAATTTTAGCCGTCCTTTTTCCAATGAAAGGAGTTTTTGATTGAATGTTATGGAAAAATGTCCTAGCGGTCAAAGTGAAATCAATCACCCAGAAATGGACTTTTTACTCTGTAGGTTCAGTTGGAGACTGATTTGATTGCTGGACTGAATCTAAATGCCACAGTGTACTGTGCCCTTCCGATTCTATGAAGATCAAAACTGTTAGAGCATTTTTACCACTTGTATACTCAGGAAAAACTCCATATTACAAAGTAGGAAATCTACTGAGAAATGAATTGCATAAACAAAAGGTAGATGTGTTGCTTAATTATTTATTTGCAATACTTGTTAACTATTAATGAAAGTTAATTAATGAATAATAATGTTGTTCACGTTTAGCAGCACAATCATGATTGAACAAGGCTATAGGAATAGCACAAATAAAAAGCTAGGGCTTTACATATCAAGGATATAAGAAATACAGGTATGTCTCACAACCTGCTCACTTTTCTGTATATAATATTGTAACCTAGAGATAGTACTGAGTAGCATGTGTTTCTCTGTAGATACTTAATATATGTAATATTTTGTGCAAATCTCTTTGTAACAAGATAAATATTTCTTATCTATCCCATTGATAAATTCAGGATCTGCTATTGCAATCTCTTAACTGGGCAAGGTGTGGGGTGTGAGATATTTTTTATACTCCATCATGCAACAGCTGAAGAAATTCCAAGCCCACAAGTGGAAAATGTGACTAGATTGCTGAATTTGGATTTCTGGAATGTTCCCAACAACCATATATCCACTCTGAGGACTGGAATCTGATACTGTTCTTTGTGTGGCGATAGGCTCATATTCTAGCAAATGTTGGAGACTTGAGGGAACACAGATAATATACAGTGTGTCTCCAAGTGTTGTTTTCTTGGTTACCATGGTGAATAGAAATATCTTTTAGAAATGCTTTTGCTTTCTCAAGGAGAAATTGTTTCATGAATACCCAAGGGTGCTATTTCTGGAAATCAACTCTTGCTCAATATTGGCATCTTCTACATCAGCTTATTATTATCATCAATATAGTTTTTAGTGCAGAATCTTGATAGACGGGATACACATTTATACTGAAGTCATATGTTTTCCTAGTGTCATGACCACAGCTGGGAATACAAATACCATATAGTAAGCTACTTAAGTCTCAGCCTGGATGAAATATGAACAGCACCAGAAAATGAGGTTTTTCTCCTACAGGCACAGTCAGGCAGTCTGAGCAACAACTCTTTACAGCAAGATACAGAGAAACTGAGCTAAGAGCTTTCTCTCAGCTTGCCTTTATTCTTTGATTTGTTTATGTATCTAAAATAGTCCCATGCTGGCTTTCATCTCATCAAAAATTCATATCCTAATGCAAATATAAGTATAAAGCAGTAAAGCAATGTTTAAATATAGGTGCCAAGAGAATTTCCTCAGGAAAAGTATTCCAATAATGAAGGCACCCTAGTGGAATTCCAGTCCCCTCTTGTTTCCTTGAGACTGAATAACACATTTCTAACTCGGACCCCGCCTGATGATCCTAATACAGGAATTCCATTAGTACTGCTCTAATAAGATTTTTTCCTATGAAAACTGCACATATCCTCCAAAAGAGGCTTTGGAACACACAGGAACAACTTTTTCCAGTTTTGTGTAGCTGCCTTGGAAATTGCTTTCGATTGTTCCTGCGGTAGCTGCAGATTTTTTTCACAGTGAAGTCAAGTGGTTGAGAATACAAGGAGCACCGTTCAAACAAACACGTGAGCTTGGAAAAAGACACTGTTTCACTGATCCAGAGTGAGTTGCTTCATGCAGGCTCCCACATATTCTGAAGCACCTGCTTTTGAAGGATTTGCACAACCCTATGACCTGTATGCATTATGAATGAACTGAGCACAGGATTGAGTCTATTGCTCTTGTTATGTAAGATACTTATAAGCAACAGTAAGCAGTTAATTTTTATCTTCACATTTTCTGCACATTTACTGGTTATTTAGCTTGCCCTAAATTTAGCCTTGGAACTTTAGCTTTTAAATCCTGTTACATACACAGGTTGCTGTTGCAAAACTAATTTAATTTTAGATTACTTCATCTAAAAATGAAGAATTTCTTCCAGGGTTATGTCCTCTTAAAAGGTAATTATTTCATCTTGTAATTTCAGTAACGGGAACCTCTAAGCAAAATCTAGTAACTACACAAATAGCATGCTTTTAGCAGGAGCAGTTTATGCTGTGATTTCCCTATAATTACTGTACGTCCCCTTTAACTTTCTAAATTCTTTTAACATTGTCGGTACGAAGGTGTGCTGAAGTAACATAACAGTTCTATTTATATGAATGGTGTGACTAAAAGCATTCCATGTCATTAAATTGGTTAGATAAACAGCAGTGAAGTGGGTGGGTGTTGTTTCCCAGTCACTCAATGGAGCCAGATCCTCAGTTGAAAACAGGATTATTGATCCAGTACATGAAAGTAGAAACGCAAGTCATATCAATTAGAATAAGAAAGCAAGCAAGCAAGGAATTTACCAGAACTCTGGAAAGCCATGAAGAAGCAGCATAAGAGGTTTACCCCTCTCTCCGGCAGCTACATAGTGGAATCTCAGCCCAGAATCCTGAAAAGGAAGGGAAAACAGATTGTATTTTTACATTTATATATAATACTTAGGAATTGTGAAGGCTCAGTGGTTAAAGATGCTGAGCTTGTCAGCTGGAAAACTGGCAGTCCAGGTTCGAAACCCGAGTGCCAGGGGTGGGATTCAACCAGTGTTACAATTGGTTTAGTGAGAGTGTGTTTTGCACGTGCGTGCACGCTTCGCGCCCGCCCGCACCTGATGCGCACGCGTGTGGAGCAATTGCAAAAAATCATCAGTTGTGCTGCCCAGAGAGCTGACAAACGCTGCGCGCAGGTGCACAGCATTTGAAAATCCTCTTCTTTCTTGCTCTTTCAACCTCAGCTGTGCCGCGCAAAGCAGCTCAGGTTGAAAAAGCAGGAAATAAAAGACAGCCAAGAGCCCGGGCAGGTGGGTGGGCCAAACAGATGACCAGAAGGTTGTCGCAGCAAACCGGTTAGGTGTCAGCTGCTTTACGGAGCTACCAGTTCTATAGAACTGGGCCGAACCGGTAGCATCCCATCCCTGCTGAATGCTGCGCAACAGGGTGAGCTCCCATTCCTGTCTCAGCTCCTGCCCACCTAGCAGTTTGAAAGCATACAAATGTGAGTAGATAAATAAGTATCACTTCAGTGGGAAGGGAAAAGCATTCCATGACCCTTTAGCATATAGCCATCCATAATCATGGAAAATGTCTTCGGACAACACTGGCTCCCTTGACCAAGAAAAGGAGATGAGCACCATGCCCTAGAGTTGGACATGACAGGACAGGGATACCTTTTATATAATATTTATATATTTATATTCATGGAGAAAAACAATAACAAAAACTAGATTGGCAGCGTTAGTAATCAAGTAGCACTCAAACGGATCAAGCACTTCCTGTATCAGTAAGACCAGGGCTGTCAAACTCGCGGGCCACGGGCCAGATCCGTCACGCACTGGTCACGCCCACATCAGGTTTAGGAAGGGGAAGAAAGTTGTGATACGTCACGCAATGCCGCCATGACAATGCGAGTTTGACACCCTGGTTTATTGTTTTATTGATACTCTAAACAGGTACTTTCTTAAATGATGTACTCAGTCTCCCCTTTCATCTAAATTATAGCTCATGCAGATGTAAATACATATAGATACTTATAATACAAAGGACATTGGAGTGACACAACAGATTTACTATACTTGTGAGAATATTTGTCCCTACTGCATCTAAAGTGGATACTCCACAGTTACTAGTTTAATGAGCACAAGTGCTGCTCCCACAAATAAGTTCTTGTAGAAATGTATCAAAGTACCTCCAGAGAGTAAACGAGCAGAGGAGCAGAAGATCACTTCAGGGTTGACTGCTATATTGTGATTTTGCACCAATGACATAACTGGATTAGAGGAACTGGTTTAAATAGAAATGGCAGATTGTGAAAGAGCTGTGTGAAACAGAGAGCTAATGGGTACCAGTGACAATATTTTGCAAACACTGCCCTCTAGCATTCTGTAACAAGGTCTCTGCAAAATTAAACGCATCTGTGATTAAGTATTCAGTAGGATGCTGCAACAGCAACAGTATCGTACTGGCTTCCCACAAAGGCAACAAGGAGATCTGTGGCATGCAAAAAAACCAATGCATTTTCTATAGAACCAGATTTTATGAGCTGTCACTTATTTCACCAAATACATACTTCTTCTGATTTATGTACTCCACCTACACATCCTCAAATCTGGGCCCTTATTTATTTTACAGCATTTACCAACTGCTTCAATCTGAGTGACTCTGAGCAGCACACAAGAGCAAATAAATACTCAGAAGACCCCAAAAGTTCAAATAATACTATAGTGGATGCTGACACATAATTGCACAGGGGGAGACAAAATAGAAATTAAGGGGAAGAAAACAACGTTCCATCACTGAAATGAATTCAGCAATAAAATGGCCACATTTCAGCAGCACAATTTTGGGCTGTTTTTGAGGGTTTGCAGGATTTTAAGGATAGAAATAGTGGTACCTTGTCTCATAAGAGTCTCGTTGCACCTCTTTGGACCCTTGTTTTAGAGGAGTGGGAGAAACTGCAAAAATCAGGTTTTTTGTGGTCAAATATAACCTTAGGGTGCCAGGAGATTGCAAATGATGTCCTTAGTGTGTTTTGTAAACAGTTGTGGGCTTAGACTGGGGAAATTCTAGTTTTAAGTTTCTGGTCAGCCATAGTGGGTTTACTGTGGGCCAGTTACTTTCCTAAATCCATCCATCTCAGAGGGTTGTTGACAGGAAAGGAATGGGGGAGGTCCTTATAAAATCTGCATTTAGCTTTCACAGAAAAGACAGGATCTATATACCATGCCTACATAAATAAAATCTTAGTAACATAAACCAAGCTTAACATGAGAGCAGAATCCATTCAACATGTATTTGCAACCTCATAAACACAAGGTTGCTTCTATTCCATCAGGTACCCAGAACCAAATAGAGCCAAATTTATTATCCAAATTCATTTTGTGAATAGCTACACTTCATAAGAGACACAATTGCCTCTAATTAACTTCCTGAAGTTAATTTATCCCAATGTCACCATAACATTCCGGGTACTGAATAAAGTTAGCTGTAGGCCATGCACAATTGTGCCATAATAAACATGTAGTGAAAGCTGGATGGAAAACATTACTTGATCTAAACCACAAATTACACAATTTTCAGCAATGTATGTCCTTTGTATAATGACATCATGATGGGAGTTACCTAATTACACTGTATTGACCTGAAGGATGTAATTTGCAGCATTTGTGCAATAGTGCCATTATGCAAGGGATATATTAATAGCTATGAATGATGAGACCTTAATGTAAAATTAATGTAGATTGAACTACCTCCTCTGGACTTCTTCAAATGCATTTAGCCATTATTTGGGGGGGATGTCTGGACAGAAACCTGGCCCATTACATCAAAAATCCCTTGAAATCACAGGTTTACTGTAATAGTTTTTAAAGTACCACAATTCGCTGCTGTGGATAAACATGGTTCCTTCTCTGGATGCTTTTTATGGATCATAGGGATGTTCAAAAACCTGCTGTCTCACTCAGCTTGCATGGTTATTTTTCATATGCTTTCAATTCAAACAAACAAGTTCTCTGCTGAGGCTGCTAATAAGGACACCAACTGGGCACTGTGAGTTCTTGTCTGTTAACAATTATCTTAAGAGCTTCTATTCACTGCCTGCTGACATCAGACAGCTGTGAAAAGATTACCACCCAGATGCAATGCAAAAATGTGTCCTAGGTTTTTGCACTGGATAATTGCAAGATATCTAGGCAGCTGACTTCTGCTTCCTTCATATGGCAAACTGAAGTTTGGGGTACAATTATAGTATAGAACTGTAATTACCACACTGAATCATTCAAAAGACTAAGACTAAGATATCTTTTCAACAGATTTTAAACAAGATATCCTTATCTTAGCTGTTCCCCATTGCTGGTTTATGAAGGGGGTGACATTTTGTTAAGCATCCGTAGTCTTCACAAAACTATGTCCTGTAAGTCTTTTTACTACAAATATTTACATATATAATATAGTATTTACATATGCAAGTGCATACAATAGCCCTGCTTTGCTCAGTGCATTAACCTACAGTTTTGATTTATTGCATGGTATGAACTCAGCCAAATATGTTTTGTAAAACAAACACAGCTTAGTGTATATACAAACTCAGTTAGACATGACATAAAATATAGTGTATTGTTGCAAAATGTGTTGGGTGTTGTATGAATTCAGGTGCTGTTTATTACATAAACCATGATTAAAGAAATCATAGCTTTGCAAGTTATTAGAACAAAGCCCCAGTGTTATTTTATGTCAAGGTAATCCAGTTTTGGATATGTTTAAAACTACAGAATGCATTCTTACCATGAAAATATACACAGAATTCACTTTACAGTGCTCCTCCCAAAAAAGTATTCTAAATCCATATTTGTAACACACTACACCATTTTGAGAAAGTATCTATGCAGTGGATTAATTTAAATGAAATCATTTTTCTCCATTCGACCTTGTACCCAGTTCTGGACACATATGTTTAGGAAAGGCATTTACAAACAAGGAGAACAATGACAAGCACTGATGAAGTTACCTAGTCTGGGTAATGAAACGTCTGCAAGAAAAAAAAGCAAACTCAGACAGCATCAAGGACCATTTCAGGATAATAAGGGCCCGGAAGGAAAATGCTATAAGGAGCAATTGGAAGCACAGAATATGTTTAGCCTGGAAAAGGGGGGAAAAAAAATCTGCAAGAGTTTTGGTAACTTTCTTCAAATATTTGAAGGTCACAAAGAACATAGAACAAAAAAAGTTTAAATTAAAATAATTAAAATAAATAAATAAATAAATAACAAGTTGATTTTGACTGGATATCAGAAACTATTCCTAATGGTAAGAGCTGATCAGCAATGGAACAAATTATCTTGAAAGTGGTAAACATTCCTGCGCTAAAGGCATTTAAAGAGAGACTGGAGAGCTATCTATCAGGGATGCTACCATATAATAATACTATAATAGTACATTCTTGCACTGCCCAAGTAATGGACTAGATAATTTCCAATGTCCCTTACCTTCTATTGGTATGACTGTAATGGTATGTGAGAAAGGCCTTGAAAGATGGATGAAGAATTGCTGCCTAGAGGACAGTCAAATAACAGAAGGGAGAGCCCACAGCTGCATAATGGGTGAAGAAAGAGGCTCAGAATGGATCCTTCCTCAGACTGTAAAGGAGATAGTGGAGATTTGTACTTTCAGACTTGATTCTATTAATGTAGTCTTACAATAAAGTAGAATCAGCTCATCTGATCATGTTTCTTATCTGGTCTACCTGGGAAGGCTCAAAGTGGCTCTATGAAATTCCTCTCAACAGTGAGTCTATTTCAGCCAACTGACCATACCATGTGATGGTAGATATAGTTTCAGTGGTTAGCTTCTATTGGTTTACATATATTCTCTGTCATGTCCACATATGGTTTTGCATATTTTTAAAAAGAATTTACTTTGTATTAAAAAAAACCTAAGTAAAGAGATAAATATTTTAAAATATATTGAATGATCCTATTTTGTTTAATCTGAGTTTTTCTAATGGCAAGTGCTATACTACAAGAAAAAGATCACCATACACAAGTTCGTTTGTATAGGATTCTGGATTGGGATAACTGCTGTTGCGTTTAGAATAAATGATATGAGCCACTTATTATAAAACTACCATTGCAATAAACCATTTTACAATAGTTTAAAAAAGAGAGATGTTAAATGAAAACAGCTTGTTGTTCAGAACTTCTGACCAGCCTTCTGTGGTTTTACTAGCCTCATATAAATCTAAACTATTTATCCTTTCCATTATAGAACTTTTCTCCTTAGTGACTATGTGACTTTATATCCATTTTTATTAAGGGCTGTTACATTGAATTCACTAGGAGGTTGCATGTCTGATGCAATTAGATATATTTGCAATGCCCTATTTTTTGAATCATACTGTTTTATTATATATTGCTAATTTATTTACTCAGAAGAAATATTTAACAACCTAGAGAAGTAGTTAAGCACATTGATATGGTATTCACTTTTGGTGCAATGCTTTAGCTTGAATAATTAGTTTTCAAGGTATTTAAGAGGTAGTCATTGCTGCTGCAATTAAGCTCTTACTGAAAAAGCTACACATGCAATATTTACCAGACCCATGTGATGGGAAACAGTTCAGATCTGCTTGGAGGCTTTTCTTTGGCATCTATTGATCACTGCAGGTATCTATCTTAATCCAACAAAAGTTCTTAAAATGGCCTATTGTTTCAGCCACTTCTTAAGCCCTAAAATGCCAAGGAAATAGTCACAAAAGATAGTGTAAGATAAACTTTTCTAGAAGTGGTAGAAAAAGCAAGGGATGGGACAAGACAAATAGTCCTCAAATAAAACCTAATGCGACCAACTATCTTCAAGGTTACTATTATGATTCACTCTGAATTTGGAGATGCTTTATTGAATTGGTTATTAGCCAAGTAATCACAGAAAGCAAATTATACCTTTTAATACAGAAGAAAAAAAACCTGATTGCCCTAGACTGTAACTCTGATCCGTTTCTTGTCCTAAGCCAGTCACATATATAATTTTAAAAAAAATGATTGAAAGGAAACATTAGAAGCACTCAGCTTGAAAAAGCCACACTTTATGTAGCTCAATCTATTCAAAAGCTGCAATCATGCAATATACATCAATGATTAACGCTGGGTTTAAGTGACACTCAGAAATATCGACTAAGTATACAACTGGAATTGTGTAACACATCAAACTAAGGTGTAGTTGGCCAGTTTGCGTCTTGCTGACTCAGCCATGTAAGTTTTGTAGCATGAAGGATAGAATCCTATTTCTGGAACCAGAATATCTTCGTCAGCCAACTACTATTGTCAATCTCTTACAATTAATGATTGTATATGAATAATAGAGCCAGTTTGGTAAAGGTATCTGGTTATAAAGTAGAACACAAAGCCTGCTGACTGACCTGGGAAAAGAGGCAATGGCAAACCACTTCTGAAAACCTTGCCAAGGAAGCTGCCAGGCCTTTTCTAGGCAGTCTCCGAGAATCGAGTGCAATTGACCCTATCATTTCTACTTTCTTCTGCAGCTCCTAGTGAAAAACTATTGTGACTAGGCTTTTTTAAACATGAAATGATGATGTTGCTAAGTCTTCAGGATAACAGCAGTGGTTAATGATTAACAACAGGGTTAATGGAGATGGGAAGTGATCATCATCGAAGTCCACAATATCTGAGCTGATGGTGGGTAGTTTTAATGTGTTTAGAAGATATGAAGTTGTGGGGGACCACAAAACAAGACAAAGTAAAGGTGACCTTGGAGCCAAGCATTGCAAGGGGCTTCCTCAAATTTAGACAGAGATTAAATGACATCACCTCCTTGTGTACTCTCCTGGAAAATGTCATCAATGGCAAGGCAGAAGAATTTACTCACATTAGTGAGCTGTTTGGTCTAGTGGTTAAGGCAACAGGCTAGAAAAGCAGGAGACCATGAGTTCAAGTCTCACCTTAGCCACCAGAGCCAGCTGGGTGACCTTGGGCCAGTCACTCTCAGCCCAACATACCCCACAAGGTGGTTTTTGTGGAGAAAATAGGAGTGGAAAGTATGTTGGGCATGTTCTCTGTCTTGAGGTAGTTGCAAAAATAATAAAGGTGGGATATAAATAAATGAATAATTTAAATACCATCTTTCTTGCATATTATAATTGGAGTCAATATTGTACCATAACTTGGTCCATTTAGCAAGAGGCAGATTCTGCATTAATTCTTGATTAAAATTGTAAGACTAGTTACAAAGGATCTCTGGAAAAGCTGCATAAACATATTTGCAGATCCTCTCAACTTCCTGGAATGCCTTGTTTAAGACCATTGGTGGGCTCAATTCCTGTTTTTTTTTTAAAGAGAAGAAATATTTTAACCACTGAAAAATATCTATGGAGATTCTCAGTCATCCAGGTCATGGCTGTCCCAAGGTGCTTTTTCAAATGACAACTGGACTTCGTTTTTCCTTGAAGGCATTTGGTTTCTTATCCAAGAAGCTTCTTGATGTGAAGTTAAACATCTTCAAGGAAAAACAAAGTCCAGTTGCCATTTGAAAAAGCACCTTTAAGACACCAAAAACACTATCCCAGCCAGACTACGTAGTTTCTCTACAAATGCTGAAGGGGTCATTCTGGAGAGATGTGGCCTGTCTCTGGTTACTCATCTGTCACAGATGAATTCAGTAATCCCCCAGGTCACAAGACCAGATAACCCAACACATCCTTGCCTTCCCATCGCTGAATTCATACTTAGATTGCTGCCTGCAGCCCCATAGTCCAACCTTTCCCCTCCCTCAGGATTTTCGCCTTGCATGGCATGCAGTGGGAGAGATTCTTAACATGCACTTAGCACACATCAGTCCATGACAAAGCGAACTGGACTCTCCTCCATTCAGTCTGCAGTCTACCTTCCTTGGGGTTTTTTTTTAGTAGCAGCAAGAGGTAGGAGAAAGCAAGAAACGCAGCAGTGTAGCAGAGTCCAGGAACCCACTGCCTGACTATAAGTGGCGATCGAGCCTAACTGGCCCATTTGCCTCAGAGAAGCAAAAGTCGAGTAACCCTCCAGAAAGCCAAAGGTCGTTTTTTGTTTTTGTTTTGCTCCGATTTACCTTGATCCGGACATAGCAGTGAGTGCCCAAGGAAGGGTCACTGAGGCATCCCGGCGGGTTCTCTCTGATCAGCCACTGGAAGGTCTTGCCTGGCCTGGTGCCCAGGCTCCACAAAAGTTTCAGCAGCTCGATGCAGGCGCAGAGACCACAGTAGCTGTGCACCAGAGCCCAGAAGAGCACCGCCTTGATCCTCACCATGAGCCTGGCGGGGATGCACAGCCAGGGGGAGAAGCCGGGGCGCGCTAGCTCCGTCGTTCTTCGTCCTCTTCCAGCAGCAGCAGCGGCGGCGGCGGCGGCGATGGGGGCGATGCGCCTTCACTCCCCCTCCCGTGAACTCAAGATGGGCTCCGCCAGCGAGAGGACAGCGCGGAGGAAGCCGAGATCAACAGCAGCATCGCGACGGAACGGAGGCGCGCAGCAGACCATGCAAACCGGGCAGGGAAAAGGGGGCCCGGCCGGGAAAAGACAACCGAAGGAACACACTTAACGAGCAAGCCTCCTGGGGGGGCGGAGGGACGCAAGCCTCCTTGGGGGGGGGGTCACCTTGATCGATCGGGCGCGAAGCCAATGCTACCAACGCGAAGGGAGCACCCGATCGCCAGAAACGCCAAACTCTTCGGACGCGCCGATCGCCTCTCCGCTCTATCATTCCACGTTGCCCCCACAAAACGCGTCAAGCTGCGTTCTTACATTACAATTTGGGAATGCCATCAAGAATAGACAAGAGCCCTCTCTCCGGAGGACATTAGGGGGGAAAAAAGACCCAGAGTTAAGGCCAGACTCCCCGTCAGACGAGGCGTAGCGCAGTAACCCCTTGGTTACGGCGAAAAGTCAGTAAGTTTTGGCGTCGGGTACCACGACCATGCTCCGCGAAGGAAGAGCGCAAATCCGTCACTTTGCCTCAGGCAACGCGTAATTCTGGGTCGGTCTTCCCTGCGCCTGCGTCACTAGATGAGATTCAAGTTTGGGAGGCCGTTTTTGCATATTAAAATTGCGGACGTGAGCGCGTTCGAGGAAACAGGGGCTCCGGTTCATCTTTCCGCGGACTGAATGATGTGCCCGGTCCTACGGTGGGTTAAAACAGAGCCGTTATAATGAGAAGCGGCGAATAAAACTATTCATTCGACGAAATGGAAGCGTAAACGATAGGCTTAGACCTGGAAGAACTTTATGTGAAGTTGTTCGGGAGTCGCGTTGTATTTACACGACACCTTTTGGGAACTGTGGTTGAGGCATCTGGCTAGAAACCGGGAGAGAGTGAGTCCTGGTCCCGCCTTGGGTTCAAATCGAGCTGACTGACTGTGGGCCAGTCACTTTCTTTCAGCCCTAGGAAGCAGACAATGGCAAACCACTTCTGAAACTGGTTGCCAAGAAAATGGCAGCGGCCAGTCCAGGCAGTCTCTGAGAATTGAACAGGATTGAAGGAAAACTTGTTTGATTGCTTGTTCGTACATATATATATGTACATATGTCCATGTAAAATGTAATGGATGCCATTCGTACCACATGGTAACTATGGGTGGCCTACAATCATAAAAGATAAATATATGTATGCTGAAAACATAAGTTAATACAAGCCAAACATTAACTGAACCACCTCCCTGTGTTCAAACAGTAGCATGCTCAAAATCGGAGCCTGGTGAGTCTCCAGCTTGATCAGGGAAGACCTCCAAGGTCCCTTCAAATTGTGTTCTGTTGAAGTCTGAAGACCAGGGCAATAAAATGGGACAAAGCTGCAGCTTTAAATAATGTAGCTTGGAAGGAAGTATAGATGATTTTTTTTAAAGTCACTTTAGTAGTGTTGGAAAGCAGGGCAGGGACCCTGTGACTACTTGGTACTGGTGTTCAATTAAAAATTAATTAAGAAATTGAAAGAGTTCAATTAAAAGAGCAGCCTTCCAACCTCCAGATATGTGAAGGAATCACTGCAGCTACAATAATTATACTTCCATTTTAATTTAGGGGGACCAGGTTGAAAATACTGGCTTAGGTAGTTAGTTCCTGATTCCAGAGGTGAAAAGCAGTGGCAGGGCGACTCGTGTGTATGCCTACCTGATTCTCCAGTATATTGGACATATTGATCAACTAGAGCTGTGGTTCTTAACCTTTTTGAAAGAATCGCCCCCTTGAGCCATTGAGGAAGTTGTCATCGCCCCCTTCCCCCAACATAACCACCCCCTGCCACCTCTTAGCATCCCCAAGGGGGCCAGCAGAGGTGCACTAAGAGGTGGCAGGGGGGCAGCGTGTTAAACAGGGCCGCAGTGGCATGTAACGTGCCACTGCTTCCGCATTGGAGGCACTGGCTCCGGAGAAGTGCTAGTCAATGGATGAACCAGGGCCGGCCGGCACCTTGAACACCCCCCTGTTGCCTCTTAGCGCCCCTCTGCCAGCCCCCTTGGGGATGCTAAGAGGCGGCGGGGGGGCATTCCAGGTGCCGGCCCTGCAGGCTCACCCATTGACTGTTGTACCGCACCTGAACCGGCGCCTCGAATGCGGCAGCATGTTGGGAAAAGCCACCGTCACTGCTTTCCCAAAGTGCTGCTGCTCTCACATTCTTTCTGTCTGTCCGTCCGTCCATCCATCCATCCATTCAAAAGGTTTGTCTGTTTGCCTGCCTGCCTTCCTGCCTATCTACCTACCTGTCTGTCTTTTTGTCTACCTACCTACCTACCTATCTACCAATATAGATCTCTCTCCCTCTCTCTCTCTCTCTGACTCTCTCTCTCTCTCTCCCTCACTCCATTATATCCCATATCGCCCCTTTTTGTTCCATCGCCCCCCTGAAAAACAAAATCGCCCCTTGGGGGGTGATATCGCCAAGGTTAAGAACCACTGAACTAGAGCACAGGTGTCAAACTCGTGACGTTACATTGTCATCACCTGATGTATCATGACTTTTTTCCCTTCATTAAACCGGGGGTGGGCATGGCCAGTGCTGATGCATCCATTTCTCATTTTCCCATTAGTTCATTTAAATATAAATAACATTTCTTTGCGCCTTGTATTTATATTCCCTAAATACTATTATTTAATGTTTTTTTAGGAGTTTTTCATAGTTCTACCATATCGGGCCAAGAGTTTGACAACCCCTGAACTAGAGGCAGAAATCAACCTCTGTATGAGAAATGTAGGTAATTCTCACTAACCAAATGTAATTGGGACTGGGAATTCCATCACTAAGGGATGTGGTGATAAGGCATAATATCATATGACTGTTCTGGCACTCCATGTTGCCATCATTAAGCAAATCCTGTGCAGTCCCAGTGTTCCCTGGCCACATGATTGATGTTTTTTCCAAACTATTGCTGGCTTCACTATTCACTGCTGGTTGGAAGCCAACAAATTTTGCAACAATTATTGCAAATTGTGATCATGTGAGAATGGTACAACATCATAATTATGAGCAAATTGCAAGTGGCCAGATTGCAATTACATGACTGTGGGGATACTGGGATGGCAACAACTACAAGAACCTCTGATCAAGTACCCTTTGTTCAGTGCCATCATAACTTTGAACAGTCGCTGAATGGACATTAAACAAGGGCTACATATAACGTATTTCCTCACACTCTGATATATTCAAGCAATCTGTTCGTATATTACAAAACTGATTGGCAATATAGTTATCTAAAATGTAAATGGCTTCTATGTAGTCTGGATTTTGCCTTTAAGGATAGGCTAGTTACTTTGATTTCCATAAGCATCAAGAAAGAAAATATTGCAATCTTCTTCTTCTTTACTATCTCTTTTATTGCTTTGGGTGTCCTGGCAATAACATGTCTTGGGGACAAGGTGGGATTAAAGCAAGTCCCCCCTCCCCAATATTAACTTTGCATCCTTTGTTTTTTTTAAAAACCTATATGAGTTGAACTAGCTGAATTTTATCTGTGCAGAATTTTAGTGGGATATATTTCTTTCCTGGAAAGTAGGATAAATGAATAAATAAGTAAATAAGCAAGAAATTATGGGATTGGAGATAGAGCAGGGCTATCAGATCTGGCCTGCAAAAATCCAGACCACCACTAGATGGCAGCAAATTTCTCTATGGGTGTGTGAATTGTGCAATCCAAACCTGATAGTTGTAGAGACAAGTGCCATTTAATCATTGCTGGCATTCCCTGCCTCCAGCTTTGGTGGTAGTAAAGGAATGGCAATTGTTGCCTAGCAACCACTCTACTTATTCCTTCCTTCCTCTAGACAGGACAACTATTAAAAAGAAAGAGAGTGCAAGAAAGACGATGTTCCTGCATGGAGCCATGTCATTTTCTTCTCCTTTAGATTGCAAGATTCAGCTGAAAGAAACTATTGAACAATAACAATTTTGTTTTTAAGTGGGAGTGATCTTGCAGGAGACAGCATGTTTTCCACTTCAGATACCAAAAATGAGTCAGGCTGGGAGAAAAACAGCTTGGGGTAGCAGAGCACAGTGAGATAATGGTGAGTGCTGTTTCATCACTCTCCTTAGTGATGTATTTTTAGTCCAGGGTTGAAGGACCGGTAACTCTCCAGATACTGAATTGCTACTCCTAGCAGACCCAGCCAGCATAGCTCAAAAGAGCCTTGGTGGTGCAGGCTGTTCAATCCCTAGCACTTAAGTTCCAGCTGCCTGCAATTAGTGCAGGCTCGAATCCCACCAGGCTCAAGGTTGACTCAGCCTTCCATCTTCCCGGGGTAGGTAAATTGAGGACCCAAGATTGTTGGGGGCAATAAGCTGACTTTGTAAAAATGCCGCTTAGTAATAAGCAGGCATATACAATGGAAGGAAGGCTATTGCTGAGTGCATTGGGTTGTATCCCAAAAATTGTAAGCCGCCCTGAGTCTTCAGAGAAGGGCGGCATATAAATGTAATTAAAAAAAAATTAAAAGTCCTGGACACCATCATTCAGTAATATACAGAAAGCTGTGATTCTCCACCCTGATTAAGCATAATTAAGTATCTGCCCATTCACCCACACTGCATAGTTCCTGACCAGCACATGCACCCATGGACTCTAAGCTAGAGAGGCTTCCTAGTTTTCAAAGTTGCTGTAAAAATGAACAAGCTCTTTCACCAATAGTCTTCCCCATCTCTATTGCTGATCACCCATTCTCAGCTGCATGTGTTGCAAGCTTTCAAAATCGCTTAACTCCTCATCAATCTCTGGCTTCAGAGATGGATAAAACTTGCTTCCCAAGATAAATAGGATTTCAGAGCATTTGGTTTCTTATGGCAAAAATGTATTTTAAAATTTATTTAAAACATTTATGCAGTCGACCAACTGTGGGTGGCTCCCAGTCAAAAATTAAAAGACATATAAAATCATTTTAAAACTATGAAACTCAACCAATTAAAACATTTAAAAAATCTGGGACCAATCAGTTCTACTGTGTGATCATCTAATCTTGCAACCTTTGATTAGAAAAGCTAGGTCTTCAAAGCCTCAGGGAAGAAGAATGGAGGCCTGCTGAACTACAGCGGGCGGAACGTTCCATAGGAGATGGGCTGCCATGGAAAAAGACATGTCTTAGTTTTCATCAGATGGCAATATTTAAGGGAAGGAACTAGAAAAATGCCCACCCTATCTGACTTGTGGGACAGGTAGATGTCCTTAGGGAAAGATAGCCCTGTGCCATGTAGGGCTTTAGAGGCGATAACCAGCACCTTGAATTGCACCTGGACAGAAACTGGAAGGCAGTGCAGCTCACACAACAGAGGTGTTAAATGGGCAAATCAAGGGGGGCCCATTACTGTGGGGACCAGTTTAAGGTCTGTCAGCTTTAAAATTGTGTCTCCACCTAGGTGCTTTGCATCAGTCCCAGCTTGGGGGAAAAAGCTATCAAATGAAATTTTGCTTGCATGCTAGTTTATAGATATGCAACAACTCTCGTTTTGCTGGGAGAAGGACATAGGTAAAGTGTGTTTCTCCCAGCAAAACAAGGCAAGTTGTTGCCTGGCTATAAACTGTAAAAGTAAAGCAGGGTTGATCTGATACCATGGTGAGCAGAAGACACTGCAGGCTCTTAGTGTTTTTGTTAATACTTTCAAAAATCAATCTTCCTTTGCAGTCCGAAGCAGTGGTTTGCAAACCAAGAGATGGACACAAGAAATGTTTCCGTAAGGAGGGAGAGAGGAGCGTACAGATTTATCTTTTTATAAAGGAAGGAGAAAGGCTGTTAATTAATCCACAGAGTATAGAAAACTCCAGGGGCCGCACATTCATCAGTTGGAAAATTTGAAGTAGAGAATTGTCCTGGCATTTTGTGTGCTTGGCTACTTACCAGCTTTAATACCAAATCTGCAAACAAAACCTATAATATGCTGAAAGCATTTAAAATTTCATATGATGAAGACTAAGTAGAGGATTGTTAGGATATTGAATGTAGTAGCTGGAACAGTAAAAGTGTACAATAGGGCCAGAACACACAGTTGTAGTTGATTAGTTAGTGCTGGCTCATGCATGATGCAATCTATGCGATGATTGGTTGCTGTAAGTATAAAGGGGGAGTTTCTCCTTTTTTCCCTACTTTTTTCTTGTGCATGTTCTGTATACTGTTTAATTTGGGAACCTGTCTTCAGGGAACTTCTCTCTACTGGAATACTTGCTGTGAGTTGTTTTTATGGCGATTCTTTGTGCTGCAAGCCCTGTGTTCCTAAGTATTTGATAAGCTGGTTATAAATCAGCACTCCTGTTAACTGACAAGGGGCCCATTTCCCAGGCTTCAATCATTTCCCTGGATATCTTTGTATCTGCATGGAACAACAATCTTAGTAGCTGCAAAATGGAATATATGTCCTTGTTCATTGCAACATGAGACTACCAATGAGTTGCCTCCTTGTCTGACTGTTCGCTTGTGTTCTTACAATCTGGTGGTTAGCTTCCTCCCTGTTTGCCCTACATTGTCACAGGGGCAATCCATGCATGCAGGAGATCCGGTAGATTACATTGGAAGTATCTCCCGCTGTTTAATTTACCTCATGATGTTCCTGTGTTCCTGACTATATTGTGTTGTTTCTTACTGGATGATGACAAAGACTGCTGTAAATTTTAATATTAAATATATTTATATACAAGTTTGTGTTAGTGTCTCTGATTTCATCTGGATAGCTACGTTTGTTTTAAAGGATGATTTTCCAGTGAGAAGGTTAATGTTGTAGCAGAGTTCATTATCATATTGTTGTTCTATTGGCAGCAGGCCTTTCCTTGAACTTCAGGGAATGACATTCCACAAAATTTCTCCAACTTTAGGGCAACTAACACCAAAGAAACATCGGAGATTTGAAGGCCTTTCTGTAACCATGCCCTATAATTATATTGTAACTGTTCAGACTCAGGTCGAAGGGTTAACTCAGACATTTTCCAAAACGAACCAAGCACTGAAGTAAAAACAGATTATTAAGGTATAATAATTCAGCCCAGTTAAATAATATTCTATAACATAAACTAGAAAAAAATGCAACAGGCTCAACTTGGTATCATCTACAATTCTTGACATAAATCACCTAAATGAATCACCCCGATTTACATCCTAGATCTTGCTTTCTTAGGCTTGTATTTGTTGAGTGGCAGTTGTCCCACATAAAGCAAGCAATAACTGATCACAGTTGATATACTGTATATAGAGAGTGCCAGTCTGGTGTAGTGGTTAAGGTGCTGGCCTAAAAACCAGGAGACGGTGTCCTGCCTTAGGCATGAAAGCCGGATCGGTGACTTGGGCCAGACTCTCTCTCTCTCTCAACCTAATCTACCTCACAGGATTGTTGTGGGGAAAATAGAAGGAGGAAGGAGGGAAGGAAGAAAGGTATGTTCATTGCCCTGAGTTACTTATAAAATAATAAAGTCAGGGTAAAAATCTATCTATCTATCTATCTATCTATCTATCTATCTATCTATCTATCTATCTACCTACCTACCTACCTACCTACCTATCTATCTATCTATCTATCTATCTATCTATCTATCTATCTATCCTTCCATGCCTATTATTGCAGGGATTACTAATAAAATGATTCACCATATCAGAGATTCATATAGTACATTGGTTCATTTTTTAAAAAGATGCCATCATTTGCCAACAGTGTCCCACAACAGGTTACCTCAGACAGTTTCCACAGAAGAATAAATATGATCCCAGGTCCTAAGATGAGAAATGGAGTATCAACTCCAAAGACACCCAAACCTAGTTTGCATAACTTGCTAAGCAAATTAGACTCATTTACAGAAATGTGTGCCCTGTCCATATTAACACACTCATTTGTGTATTTCTATGACTTAATGTGAACTGACTCAGGCTAGTGGCTATTCCTTATTTATATTATGAAGGTGGTCATTCTTGACCAAAAGAATTACAAGGACTTCAACTGCCTGTTTCCTGTGGATTAAACAAACTATAAAATTCTTCCAATCCTATGCTCACTAATGCAAGAACACCTGTTTTGTGAATGCCAATGATCAATTATGTAATTATAACTCTATTTCCTATATTTTATTTTATACTGATTTTTTTGTTCTACTCAGAAAGCTCTCTGAGATTAACGTTCCACATATTTAACTTCAATAAATATTTATGCTAGAATGAGTATGTGCTAAATTTTTAAATTGCCAGAACACTCTGTTTTTTCAAATTATTGTTATGATTAACCAATCTATTTAGAATGGAGGTTCCGAATAAAAGGCCAAACTGTGATCTAAGCGTTTCAGAATATTAATTTAGGTATCTGCAAGGTTCAAAATTAATAACTTAACTCCAGTATGAAAATGTATTTTATTGTCATATGAAAGCTGTAAATATAAATGCTCTTTGTTATTAGATAAAGAAAGATGGTATTCAAGACAAAAATAAAAATTTAAACCGCAGGGAACACAAAACAACAATTCACTTCCAGATTTTACTACAAAAGAAAAAAGGATTTATCTTTTTCAAGTCAGATAGATTTAAGTCCTAAATGAACTAAAAATAATGTTAAACTGTCACTTAAAAAATTAACAACCATATTAGCTAAAAATCAAAGCCACACAAAAATTAACCTGCCGGTATCCTTATTAAAATGTTAAGCATAACAGAAGTGCATTTATATGTACAGTACATAATGGAGATGCCAAACATCAGTAAACTTCCCATTTTAAGTATTTTCCCCCAAAATTATATTTCCCTTCATATCTGTTTTAGATGTATTTAGATGGCAGTTTTGAGCCCTCACATCAATACTTTTCCTTAAATTCTTCACTTCTCAAAATAAAAATTGGGGTTGATTGTAATGTTGTTGTCAAAACACATTTTAAAATGTTTACTTTTTCTATGACAATACTCAGAAAACTTCCTCAGAAGGGTTGACCAATTATGCCTTGGAAGTTTGCATGGGCTTTTTTGATTTTAATAAGCAAATTAATTTTGTAAAACTGAAATTATATTCATACACTAGCTTTTCAAAAAATAATAATAGTGGCACTCCAATATCGAGGATCTTCAGAATAGTTTCTGCAATCTATAACCAGTTTTGAAGAACTGCAAGCAACGCAATCATCCATTTCCATTTCACTGCAGAGTTTCTTCAAACGTTGCCATAATATCACTCTGAAAATTCATGTCAATGGTGCTTTTCAGCTATTAAAAACAACAACAAGGAATTAGGGGGGGAAAGACAGCTTGAAGTAAATGTTGCTGGATTCAGTAGAATTGAATTCTGAGAGATAATGCAATTAACTTTTCAACTGTAAAAAGCAAATGTGGGGAAATGACAATAAAGTTGTGGGTACACAACAATTTTAGGATTGAGAGCTATATTGGGTTTTCAGTGGCCTGTTGCAAGCTGAATTCTTACAAGGGCAAAGGAAAAGAAATAGCTAAGGTCAGGCAAAATTGATCCTTCAACTTTCTCCAGCTTCAATTTTTAAGCCGGTTCTTCTGATGATTTAAATCAATAAAATTCTGTTGACTTCATTCCAAATAAATGAAGCTGCTCTTTAACTCTTTCATTGTGTTACGGGACCAGCATTCTTTAAGCTGGCATTTTTCAACCTTGGCAGCTGGAATATATCTGGACTTCAACTCCCAAACTTCCCCAACCAGCATGCTTGGCTGGGAAATTCTGGGAGTTGGAGTCCATACATCTTCAAGCTGCCAAGATCAAGAGACCTTGCTTTAGGCTGATATCGGTAGCTTACCGCTTCTCTTCTTCTCCGCTCTTGCTCCAGTTTTCTTGCCAAATTACGATCTATGACAAGATTTGGTGCTGAGTGTGATTGCTCTTTTCCAGATCCTGTTTTATTTGGAATGGGACAGCTTTCTTTTACTGCTGTGGATTTCAAACCCATTTCTCTACTGTTTCTAAAGAAAAATAATCAACAATTTTTGTATAGGAAGTCAGAAATTCAAGCTTTACATTTGAGTGAACAAACACAGGATATTTGTTGCTTACAATCAGCAGTGATTTAGTTCAGTGATTTGCCCATTATCACTACAGTGGATGATGGGATGCCTTAAAAATCAGCAGGCTGGGTGATGGGATGCCTTAAAGATCAGCAGGCTTGGACCACTATATGCCAAGCATAACATTAATGCAAACTCCCTCACCTTCCCAAAATATCTTAGAAATGGAAATAAAGATGTACTAAAATTTCCTGAATTGCTGAAGTGACAGTTGACAAATATAGAGACATTGCTATTACCCTTACACAGAAAAATATTGTTTGGTATTACAGTTGTGACTACCTGGACAGAGGAGGCCCCGAGGAGATGCTACCTAGCAGTCTTTTGTCAGGAAGAAAACAGGATTACCATGAATAATGACAAACATAACAAATGCATAATGAATTGATTGTGGGGAGAATGCCTGTTCGTTGTTTCAGGCGGCTAAAACAAAATTAAATATTGTTAAAGCACTTCATCATTCATCAAATGGTAAGTAATCCAGGAATAATACTCAGAGAACAAGGGGAGAACCCCTTAGAGGACAGTCTGGCTCAGCAGTATATCTCAGAGTGCCGTTGCTTGTTCCCAATTAAAAGTGACAATGTTAAATATGCATTATTAATAAGTAGTTTGCTTCTTTGAGTCTCACACAAATGCTTGTTGTCAGTGTCCCCTTACCTCAGTTGGAGAACAATTCTACGCTATTAAGCATGATAAGAGTTAATTCTCCAGACCCCATTAAATTTCTGAGTCAAAAATCATAGGATAGGCAATTTATTCTAGTCAAGGAAACTCAAGAGGATGGTTAAAAAAAAAAAAGAATTGGGCAGAGCAAGTCAAGTGCGTGGTGACATCAACTCACCAATTCAACGAGTGCTTAAATTTAAAAGTTTTGGAAAGACCCTTTGTTTTGTTAGTCTTGATTCCACAGATTATTCCAGAGGACAGTGTGAAAACCTGGTTGGTGCTTTTATATTTATTATCAGTGAAGGTGTCTTCCACATTTTCACCAGCTTGCATGATTGTTTCCACAACCATCTTTCTGCTCTGCTCTGTATAAACCCAGTCATATTTAGAAATGGAGGCTAATTCTGAAAAGGATATTCAATGCTGTTTTACCAGCATATCCTCTTGCTATGAATTTTAAATATTTTTCTTACATAAGACTCAGTTTCACAGAGCTACAAAACAAGGCAGCTGGAAACTACTTGCTGCGAAGTCAGTTAATAGATATGGGAAATAAAGCCTTTCAAGTTTAATTCTATGGAATTACCAACCTCTCTTTTTCCTGAGGATGTTTTTTCGACTTCCTCTCCACTTGTTCCAATCGTCTTTTTCGTTCCTTGGCCAACTCACTTTCTCCTTTTTCCAGAGCAGCTTTTTGAAACTGTCTGAAGCTTTCATTAGAGGATTTGACTGAGACTGGAACACTCACCATCTTACCTAAACTTGTCCAAGAATCTGCATGTTTGACTTTTATATCCTGCAATTATAACCAGCAACGTAGTTCTAAACACAAGCAGATAACTGTCTTCCACATCTGACAGGACTCCCAAAGATAAATAGCATGTAGGTTTTTGTTTTAAATGTAATTATTGTATCCTGATAAATTTAGAGCATTTTCATATCACCAACCATATTCCTTCACCAGACTCTTAAACAGTTGAAGCTAACCTGCAATTGTGTTTATTGCAGCTGAACTTGAAAGGCCAAGATCTGCATGAATTGATCATTTTTTTCTTACTGACTATTCAATAAGAAAGCACATAGATCTTTAATACCCCATGCCCTTCTATTCACATTATTAGTTCACATTGTATGCATTTCCTTGGTACATCCCTATCATGATCAAGTTGTAAGATGAAACCATCAAGGCATGGTTGCTCCATTGAAATGGGAATTCTATGGTAGCAGATGGATGAGATTGTTCTCCAGCCATGAGCTGGAAGGAAATTGAAACAACTTACAGTTCATGGGAAATGGACCTGCCTGGAGGCTCTGCAAAGCTTCAGGGACTCAGATTAAAAGATGGCCTTTCTGCGATTCTATATATGCCTTATGTGAACCAGAAATATGGTACATCAGCTCTGCTGTACCACAGAGATAGGGGTATAAGATCACCCATAACCAATACTGAAGTGCCCTCACCTGACTCTATTTAAAATTAACAATATTGTTTGTAAATATATGTAACAAATGTCCTAGATGAAGCTTTGTTGGGAAAGGCAGTAATGTAGTTCTTAAAAACAAACAAACCAAGAGAAGATAAGGAGGGACCGAAATAGCCTACAAGGCTGCACATGTATCCAATGAGATAATGGCAACTCCTAGTTATCATGGACCAGTTTTAGCAAGAAATAAGATTTTCCCCCCTCTTACAGATCTTTTTCAAACTAAGTATACTGTTAGTGGGAAGCCTTAAAGGAAAAAGAATATTTGACTACTGTGTGGAGCATTTCCAAGCCACTGATTTACATCTCTTTTGTGTGTGTGTATGTGCGGATGGTTGTAATGTGACAGTTTTTTCCTGCTTGAAATGGAGGCTGACACGGCTGGGGCTCCAAAATACAAAGAATGAATGAGGCGGCCATTGGATGGTCCACACCTCTCTCTATTACGACTGTATTTATTTGTAGATATAGTGTCCTGCAAATTCTATCATTCTAAAGGACAATTTATGAAAATTCTGAAGTCTGCTAATGATTGTCAAATATTTCTGCTATAATTATTTTTTATTTTTTATTATTTTTATAAACAGCTCAAGATGGCAAACATATGTCTACTGTAATACTTCTTCCTTCTCCTATTTTCCTCACAATCACCGTAGCCCTGTGAGTGAAAGGTTGAGAGTGTGTGACTAGCCCAAAGTCATGCAGCTGACTTTCATGCCTAAAATAGGATTAGAACTCAGCATGTGCTGGTTTTTAGTCTGGTGCCTTAACCACTAGGCCAAACTGGTTCAATGTATATACCATATATATCTATATCTATTGATATAGTAATATATATTACTATATATCATTGATATATTGATCCATATTGTTACACTTATTGATATATGTGAGTGTAAATCAGAGCAAAAAGTTTTGGCTCACCATCAACGGATTTTTCAGACTGCAATTCAAGCATGCAATTGCTTTCAGGTTTATTACTTTTATTGTTAGCTCTTTACCCTAAAATATGCTTTCTTCACTTGTTTTTTTTAATCACAAATCCAGACTGTATCACTGCTGCATTGATTCACTTCATTGTTCCTCCTTCCTTCCCTCCTTGATTTTTAGATATGAATTGCAATATTTGTCACTTGAATTGCAATTGTAATATCAATTTGTTTTGAATTGATTGATGAAGAAAAAGTAAGATTTTTTAAGGGCTTTACTTAGACTGTGCTTTGTTATGGCTTGTGGATCTGTAATTGTTTTAGCAGAGACAAAGGCATTATTAAAAGAGGTCTCTGTTTATTTTATTAACTAAGTTCAAATTTAAAAATACAATCAAAATGCAACTCCTCTTGCTTTTAGGAATAAAAGCAACTAAAAGCATAATTATCAGAATAAAGTTTATAATCAAAGTTGTAGAGAATTATTTTTAAATGTATTTCTTATTTCTGAATAAATATAGAGGAATCATGGTGCTGCTGAATAGTACAGTATCAGCTGACACTACTGTTTTAATTATAGTCACCGTGACTAGTAATAAAACAAATTCTCAGCAGAGTCTAAGAAAGTTCTGCATAGATGTACTTTGGGATATAAATACACATAAACATTTTACTATTCCTCTTTGGGATAAACAAAAAGGAATAAAAGACAGAAAATAAGAGAATGAATTTTAACTAGATGAAACAACTGATACACAATGAGATTGCCAGTATGACATTTTTTTTGGTGGCTACAAAATGTAATTTGTGGAGAGCCATTGTGCATCGGTCCAAACCAGCTTGATGGAGATAGTTGTTTGGGGATGAGAACAGCTATCTCATCAAGATGTAAAGCATTCCCAAGATTATGTTAATCAGCTCTTAGAATGCTGTCTGCACCTGTATGGTATGTTCTGGGCATTATTAAACATGCCTTCAGATCAACTGAAGAAATGAACTGAGATTGCACATCCTCCAGATCTCCCAACAGCAGTGCTCAATTATTTCCATCATGTATTCCTGCTGCAGTGATGAAGGGGAGATTTAGAGTTGGAGGAGCCCTGGGCTTAGGGAGAAGGAAAGTGCTTGATGACAATGTCAACAGACTAGAAAAGGTGGAGTAGATTCTATTTGTTGCCTATGTGGAACTGAAGCCACATCTGGTAATGTGAATAATGCAGTAATGAGAGCCAGTTTGGTCTCGTGGTGAAGACACCCGGCTAGGTAAATTTGATCCAAGATGGCACCAATGACAGCTGTCTCAGTGAAATGCTCTCTAATGGTTTCTTCTATTCTATTCTAGAGCCAGGTGACTGTGAGTTCCAGTCCTGCCCTTGGCATGAAGGCCCACTGGGTGACTTTGAGCCAGTCACTCACTCTCAGCCCAACTCACCTCACAGGGTGGTTGTTGTGGGGAAAACAGGAGGAGGAAGGTGTATCTGATATATTCAGCATCTTGAGTTATGTGTAAAAATAACAAAGGCAGAAAATTAAAAAAAAATGTCCAAAGCTATTGCAGAAAGCAGCGCATGTTTTACCTTTATTAGAGGAGTCTGAGGCTTAGCGTCTCTCTTTTTTTTATCCTCGCGATTATCAGAACAGTTTTCTGTAATAGTCATACGTGCGGACCCTGTCATCCGTGGTCGCCAGCGGCCATCTTGGAAACTAACCTTTAGTTCTGGAATGCAAGCCAGATCAGAGACAGAGTAGTGAATTTTCAAGAAAGCGAAGATGTACTCCATTCGTTTTTGTTATTAGATAGAACGCTTCATTGGAGGTGCTATCAATTTCAGCATTCTTATCGACCGTATTTGAATTATAGGGTATATTTCCATTTGACAGGCTTTGGAGGCTTTGTTTATCCCTTGTTTACTTGGCATAGTTTCCAAATAGGCAGAAGGATAGGAACGCCCCATGTGACTACAGCTTTCTATTTTCAGATGCCTGTTTGAGTGTAGAAGGTGCACATTTCCCCCCTCCTCCCTTAACATGGACCATTTAGCCTGTTATAATGGTCTTTCCTGGCTCCCCAAGGAAGGAAAAGCCTGGAACCTTATACTTAATATAAAGCTCCCCATGACAACTGCTACCAGCTTCTCCCCAAGAATAAGTCATCCCATACATCTAGTGATGCTATAAATTTAAAACACCCCCCCCCACATTTCTTTTGTTTTTCTTGTCTAAAGGAACAAACAGCAATGTGTGAAGTGATAAGCTTTTGAAAAGTATTGTTATGCTGCAAAATAATGGTGCTATAACTCAAGTTGCACTATATGCATATAAACCCTAGGTACCCAACAGAAAATCCTAAAAATAAATTAGTAGCAGTTCTATGCTCCTTAAGCATTCCAATTATATTTCATGCTAAGTAGGCACACTTTGAGGGCAATGGTGCGATTCAGTAACTAAGAGTGGTTAACAAATAATGCAGAGTTACTGCTTCATATCTTTAATGCACAATGCTCTTACATTCTTCTTCTTATATCAACTCACTGGTATATCCCTGAGGCTATGGAATATATATCTGGATATTTCCACACAGCACTGAATCCAGATCCTATTTCTTTTTGTTCATAATTCTTGTAGATTACCAATTTTGGGTAACAATTGGGTGATAAACCAGCAAAACCCAAGTTTTTTGGATCCCATGATGAGTCACAAATATTTAGGGTACTTCCACAGGGGGCTTGAACACTCAGACCCAGACCTGTTCATTCTTGCCCTATCAGCTAAGTGCAGAAGCTGAACCAATGGCAGACTACATTGAGCCACAGCACCCGTCGTTTCCCCCTTTCAAAATGCTGCAGCGCTACAGACTTCCATTTCCCCCATCTGCAGGAACTGACCTCCAGCCCTGCCCCTTTTCTCTCCTCCATAGTGGGAATACTTGACTCCGCCTCCAACTGCATGTCCTTTATCTGCCTGTAAAATCATTCCTAAATTTTGAATTGGGCAATTGGTTGAGCTTCCTATTGTTTTGGGAGAGTGGTGTGAAAGCACCACTGAATGGTGACATGAAAGCACATTTACTACGTCTGGTCTTTGACTGTAATAAACACTAATTTGGCTTGACACTTAATATGTGATGTTAATATTGGTAGCCGATACATACTTTGCTCCTGGTCAGTTGGTGTTACTTTGGTAACTCCCATTGAGGATTTAATCTGGAGAGCAGATGGCAGCCGCTGATGCAGTAATGATGGTTTCCGAATAACTTTCCTGTTGCCCGAAGGGTTATTTGAAGAGGAAGAACAAGGTACCTATAGGGAAGTTGCAAAGTCATAAAAGAACTGCATCACAATTGTAGAGGTCACACATCCTATAATGGTTTTGCCTACAAGTGGAGAGGCTGACATGCCTTTCTGTATTCCCTCTGGCCACCCCTACCCACTTATGTAGGGTAAGCTTCATTCATGGATGAAAGAAATAGAAGCTTAATGCTGAAAAGCTCAGAGGTGGTCTAACGCTACTTATTCTCATGACTTTTGGAAACCAATATAAAGTGATTTCCATTTCTTTCTCTAACCTTCCCATTCCAGAAAATCCTACATTCTTTCTAATGTAGAAGAAAACAAACTGTAATACCATTTCTTTCTAATCAAATAACTTTTAGTGAACTCATCATATTTAATAGGGTGAAGGGAAATGCTGGCTCCAACCAACCTGATATTTACCCTTGTGTGAAGATACAGCAATTCTGCCCACCAAAACTATCCTTTAAAAGTCTTCCATAAATGCTAATCACTGTAAATATCAAGACACTGAAAAGGTGTTTTATATGTATATGTATATAATATACTTTAAATAAAGAGCCACTTTCATTTCCCAATGTTATCTGTGATATCCACCTCTGAAAGCTTGTAGGAAGGGTTGTGAGAAGCCAGGGTTGCCATTGCATCACTCTGAGTTGTCTCTTGAACTGGCATGCAGTGCAGGGGCGACACCACAGCTATTATACCTGCAAGAAGGAAGGGAATCACATGGAAGAATGCCCGTGCCATGTTCCATCTCTTCACCCTGCCAGCTTCAATCACAACGATGTGGCAAACTCGTACCTCTGCATTGCTCCAAGTCAATGTGTGCTTTTGAGTGTGTTGAGCCCATGCGCAGGACCTCTTTTAACTGCCTCATCCCAATCGCAGAGATTTCATTTAAGGAGGAGGACAGAGCTATATGAAACATGTCTCCAAGAAGGGAAGCACATAAGAAGAAAGTATCCACACAAAGTACCCAATTTGCTGATACAGAAAGTAGATGTGCACACCTAAGGGCTTCAGGAAGAAACTGAGAAGAAGTGTGGGGCAAGGAGGGGAAATCCATCCAAATATTTTCCAAAATAACAGTGGATTTTGGATGGCAGGCCTGCAAAGAGCTGAAACAAGTTTCAGATAGATTGCGAGTAAAACACGATCAGTTGGATGCGTGGAGGGCACATGCAGCTTCCTTCCATGAGCTGTTTGAACATGGAATATGTCTGTCTGTCTGTCTGTCTGTCTGTCTGTCTGTCTGTCTGTCTATCTATCTATCTATCTATCTATCTATCTATCTATCTATCTACTGAATATTTGCATATATTTACTTTAAAAGCATGTAAGTTCTGTGTCTGAGTGGCACACCACCTTTTCCCTTAATTTAAAAGGCACTTTATAATATTTATTTTAAAGCACATGCTCCTTTTTGTTGGTCCATGTTGTTGATTCTGGCAAATGTTGCAAAGATGCTTGTAAATTTTCAGTGTTCCCTCAATCAAAAAACCAGCAGATCCATTGCCATACCCACCCTTCTCAAAGAAGCAGGAGGAGCATTTGGTATCATTTTTTCACTTTCTCAATTACCAAAATATGTATTTTGAGCAGCTCTGAAAAAGCCAGTTGAATGCATCCTACTGGCGTATGATGGTCTTCTGGGTGCGATTCAAGGTTATTATTATTATTATTATTATTATTTATTTAGACTTGTATGCCGCCCTACTCCCAAAGGACTCAGGGCGAACATACAAAAAGATATACAACAATACAAATAAAAACAAGTCCAAATTACCAAAAGTTAAAACAATAAAATCACTAAAACAAACAAATTAAAACTACCCACCCCCAGGTCAATCCAGGCCGGCCTGCTGAAACAGCCAGGTCTTCAAGTCTCGACGAAAGGAGCGGAGATCAGGGGCCAAACGCAGATCCGCAGGAAGCTGATTCCACAGGGCGGGCGCTCCCACAGAAAAGGCCCTAGCTCTGGGAGCCGCCAGCCGACAATGCCTGACCGACGGTATTCCCAGAAGGCCCCTCCTATGGGAGCGCACGGGCGATTGGACTGTGATGCAGGCAGGAGGCGATCCCGCAAGTACCCTGCACCCACGCCATTAAGGGCTTTGTAAGTTGTTACTAACACCTTGAAGGAAACCGGAAGGCAACCGGTAGCCAATGCAGGTCGCAGGAGGGGTGTAACATGGGAGTATCGGGATACCCCATCACAGCCCGCGCAGCCGCATTCTGCACCAGCTGCAACCTCCGGGTAATCCGCAAGGGAAGCCCCATGTAGAGAGCATTGCAGTAGTCGATCCTGGACGTGACGAGCGCATGAGTGACCGTTCGAAGAGCATCTCGGTCCAGATAGGGGCGAAGCTGGCGAACCAGCCGAACCTGGGCAAAAGCCCCCTGGCCACAGCTCCCACCTGCTCCTCCAAACTGAGCTGTGCATCCAGGAGGACGCCCAGATTCCTCGCCCTATCCACGGGGTAACACCTCCCCCATGACCAAAGATGGCACATCAACTGAAACCCGAGATGCTGGTAAGAACAGCCACTCAGTCTTGGCGGGTTGAGTCTGAGCCTGTTACACCCCATCCAAGCCTGCACCGCCTCCAGGCACCGGGACATCACCGAGAGAGCATCACTGATCTGGTCTGGGGTGGAGATATACAACTGGGTATCATCTGCATATTGATGATACCTCACCCCAAAACCACGGATGATCTCGCCCAGCGGTTTCATGTAGATATTAAACAGGAGAGGTGAGAGAACCGACCCCTGAGGCACTCCACAACTAAGAGGCCTCGGGAGGACCTCTGCTCTCCGTCAACACCGACTGCGAACGGTCCAAAGGTAAGGAGAACCACCGTAACACGGTGCCCCCACACCCAACCCCGGAGCCGCCGCAGAAGGATACCATGGTCGATGGTATCGAAAGCCGCTGAGAGATCTAAAAGGACCAGAACAGAGGAAAACCCCTGTCCCGAGCCCTCCAGAGATCATCCACCAATGCGACCAATGCTGTCTCGGTGCTGTGCCGGGCCTGAAACCCGATTGGTACAGGTCAAGGTAATCAGTTTCCTCCAGGAACAGCGGAAGCTGCTGAGCCACCACGCTCTCAACAACCTTCGCTAAAAGCGAAGGTTGGAGACTGGACGATAGTTATTCAAAACGGTTGGGTCCAGAGCAGGCTTCTTAAGGAGGGTCTCACCACGCCTCTTTAAGGCGGCAGGAAAAACCCTTCACTCAAAGAAGCGTTGATAACTGCCTGGAGCCAACCGCGTGTAACCTCCCTGGAGGCATAAACCAACCAGGAAGGACACGGGTCCAATAAACACGTGGTGGAAGACAGCCTCCGCATGATCCTGTCCACTTCATCCAGGGAGACAGAGTCAAACTCAACCCAAACCGGATCCACAAGACTCGTCGCCACGCCATCATCAACATCCTGCCAGTCAGAGTCTAAGCCAGCCCGAATCTGAGCGACCTTATCCGCCAGATGTAAACTAAAATCCTCTGCTCTGCCCGCAGGGGTCCCTCCCCCTCAATTGCAAGAGGGAGCGAGTGACCCTAAACAGGGCCGCAGGGCGATCATCTGCAGACGCGATCAGAGCGGAGAAGTAAGTACATCTCGCTGCTCTAATCGCTTCCAGGTAAGTCCTAATGGTTATGGTTATGATCTTCAAAGCGCTCCATGACTTAGGCCCAGGGTATTCGTGAGACCACCTACTGCCGATGACAGCCTCCCACCGACCAGTGCGGACCCACAGGGTTGGCCTCCTCAGGGTGCCGTCGGTCAAACAATGTCGGCTGGTGACCCCCAGGGGGCGGGCCTTCTCTGTGGTGGCCCCTGCCCTCTGGAACGAGCTACCGTTAGAGATCCGGATTGTCCCCGACCTGAGAGCCTTTTGCCGTGCCCTTAAAACATGGTTATTTGAGCAAGCTGATCTATCCCCATGAGAAGTATATTTTTAATTTTTTATTGGAATAATCGTTTTAAATTTTTAAAAATTTATTTGTTGGTTGGGCTTAAATTCTAGTTTAATCTTTATTTTAATTTTTGTATTGCATGTTTTTATTGCCCTGTAAACCGCCCTGAGTCCCTTGGGAGAAGGGCGGTATATAAAATTAATAATAAATGAATGAATGAATGAATGAGAATTCCTAGAAAATGTTTTACCTGAAGGAGAAACAATACTTTGTTCTCGCAGTTTAAGAGGACTGAGCTGTAAAGGCTGAGAGCAAGGCAGTAACTGGTGAGAGGCCTTGGCTTTGGTTGCTCTTTGAGGCAGTTTGTTAAGAGGTGAAGGGTTCCATATTGGAGAAACAACATTGTAGGACATCTCTGGATGATGCAGTGGAATCTAATGTGGAAGGAATTAAAATCATTATACATGTTTTGTATTTGGTGAATCTTTTATGGCCAAGGGTTTTGTGTAAAAAGTGGCCTTTCAGTGAGAATGAAATCTGAAGAAGCAGGAGCAGAGGAAAGCCCAAAACTGAAGAATTTAGGGCTCGAAAGCTGAGAAAAGTTTACCTTAGGCTGTTCTCTGCAAAACAAATCCTTTTCCCCATTTTCATTATCTTTTATGTATGATTCTGTAAAAAGATGGCAAAAGCCAGTTTATAGCATGCATATATTTATATATATAGTGATATGTTATGCATATTCACTATCAGACATTGTATTTGTTGCAAAGCCTTATTATTCCATAATCCTATCATCTGTAGCATTTCCAGCAAGGTTTTTCTAAGATGTAATAAGGCACTTCTCACAATTCTATCAATCTATTTTACACATTTTGCATATCTCCTAGAAGTTCTGATTAGATAATTGGAGACATGGTTGAGTTCTGTGTTGCAGTGAAGAAACTGTGTAGGGATATCTGATACCTCTAACATCAATGGAAGAGAATATTTGTAGCTGAGTGTTGAATTGTGGACTCTCTGAGCTTGGTGGTTGACATTACCCAGCTGAGTAATGAAACATCTGCAATGCAACAACCATGTTCAGAGAGCTCCAAGAACTCTACCCCAATGTCCTCACAAACTGTATTGGCAATCCAGTTTGTTCCTTTTACCACAGCACAATAGGTCAAGTATGGTGGACTTCTTCAAGATTACCTAGAAAAATTAAAGCAGAATTAGACTAAAAGTTATCATTAATAAGCCTACCGTGTTTCCCCGAAAATAAGACCTACCCCGAAAGTAAGACCTAGCACTATTTTCTAAACCTGCCCTAATAATAAGACCTACCCCGAAAATAAGACCTAGTGTAAATCTCCAGTTTTTCTAACACACTATTTGGCACCATAAATATATAAGACCTACCCCGAAAATAAGACCTAGTGTAAATCTCCAGTTCCAGGAAGACTTTTCAGGGAGCAACCGTGCACCCAAACACCCCCTACACACTCACACCCACTATTTGGCACCATAAATATATAAGACCTACCCCGAAAATAAGACCTAGTGTGTTTTTGGGAGCCAAAAAAAATATAAGACAGTGTCTTATTTTCGGGGAAACACGGTACAACAATCCATTGATGGATTGGAAAATTCACCAGAAGGAAATTTGTCCAAGGTCACACCAATCTATTATGAAGGTTTAATACACACGGCCCTGTAGGAGAATTAAATCAATTCACTTAAATATGAATCAACAATGTGCTGCAACCACCAAAAAAGCTAACACAGTCTTAGGCTGCATTAACAGAAGGATAGAATCAAGATGATGTGAAGTGTTGGCACCACTTTATAATGTCTCGGTAAGACCACACATGGAATATTGTACCCACTTTTGGCCACCACAGTATAAAAAAGTGTTGAGATTCTAGAAAGAGCGCAGAAAAGAGTAACAAAGATGATTAGGGGGCTGGAAACCAAAATGTTATGTATATAGGTTTGAATGTTATTAGTTTATTTGAACTGTTCTTGTAAAATGTTAAAAGGTATTGGTTTAAATAGTGCAGGAAGAAACCCTGCACTCCCATTGGCTGGCAACTACGGCTGCTGGCTATAAGAGGCAGCCGTGGCCCAGCCAGCTCGGGTCCATTTGAGCTGTAGTCACTGAATAAACTCTTATCTGAAGCTCCCGCGTTTGACTCTTCATGCAAACTTAACACAAAACATATGAAGAATGGTTGCCAGAGGCATTCTTTCTGGAAAATCTAAAGAAAAACCTGATTCAGAATTGCTGCTGTCGGATGAGCTGGAATCATTGCTGGTGCTTTCAGATGCAGAGGAGGCATGCTGCTGCTGCTGCTGCTGCTGCTGCTGCTGCTGCTGCTGCTGCTTTCACTTAGTTGACTAGGCCTTCCATAGTTTTTTGATTCAGCATTTTTTCCAGCTGTAAGACACAGAGAACTTAAACTTAAAGGAGAACTTTGGGGGGGGGAGAAGTATTTATTTATTTTATTTATTTAATTGGACTTGTATGCCGCCCCCTCTCCAAGAGGACTCGGGGCGGCTCACAATTAAAGACAACAATAAATATTTTTTTAAAAAATTAAACCAAACAAGCCCAATCCCTAAAATCAATTTAAAATAAATTTAAACCCCCCTCCCCCCCCAAGAGGTCAGTCCAGCCCAGCCTGTTCAAATAACCAAGGTCTTCAAATCGCGGTGGAAAGAGCGAAGATCAGGAGCCAGGTGGAGCTCCAAAGGGAGTTGGTTCCACAAGGCGGGAGCTGCAACAGAGTAGGCCCTTCCCTGAGGCACCGCCAGCCGACATTGTCTTGCCGACGGCACCCTGAGGAGTCCCCGTCTGTGCGCGTGCACAGGGCGATTAGTATTCGATATTGGCAGGAGACGCTCCTGCAAGTACCCCGGACCCAATTCGTGAAGGACTTTGAATGTTAATGCCAACACCTTGAAGTACAGAGAAGAGCAACTAAGATGATTAAAGGCCTAGAGTCTAAAACATGAAGAACAGTTGCAGGAATTAGATATGGCTAGCCAAGGGAAAAGAAGGATTAGGGTTGACACAATAGCAGCATTCCAGCATTTGAGGGGCTGCCACAAAGAAGAAGGCGTCAACTTACTTTCCAAAGCACCAGAGAGCAGGATAAGAAACAATAGATGGAAACTAATCAAGGAGAGAGAAGCAACCAGGCATTAAGGAGAAACTTCCTAACAGTGAGACCGACGACTTGCCTTCAGACACCTCCAGCTTCATCACTGGAGGTTTTTAAGAAAAGACTGGACAACTGCTTGTCTGAAATGGTATAGGGTCCCTCCTTAAGCAGGGAGTTGGACTAGAAGACCTCCAAGGTTCCCTCTAGTTCTATTCTGATTTATTAATAAAGTTGCTGTGTTGGGAATCAGTGAGAAAAGAGCAACATTTAAGCAAAAGTAATTGATAGGGAGTTAGCCGGCATTATGAAGCTAATAATGTCTGCCATAGGACAGAACACCAATTCATAAGGCACATTCCAGAAAAGTATATTCCTGGATAAATTGCAAGGAGATTATCAAGATCCCCAGATCGTTCTTTCGTTAGGGAGGGCTCACTTACATTTTGCTTTTTGCTTGACTGAGCAAAGCAGGCCGCTGACATTCAGCAACCTCTGCCCTTGTGGCTTCTTTAAAGTAAATTGGTCTTTGGGGTTTTTTGCTAGATACAAGGGAAGAGGAAGGAAGTCAGGAACAACATCCAAGCAATTATCTAGAAAAAAAAACCCCATACAATTTCCCCTCCCTTTTGAGGCATGTTGTATATAACACACCGTAATGTTTCTTGGGCCTTTTTCTCAAGGAAGTCATGACATATTTCTCCAGTGCCCGTAAAGTTGATGCTTTGAGAGATTCAAAGTCTATTTCAATTTCTTCAAGATTTGAATCCCTCAGTGATGGCTCACTTGACTGAATAATATAGACCACTCTGCTAAGCTTCTCCCCTGGGAGTTTATTTATGTTCAGGCTTAATTGCCTCTTTTCATCATAACTCATTGGCTTGGCAGTATCCTCATCCTCAGTCTTGAATCCTGCAAGTTCTTCTCGCTGCTGCCTTTTCTTGGAATGACTGCAAGAGAGAGAATAAACAATCATTAACTCTGGGACCAGCAGCTTTCGGTGCAAATTCATGCCAACAAGCTGCCTTACAAAGACATTTTTTTCTTCAGCTGCTTCATTTTTCTGCTTTTCTGAATCACAGGCTTGATTTTTGCTTTGCTTTTTCTTTTTTCTTTCTTAGATTTTCCTTTCTTCTTCTTTAATCTGGGCACGGATGTTTTAGTCAAAGCTTGCAATTGCTGGTGAACAGCTTTAAACTAGAGAGAGGAACAGAGAGAGAGGAACATGAAAAATATCTGGTTTCTTGAAAGATGCAGTGTTCTGTGAGTGTTTTTGAGAGGGCTCTCATCTGAGCAATCAGTGAAACAACTTATACTGAACCAAAGGTGCTTTTTCAAAAGGCACCTGGACTTTGTTTTTCCTTGAAGACATTTTGCTTCTCATCCAAGAAGCTTCTTCAGTAATTGGAGACCCTTCTTGGATGAGAAGCAAAACATCTTCAAGGAAAAACAAAGTCCAGTTGCCTTTTGAAAATGCACCTTTGGGAAAACCATGACCTGGATGACTGAGAATCTCCATAGAAACTTATATTGGACAATTATAAGGGGAACAGAGATGTATTTATACCACAGGTAATTACATTGCAGGTGATCTTAATTTAAGGTCCACTCATTCAGTAACTATTCAAAGTTTTGACAGCACTGAATAAGGGATATTTGGGACCAGTCCTAGTAGTTAGTGTCCCCATGGTCATGCATTTGGCAACTGGCATGCAATTACGTCACAGTGTCCCGCAGTTATGTGATTGCCATTTATGATTTTCACTCCCCCCTCTCCTGCTTTCTAGCCTGGTGTGTTAGCCACAGACCAAATTGTTCCACTTAAGAAGGTGACAGAATGATTACATGTTTTTTGTTGTTACAGCTGCCTGCAACTTAGGTTCAAGTGAAGTTGGCAAGAGACCAGATCAGGGCTGCCAGAGCCAAAGAGCTGCCTAGGAACTGGTTGGTTTTAGATAGCAACAAGATTAAAAAATTTAAGTAGTCAAGTCAGTAAGATTTTCTGCATAGCAACTGAGCTTGAAGACTAATGCCAAAGGAAGCGTTGAACTGTATTGCCTTTTTAAAGGTTGGCTTGGATAAGGAAAAGGCTGAGTAATCCTCCAGAGACCAAGATTCCAGCCTTTTGAGTTCACTAGTTCTGTCAGGCAATTCTTGTAACTGAAGAAAGCTGTATATCTGTGCGGTTGATCTTTTAAGCAAGCGGTAAAGTAGAGTTGTTCTCAGCCTTTGCTTCTGAATGCAGAAATGCAAATTTGCCTGTTGTTGTCTCAAATTGACTCGGGTCTTATTGGTTCTCAAGTAGTGACAGGAATTGCTGGTGGAGCATTGACAGTAAACCTGGTTAAAGGGGTTTCAGTAGGAAGTAGATAAGAAACTGCTAAGATCTATGGCCGAGAATTCCACCCCCCCCACCCTTTGGGTACAGTTTCTTAAATTTGGAACTAGACCTTGTGGGGGAAACAGGATTATTCAAAAGAGCCCTAGACTTAAAATGGAATGCTAGCAGGGAAGCTTAAAAAGAATCAGGAGGGCTAGTGGGCATTTCTTCAAATTATTCCTCTTATTCACTTCTCTAGCCTGCAGTCCAAGAATACTGAGATACCATTTAGCATGGTCTAAAACTTTCATCCCTTTGTTTCCCCATCCTAATTTTTCTCTTACACGGAAATGATCAGTAGTATTTAGGAAAACACAGTTTCTCTGAACAAACAGATGGTGTGTGGGGAAAATATGGCTCTTGTTTAGCTGGAGAGCAACTTCAAGTATTATGAAACATGTATAGACTTTTTTAAAAAGAAAAAAAATGTAACATCTTGCTCGAGAAAAATACCCAAAGTGATATTTGCTGCCAAAGAGAAGAGCAGGTATTAAAGCAAACAAAGGTTGGTTTCAATAGCTACAGCATTTTCTATCTTGGCACCGTCCTCCTAATTATGGCTCCTTGCCAGCATGAAAGGTTAGTACAGAACATAATTGTTTACTAACAAATATTTCCGCTGGAATGAGTCCAAGTAAATCATTTTGAAAAACACCTAAACACTTCTTTTGTCTTCCTTGGGTGCATTGGTGTACAAGGTAAGGTTCTGAAAATAGCAAAGAAGATGACCTTGATGGAGATATACTGTAGAAGATTTGTTACCAAAGCGGTGAAACAAACCTTAAGTCCACAGTGGTCGTCACCTCTCTAATTTATAGAAGTATATGAAGGGACTTCCAACTTGCTATAGCCATTCTCAATAAAAGTAGATTTCAACTTTCCTTTAGGGTTGATTTTCTGTCTTATATACTGGTTAGACTGACAATGACTTATAATTCAGAGGATCAAGTAAGCAAAGCTGCAGTATAATGAGTGAAGCAGTACTAGTTACATCTTGTTGACTTAAAAAAAACCCCTTATACATTATGCAATAGACTAGTGATCACACATTGTGTTGTTAAATTACATAAGAAATTCACATTTTTTCCCTCACAAAGTAGGAATGCAAATATAGAAATGCCTTTTTTCTATAACAAGACAATGTTAATATAACAAAAAAATCTGGTTATTTTTTCATCTCCTATTAGCTATGTTCAATAAGGAAATGATTTCAACACAGTTCTTTCTCCCTTCTTACACATTTTTTCTCCTCTTACACCACAAATGATCCCATCCTTTTCACTGATCACAAATGGGAGCAAAATATAGCCATATAGAACTGCGGGAAGAATTTATAAATGTATATAACTGTGTTAGAAATATTGGATAGGGAATCACATGTTAACTAATCCAGGTTTCCCAAAAATGAGACTTATTAAATACTTATTTCAAATTGTAAATACATACAAGCAAACATACAAAACTCAATAAACACAATATAAACATAATGCTCACAGTTCAAACAAAGAGACTCAATCCATATCACTTGATTTAATCAATCTCTTCTCCAGGGTCAATACATACACACCCACACCCCTCAAGTGTCACACATTAGAACCAGCATGCCCATCAAGCCCACACCAAGGACTCCCTATAAAACAATATCTCTGTCCTCCATTTTCTCTGTAGGCAAATCTCTTTGCTTTTGGGAATAAATAATACTTTTTTTCACAGCTGTCTAGACCTCATTTTTATATATTCTTGCACAACCCAGGCTCGAGTTGGAACCCCAAATTGTTCTTCTGACAGAACTATGTACACAGCCACTTACTTGTTCTTGGAGCTCTTCAAGGCATTTCACTTTTCTTTCTTCAGAGCTTTCATCAGATGATACGTTAGAGCTGCTATCATTAGATATAGAAGTGGGGCTCCTTGTGGCGGAATGCAGCAGAGGTCTACCAGTAAGTGGTTCATCTGGAATTCTGGCAAACATCATCTCAAAGACATCCTTCACAGAAGAAAGGTAGCTAGATTTAAAAACCTTCTCCATAAACAAGGGCTTTTGCAGTCTAGGACTTTTAACCCAAAGAGCTATGTTGCACTAGCAACATCAAATTAGCAATATTTAGAGGCAGCCTCTGACATACAATAAAAACAGAGGACACATAGATGTGCTATAAGTAGCTAGAGAAGAGATATGTATGTGTACTAAGTAGCTTGCCCTTCATCCATAAGCTGACCTATCCACTCTTGGCTACAATGGGGGATATTGCATCATAACCAGTATAGAAGTTCAATTTAATTGCCAGTTGGGCAGGTTCATACGAATGGAACTCAGGGGATAACTTATTCTTTATTTCAAGTGGCAACAGTTCTCCAGCTATGTACTATGTTGCACAACAGCGCTTACTATAATTTGACTGGGATCCCAGAAATGTATTATTTTTCCCCATTGTTAATGACTCACCTGAAGTTTTCTTGCCATCAACACTATTTCATGATCTGGAGAATGGCATCTATAGTAATTCATAAACATTAGTCTCATATCAGCAGCAAATTCTTGTGTATCTTTATATTCACAATTGTCCAGTTTGTTCTGTGAAAAGTAGAAGAATTCTTTTAGCCAGGTATCTTACAGCAATATAGAGATATCAGTGCTCTGAATGAGAACATTGAATAAGCAAAATCACACAAAGGGTCAAGTTTTATGGTCATCAGTGTTAACATATACCTGTATCCTCACATTTACAACACACGTCTTATGTTCTCAAACATGGAATGATATATTTAATTTTACTTTCCAAGAGACAGTATTTCTCAATATGCTTCCCAATTTGATATCCACATCACTATTGCAGTAATAGCTGGAAACACCTTTGGATTACCTATTCCATATCATCTTGCATATATCTTGCTTTTCTACTATCATTTAAAAAAATCTTTTATCAGACCTTCACTTTCACAGGATCTGTACTAAAGCCTTTGGTTTCTGCGCCAGTACCGTATTACCAAATGTTTTGTTTTAGTTTATACAAAGACAATGCAATGAATAACTACAATGGTGTCACCTCTTGCATGACAATACTTTGATTCAAATCAGGTTGAGATATTCTTTCAGTCTCACAAATTTTGTTGGATGCCAAGATACTACAGAAAATGACAGATGGGTGCTAATGCAGAAAAGTGATGGCGATCCGAATATTACTGGACACTCTGATTTTAAAATGACATAATATATAGATGGTCCTTTACTTATGAGAATATTTGAGCCCAGAATTGAAGTGGTAAGTTGTGTTGTTTGTGGTTGTACCCAAGTTTATGAGTGGTGGGTTGTTGTTGTTTTTTTTGCAATGGTGGTTAAATGAATGGTGAAGTCATAAAGTGAGTATGTGGTCCAGTGGTGGGATTCAAAATTTTTTACTACCAGTTCTGTTGGCGTGGCTTGGTGGGTGTGGCAGGGAAGGATACTGTAAAATCTCCAGTCAGAGGTGGTATTTGCCGGTTCTCTGAACTACTGAAAATTTCTGCTACTGGTTCTCCAGAACTGGTCAGAACCTGCTGAATACCACCTCTGGTGTGGTCATTAAGCATGCTGGTTTCTGGCAACAAATATAATCACAGTAATGTGACCAAAGGACATTGCAAATGGCTGTAAATACAGGCTAGTTGCCAAGCAACCAAAATGTGATTACATGACTGTCAGGGAGGTTGCTATTGGAACTTTGAATCTTGACTGTAAGTACCTTTTCTGATCCTATCATAAGTTTGACCAGTCTCTAAGCAACTGGTCGTAAATCGAGGACAAGCTGTATAGAGCAATCAATTCCATTTATGATATCGAACCTACTTACTTTAATAGTTCCAAGATCCATAGGACATTTAATAATATTGGGATATTCTTCAGGGTCCAAGGCAGTGATCTCTCCTGGCTTGTAAAACGGCCAAGCATAGGCAGCATGCTGGTGTGACATCAATTCTATAAGAATTTCATTACAGTATTCCAGTGGTTCTATTAGCTCTATATTTTCTGTGGGTTCATTTGGCTGCCACAAATCTGATAAGGGTCCTTCGGACAGGAATTCTTCTCTAGTGGAGATCTTGGTTATTTTGGGTTCAAGGACCAGTGGAGAAGATTCGCTGCTTGTGGTGATGGTTGCTGTAGTTGTGTCAGCTTTCCTTTTCACACCCTTTTCATTACAGGAACATGGCTTATTAAAGAAAGAATTGTACATTTAAAATCTGGTTTACTATTATTTACTACTATCAAATAATAATATCAAAAGGGCCTTGGTGGTGCAGGCTGTTAATAGCCTAGCACTTAGCTCCAGCTGCCTGTAATTATTGCAGGCTCGAATCCCACCAGGCTCAAGGTTGACTCAGCCTTCCATCCTCTTGGGGGAGGTAAATTGAGGACCCAAGATTGTTGGGGGCAATTAGCTGACTTTGTAAAAAATGCCGCTTAGTAATAAGCAGGCATATACAATGGAATGAAGGCTATTGCTGTGCGCATTGGGTTGTATCCCAAAAAATAGTAAGCCACCCTGAGTCTTTGGAGAAGGGCGGCATATAAATATGAATAAAAAAAAGTAATTATAATTCTCAGGTAGCTTTTTAAAAATCCTCCTCTTCTCCCAGATGCTATAGAAAACTTACTTATATTTTTGTTGAAGCCATTCATTATTTTTTGTCAAAATAAAATAATATTTTTTTCAAATACGTTAGAAAAATAAAAAATACTTTTTCAAAATGTTCAGAATGATAAATTACTCTTTTGGCCCAAGCACTATACTGTACCATCATTTCAGAGAGGAAGAGAGGAAGGAGAAAGAGACAAAATGAGTAAAAGAATGGATATAGCATTTCTTTGTTTCGTATACAATGAGAAATGTTATATCCATTCATTTGTAAATATTAAATAGTATACATTTACATTTTTACAGTCTGATCCTACTAGACATATACTTCTTTTATCTCTAAGAGACCAGCTACTTCAAATAGTGAGTGCTTATCGAACACAATCTTCCTCAAGGTGATGCTCTCTAGATCAGGCATATCCAACCCACAGCCTGCAGGCTATATGTGGCCCTGGACAGCTAGCAATGTGGCCCCAAAAGATAATAAAAATATTTAAAAATAAAGGAAGCTTTTTATTTATATACATTAACTATATTATATACCGTATTTTTCGGAGTATAAGACGCACATTTTCCACCCTCAAAGTGGGTGGAAATGTCTGTGCATCTTATACAGCGAATGTTGCTGAAGCCTCGTCCACCCACCGGCCCCCACCCTTTGGCCTCTTGCCTCCCAGCAATTTGCCTCCTTGCAGCAAACAGCCTGTTTCAATTTCAGTTTCCTGATTAGCACAAGCAGCTGATTGTCGGTTGGATCGTGTTAAGTATATGTACATAACGTAGTTGGGTTGACAATATATAAACCACAAATATATATGTCTGTAGCTTTAAGGAAAAATACTGTAATGTATTATGCTGTGTTCTGGTTGGTTGAGTATGCTGCAAGTTGCCATAAGAGGGAGCTATAGATCATGGTTTAACTCTCTCCCACTGAAGCTCTCTCCCACTGAAGATCTCTCTTGATGCTGATACTGACTCTCTCTCTGACTAAATACTGACTGATACTGACTAACTCTGTTTACTTTGATATTCTGTTGATATCAAAGATTATCTGTTGTATTATAGTTTGATATTTGTCTGCTGTAAAAGACATGGAAAGGTTTGTCTGCTGTAAAAGACGCGAAAAGGGTAAGAAGACTTTATAACTGGATACTGCTGGTCTGTTAAAACGTGTATGACCTGGACTGTTTAGTGGACTGTGCTATTTCTTGGAGTAAACATTAACACAATTTGGTGTGTCTCTGTGTGGCTGTGTATTTATTCATAACTGTTCTCATATCCGTTTCCATGTGCATATCCTTGTTACACAAGGGTTACTTTGCATATATCCTAACAGATTAGCCTCCCGAGGATCAGCTGTTTCAGGCTGCAGGGATTGCCATTGCCTATTGTTGCCTCCACGCGCCCCATTTTCGGCCTCTGTATCCCATTTTTGGCCTCCGCACATCCCGTTTTTGGCCTCCATGTGCCCCATTTTCCACCTGTTCCGATCCCCGCCACCCAGAATGGGTGGAAAATGGGGCATGTGAAGGCCAAGAACGGGGCCTGCAGAGGCTGAAAATGGAATGCAAAGGGCGAAAATGGGGCGCACGGAGGCGGCAATAGGCTAGGGCAATCCCTACAGCCTGAAGCAGCTGATTGTCGGGAGGCCGATCCAACCGACAATTAGCTGCTTGTGCTAATCAGACTGTGCTGAAACTGAAACTGAAACAGGCTGTTTACTATTTGCTGCAACGAGGCAAATTGCTGGGAGGCAGAGGCAGATTTTTTTTTCTTGTTTTCCTCCCCAAAAGCTAGGTGCATCTTATACTTTGGAGTGTCCTATACTCCGAAAAATACAGTATGCAGCCCAAAATAATTTCTTTCCTTAATGAGGCCCAAGCAAGCCAAAAGTTTGGATAACTGTGCTTTAAATCAATTTGAGTCCAGTTCTTATCAGGTGATTCAATATCATGACCAGGGGTGGGATTCTACCAGTTTGGACCAGTTCTATAGAACCGGTTGTTACGATTCTGTGCAGGTTCGGAGAACCGGCAAAATGCACCACTGGCTGGCCCCTCCCCTCCCCACCCAGCCCGCCCAGGAGGCTTCCCTGAGGCCCAGTCAGGGGTGGTATTCAGGGGGTTGGGGTGGGGGGAGAAGTGGCCTGAGAGCAGAGCTGAACCTTCCTTAGGATTGAAGCTTCTATTTTTCAGTGCAGACTCAGGCAGCAGATTGCTGAAAGGTAGATTTGGGAGTGAAGCTGTGATTCTGCAAGCAGCTCAATCTGCCTGCCTGCTTTGCCTGATTTGAGGTAAAAGTTGCTCTTTTTTTAAATGAAAAATTCAATCTTTACATATATATTTACAATATTTACATATAAGCCATGCCCAGCCAGTCACATGACCACCAAACCACACCCACACATTAGGCCATGCCCACAGAACCAATTGTTAAGAAATTTGAATCCCACCCCTAATCATGACTATTTCTACTTTCCTTTTCCCAAACAAGAGGTTGAAGTAAACATCCAATCAACCTCACAGCTCCTAACTACTGACATATAAAGAACTGTATATCTTTTTTTGTCTTACTTTGTTAACCGCTTCAGATGTTGGTGTGATACTTGAAGAAAGAGAAAACTCTGCGGTGTGCAGTTCTGCGGTTGCTGTTTTCATTTGGAACTGCTTGACTTTTCTGGATTTTTTTGTCTGCTGAATTTGTGACTTTTTTGCATCAGATTGCTCAGCAGCTAAGAAAACAAAGTAATAGTGTATTGGTGATGGGCTCCTGGTAGCATTTATTTATTTATTTTTATTTAAGAAATTTATAACCCTAACCCTAATCCTATTTGCACATGGCGACTATGCTGTCCAGCCAGTTTAGAGTTAATGGGATTTGGGATAGGTAGTTAGGAATTGAAGCTGTCCCCTTATGGGAATGCATCATGGTAAATATAGTTAAGGTATCCTGGGAAATGTAGTCCATGTTATGTGGTCACATCTGTAACCCTGATTGGTCACTGAATTGACCCTTGGTGGGTTGGAGGAGGTTTCTCCTCTCTTGCCTGAACACACAGCCTCGTGTAGCAGCTATATCCTCTGCCTCTATGATTAAGGGATGAAATATAGGTATGAGAGTTTAATATCTTTCTACACCACGATTCAGAAATGCAAAGGATTGGACATTAAGAAGAACCTCATCATAAATGTGAGTTGACAGGATGCCTGACGAACCAATAAAAAAGACTTTGTATGGATGCTTTTTGGAGTTGCTGTGTCTGCTTTATACCCATCCAGGGCGTAGAGCAGAAGAGCGACTCAAGGTGGCTTACAAAAATATAAAAACCTCACATAAAAAACAATAAAACTAACAGAAGAGAGAATCATACAATAAATAAAATAATATAATAAAATAACCTCCCACCCTGGCGACAACATATTACACGAGCCATTTAATAGGTTCCATCCCTCTCTGCGTTCCCCAGGCTCGCTGGAAGAACCAGGTCTTCAGCGCCTTCCGGAAAAAAGTTAGAGTGGGGGCCATCCTAATCTCTGGGGGAATGATGTTCCAGAGAGAGGGAGCCACCACGGAGAAGGCCATTCTTCTGGGTCCCACCAGGTATATCTCCCTAGGGGATGGGACCTGCAACATTCCTTGCCTCCATTCACACATAAAGAAACCAGAGTCTCCATTGTGATTCTTTCCCCACTGTCGTAGCCTACAAGACTAAACCATCTAATACAATAACTAAAATTTAAACTATAGCGTTCATAGATAACCATGGCAATCTGCTTTACTTCATCATGAAACAAGACAAGACCCAGGTGCTATAGACTCCAATAGGAATATAAATGTGGACATTTAATATCTGTAAGACCAAAACAAGAAACACCGTTTGGGTCATTGATTCCTAAATGATAGCGTTTCTACCAACAATTAGCATCTAAAGAATGGCACATTAATAGATGATAACTATCATGGCTAATTTGAATGCAAATGATTATCTAATAAGTACCAAAATGTAGCTATATGTTACAAAATGTTAGCAACTAGGACATGATGTGCAGTTTCACTATGCATGATATAATGCAATGGGAGAAACCTATGAGAAAGAATTACCAGAATGAGCTAGCAATTGAGGCTCTAATTCCAAAATACTTTTGGAACAATAAATAAGTCAGACTTTGGACAAAAATAATCTGGACTCCCTTTAAGAGCTTAGTGTATAAGGAAGAAAAGAGAAAGAAAAATCAGTTTGAGAGAAAGAGAAGAAGAAAGTACTGGAGTATAGAGTATGTGAAAAGCATGGTGTATCCGATCATTACGGTACAGAATTATGCTCAAGAGATGGAACCAATCCACTCTTTTATCTTAGTCCTTTTTAATAACAAAATAATTTAGAGACATTCTTATGATGACACCTTTGTATTTTCAGCAGTAAATACACAGGCTCAATGTTTATTTTTTATTTATAATCAGGTGGCTTAAAAGTATGATACATTTGCTGCTCTTCCCTCTATAGGTATATGGTTGCCAACCTCATTTTCCTGGGTTTTTCTAGAGTTTCAACTTAAAAAGTGTAGTATTCTTTATCCTTCAGTAGTCAGCAAAAGCTATTAAGACCGAATACCAAACTGTCTACAGTCACTGTATATTCCCCCTCCCCACCAACTGCATTTTGAGAGGCTTCTGTCCAGCTATTAAGATTTTAGAAAAACACCTTAGCAAGCGATAGACTCTGTTTAGAAATATCAAGTCAAGCCTTTCTTACCATCTGTGCTTCCTTCCCCCTTTTTCCCTTTATTGGTCACCACTATTTTCTCATCTCGGGGCATCTGGGCAACCTTCTGCAGAAATACTTTTTCCAGTTCTTGGGCCATGAAAACAATGTCATCACCAGGCTGAAAGATAAATGTTGGAGCGTATTACTGTCCAAGGTAAAATTGCTCATAAAGTTGCTAGATCAAAAGGAGAATCACATCTGACTGTTAAGATTGTTTGGAAAGGAACAGTAAAGTGAGATTCACAAAAATTAAATTCATTTTGTCCCTCCATTACCTCAGCCTTAACTTTAACAACTTTTCTTGTAGATAACAATGTCCTAAATTCATCGATTTAGGGTTTTCATCTCTCTTACCACTACACTTCTCAGGGTAAATGATCATGAAGCCCTCAATTCTCAGAATGTGTAAAAAAACATTATTTATACCAAAAGTTGCATTTTTAAGAAGTCACTAGGGACTATAGGTATTTTTGAGATGGAGGTTTTATTTACACGTTTCAACTTAAGAATCCCTGACACCAGTCTAACTTCGCATCGGAACAGTAAAATCATACCCATCCATACGCCAATATAATTGACAGAAATTGGTAGAAAGAGGTAAAAGAGACAGTTTGAGACAAAGCATTAAGCAATCTCATGTAGCTTCTGCAAATGCATTCTTCATACACATTTTTTTGGTGTGGGTATGATTAAATAGACTGCTAAATGGATATGATTAAATAGACTGCTAGAAAAATAAAACAAGAAATAAAGAATAAATAAAAGAAATAAAATAGTTAATAGTCAAGTGGAAAACAAACTAGGAAAAAAAGGGCTTGTTTATACCTTCCATTTTCACCAATCCATCATGGCAACAGGTGGTGTTGAAGAAGCCCAAATACAGGTAGTCCCTGTTTAGCAACCACAATTGGGACTGGCAGCTCGTTTGTTAAATGAAGCAGTCACTAAATGAAACTGGGACTCTGCTTATAATCTTATTTCAGCTTTCTTTTGCTTTACAGACAGGCTATAAATGTGAGGGTTGGTTGCAAAGTTACTTTTTCCTCATCATCGTAACTGAGAACAGTTGCTAAGCAAAGCAGTCACTAAATAAGGACTAACTGTAGCCCAACCAAATGTTTGTCAAAAAATATTTATATTTATAGATATGGTCATCCAAGGTAGATACCTTATTATATAAATAGCAGTTTGCAAACATTGTCTTGAAGTCTTCAATGCATTCTGCAGCACATGTGTAGTATTGATGTTCCAGGCGTTTCTGAATTGTGGTCAAGTCCATGGGCTCTTTTACAATATTATAATAATCCTGTATGTTTTAAAAAGAAATAAGAAGCAGAGGAAAAACAACAACATATGAGGATTGTAGATTTAAGAAGCATAGTTTGTAAGTCCAAGGTATACATAAGTGACATGAATATGGGAGAGATTGAGAAGGATTTCTCATGTGAACAATGCCATTGCCTGCAATAATATCTTTAACATAAAACAGTAAATCAACCAAGGTCCTACTGAAACCTAAACCATTAGTAAATACATGGAATAAGAAACATTACTTTTATAAAAGGAAAATTCAAGTAACCGCCCTCAAAACAAGCTAATGAAGAACAATCATATCAGGATAAGATAAAAGTAATGTTTGAACCACATAATTTCACTTGTCTCTTTTCCCATTTTTAATTTTTTTTTAGATTTTTAAAGTGTTTTTTTATTTCAAACAGTTGTTATATGATCAGCCATAAGTCGAAGACTATCTGTACTTGAATTCCATCAAAGAATAATTTCATAATAAGCAGCACCATGTGCACAAAAGATTCTCAAACTGTAATCATGGCCAGCTCATACATCATTTGTGATCAAAGAAGCAAAGAAGCAGTGTCAGTATGTTTCTGTGGCCTTTGGGAGTCTCATTTTAGTGATGTTTAAGTGTATCCTGAGTTTTGGGAAATTATAGATTTCTAGGGATTGTTAGTGTAGAAGATAGACAGCAGATAAAAAAGTAGCTTTAAAAAAAACCTCATTTCCTATTGTTCTTTTAGGTCTTCTTAAAAGCTCATAGACAAAAGTCTATGATTTATTATTATTTTATTTTTTTAGACTTGTATGCCGCCCCCTCTCCGAAGGACTTGGGGCAGCTCACAACTAAAAACAAACAATAAGTTAATTACTTAAAACACTGTTAAACAATTGCAAGCCAATTAATCTAAAACCCTAGTACAGTTATAAAATTTAAAATTTGAAACCACCCCCCAAGAGGTCAGTGTTATGTATGCAGGTTTAAAGTCATTGGTTTAGTTTGAACTGTTCTTGTAAAATGTAAGAAATGATTGGTTTAAAAAGTGCGGGAAAACCCTGCACTCTGATTGGCTGGCAACTGCGGCTGCTGGCTATATGTAGCAGCCGCAGCCCAGCCAAAGTGGGTCTGTTCTGAGCTGTAGTCACTAATAAACAAAGAGCTTGAAGCACTCCACATCTGTCTCTTCGTGCAAACTTAACACTGGCGACGACGATGGGATCTCCCTGAAGAAGAAGGCAACGCGAACAGAAGAAGAGAGAGATGGCTGCACTGAACACCCCCAGCCCCGTTCGATCCGATGGCAGAAGACTGGGAGTCGTATGCAGATCGTTTCAAATGTATCTGGAAGGAAACAATCGCCGACATTTCCGAAGCGGAAGAGGCGGTCTTTCTCACGCACTGCGGTCTGGCAGTTTTCAAGATGGCGAAGGCATTGGCGGGAGCTGCAGTCGTGAAGGTAATGGAATGGCCTGACTTAGAAAAGTTGTTAAGGGCCCATTATGCCCCACAAGTATCGTGCCTCATTAAGAGACACGAGTTTTACCGTCGGGATCAAGGGGAAAGCGAAAACGTAAACGACTTTGTGGCAAGTTTAAGAGACATTGGGGGTGCATGTGAATTTAACAATTTAGAAGAGGCCATGCGCGATTGATTTGTTCTGGGCCTTAAAGACAAGGTGCTTCAGAGCAAGTTATTACTAAGACCTAAGATCACGCTGAAGGAAGCAATAGAAGAGGCCTCTTCAGCAGAAGCTACCAAGTCCTCAGCAGCGGCCATGAAGAAAATCAACAAGGCCACAAGCCATCCTGATCTGGTAAAGACATTGGGCATGCAGATGCTTTGAGTCGCTGCCCACTTCCTTCACACATTGAGGACCCTGTTCCTGAGACTTATACCTTTTTTCTAGAAACTGTTGCCAAGCTTCCAGTAGATGCTGCTCAAATTGCCAGAGACACTATCAAAGACACTTTATTGGCTCCTGTTATAGGCTGGATTAAGAAGGGTTGGCCACTTCAAGATCTACCTCAACTCGCCCAACCTTTCAAATCCAGGCAAACTGAATTATCTGTATTAAGAGGATGTATTTTGTGGGGTAACAGGGTGGTTATTCCTGCAAAACTACAAAAAGAGGTTTTGGAAATGTTACATGAGGGTCATCCGGGAATTGTCAGAATGAAGGGATTGGCCAGGAGTTATGTATGGTGGCCAGGTATTGACAAAATGGTTGAAAACTGGGTTGCATCTTGTCCCAACTGTCAGGTAGTCAGGCCTGCCCCACCTCTCACCCCCACACAGGAATGGGAATGTCCTAGGGGCCCATGGTCCAGGATTCACATTGATTTTGCTGGCCCTACCAGAGGGCACACTTTCCTTATTATAGTTGATGCATATTCCAAATAGCTAGAGGTTATCCCTATGGCATCCACCACAACTGAAGCTGTCATCAAACAGCTTAAAAGCTTTTGTAACTCACGGGTTACCTGATGTGCTTGTTTCTGACAATGGCCCTCAATTTACATCCAACCTTTTTGAATCATATCTAGCACAACAGGGTATCAGACATGCCCTGACAGCCCCTGGGCATCCTTGCTAACGGCCGGGCTGAACGTATGGTACGATTTACCAAGGAAAAACTTCAGCAATTGGGTCCAGGGAATATCACTGAGAGAGTTGAAAAACTTCTCAGTGTTCAGCATATCACTCCCAACCCATCAACTAATTTAACCCCAGCTGAATTGTTGATGGGTAGGAAACTCAGGTCTCCCCTTGATCGCCTTCATCCCACTTACGCACCCAACGCACCACTAGATTCCACTAGCAAAATTCGCACATTCACTGTGGGTGATTCTGTTTATGCTAAGAACCTTCTGGGTGAACCATTATGGATTCCTGCTGAGATAACCCAAATTACAGGCCCCAGGTCTTACAGGGTACAAACGGAGGATGGTGTCCTCTGGAGCAGGCACATTGATCAGTTAAGATCCAGGTTGCCTCAGGAGCATCGCTTTTGCTCCTCTCTGGTTCCCATACCTACTGCCTCTTCTAGGGGAAGGGAGGATCATGAGTGTAATGAACAAGCAAGAATCAACCCCATGTGTAATGAGCTAACATGACAGGAACCATCCCAAAACCTGTCACAATACCAACAACCATTTTCACAAATGGAAGATTGCACATCACTACCTGATTTAGGTGCTGACATTGGGTTGGAGATGGATTGGGAGGAGAGACCAGGTTGTAGTAACCAAACAGGTTCTACCATTACTGTAAGTCCTAGTAGGGAAATGTCAGTAGACACATTTCCTCCCTCACAAGGTGAGAACCTTAAAACATCTGAACCACGTAGGTCTCAAGCGCACGTAAGAGCCCCACCTATTTAAAGGAATACATTAGATAGGCTGGGGTTTGAGTATGGACTGAACCTAGTGGGGAGGGGTGTTATGTATGCAGGTTTAAAGTCATTGATTTAGTTTGAACTGTTCTTGTAAAATGTAAGAAATGATTGGTTTAAAAGGTGCGGGAAAACCCTGCACTCTGATTGGCTGTCAACTGCGGCTGCTGGCTATAAGTAGCAGCCGCAGCCCAGCCAAAGTGGGTCCATTCTGAGCTGTAGTCACTAATAAACAAAGAGCTTGAAGCACTCCGCGTCTGTCTCTTCATGCAAACTTAACAGTCAGCACAGCTGACTACCCCCCAAGAGGTCTACCACAGTGGACAAGTCAAGGTTGATGGTGTAATAGTTTGACATGCAGAAAAAAATCATTTTAAGTGTCTGTCTGAGAAATGCAAACAGGCAGAACAAGCCCAGAGGTAACTTCCAACCCTAAATTGTTATATTAAGCTCAAATGACAATTTCTGTAGAGGTCCAACACCAGGTGGCAGTCACTTTGAAAGCACTTTTTGGGTAAACTGACAAGTTGAATTTGCTAGAAATCAAAAATGGACATGTGTCTGAGGAATTTAGCTTTTACTGAAAAAAAAACCCAAAGCCCTAGAAAGATTTGTAAAGGCCCAAAAGGTCCAGATGTATTATGGCACAGCTAAGAACAGACAAAGAGATGAAGGCCTGGGTATAGCTGAACTTCAGAACCAGTTACTATTAGCAGGGGTGACCTATCTGTACAGATGCCACTAAGGGGATGCCACATTATATAGGGCATTTCAAGAAAATTCCACATTTCAAGAAAAGAAAAACATTTAAAAATTACATGAATGGACTCAGAAGTACTAATTATATGATTTAAACCTAGGGGTGCTGATTTCTGGTAACTAGTTATTACCTCCTGTAATTACCATGCAGTATAATGCCTGTAAAGAAGAATGATTGGAAGGAATGTTTTATTAAGATGTCTTTCTTCAGATCATGTTGGATCCAGCTGTGATTGCTAGGCATACCTACCTATTTGAATGGCCCTATTGTTAGACACCAACAGCCTATTTGGATGATCCACCACAAGAGCCTAATGGATCTCACTGCTTTCAAAAAGCGATTAGAGAAATCACCAGCTCCCTTGGCAGAAAGCTCTTTTCAGTGCTTGGTGAATCAAGTACTGAACATTGTTCGTTGCCCCCAAGGAGCCTCTTTCTAGGGGATAATCCCAAATTTTTCCTGTTGACTGAAGTCTTCTGGGAAATAAAACACCAAAAATGACTCCTGAAGTGCTGGTGGAAAAAGACAAGAAACCAATCTTATCCAGCATGGTAGGTATCCCTGTTTGGAATTACGGTGTGGCAATAAGGATGGAAAATGTGTCTACCTCTCCTTCTATTGTGTTGGAGAGCTAACTTCCAATAGCATTGTTTAGCGTTAGCAACTCATTAAGAGCCTTGGTGGTGCAGGCTGTTAAATGCCTAGCACTTAAGTTCCAGCTGCCTGCAATTCCACCAGGCTCAAGGTTGACTCAGCCTTCCATCCTCTCGGAGTAGGTAAATTGAGGACCCAAGATTGTTGGGGGCAATAAGCTGACTTTGTAAAAATGCCGCTTAGTAATAAGCAGGCATATACAATGGAATGAAGGCTATTGCTGAGCGCATTGGGTTGTGCTCCAAAAATTGTAAGCCACCCTGAGTCTCCGGAGAAGGGCGGCATATAAATATGAATATGAATTATTGGGAAGGAAAAAGATTTGAGATATCTTACCCGACCCCTGTGATGATAGCAAAAGTAAATAAAATAAAATAAACTACAATTACAATTACTACAATTGCTTGGCTCTCAGTGACCAACTTGTACAGCATTTTGCTGACAAAATTACTTAGATTCACTATAGCCCCCTTAATCTCAGCACGTAGACAGACTCAACCTGGGAAACTGAGAATCCTAGACCAAGCTAAATCCAAAAAACAAACAGAACAAAATCCCCAAACCCCTAGAGAATTCCTGGAAGTTTGGCACTCAGATATGCCAGCCACATAGAGATAAACCACATTTACACAGTATCCAAAAGAGACAATTAAAAAAGCTAAGGAGAAAACAAAAAGATCAGGACACATTCCATCCAGCAGCCTACAACTAGTTCAGCAGGGATTAATATCAGACTAACAACCAAGCAGAAAACAATGTCCTAATCAAGGAACTACCAAGGAGTCAAATAGTCAAGCAGAGAATCTAACAGAAAACAATACTCTCTAATCAAAAGACTACCAAGGAGAAAATCACACCCCCTCTAACACTGCTGGGCAAGCTATAAACAGAGTGCAAACCCCACACCCCTAGCACTGATATTACCTAATACGATATATCTGAAAACAAACAACTGGGCTGAGTGTCCCAAGGACTGCACAGTTCAATGCTGAGCTACAGATATTGTCCTCTATTAGTACCTTTGTATACATTCCTACCTCTTCATACATACCTTTTTAAAAGTAGATTCAGGTCATATATAACAGAGATAAATTTGATTGGGTTGAAGATAGTCAAAGAATAAAACAAATCTGCACCTGGCTGAATGCCACATACTTTGGTGAGGTTTTGTTTGTGCTTCTCATATCCATGAGAATTTTATATTAGAATTTTGTTAGTAACAAGTTTTAAAAGTGCTACTGTTTTATGACACATTGTAAAATTATATTAGCCATAGGTCTAAGTTTTTTATACTCGAAAGGGGGACCTGTAGCTCTTAGATGATGCTGAACTATAATTCCCAGCATCCTTCACTATTGGTTATACTGCACTGCTGAGTGCCAAAGTTCAGAAATATATGGAAAAAGATAATTTCCATCTCTGTCTTATAGAGTTATTTGTATGTATAGAAATAATTGTATAGCAGTTATTTCAGTATGACACTCATGCTTCAATATTCAGCAGAGTTAAATGCTGCTGTACTAAGCAGGTTATGTCTTGAGATAGAATGGAGTATCTACCTCAACCATTACAATGTTGGGGAAAATAGGTTAAAGACGGCTATCAGATAACACATGACCTGTGCTACATTGCACCTCTTCAGCAAATGATTGTCCTTGACTGGCAAGGAAATTTTTGTCATTCAAGTTGAAGTAAAAAATAGACTTTCTGTTTGATGAAGTCCTGGAAGATGGTGGAAGATTCTATTCAGATAGGGTTAGCTGTGTGCAGAATATACAGCAATATATTTATATTTACTAATTTATACAGTTATACACTACTTCCTGCTGTTGCTTTATCTTTGTCATTATTTTTAAAAGAAGCATATTAGTTTTCATTTTTGCTTGGAGTAAGAGAATATGCCATAGATGAGACCAATGTGCTTGTATTACCAACATTTCTTAACAATCAACTTTACATCAAGCTACACTGTTTTTCTGTACACATAGACACAAATTACTGGAAATTCTTACTGGAAGTTTTAGAGCTTCAACATCTACAGGCTGATGAAATGGCCAAGAAAAGTTGTGCCTCCACATCACTTTCATGACCGATCTCTGTAAATATTGAAGCTGGTTGGTTAAGCAGCCTGTTCCTTCAATGTTGATGTAATTTGGAGGAGGAGGATTGACAATTGTCACATGCTGTAGATTTGAAGCAGCCATCTTTATTCTTGATGACTTTCTGGTGTCAAATAGTCTTCTTCCTCTACCTCCTTCAGACAATCTGTAAAGAAAAAGATTTTCAAGAGACCAGTTGATTCATTGCTCTCTATCTCACTGATTTATTGATTAGGCCACACAACAAGGATATATAACATTTATCTATGACCCATTGTTGTCTCTGTCAAACATGTTGGTTCAGAGAATACAGTAAGTCCATGTTTCAGTTTTTACCTAGTATATGGAGTAAATGTAATGGTAGTTTTAAATAAGAGCTTATAGTTCAGTATAATGTTTGTATCAAGCCATTTGGCTTATTCAACAGACAATAGGATTTAATGGGATACGTGAATTTAGCCATTGATATTGAAATGCTACTAAAATCTGCTTACCAGTCAAGATTTAAACTGAAGGTATATTACTGAGGATGCAAATATTTTAGGAACTCTTCAATATAATTTTGAAAAACTTCTTTAACCTTAAGGAAGCCAGAAAAAACACACTGACAAGACCTCTGTATGATATCTTTGCATAAAATGTGCTTAGAATATTATTGTAGCAGATGATCAGATTGATCCTGAGGGAGGGGTCAAATGCATCATCAGTCATGAGTCCCGTCATGCCCACAAGAAATCTAAGTCTCTTTGAATTCCACTTTGAATCCCTTCTACCCTTAACTACTGTCCATTTCCGTTGACCATCAGTAGTTCAGATTCTTGTACAGAGATTAAGCTTGCAATAAATCTTAATGCTTATTTGAACTTCCTGAATCTCCTGATTTCCCCGGGGCTTGACATTTATTAATGGAAATGGATGAATAATCTCTTAAACATGGAGCAAGCATCTTGTTGGATATGCAAGAACTCCAGCATATAAAGGCTTCTGAGCAGTTAAAGAAAAATTTACCTACTAGACAGGAAATACTTTGTATGGATCTAAATTACTTTTAATACTTCAGGGCCTATACTATGAGCTATTTTCCATGGTGTGGAATACATAGTTTATGTAGGCATCCTTGCCAATTTGAAATAGATTTGTCATTCTTCTGAGTCTCCCAACTGTCCTCTCAACTGCCATAGAATTTTCTATGCTAGGAAGACTGATCAAACTATGTATCTGCTCTACCTGGAGGGATCTCTCTGCCATCCAGCTAAAATTCATTATACCATCTGGGTTGCAAAAAATATTGTTTATCACTTCCTGAGCTTATGTTTAAGATTAAGTGCAGATATTCTTCTAAAAATGTTTTGATATTCGGTTCTTTGTTTTAAAGAGTTCCAAAAGGATACCTTCACATTGGGGAAAATGGGCATTGAACTGACAGATATACCTCGATATAGACACATATAAATATGTGATACACGTGGCAAAATAATTCAAAATTTCCACATACATATAAATAGACATTGATCTTGTAACTAATTAAGAAATGGTCCTTGGAATTGTATGAAGTACAGCTCAGTAAAAGTATCATTGAGATAGCAATGTATATAAATGTAATCAATAAAAAATGCTTTAGATTATATGGATAAGTTAGATATTGTCTTTGGGAATCTTTAAGAAAGTAATCAAAAGCAATATTGCCAATATTATAATTGTCTTTATATAACACTATGTTTCTATTCTGGTTGTATGTCATATTGGAGGAGGTCCCAAATCTGGAAACTAAAATGTGTGGAGGGTTAAAACAAAATCATGTAATGAAGAGTTACAGTTTGGGCCTTTCTACTTAGAAAAAAGGATAGAGAAATATGTGATAGAAGGTATGTTGAAAAAAATGGAAAACTATTTTTTGTTCAAATACATCTAATAAGTCATGAAGATAGTAAAGCTTAGCTGACCATGACTGATCTCAAAAAAAAAGCAGATCAGAATCAGAATGAAAGAATGAAAGAAGACAAGACAAACTACTTTTATATGATTGCTAAAAAAAAGCAATGTGGATGTTTCTGGAACACTCTCTAAGAATCAATCTCAACTTGAGGAATCTTCATCTTTTCTTCAATCTTAAGTTCAATATGAGTCATTCAAGACACAGGAAAATTCTCTTCCAGGTTACCATTTTCAAACAATAGAGCTACCATACAAGGTAAGACTTGATTGGGGTGATGACCAAAGTCATAGGCTGAATTCATACATTTCATTAAGTAATTTGATTTATGTCAACATATTGTGAACATATTGTGTAAATCATAACTATGATAGGCACTCAGCTACACCATTACCTCCAAATTCTGAGGCAGAAGTACACAAATAATGAGTGGAAATTATTGATTATAAATGTGTAAATTTAGAGATTCCACCATTTCCAATTAGTACTAAACCCATACAAAACCAGCTCTCCATTAAGGACATGCATTTTCTCTTTAGGCTTATGTTTAGCCTAGCAAATGCTTATGGGTCCAGTTGATGGGTTGCACTATGTCATAGTTTGATGAATAAATCACAGGTTAAAGGGTTCAGACAAGCCAAATCAAGCCATAGGTTTGAGGAAAGCATGGAGTCACTCAAGAGATGAGAACAGCATGAAGCAGCTCCCAGCTACTATTCCTTTGTATTAATGTAAGCCTAAGGTGTGCGGAGCAATAGAATTAAAAGCAATTTCAACTTTTCAATAAAATAGAGGTTTTGTCAGCTAATTAACACAATCAGCCATTCAGATATGGATTCAAAGCCCAACCTGAGCCCACATTGAGCAAGTACAAAGGAGAACCAAAGCACCAGGAGGAAAAAATTGAGCTCATAATTATGTGAGGATTAAAAGGTACTAAGAAACGTAATAGAATTAAATCAAAGCAACTGTTAATGAAGATACTAAAACACTAAGGATATAGGTTAAACTCAAGAAAATTCTTACTTATTGGACTTTGTGTAATAAAGCTAGTAGCTGAGGCATGGATATTGCTTGGTTTTAAAAAGTGCCTGTCATTCAAATTAAAACTATAGATGCTAAATCAATAATCAAAATAGTAATCCTATCTTAAAATATCAGCTCCCCACTCCTATTTAATACCATTATGTCATGCACTTAGTGTTATTAGTAGAACATATTTAGTCAAATATAGTTACCTTCCGGTTATTGGACTACAACTCCCATTAGCCCTAATCATCTTGGCCAGAAGTACTTCATCCAGGGGCTAAAAAGGCCCAACCCAATGAACTTCTGCGTGCAAACAAGATTGATCAGGTGGTATCACCTCCTGAGACAGCTGCCTAATATCACTAGCATAAACTTTTGAACAGGGTTTGCTGTTCACTGGAAAACTTTATGACACAGCCCATTAATGACCTTAAACCAAATTCAAGGAGTCTCAAGTTGGAAATTTGATGAATGTTTAAAATGACTGAATTTTTAAATTATACTTAAGCAAAATATGATTTGACTTTGGCCTAGCATATTGTAAGCCACCCAGCCAATGGCTAAAACCTAGTTTATCATGTGTAAAAAAAAATCAATATAAAAGCTCTCCTGATTAGATCTAAGACTCAGCATCCTTTGCCAATGTGTTTACAATACACTAAACCAGTGGTTCCCAAAGTGGGTGGTACCGCCCCCTGGGGGGCAGTGGGATGCCTTAGAGGGGCACTAAGAGGCAAGGGGGCCAGCAGGGGACACTAAAAGGCAGCAGGGGGCGTTCGAGGCACTGGCTCCACAGGCTCACCCCATTGAGCCCCTTGCACTGCTCTGGTGCAACAGTCAATGGCATCTGTGGATCACCTAGGGGGAGGCAGAGGAAGGGGGGCTTTGACCACATGCCCAATATCCAGGATCCCGCTCAGCCAAGCCCACGCCTCTTTGTAGTTGCCGTGCCTGACAGCAAGTTCACAGGCTGCCTCTCCACCAGGGATCAGCCTCCTAAGCTGCCCCCCCCCATCCTGGGGCACTCACATCATAGAGGGCGGTGCTGTTCCCTCCTTCCTGGAGCCAGTACAGGGCAGGGTTGAGGAAACCCAGGGCAGGCAGCAGTGGCACATTGGGAAGCTCTACTTTGATTTTTGAAATTTGAATCCCACCCCTGGGTGGGGGGCACCAAGGATGAGTTTGTAGCACCAAGGGGGAGGTGGACTGAAAAAGTTTTTTTTTTAAAATTACATTTATATGCCGCCCTTCTCCGAAGACTCAGGGTGGCTTACAATTTTTGGGATACAACCCAATGCGCTCAGCAATAGCCTTCATTCCATTGTATATGCCTGCTTATTACTAAGCGGCATTTTTACAAAGTCAGCTTATTGCCCCCAACAATCTTGGGTCCTCGATTTACCTACTCCGAGAGGATGGAAGGCTGAGTCAACCTTGAGCCTGGTGGGATTTGAACCTGCACTAATTGCAGGCAGCTGGAACTTAAGTGCTAGGCATTTAACAGCCTGCACCACCAAGGCCCTTGGGAAGTTTGGGAATCACTGCACTAAACTATAAAGTAGCTGTCATCCATGTTTTAGAAGTGTATTGTATGAACCAACCAGGGTGATTTCTTAATGGTTCCATTTACCATGTAACAGTCCTCCTCTATTAGTTTGCATAAGCCATGGAGGAGCTAACTATGGTTAAGTAATTTATTATTTATTTTGTTATCCCACCTTAATTTTTTAAAAATAAACAATTCAAGGCAGTAAACATATCTAATACTCCTTCTTCCTCCTATTTTCCACACAACAATAGACCTGTGAGGTGAGTTGGGCTGAAAGAGAGAGGGACTGGCCCAAAATCACCCATCTGGCTTTCACACCTACAGGGGAAAGTGGGACTAGAACTATGGTCTCCTGGTTTCTAGCCTGGTGCTTTAACCACTAGACCAAACTGGTCATGCAAAAAAAAAAAACTAGTCATTTGGTAGCCAATCAAGTACACCCAAAACCTCACAAGAATGACCTGACAGAAACAGAATTCTTCCACTCCCATTTGCCATCATCTGCATTTATGATATGCTGTCTTTGATGAAGCAACATTTAAAGCCTCAAAATTGCTAATTATTGAATTCTATGTCAATCTATTCCCGTTGGAAAACTACCCAAATTGTCAGCCATTGCCACACTTAATGATAGCAGATGCCATGGGATACGTAAAAAAATACTTGAAGGAATCCTGAATCTTTTCATGTTTCTTTTTAATGGGTGACCTTGAGTTCTAGTGCAGTGAGAGAAAAACATTTTCTCACTAATTCCATTTCCAATGGCACTTGTTATGTTATATATCTCTATTATAGTTCCTTTAACTTTTTAAAATTGAAATGCTGTCTTTAATTTTCTATATCTTCTCCAGCAATAGTAATATTTTTGAACTTAACAGAAATATACCCAGTTATGCATATGTTTCACCATATATGTTATTTTTATGGTACCCTGTAATTTTGATGACTTCCTTCCTTTTATTTTTACAGTCAAAACCAAACTCGTTAAAAGGCCTCTTTTTACTACAAAAATGTGAAATCATTGCCAAGTCTTCATTCCTCCCCCCCACCGCCGCCCCCAGATTCATGAATGTAGATTCTAAATAAGTATTACAAGCAGAGTAGTTTGTTATCGTAAGTTATCTTTGTTTCTAAGTGGAAAAATCCGGCCACTCAGTTCACAGAACAAAAATTTAGGAAACATATCAAGCTTAAGCATGTGGATAATTAAAAGGATTTATCCCCTTTATCTCTGGCAGGACTTCCATATTGCCAATGCTGTATGAAAGTCCATTACAAAGTCAGCAAATGAAGATTTTTATAATAGCAATTGTGTTTGCAAGATATACTTAATTAGCACATAACTAAGCATATTTTAATTATTCTGGATGAATCTGACTCATGCAATTAATGTATGGTTCAGTGTATTATAGTATACAAAAGCAAAAAGATTCTGAATACTTATTTTTAACTCTGGATAAGTCAGTTCATTGAACACTATCTTTTCTTCTGGGTCAGGAATGCACTCTCTCAAATGTACCCATTTCATGGAGTACTTAAAAATACCAGAATAGCACCATTAATAGAGTTGACTAAGTTTGTAATATATTGAACAGCAAATTCTCCAGTCAGATGAATAAATGCTACTTGTTATTTGAGTACATTATAGAATATTTAGTGTCCCCCCCCCTTGTTCAAAATACACATAGGCTTAGTTCACACAGGGCACTAAGCCATGGTTTGTTTAATCCATGGTTGAAGTCATACACAATATAGTTAATGTGGCAACCCAGTTGTGGATAGCTAATAGGTATATAAAAAGCAAATGTAGGACATAGAATATTAAGACAAGTGATTAAAATAAACATGTGCATCTTACCTTATTTTTCCAGGACTTTCTATTATAAATCCTTTTGAACTGTGAACCTAAATCCTAAAGGAAGCCTAACTGAGCAGTAGGGGTTTTTAAAGTTGCAAATCCAGGTGGCTCTAATAATTACTGAATTTACAGCATTTGCCTGGAACATAAATTGTTTCAGCTGAGGGGACTGGCTAATTGTGTAAGCTGCTATAATTGTCACTAAGATCAGTAAGTTTTTGTTCGTTTTTTAATTCTGTTCCTTCACTCAAATACCTACTAAAAACAACAAAGATGATCTAGTCTCACAGCTAACTTTATTAGGTTTTTTAACCAGAGGCATTTCAACATATTCATTGTATTTGCATCGCTTCTTAGATCATTACTTATAAAGTTATATCAGTTGGATGGGCTTATGCAACATTGTTGGCTAAAGTGTGGTTAGCCAGTTATGGTCTATTTTAAATTTGAATTTATTTCAGGATCATACTTTGATGAGTACATACTAATGATGTTATGGTGTTTTGCTTTTTTTGAAAGGACACAAATGCTAAAAACTAACTACCAACAACACATGGGAATATTCAGTTTAGTTTGCATGTCACACGGTTGCAGTATTAATATCCCAGAGAAGGTGTGACTGTTGCAGTGTGGGTCAGCTGAACGGCATGTACTGCAATGGATGAAGCAAGATTGTTTTTTAGGTCAGTAGGTGGCACCATAGGGAAGATGTATTCATGGCAAAAAGAAAATCCTACTTCTTTAAAAGGCTAAAAAAGAAAGAAAAGGAGGCTCAAGTAGATTGTGGTTAATCGATTGTTGATACAGATCTTAGTGGATAGAGAATTGCCTGCCATAATCTTTTTCATGCCAAAATCTGAATTTAAGAATTATATTTTTCTCCAAATATTTGGGTATATTTGTTGGTCTTAGAAGTCAAATGCAAAGAACTTGTCTTATTGCTCAGTTGTTCTGTTTATTGGATTTAGCTGTATGATTTCTTTGAAAGTAATAATAAATTCCTTTTAGCGATAAAATGATATGAAGGAGGTATCGATATCTTCAAATGGTCCTTGAGTATTTTTTAATCCTGTTCGATGGGTCCCCATGAGGTTCTACAAAATAGTAACAATACCTGCATTCTATTCTGAGAGAGAAAAAGGCTTTAAAACCTTGGTTCTCCCATCAAAGCGTTCAACATAGAATATTTTTTTTCTTTTTTATGAGTCTTTTTTAAACATTAGGGCAAACTACAAATTTAATAAACAAGCAAACAAACAAAACGCCGGTTGGTTCAAAGGCTGGGGTGGGTTTTGTATGGCATGGCACTTTTAAAGTTGGAAGGAGCCAGGGGTCATTTTCAATGCTGTCCCTTAATGAACACAATATCCCAAAAAGTGACATGTGTTTTCCCCCCAAAAAACTACACTGACTTGAGTCCTGCTCTAATATCTGAGCTCCAGGAGGTGAAAGTTTCCTCAGGACTGGAGATGTCCTTATGTGGAAGTCCTCTTATTTATTTATTTATTTATTTATTTATTTATTTATTTACTTACTTATTTACTTATTTACTTATTTACTTATTTATTTATTTATTTACTTATTTATTTACTTATTTATTTACTTATTTGCTTATTTATTTGCTTATTTATTTACTTGTTTGTTTGTTTGTTTATTTATTTATTTATTTATTTGACTTGTATGCCGCCCCCTCTCCAAAGGGACTGGGTGGTGGCTAACAACTAAAAACTGACAATAAATTAATTACCTAAAAACAGCATTAAATATTACAAGCCAAATTTCTCTAAAACCCACAAATCCTAAACTAAATTTAAATTTAAATTAAGTATCTTAAGTATCACCCTGCTGTTATTTCTTTTTTAAAACAACACTACAGTGCTATGGGGGGGGGATTGCAATAGAAGTGCCAGCTTTACATTTGAGAGGCCGTGTAGAAAAGGATATTTTGTATGGTGAAATAGGAGTAGCCCGATGCTAATGAAGATGGGGCAAGTCCCTTTCTAATAGTTGAAATTCTACTCAAGGTGCAAACATCTTACAAAATATTTGACTAGGCATCCTTAGATTAGGGATGGGCAATTTGTGATATTTGTTGAACTCTTTAAGATGGGAGTTGGTGTTGAACAGCATCCGAAAGTCACTGTTGGCCATCCCAGAAGCTGAAGTATGGAGACTTTAATAGCAGCTGTTTTCTTGGTTTCTTAGTTTCATCCTCTTTACCACTAAGACAAATTGTAGCAAATGTTTTATTTTCTTATTATAGGTAGTCCTTGACTTATAACCATTTGCTCAGTGACCATTCAAAGTTACAAAAGCACTGAAAAAAGTTACTAATTACTGTCCTTCACACTTAAGCAGCATCTCTGTGGTCAAAATTTGGATGCTTGGCACCTGGTTTGTATTTATGACTGTTGCTGTGTGCCAAAGTCATGTGATCACCTTTTGCAACCATCTGACGAGCAAAGTCAATGGGGAAGCCAGATTCACTTTACAACTATAACTGTACTAACTTAACAGCTGCAGTGATTCACTTAATAACTGTGAAAGAAAGGTCATAAAATGGGGCAAAACTCACCTAATGACTGTCTCCCTTAACAACAGGAATTTTGGGCTCAACTGTAGTCATACATTGAACACTACATGTACTGCCTTTCCAGAATTCTTCAAATTATTCTGTTTATATAATTTGTGTTGGATGTATTAATTTTCTGATTATCCCATTTCAACAGAAACTCGCCCTGTCCTGTCCTTATTTACATCCAAAATAGTTTTCTCCAAATTGTGAATTATCTACACGATTACGAAGAAAGAAAAATTTGGCTGATATGTATATAATTAGTTGTAAACTGACTTTCAATTTAGTCATTTTCTGCACCAAAGCTGCCAATTAAAAACCCTTTCATTATGTAAGGCATCCAGAAAGTATCCATGATATCAATCACTCCAAGACATATTCTCTCCAATTAATTATTAGGAACAGATCTGGTACGTCTAAGGCATTTCCCAAAGTGAAAGAATTTTCCCGGGCTACACAGAATCCACCTTTTTCTCCTCCCACTTCTACTCTTCATAAATCACGAGAACCAATTAACTGCAACTGGAATTTCGTAGTATGACATACAGAATAACCTTGAACTTGTCAACTCCTCCACCTTCCCCTTCCCATTATGTTGGCAGCTGAATTTCAAAGCTGACACATTAGTTCTTAGGAACACAATGCTGTGCTTTATCATGCTTCTGGAGAAAGCACTTCCTAATCCTAAATTAATAGAGATACTTTTTTTTGCAATTTTGTTTTTATAGTTGTATTGGTAACATATTAGGAAGGTCTTTCATTAGTGTGCTTTCACTATTGCTGTATTTTTATAGTAGAAATAGTTTCACCTGCCCAATATATTTTTTAAATATCGGAAAACTGTTCATCCCAAATTTTCCTCCTTCTCATAAAATATTGCTCATGTTATGAGATTAATATATTTCATGTATTTCTTGGTTGCCCTTTGAGATTTTGGTCATTTCCCTTCTGTTCTTAATATCTGGATTATTGTTTTGCTTTCAACCTGCTATTTCCTGTTTAGACATTTGGTGTCACTTATCCCCAGTTATATGAAATTTGCAAACATTTAATTCTAATTATGCCTGAAATGCTACTTCCAACTTTCCACCAGTAGATGTCAGGTCATCACTGGATTTGATTTATTCTGAAGATCATTAATATGGATGAATCAGTGGTGGTGTACAGCTTCAAAATGATTTGGAAAAAAATTGGTGTGGAGCACAGCACTTCTTGATTTTCATTAATGTAGCTGAACTTTTTTCCAGGTTCAGGAATTGCTGAAAAAATGCCCCTGCTATAAAACAAATGCATTCTTAAAGCAGCAACAGTTTTGCTTTAAATTTATTCAAAAGAAACCTGAATAAAGTTGAGTTGCATTAGGATACAACAGAGATGTGATGGGCTAGTCCAAAGCATTTCTGAGTCATTTTCATAGCATACACAACCCTATGAATCATCTAGTTCACAGAAATATCAAGGAAATAAGTAATAGCTATTCGATAATTTCAAAACTATAAACCACATAAACTACAACTCATAAATTATATGAATTATATTCATAATTGAAAGCTGGTTTGGTATAGTGATTAAGGCTTCAGTCTAGAAACTGGGAGATCATGAATTCTAGTTCTGCCTTAGGCATGAAGCCAGCTGGGTGACCTTGGGCCAGCTATTCTCTTTCAGTCCTAGGAAGAAAGCAATGGCAAACCACTGCAAGAAGACTGCAAGGATTTGTCCAGGTAGCCTCTGAGAATTAGACATGATTCATCATCATCTTCTTTTAATGACCGCATAATCCCTTGCGGGGTGGAGTCTGGGCAACTGAATGGAGCTGAGTGTTTACTGGCCGGATGGCCTTCCTGTCGCCAATGCGGAGTTATAGTCAGCAGATATATTCTCATCGTGCCCAGAGAGAGAAATATCTGCCTCTAACGAGCATCGAACTCACAACCCCCTGATTCTGAGATCACCAGAATCAGCCACCGCACCACTCAGAATTAGACATGATTGATTTGAGAAAATAACAATTGGTAGTTCCAAGAAAAAAGTCATTTATAAATACAGTGTAAGGATTGTAGCAACCATTATGTAGGACAGACAGAAGATTAGCAGAGCCATCCATGAACACCAACAGCCTTTTCACATCTAATATTGGTGGAATGTCACCTTGAGGCTCTGAAACTATTATACAGGTAGTCCTCAACTTACGACCACAATTGAGCCCAACATTTATGCTGTTAAGTGAGAAATTTGTTACGTGAGTTTTGCCCCATTTTACGATTTGTCTTGCCACGTTAGTTAAGTGAATTGCTGCAGTTGTTAAATTAGTGACAAGATTGTTAAGTGAATCTGGTTCTTCCATTAACTTTGCTTGTCAGAAGGTTGCAAAAGGCGATCGCATGACTCCAGGACACTGTAGCTGTCATAAATGCGAATCAGTGATCAAACATATGAATGTAAATCAATGTGACCATGGGGATGCTACAACAGTTGTAAGTGTGAAAAACGGCCCTAAGTCACTTTTTTCACTGATTACGTAACTTTGAATTGTCATTAAAATGAACTGTTGTAAGTCAAGGACCTCCTATACTAACATGGATACTACCAACTTTTCTTTTCTTTTTCTTTAAATGGGACAACAGAAGATTCATTGATGTAGCAGGATTCCCTCAAGCCAATATGTTCATTATCTTCACCTTTTTTGCTCAAGGAAAATATTTAGCACATTTTGCCAGCAGAGATCTCCACTAATATACTCCACTAATAAACTGAACGAAATAATGTTCAGGAAGTGGATGGCTGTAGAAAGTAAGAATGCTGCAAGCTTGCTGAATCTGTTGTGAAGTTGGAGTGAGGGATGGGATCTGCGTTTTTCTGCAGGTGCAAAATGGTCAGAACTCTGTGGCCAAAGCGGTGGATATATGAAACGGATTATGGTACCATGAGTAACAAATTCAGATCTGTATCAACCTGAAATCCTGATCAATGAGAATGTAGATAAATGAGGTGGGTATAGCATCAAAGTTAACACCCAAAAACTTTGAGGTTTGCACAATGTATGAACTCAGCTTCAATGCAAGCATGATGTTCTAGGTATCTAAAGTTTTAAAAAAAACCTGCAAAATTTATGTTCTTATCTTTAACAGAACACTAACTTCTGAGTTATGGTGTCTTGGTACAAATTTTCTACTGCATGAAGCTGATTATAACATATATGTATTTATATTTCATATTTCTAAACTTCCCATCTCCCTCAAACAAGGGGGCCTGAGTGGTTTTTACAATGCAAATATACCAATTAAATAGAAATGTGATAGATAAGAACAAATATTATATAAACAAATGTTGCACAGAACAAAAGCTTTGATAGCCTGAAAGCTGCATTACTTCAATGCAAAGTGGGGTTTGTTTGCTGTTCGTTTTCATACATCTGCCCCTCTCACCATAGTGAACAAAAATTAAATGGAAACCACAATATAAAATCTTAAAAAGCATACAATGCAATCCCTCACAATGGAATTTTTCAAGAAGCTTTGCAGTGATGTAGAGAAGGTTCTACTTAAAGAGAAATAATACCCAGTTAGGCAACAGCTAAGATAAAAGGAAAAGACCTGTATTTGAGACCACGGCAAAAAATGAATAATAGTCTTATTTGCATAGAGGAAAAAATACATTATACATTCATACTATTACTTTTGATACTGCTAATCCTGGCAGGGTTGAATTCTTTTGCCCATAATCATCTTTCACTTTACAAAATATTGACTTACCCCTAAGAAGTAATAGCAGTAATAGTAGTAGTAGCACCGTGAGATGTTCAATGGCTGAAGAGATCTCAGAAAGAAAACCTCACTGTTTTGGAGCTCCTGGATATCTAGTGAAATCCTTGATGGGACAATATTTTACTCCAGAATAGTTGCATGGATGAACCTTCACCTTGATGTGCAGAGACAGTCTCTGTTGTGCTATATTTTTTTCTCTTTGTTTCAGGGCCTTTTTTGAACCAAAACAACCACTAAAAGGACACATTGCTGGAGATAATTTTTTTGTTTCACTTTGAGGAACAAAGTTGAATCATTTTTTTTTTCACACTTCCCATATTTTTCCATTGGTGATTGCTTTCTGTATGTCAGTACCTGGTGCTAGACACCCATTGCCAGGATATTCTAAATATAAATACCAAGAGATTTGAATGAAAGTATGCTGTAGTTGTCTCCATGCTTAATACTGAGCTTTGGTGGCTCAGGCTGTAAATGCCTGCTCTTAAGATCCAGCTGTCTACAACTACTGTAGGCTCGAATCCCACCAGGCTCAAGGTTGACTCAGCCTTCCATCCTCTCGGGGTAGGTAAATTGAGGACCCAAGATTGTTGGGGGCAATTAGCTGACCTTGTAAAAATGCCGCTTAGTAATAAGCAGGCATATACAATGGAATGAAGGCTATTGCTGAGCACATTGGATTGTGCTCCAAAAATTGTGAGCCCTGAGTCTTCGGAGAAGGGCGGCATATAAATGTAATTAAAAAAAAAAACGTTTATGTTGTTTCTTCAGAATGGTTTGATTTTAGGCGAGCCAGGTTTTTGGTGAGCCACAACACAGGTATGGAATGGTGAGCCACTAGGAAGGCGGTATGGTTAACAAGCTCCCTTTGCAGATTTTGTTTAGCACCAAGAAGTGTTTGTTCATTGCCAAGCTGTCACACTCACTGACTGGGGTCACTCAATGTGCTAAGCTCCAACGGTGTTGGTTTCCTTCTGGCACAGGCTATTGTGTGAACCCATGCACTAGTATTAGCAAAACCTGCTTTATAACTTAAAAGGATGGCTGATCCCATCCTATTGTGATTTATTTAACAAACCATTAATGAAGTAATATGTGCAAAGAGAGAACCAATGATTGGATTTACATAGTGCAGTGAAACTTGGGCTGATTATATCAAGGCAGGGCTGGGATTTTCCATTTGGAACATTTTTCTTGGTTTTATTATTTTCTTCCACTACATGAAGCCTATTTTAAAGCATATGCAACATTTTTCATGTTTTGCTGTCTCTAGGGATGAAAAAGTACAATACCCCATATTGTATATTTATGGATAATATTGCCATTTATGGACAGTGCAGTGAAGAGACTGAGCCCACACAATTTATTTCCGTATTAGTGCTGACTTCAGTTGGGATGTTGAGCAAAGATAAAGAGCACTTCTGTTTAATGAAATACTTTTGGTGCTTTTTATCTACAGCCCTGTTGTTTATTAGTCTTGTTTGCCTACATTGGGTCAAGCTACAAGAGATTGAACAAATGTGAAGCATAGTTTCCTGCTTATTAGGAAATTAAGTTAAGCAGGATTGGATTCACCATGGTTAATAGCTCAGATCGCTTACTTAACACTGATATTTTGAATGCTCGATTTTCACTTTTAATTAAAACAAATGAAGGCAGGCATCACATTTATCAAGTCTGTTAGTGAGATACCATATTAACAAATGGTTACACTTTTGGATAAATACAGCATTCAGTTTTTTTAAACTGTGTCCAAGGGGTAGGGGAAACATTGTGTTTGATTTGTTTGCTTTTTCCTTAGAAAATATGTTTTCTTCTTCTTACAATTGCATCTGGTTTTTCAATCATTTGTACAAATAGCAATTTTGTGGATAGGTGCTTAGGTTGCAAACTAAACACCCAGGCCACAGGTAGTCCTCAAATTACAACCATTTGATTAGAGTCCATTTAAAGTTAAAATGGCACTGAAAAATTGACTTAAAATCCATTCTCACACTTATGACCATCACAGCATCTCCATGGTCAGGTGGTCAAAATTTGGGCAATGGGCAACCAGCATGTATTTATGACAATTGCACTATCCCGAGGTCATTTGATCTCTTAATTGTAACCTTCCCAGCTGTCTTCTGACAAGCAAAGTGAATGAGGGAAAACGGATTTACTTGAAGAACCATGTGATTCATTTAAAACCGGAGTGATTCACTTAACAACCACAGCAAAAAAGGTCTTAAAATTGGGCACTACTCACTTAACTGCCTCACTTAGCAATGGAAGTCCTAATTGTGGTTGTAAGTTGAGGACTACCTATACTTCAGATAGAATTGAACACATAAGGCCATTTTTAGCTCAAGAACTGCAGCCACCACCAGATGTTGTGGGAATATACCTCCTAGCAGCCAAAGGGATGGTTTTTTAAATACAGAGACAGGTTTATCTCATTCAGAAAAATGTTGAGCCACATAGACAAAGGAAGAAGGGGCTCTCCTCTACCAGTTTTAATGACACAATTGGAAACATGGGGGATAAGCCATATCCATCAGATCCCATTAAAAGCGGTCAAGGGTTAGCAAAACTCTGAGCAACTGCTATCTCAAGGCCCCAAAGCAACTCTATGAGCTGATAGCAAAACTCTGAGCAATTGCTATCGCAAGGCCCCAAACAGCATCATCACCATCATCAAAACAGCTTCTCCTGCCTTCTTGAGTTGTTGGCTCAATGCTCATTTTCCAGGAACCAGGAAGGCTGATAGTCAAACTAAATTGGAAGTACATTTGCTTCAGGACTGGGGAACTGGTTTCCCTGACTGAAGTTGAGAGATAGGCCATGTTTTCAGAAATGCTACTTTATGGTGGCTCCCATGGGAACTGGCACCCCTTTCCCAATTCAGAGAAAGCCCCTTAGTCAATGGGTGAAAGAAATATGGGGAACCCATATTTTTATGGGCCAGACACCCCCATCTCTGCCGCAGCTCATTGCCAAGATCCTTCCAGTATAGTCTTGCTTCTTAGCCAGGTGACTAGTGTTGTTTTTAAAGCTGTAGAAGCACCTTGGGGTATATACAGATTTTTCTCTTGTTGATGACATGCTGGTGTGTGATTGATCTCTGCTCATTGGAGAAAGAAAAGAATAAGCCCAATCTTGGCATGCCTGATCCTGTAACATCTTCAGAATGGATATCTTTGGGGCAACTGTTCTAGGTCAGCATGCCAAGGACAACATGTGACTCTTCAATAAGACAATAGTTGCAGTTGAAAGTATCTGCCAAGAATTTTCCCTCAATCTAATTTTTTCTGACTTCACTTAAGTACTTGAGTAAACTGGAGGAGTCAGAATAACATTGGAAGAAAGAGTATTCTGCATGACAGTTGTCAAGTTCAGGGTCAAGTTTAATGCTGAAAAAGTAAGAACTTAGTAATGTCTTTATATAAGATGGATCAGCTCAATAATTCTGTTCCCTTGTATTATGCATGCTGACTTTTCTGTGAAGGAAGCTGCCTTAATGCAAACCAAGCTTTTGAATCCATCTCTCATAACAATGACCCATGGATCATCTGCAGTTATATCTAATTTGTGCCCCCAGCATCCAAGATTACATCATCAAAAATCATGGGGAAAAGGATATCAACAATTCCTTTTTATTTATTTTGCTTCCTCACAAGTATGTCTTGAAATTGAAAAAGAAATCCTCTAGGAGGAGAAATACAAGACCGAATTTTGGAGCAGAGGTAGTAGGATTGGAGAGCTTTTTAAGGATAAAATTGAGAATGATTTATCTTCCAGAGGTTTTCTGTTTCCATTCAGCTCTTAAAACTGCCCAATATTGTTTCTGCCTCATTCTTTGATGTCAAGTTTCCATTTTTAGTGATGACCCTTGGGCTCATCATCTGGTTGAGAGATATTACAGTTGCCCAAGAGCAAATCTACATCAGAATTACATGTTCCATTTTCGGTGCAGGCCCCAGAGCCCTTTCTCAAATCGGTATCAAATCACACATTTAAAAATGTGACAGAATTGGGGAATTATTAAATATCTGGGGAGTTATTGTATGAACAGTATTTGTTTCAGTGATGTTTTCTTTGACAATACCTCGTAGTATGTTTGTTGAAGATTTATTTCAGTCAGCAGCAGTGGAAATATAGAAAAGGTAGTTTTCTTTGTTTCTGAGGCTGGAAAAATATGCCAGAAACTTTCCTGTGGTCAAATTGTTTTGTGATCCCCCCGCCCCGCCATTTCATACTTCCCTGCCCCTGATCTGTAGTTAATTTTATCTTCTGATGACTTGTGGTTGGAATGAATTAAAGAGTGTGGTAGATCTTCTTTCATCTTGACCATCACTTTGCAAATCTCTTTTATGGGCAATGTGGGCCTGAATTCCTTTTTCTGGTCAAGGCCAAATTACTCTCATTATATGTTAATTGTGTGGTTTTTAAATGCATCGTTGGGTTTCTAAATTAAAGTCTTAAGCTAGAAGGAGAAATTTTCACTGAAGCAGATTGGAGACTAACCTAACCATCTTCTGCCATAGTCCTGATGAAGCAAAGAAAACTCCTATATGCTACAATTAATAGCAGACCATGAAGTTTTAATGTTTACATCTAAGGTGTTTTGTGTATGTTTGTTGGGGAAAGAAGAGTCCAACTTTATTTCCTTATGCGACATGGTTCTAATGAAATCTGCCCACCTCCTTCATATACATACATTAAAATAACATTTTAGTTGGGCTGTTAACTATATTGCATCTGCAGAAAGCCATAATTTTCTCAGAACAAAACATGTTGTGATGTCATAACACAAACTCTGCCCATCATGTACTTGCATTCAGTGCTGTGATGCAGAAACAAAATGTAGAATTTGCACCACAACATTGCAACAAACATTTTGTCACTATTCTTTTGCTCCTTCTTATGGATGCCCATGGACCTGTTATATCCTAGTTCTTATGTTAATATGGATTAACTAAGATCCTGATTTGTTAGCTTCACTCTCCAAAACATACAATAACAGCAAACCTTGTTCAAGCCATTAAGTCTGGATTTGCATATCACACTAAACTATAGTTTCCTGAACAAGACATAGTGGCTGCATTTATACTATGCTGGACCATAAATCATGGTTTATGATTATGATTAAACCCACAAAGGTTTAAATACTTTCAGCTGCTCAGAATTGTTTTGGAGAGAGAGATGGGCAATATATAAATGTAATAAAGAAATAATCTAGAAGCAAACCAATGATGGCTTAGCATCATCAATAAACACAGCTTAATAATGTAAAGCTAGAAATTTCAGACCATTAAATTGTGTACAACTCAAGTCTAATAATTAGTACATCTTATTCTCAGTGCATATCTGTGAGAATTTATATCAGGAGTGTCAAACTCATGTCGTCATGTCATTGTCACATGATGTATCATGACCTTTCCCCCTTCACTAAACTGGGGGTGGGCGTGGCCAGTGTGTGATGCATTTGCCCTGTGGGCCACGAGTTTGACACCCCTGATCTATATCAACTGCAGAGAAATGGTTAGAAATTGCATGGATATCTTTATATTAAGCAGCTAACATAGATTCTTAAACCTATGTTTGGTCTAAGGATGCAGGACTCTTACCTTTAGACCGCCTTAATTTTGAAGTTTGTATCTGTATGACTTCTGTAGGAGATCACAGGGAGAAAATGCCCTGTTGTTATATTGAATTGTGATGTCACTAGTATTTGTGTTATGACCCAAATCAGAAATAGCTCCACGGATGACTGTTGTGATTATCATAATCACAGGTCTAAGACATTTGTCTTCTGGTTCTGAATATCCCAGGCCAGTGTTTCTGAACCATGGCAGCTTGAAGATATTTGGACTTCAACTTCCAGAATCCCCCAGCCAGCCAGGGAATTCTGGGAGTTAAAAGTTCACACATCTTCAAGTTGCCAAGGTTGACAAATGCTGTCCTAGATTAAGAAAGGCTGCTGACTTTTCTCTGTGAGAAGTACAGAGATAATGAATAACCAGACTGAATATGTTGACAGTTCCAACCCTTCTGCGTGGAATGTTTTCTGACAGCACAAGATGGTTCTCTCTAAAGATCCTTGCTGAAAGCAATCCAAAATAATAGTTACAAAATGACACATTTCTTTTTACCATTTTCACTCAGACACAGACACACCTATATACATTCAATGACAAAGAGGCTCATCAAGGTTATGTGATGTGTAAAATTTGGAAAAATGCCTTTGTTAGAATTAGAAGAGAACTTGTGATCCTTCATATATATTGTTAGATCAGCTTTCCTCTTTTTTTAAAAAAATATTTTCCATCTAAAGTTGACCACCTCCTAGAGTTCCACAGTTTCTCTGTCCTTGCAATTGTGTCTGCTGCTTTAAGTCCAGGACCTGCTGCTTCTTCCACAGCTTTGCTAAATCAGAATCAAAATATGTCTAGAGCTATTTTCTTTTTCCAATTATCCAAATGCTGTGTGATTATCTCCTGCTTAAACCTTGCCTGCAACCTTGCCGTTTCTTGGTTGGCGCTGAATAAAGAATGTGATAATGTAAATAACTTGTGTATATGGAGAACGTCCTGATTATGCTAAGTCAAGGTTTGCTTAATCATAATTTTCTGGGTAATCATAATTGATTACTCATTCAACTCACTAAACAAGAAACTGTGTTTTAGCCTAAGGACGGGTTTCTCAACCTTGGCAACTTTGAGAGATGTGGAATTTCCCAGTCAGCATGAGGTTCTCAGAATTAACCAGTATGCTGGCTAGGGAATTCTGAGAGTCCACATATCTTAAAGTTGTTAAGGTTGAGATTGTTGATTCATGTTTATAAGGGCATAATTTAGGAATATAAGCCCTATGAGCCTTCACTCATCCACCCACCCTTGATCTTTTCTTCATAAATAAAATGGCTTTAGTTGCCTCAAAACAAATCAGAAGATCTACTTGTTTCTGAAAATGTTTCTCATAGTTATAAAAGAAGTACAGGCAGGGCAAAGCACCATACTCCAGTTTGAAAAAAAAAGAAGTAAAAGTTCTAGTGAATGTTTTTCTCAAATGAAATAATTTGAAATATACATTTTGATTGATTGATATTAATATACTAATTATAAAGCTGTTCCTATGTTCATTTGGATACAATTGATGCAACCTCCAACTCCACCCATAGACTTAAATATTTACTCCTCTCTGCTGTGTTGGAATCCTGAAAAATGGAATTAATTAATAATCTGACTTTGGTCCATGGACTTCTTGTCCTTCCACATTTTGTCCCGAATTTCCTTCTGTTCTAGTCTTTCCTTCTTTCTAAGGACACTTATAAAGTATGAGCTTTGCATTTTGGGTTCTACTCTCATTTTAAAATAAGTATCTCATGTTTAAGTATGCAGGCAGCAAGTGATATGAAAGACTTGTTCCTGAGAGCTCAAACAGCTGATACATATCTGCTTTGTAGGACTGACTAGATTGCAAATCATGTAATGTCTATGGCAACTTTTGATGTTCTTCTTCTGTTCTTCTTTAGTTTCCCTCCTTTCCCTATTGCAAGGCCTTTATTCAACTGGACCTCATGTGCTGGAGTCCCAAAATGCTTTAGTATTTCTGCAAGTGTTTATTTATTTATTAAACCAATGTATATAGTCACCCAATTCATACATAAGTGAGTCCAGGTGACTTACAACATTTAAAAATTTGAAGTAAATCCATCATGTAATAAAACAATTTTTAAAAAACCCTACCCCACCTCCATGGCAGCAGCATTATAATTAGATTAGTTCACAGGTGTCAAACTCAATCACGTCACATGGCATCATGTGATGTGTCATGATGCTTTTTGCCTTTGCGGAGTCAGGGTGGGCATGGCCTCCATGTGATGCCTCTGGCCCACGGGCTGCCAGTTTGACACCCCTGGCATTAGCCCCTTGCTCAGCTCCATTTCCATTTGTGGTCCCCAGGCCACATTTTAGGGCCTTTTAGCAAAGGAGCTGGGTGGAAGCCAACCATACTTGGGGAGGAATGACGTTTCATAAAGAAGGGGAGATTACCAAGAAGGTACTTTTCTGTGGTCCCACCATATGATAATCCCTAATTGATGGGACCGATAACATGCTCTGCCTTCCTTTCCTGATGGGCCGGGTTGGGGTAATAGAGGAGAGGCAGTCCCCAAGTATTGCTTTTGGATGCCAAAAGATGCAACTCTGAAGACATCCAACCCAGTGGTGGAATTCAGCCAGTTCACACCGGTTCAAGCGAACCGGTAGCAAGGATTTAGTGTGGGTCGCCAAACCAGTAGTAACTTCCGGCTGGCCACGCCCCTGACCCAGTCACCTCTCCCCTCCCCGCCCAGTCAGTCCTTATCGCGTATGCGCAACATCGCATGCATGCCCGACATCACTGACTCCGTTCTTCCCTGCCCAGTCACTCCTTAAGGCTTTTTCCCCCTCCCAACAATCAGCTGTTCCTAAGATCGCTGTCTTACTGCTTTCCCAGGAGGCTTCCCTGAGCCCCAGGAAGGCAAAAATGGAGGGAGGGTGGCGCAGCCCCCCCTGCCCTCCGCGCTCCATTTTTTTCCGTCCTGAGCTCCAGGGAAGCCTTCTAGGATCAAAAACACCTCCTCCAGGAAGTTTGCCTGAAACCCAGAAGGCCCCAAAAATAGGGGGGCAGGTGCTGCAAAAAAAGCCATGTCTACCCAGCCACATGGCCGTGCCCACCTAGCCATGCCCACGTAGACACACCCACATAATCGGTAGTAAAAATTGTTGAATCCCACCACTAATCCAACCCACACACTCATCTTAATACCCAGACAAGCAGATGAAAAAAGGTTGTTTCATGCCAGCCTTCCCCATCCTGCTGCCCTCCAAACATTTAGGACAATAGTTCTCAATTATCCTCAGCTTCCTAGTCCACTACTCATACTACCTAAACAAGAAGGAAGACAACAGGTGAAAGATCTTAAGCTACTAGGTTTAATGTAACTTATTGCAAGCAATTTTAGATATGCACCAAACTGGATAATCTTCCCCTTGGGCCAAAAAAAATATGAAGGTTATTGATTGGTTATTTCAGTCTCAGTAGAAGCTTCTTCAATCCACCTGCATCACTGTAAATTAAAACTACTGGAACAAATGCTGATCCTTATTTACAGATACTTTCCCCTGATAAATTGAATGCTGGCTAAGAGAACAAATCCTTTGTCAGAGGAAATCTGATATTTTTTTCCAATCCATCAACTATGGATTAAATAAACGAGAACCACACATTAGTGTAACACAGCTATATTTCAGAAGAGGTAATGCTGAATTGCCATAGATGTTATGGACTAAGTAGATTCTTTGACTTTCATAGTACTAAGATTTTACCCATTGCTTACATTTGATCTCAGGTATCTGCATTAGTAATAATAAAAGTGCCTAATAGCTGGAGTTTGTGATTAATATAAGAATAATATCCTGCTACACAGAGATTTTCTCTCTGTAAAGCTGAGGAAATAATTGTACCATATAAGAATGTTGGTTCCTACATTTGCCAAATATAATAACCGGCACCAGTCCTCCAGGAATTCAAACCAAAATACTAACAATTGAATCAGGGACCTAACCCCTCTCTCTGTTATTTAGGCAAGAAGACAAAAAGATCTTGTGCTGCTTTTTACTTTTTTTATTCAAAGAAATGTTCAGCCAGATGAGACGAACTGGCTTAAAGTCACAGAGCTGTATCCAAGGCTAAAGACAAAGTTGATAAATTTTGTGCATCGGCTTATGACTGCCCTTTGTTAGTCTTTATATGGAAAATGTGCGTGGAAGAAAACTGATATTTCTGAAATGTTTTTACAATCTGTATTCTATGTGGCATAGAAGTATTGTATTCCAGTGTTCCTCAACCTTGGCCAGTTTAAGATGTGTGGACTTCACCAATATGCTGGCTGGAGAATTCTGAGAGTAGAAGTCTGTACATGTGATGACCCGGAGTGTAACACAAACGTAACAAAATCCAAAACGTAACTAAATGTCCTTTAATGCCTCCAACTTGGCCCCACTGTTCAACAATTCTCAGTTGGAGATAAAACGTACTCAAAAATAGTCTTCAAAAGAAAGCAATACAGTCCGAACTTAATGAGCAGATAGAGGTAAAATAAAAAACCAAACAAACTACAGTGATGAAATTTCCACAATGGACCAGGATAAGTAATTACCAAATTCAAGGAGATAAAGAGGCACAGTCTGTTGAAAGGAAGCCAACCAAGATAACTTCAGCCCAGAATAAAACATGCTTTGCTTCTGGCAACGCTGTGTTGTAGTCATCTCTCTTATATACTATTCTCCCCAGCAGCAACCAGTGAGGAGGATCATGGCTGCTTCCTCTCTCATAAGCCAAGTTGTTTCCTTCTCCGTTCCTCCCTGCGTGTCCTAGGATGCAGAGGGGATGGGCCTGGTTCTTCCTCTGACTGCCCAGCCCTTCCCCAGCCTCCTCCACAACCTCCGGAACCACACCTCCACTTCCTGTCGGCTGTTCCTCCTCTCCCTCAGAGTCCGACTCTACCAAGGGCATGACAACACATCTTAAAGTTATCAAGGTTGAGAAATATTGTTTTACACCATTGGCTACTTAGATGTAAAGGCTGACTTCATTACTAATGTGGGCCAACAATAGAGATAAATTGTGAGTTAACCCTAACACCAATGATGACCAGTTGGTCCATATTAACAGTGTTTTGCTAAAAAGAAAACTACAGGCAGTCCTCAACTTACAACAGTTCATTTAGTGAATGTTCAAATTTACAAAGGCATTGAAAAAAGTGACATGACCATTTTTCACACTTATGACTGCAGTGTGATTTACATTTGGATGCTTGACAACTGACTCACATTTATGACAGTGAGTCATGTGATCCCCTTTTGCGAACTTCTGACAAGCAAAGTCAACGGGGAAACCAGATTCACTAATCAACCATGTTACTAATTTAACAACTGCAGTGATTCACTTAACAAATATGGCAAGAAAATGGGGCAAAATTCACTTAACAAATTTCTCACTTAACAACATAAATTTTGGGCTCAGTTGTGGTGATACGTTGAGGACTATCTGTATACACCCAACTCAATAATCAAGTTATTCCTATTCTTTAAAATGGCATTTTGTTCATTAGCAGGTCTTTAATGAGGACAATACCATTCACTTCTGCAAACCAAACTATTCTTAATAACATAAAAGCAATTCAGGCTATTTTTTTTGAAGGGGGGCGAAGGGGCCATTGGACAGCTTTAATGTGACCTTTTCCGAACAAGTTCTGCTAGAATGGAAATGCCTCAGATTCCAATCTAGTTGTTGGGTTAGAGCTTTCGCCAACAGGCATCATAAAAGCTAGTTTTGGAACATAAAGGAATACAGTGCAAGTTTTTTGCTGCTGAAAGAGCCTTCCTACTCTCCTCATTCTAATTTGAAATCTGAAGAAAGATTTGGTTCTGTAGTTGTAGAACTCATGATAATTTACACTAGATCAGGGGTGTCAAATGTGGGTCATCATGGCGTCACGTGACGTATCCTGACTTTCTCCCCTTCACTAAACTGGGTGTGGGCATGGCCAGCACATGACGCATCTGGCCCATGCGCTGCGAGTTTGACAGCCCTGGACTAGATACATATTCAGTAGCTCACTACACTCCAACAGTTGAGCAATAACAATAGCAATATGATTTCCACCATCAAAGAAGGGAGTTGGGAGGTCAAAAGCACCCTGACTGGGATTTGCATACAGAAGTGGCTGTGAACACCATTAAAGTCAGAGTCTATCTTAAATTTGCCATTAAAAGCTAGTCAGTGGAAGAGGAGATGTTTGTGTCTTCACTTCCTGCTGTGGTTGCACTGGATCATTAATGGTTCGAATAGTCTACTGACTATTTATCCAAGTAAATTCAATGCAATGGCTCCTGACAGCTTATTTTTTAAATGAAGACCCTGGTTTCCTAACATGATTGTTTGTGCTCAGGATACTTGTTTTTGCTGAGATTTGCAGAACTATTGCTCCCCGATAGACAGGGCTAATAAGCAGGGGTGGGATTCAAATTTTTAACAACCGGTTCTGTGGGTGTGGCTTAGGTGGTGGGCATGGCTTGGTGGTCATGTGACTGGGTGGACATGGCTTGGTGGTCATGGTATTGGCTGGGTGTGGCCAACTCAATATCACTCACATTGAGCCACACATCTCGCCTAGCCTCTCATGACTGTGGGGATGCTGCAACAGTAAGTGTGAAAAATGGTCATAAGTCACTTTTTTCAGTGCCATTATAACTTTGAATGGTCACTCCACACAAGCAAAGTACCAGCAAAGGAGGGGGAAAAAAACTCCAGAGAAGTTCCTGAGACAGGAAGTCTAGTCCTGCCAAGAATGTAATAAGGGTTAACGGAGAGGCAGTTTCTGTAAGCAACACCAGAATGTTTCCTTCCTGCCTTCCTTACAGGATTAGGCCAGTAATTTCTTCTATCAACTGGTTCTCTGAACTGCTTAGAATGTTAACAACCGGTTCTAGACAATAGGTGCGAACTGGTAGAATCCCACCCCTGCTATTAAGGAAGATGCTGAGTTGAAGTTCGTTAATATATCTAGGACCACAAGTTTCCCAACCCATCTGGAAATCTTGTTACATTCCCTTTTGAATGTACTTTTCTACTCATGAGCTTACCACTTTAGCTAGATTTTCTAAAGTAAATGTATGTTTCAGATTTTCTTCCACCAAAGGGTGTGTGTCAGTTTGGAAAGATGCCTCGTCCCCTCTCCCTGCTTTACTAGGACCACTAGATCTGGGCTGCAAAATGTCAGAGAAACTCCAGATACACCACAAAGAGTTACAAAAACTCTCTTTGCTTTCATCTAGTAGTCATCAGGATTTTTGTAGCCCTAAGCTCTGATCTTCATTTTCAAAAATTGCCTGCAGCATTTTTTTTTTCTGAAGAGAAAGGATCATGGATGCCAGGTGCCAGGATACCCTGTTCACTCAGAATCTTTTATTAAGATACTAAGTGCTTAAAAGCATCCCACTTTTTCTTCAGACTTGGCTTTGTTTTTGCAGTGGAACCAGATTCATTAATAAATCCCAGATTCGTTGATAAAAATTTATTCTTAACAACACATTTCATTTTCCACTGTTAGGTTTAGTAACTTTACATTTCAGATCAAATGGAATTGTTTAAGTAACTTAATTCTTTATCTGTACTGTATTTTTGATCAACCAAAACTATATCTCGTGGTTTTATTTACCAAATGTTAATATTTACTCTAACTCTCTTGTGTGTTTGATATAGAGGCATAATTTCTTTTGCTTTAGATGTTATTTAATATACAGTTGTGAACCTGTATACCACAGTGCACATGCAGTATGGAAAAATCAGTTTATAGCTTATACAGATGTTCACCACATGTGTAAATTACATATGGAAAAAGAAGTATAAACTAAATGATTCTGCCCCCATCTCTTTTCTGCTACTTTAAGAAACTCACATGATTATGGATTAAAAATACATTAAAAAAAAAACACCCAACATAGCAGCACATATAACAGAATGCAAATGTTTGGAACATATGACTTTGGTTTGGACAGTAAAAGAAACTTGTGCTTCTAAAACTAGAAGTGGAACGTAGAAAAGTGTAATAAAAAGAGCTGAATATGTAGTTTTGGAAATGCCAAAGTTAAAACAAATAGACAAAAGCGTATCTGGGTTTCAGTTATACTTTTATTTTCCGCCACAAAAAGACTCCAGAGCTTTATCTGCATTCCAGGCAAAATCAGCATATCTGTTGTTTCTATAAACATAGGTCTTTCTGCTACTCTTATCCCCTATAAAACGTGTGGCAGATGTGGGAGTCTGCCACATGTTTTATATGGGACAAGAGTCTAACCTTAAAGCAAAGAAATTAAAAGAAGGAAAAGAAAAATAATTTGCTGCTTATTTTTCTGTCACACCTATGCTTTTCACTCAGCTGGGCTTACTTTTTTTGTATTAAAGTCTATCTATTAAAAAAAAAAGATAGTGGCAAAAGGAGCTGCTATTAAATGCAGGGAGAGATTTGCATTTTTGCACCTGTGGAGCACCTTTTGCTAAAAATTTTTTTCCTTAACTTCACTTTTGCACTTGCTTGGAGCTTCTTAATCAGATGAGTCTGTCACCACCTGGACTGCCAAAATATAGAGGTCTGAAACATTATATAATATTGCTATAATTGTGTGTGTATACATACAAAAAAGAATAAATAGCTACAGTACAAATATTCTAAAGGGAACATTTCTTTAAAATATAGCCTTATATTTGATCTTAGAAGATGGTAGAAAAATGGGAAGGGTGACAAGGGAGGAGGAAGAGGAGGAGGAGGAGGCCAATTGGTAATTATGAGGATGACAGGGGCCATGTGGGTATGAGCCTCACCACACACAATACAGTGGAAGGTGTACAAATGTTCAAGATCATGCTTCTCCATTTTGACTATCTTATTTCAGTAGAAGCTAAAGAAATAATTCCCTCAACATTGTCCAACTATTTACAAAGTCTGCATTACTATTACTATTAATCTTCTCATCACTCCTTATCACCCATCCCTTCCCACTTATGACTGTAACCTTGTTGCTTTTGTATCCTTACGATTTTTATTGACAGTTTCCTAGTATGATTTGATTGCTTAATGATATGCCCTATGACTACCATTAAGTGTTGTACCTTATGATTCTTGACTCTTGACGAATGTATCTTTTCTTTTATGTTATCTGAGAGCATTTGCACCAAGACAAATTCCTTGTGTGTCCAATTACACTTGACCAATAAAGAATTCTATTCTATTCTATTCTATTCTATTCTATTCTATTCTATTCAAGAGAGCTTACTCAAAATGGACAAAGATCTGGCACCATTGGAACACCAAAAGGACCACATTAGGGACAGACCATCACAAAAAAAAAATCTGCCTATGTGTTCACTAAGAATTGACACTGATTTGCTGGCACATAATCAATCAATCATAAAAACTCACCTAAAAGTTCAACTTCAACAGAAAGCCAATCAAATTATACAACCCCAAATATAACTGAGTCCGAAGTTTGCTCAGGTAATTAAGTACTTAGATTTTTTCTGGTATGATTACATTTTACCATACAGATCAAGGAGAGATAACCTTATCCCTAACTTCAAAGCTCTGCCCATAGAAACGCATAACTGAAGGCTAAATGCACTGACTTCCTTAAGGTCTATGATTAAGTTTAATAGCAGAGTTTCATGACACAGTAGAGACTACCTGCTAGGCTATCTTTTGGTTTAAAATATTTCTATTGGAATTTAGGGGATATTAGATATAAATTAGACTTTCTTGTGGTCTGTGGCTGAATATAACAGTCGAGAACAAGGTAACAGTAGAGAAAGTTTGGGTGTGTTTTTTATGATTATTTGGTGTTAAGTCCATATTATGGTAACAGTAGGCTGAAGGGGTTTCTTATAGTGAAAAACAAATCTGGGCATAAGAGTGAGTGTATAGTTGGGGCAAAGTTTCCTTGAGTTCTATAGCTTTATTTCGAGACTCTGATCCATGGGTGTCAAACTCACTGAGTCATGTGATGTTTCCCAATGGTTTTCCCCTTCATGGAGCTGTGGTGGGCATGGCCTGCGTGTGATGCATTCGGCACATGGCCACCAGTTGATAAACCTCTGCTTAATGAGGCTCTTGTGATGGGTCAGAGGGTAGAATTATGATCTGTATATCTTCCTTAGTTTTTTTTCTGGATTAACGAAAACCGACCTGATTCAATTATTATGTGATATGACCCGTGTTTATATCTGTAAATTGATAATATTCATCTTATATTTATACAGTGGAGAATATTTGCAGTTCCATTCTTTTCTTCTTCCCATTTCCCTCTGAATGTTTAGTCATTTTGATTAATGAAGAATTCCCAGAAATTCTAGAAACATTCTGCTATTTTTTAGGGTGGATTTTCTCTGCTCTTATTCCATATGGCTATTTCTTCTCCTTGTTATTTTTCTGGTTCTTTTTCCCCCCTGACTTGGAATGTGTAGATGCTGATCATTCAAGTGCTTATGTAAACATCCTCCTTGAAAAAGCAGATCCAATAATCCTTAGGCAAACCTAGTAATCTTCACATTTAATCCTTGCCAATGTAACCACTGGAATAGGAACTACTTTATGGAGCTTGCTCATCAGAGGGCTAGGCCTTCGTCTCTGAATTTTTGTTGGTCCTTCCTACTTTCTCCTTTGATCTTTTTTCCTCATTTTTTTAAAACCTCAATGCATTCAAGGCAATTAAGATGGCTAAAAATCCACTTTTGACTTCCCGTTTACTCTGGATAATCTAAGGGTGATCAAGTAAAAGTCTGTCACTTCAAGCAACCTTTATCCTAAATAACATCTTTGTTATATAGACTTAAACATGGCAACATTCTCAATAACTCAGCCTTTCTATCTTTTACTCTTTTTTATTATTACCAAATTTATGTGCCCTTTTCCTGCATGCCCTTTTCTAGATCTCATTTTTCAACAGAATCAACTCTCCCAATATTTTGCAACTCCTTTATACAATCTAGCTTGATGCAGTTCCAAAAAGAAAAAAAAGGGGGATTATTTGGATTAGGGATAAAGACCTGTAGCCTTCCAGATGTTGCTGAAAGCCTTCCAGCTTTGGACATACGGTTGTATTTGCTAGATGATGTGACCCATCAGCTGTTCTGGAACTACAACTTCCCCCTGTGTCATTTAAGTTAATCAAAATAAGATGCGTCCAGTGGCCTGTATCTTTTTGTTTTCATATAGCCTTCAGTTTGTTGATAAATAAAAATATGGACAAAAACTCTATCTTAATGAAAAAGAGCAGCTCTTTTAATAGGACATTCCATAATAGGACAGATAAACAATTTTGGAAGAGAGGCTCCTGAATTAGTGCGAAGGGAGATAAAATCACAGACTGCTTCCTGCTCTAAATTATGTTTTCCATATTGATGTTCATCAAATGATCTTTTGCATGCAGTATTAATGCAATGAAACATTTTTTAGGAGTCCAAACTTCTGTTTTTTGAGAGCTTCTGTCTCACGTCCATGGTTTCCTTCTTGATCTTTTGTGCTGCCCCCATCCCCCAATACTCCTGGTCACAAGGATGTTAAATTGTCATATCTGCTCTAAATTTTAGTAATTGTTCATACTGTATGATTTACAGTCTCCACCATTATTATATTTTATATTGCAAGATATTTTTTTGCAGACCTTTAAGTTTATTACTGAGTTTTTCAATTAAATGTTATATATTAAAATATCAGAAGATACTACTTACGTGGTGCCTGGAGAAAGAGCAAGGCTAGCAGAAAATTTTAATTGGAATCTCCCTTTGACTTTGATTCAGTTTTTCTCTCATTAATGATCAACTCCCTTAATCAAATGGGACTCCTAGTTTATACTTCAACTCTCTAAATTCCTACTCAGAACTAAGTCCCACATGTCATGCTTCCTAGAAAGGATGCTTACAATTGTTCTGTTTTATTATTTTATTTTATAAATTTGTGTGCTGTTCATCTGGAGGTGACTCTGGGTGGCTTACAAATATTTAAAAACCAGTAAACATTAAAATGGCCAAATGATAAACAACAACAATAATAATTTACAGTTAAAAGATGTGGAGGAAGAGAGCGTGAAGAATTATAGCCTAAAGTACAATTGTTTAGGACTAAATTAACCTTTAATTCCTTAGGAATGGTTTAAATCAAAATGCATAGCAATGTTTTAATGTTTTTCTTTAAGACTTCCATTAAAATGGTAATGTTGGGCTCCATTCTCTGCATTCTGCCATTTTCTTGGTCGTATTTGTTATGTATGCAGGTTTGAAATCATTGGTTAAGTTTGAATTGTTCTTGTAAAGTGTTGGAAATGATTGGTTTAGAAAGTGCGGGAAAACCCTGCACTCTGATTGGCTGTCAGCTGCGGCTGCCGGCTATAAGTAGCAGCCGCAGTAAAGCCAGTTGGGTTCGTTCTGAGCTGTAGTCACTAATAAACAAAAGAGCTTGAAGCACTCCGCGTCTGTCTCTTCATGCAAACTTAACACTGGCGACAAAGGTGGGATTCCCCTGAAGAGAAGGCAACGCGGAACAGAAGAAGAGCAAGATGGCTGCGCTGAACACCCCCCCAGCCCCATTCGATCTGACGGCAGAAGACTGGAAGTCGTATGCAGATCGTTTCCAAATGTATTTGGAGGGAAACGATCTTGCCGCCATTTCCGAGCAGCGGAAGAGGGCGGTCTTCCTTACGTACTGCGGTCCGGCAGTTTTCAAGATGGCGAGGGTCCTCGCGGGAGCAGCAGACGTGAAAGTAATGGCTTGGCCTGATCTGGAAAGGCTGTTAAGAGCCCATTACACACCACAAGTATTGTGCCTCATTAAGAGACACGAGTTTTACCGTGGCAATTAGGGGGAAAACAAAAGCATAAACGACTTCGTGGCAAGTTTAAGAGACATTGGGGGTGCATGCGAATTCAACAGTTTAGAGGAGGCCATGCGCGATCGTTTTGTTTTAGGCCTTAAAGACAAGATGATGCAGAGCAAATTATTAATGAAACCTAAGATCATGCTGAAAGAAGCAATAGAAGAAGCCTCTTCAGCAGAAGCTACCAAGTCCTCAGCAGCAGCCATGAAAAAATTAACAAGGCCACAAGTCATCCTGATGTGGAAAAGTCCACAACAACTCATTGTGAGCAAATAGATTCTGAGTCAGACTGTAGTGAGGTGGAGGAAGGAATTTACAGACTCAGAATGGAGCGGAAAAAGAAAGACCTGGGAAGAAAGAGGCAAGACTTCTACTGCAGAGGTTGTGGGGAAGCCACCCCACACTGAATGCAAGTTTTAGACACCATTTGCCTCCGTTGTGATAAAAGAGGACACCTAGCAAGAGTCTGCAAATCATCCAGAACTCCACCCAACAGAAGAAGTTTGCTGCAAGCAAAGACAAAGAATTCAAGCCTAACAACCTCAGTGAGAAAATGGGGCAGCACAGAAGCAAATGGGAAGAATGAAACTCATCAAACAGTAACTATTGGTCATTCTTCCCATTAAAGAGCAGAAAGTGCATGTCAAGGTACTTATTGAAGGAAGGCCTTGCCAAATGGAAGTGGACTCAGGCTCATACCTTTCTATGGTGTCATGGGACACTATTCACAGACTACTTCCTAACATCCAAAAGAATCATTTCAAAAAGCAAACATTGACTCTTAAAGACTACCAAGGGAACAAGATTCCAGTAGTTGGAACAAGAGAATTCAACGTGAAATTCAAGGGCCACACCAAGCGCCTACCACTGACCATCGTGGACAAGGACCGCCCAAGTCTGCTGGGCCTTGAATGGTTCAAACCGCTGGGCATCGAGGTGACTGGCATCAATCACGTGAGCAACACTGAATGGGAAGAGGCCTTGAAGTCTGAGTTTCCAGAGGTCCTCAGCGACGGATTAGGCAAGTACTTGAGGACCCCCATATCCTTTAACATAGATCCCAAGGTACAACCAATCCGTTTAAAACCCAGAAGGGTTCCATTTGCATTAAAGGAAAAAATTGATGCACAATTAGATAAACTAAGAGCCAAAGGGGTTTTAGAGCCCACTGACCACTCCAGGTGGGAGACACCCATAGTCACACCAGTCAAGGCTGATGGGTCTGTAAGAATCTGTGGAGACTACAAGGGGACATTGAACCATGTGCTACAACAGAGTGCATATCCAGTTCCAGTAGTGCATCATTTATTACATTCTCTTGGAGGGGGCACAGTTTTTGCCAAATTGGACCTGGCACAGGCATATCAACAGTTAACAGTTGATGATGCCACTGCAGAAGCCCAAACCATTGTGACCCATAGAGGTGCTTTCAAATGCAAAAGGTTGCAATTTGGAGTAAGCGTAGCACCTGGCATCTTCCAAAGCCTTATGGAAAGAATGTTACAAGGATTGCCAGGGGTGGTGCCCTATTTTGATGATGTTTTAATTTCTGCTGAAAATGACACTCAGTTACAAGAGAGACTCAGAGAAGTCTTGATCAGATTCAAAAAAGCGGGGTTAAAAGTCAAAGAAGAAAAATGCACACTTAGAACAGATAAAGTGGAATTCTTGGGTTACATGATAGATAGATAAACATGGCATCCACCCCACAGATGTACTTGTTTCTGACAATGGTCCTCAATTTACATCCAACCTTTTTGAATCATATCTAGCACAACAGGGTATCAGACATGCCCTGACAGCCCCTGGGCATCCTTCGGCTAACGGCCAGGCTGAACGTATGGTACGATTTACCAAGGAAAAACTTCAGCAATTGGGTCCAGGGGACATCACTGAGAAAGTTGAAAAACTACTCAGTGTCCAGCATATCACTCCCAACCCATCAACTAATTTAACCCCAGCTGAATTGTTGATGGGTAGGAAACTCAGGTCTTCATCCCACTTACGCACCCAATGCACCAATAGATTCCACTAGCAAAATTCGCACATTCACTGTGGGTGATTCTGTTTATGCTAAGAACCTTATGGGTGAACCATTATGGATTCCTGCTGAGATAACCCAAATCACAGGCCCCAGGTCTTACAGGGTACAAACAGAGGATGGTGTCCTCTGGAGCAGGCACATTGATCAGTCAAGATCCAGATTACCTCAGGAGCATCGCCCTTGCTCCTCTCTGGTTCCCATACCTACTGCCTCTTCTAAGGGGAAGGGAGGTTTATGAGAGTAATCAGCAAGCAAGAATCAACCCCATGTGTAACGAGCTACACGACAGGAACCATCCCAAAACCTGTCACAGTACCAACAACCATTTTCACAAATGGAAGATTGCACATCACTACCTGACTTAGGTGCTGACATTGGGTTGGAGATGGATTGGGAGGAGAGACCAGGTTGTAGTAACCAAACAGGTTCTACCATTACTAGAAGTCCAAGTAAGGAAATGTCAGCAGACACATTTCCTCTCTCACAAGGTGAGAACCTTAAAACATCTGAACCACGTAGGTCTCAACGTACATGTAAGAGCCTCACCTATTTAAAAGAATACATTAGATAGGTTGGGGTTTGAGTATGGACTGAACCTAGTGGGGAGGGGTGTTATGTATGCAGGTTTAAAGTCATTGGTTAAGTTTGAACTGTTCTTGTAAAATGTTGGAAATGATTGGTTTAGAAAGTGCGGGAAAACCCTGCACTCTGATTGGCTGTCAGCTGCGGCTGCCGGCTATAAGTAGCAGCCGCAGCAAAGCCAGTTGGGTTCGTTCTGAGCTGTAGTCACTAATAAACAAAAGAGCTTGAAGCACTCCGCGTCTGTCTCTTCATGCAAACTTAACAGTATTCTTTTGGGTTGTTTTGTGACTTCTCAAGCTAACCCTACTTTGGAACGTCTAAAGGTATTACATGTTCTCTACATAGTGGGCCATAAGGAACAAATGAAATTTAATGTCCCTGTAATATTAAAATATTATCCAGTTGTAATCAAGTAAAATGAGCCAAACTGAGTAGCATAGAAACAGAAAACTGATGGCAGAAAGAGACCCAGTGGTCCATTGAATCTGCCCTTCGAGACTTTTGTTTGTTTTTCTTTTCTTTTTTCTTTTTTCTTTTTTTCTTTTTCTTTTCTTTTTGTTTCTTTATTTTAAACTAGCTGGATACCCGTGCTTCGCTATGAAACTATGTGATCGGGCTTAGTTTTTGGGGAGGAAAATAAGGAGAAAAATATTCTGCCTCTGCCTACCAGCATCCATTGGTATTCATCTGGCTAGCATCCTGTCAGTGTGTGAGAGAGTTGAGGGCTGTTTGCAAACTGAAGCAGTATTTGCTGTGTGAGCAAGAAGGAGACAGCAAGGTGCCTGGGCGTGGCTTAGTTCAACTGTTCTGTACTAAAGCTGCTTGCTACTGTGAAACTGAAACTCCTCTCCTCTGCTTGTGTTTTGCATTTGGAACAGATTTCTTTTCAGGTGGGGAGGGGGAGTAGAACTCCTTAGCATCAGAGCGTGTTAATAATAATATACGAAATACGAATGGTCTGATGGTCATTTCGAAAAATCCATTCTTAGTGAGCACCTAGAAGCCAAGAGGAACATACGTGCCAAATTTCAAGTTTGTAGGCTTTACGATTCTGGAGATTTTGTGATGATGCGTGAGTGGTATTTTGCTTTTTTATGTCGGATGATAGACAGAAGCACATTCAAACTCAGCTGCTGATAATTGACCAACTACCTCTGCTGGAAGTTGGTTCCAAGCTTCTGCTGCTCTTTCGGTGAAGTAATATTTTCTAACATTATTTTTGTCTTGTCAGTGTGATGTTAGTTCTTGATTTTGGCTTTATATTGAAAATACTGCCTTTTAGAACTTTCAATCATGTCTCCCCACTTTACCTTCTGTCCTCCAGGCTCTACATATTCAGTTCCTCCATCTCTCCTGATATGTTTTGTCCTTCGGGCCTTGCACCATTTTTTGTTTATTTATCTACCTATCTATCACTTGGCGGTCCCCCGGGGAAGGACCTATTCTGTGGCGGCCCCTGCCCTATGGAACCAACTACCCCTGGGACTCCATTTGGCCCCTGACCTTCGTACCTTCCGCCATGATCTGAAAACCTGGCTCTTCGAACAGGCCGGGCTGTGCTGACCTGGGGTTAAATTTGGTTTAGGATCTGTGGGTTTTAGAGGAATTTGGCTTGTAATATTTAATACTATTTTAGGTAATTAATTTATTGTTGGTTTTTAGTTGTTAGCCGCCCCGAGTCCCTTTGGAGAGGGGGCAGCATACAAGTTAAATAAATAATAATAATAATAATAGTAATATTTATCTATCTATCTATCTACCTACCTATCTACCTACCTACCTACCTACCTACCCACCCACCCACCCACCCATCCATCCATCCATCCATCTCTCTCTCTCTCTCTGTCTCTCCATCCATCCATCCATCCATCCATCCATCCATCCACCCACCCATATCTATCTATCTGTCTGTCTGTCCGTCTGTCTGTCTGTCTGTCTCTCTCTCTCTCCATCCATCATTCATCCATCCATCCATCCATCCATCATCTATCTATCTATCTATCTATCCATCCATTCCATCCATCATCATCATCCATCCATCCATCCATCCATCCATCCAAGGTCTCAAGAACCTACACAGTATTCTAAACATGTTGATGTCTACCATCTGGCATTCAAGTGGATCCTATTAAATACTGTATATAATTGTGTTATGATTCCCAGCAGTTTCTGCAAATAATAGCAAAAGCTGCAATGATGCTTTTTTTCTAATAATACCCTTTTAGAGTTAATAATCGGCTTGCAAGAAGAGGAAGTCACAATCCCCAGGATGATGAATTTGCATAGATTTGCTGGAAAAATAAATATACAACATAAGGCATTAATCAGCATAGCAGAACTTTTAACCTTTTGTGCATAGAGCTTTAGATAGAAACAAATTGCATTTGAAGTCATTTGGTGGAGGTGGTGCAGCCAGTTCCAGGGGACAGACCCACCCTGTGGATAAATATCTATCTTTTAGAGAATTGGAAAGGGCCCAGGCTGTTGCCAATTTTAGTTATTTATAACTTTTTAAAAAAGCATAACAAATGTGTACAATATCTGATTCAAATTCAGTCCAAGCTGGGTGGGGTTTGGAGTGATCAGAGAGCAGGTTTGGAATGCTATGCACAGTTCTGTTTCCCAGACATTTTCCCTAAGTGGATGATGCAGGGGAATATATTTAGTTTAAACTTTGCAAGAAAGACGTATGCGTGTGTATGTGTTTGTAGAGCTGGAGCTTCCAAAATGCTACACAGCAATGGAAAACTCATGGCCAAAATAAGCCATGCTTGTCAACCAATAGACAATCATTAGATGGTAGCAAAGAGTTGGTGGATTCTATTTGTTGCTATCTACTGATCAATCTGCTATTTGCACCCAGATCTGGGTAATCTAGTTTATCTCTCTCGTTCTCATAGGTGTATGTATGTAAGTACTGTGTTTCCCTGAAAATAAGATCTATCCAGAAAATAAGACCTGGCTTGATTTTAATATGTGCCTAATATAAGCCCTACTCCCAAAATAAGCCCTAGTTAAGCCCTAGTCTGGTTGTATGAGGTGGGGTGACGTGCATGCATAAAAATCACGCTAGAGCGAGGGTGGGGGTGAATCTGCCCCATGTGCCCCACACCCGCTTACCTTAGGACTGCTGCACCCAGGCCTCCCATGCCCCGAAACCTGTTGCACCGTTGCCCAACTTCTGCTGCTGCTGGATGCCATGTGGCACATTATGCTGTTACTGCTGCTTGCAGCAGGACACCATGTGGTATGTCATGCCGGTGTTGCCACTCATGCCAGGCGGCCACTTGGCTCGTTGCGCTGATGTCACTACTCATGACAGGCCGCTCACACATGCAATGGTGCAACACACCATGCGCCTCTTGCCAAAAACAACAGCACTGGCATGACATGCCACACAGTGTCCTGCTGCAAGCAGAGGAACTGGCACTATGACCCATGAAGCTCACTGCAAGTGGAGGCACTGGCACAATGCACCATGTAACATCTGGCCACAAGTGGCCACAAGCGGCTGCAGAAGTTGGGCAGCGGCGCAACAGGAGTCAAGGTAGGGGAGGCATGGCTATGGTGGTCCTAAGGTAAGCGTGTAAGACATCCCGCAACCAGGTCTTAGCTCAACTGTTCTGTACTAAAGCTGCTTGCTGCTGTGAAACTAAAACTGAAACTGAAACTCCTCTCCTCTGCTTGTGTTTTGCATTTGGAACAGATTTCTTTTCAGGTGGGGAGGGGGAGTAGAACTCCTTAGCATCAGAGCGTGTTAATAATAATATAGGTCTTATTTTTGGAGAAACATTGTATGTATTTATAAAATTTATTTGCTACTCATCTTGCCACAACACGACTCTGGAGAGACTTGCTTGTACGCCACTTCAATTCACAATAGTAGCCCTCAACTTACAACAATTTATTTAGTGACCGTTCAAAGTTACAATGGCACTGAAAAAAGTGACTTAAGTCAGTTTTTCACACTTATGACTATTGCAGCATCAAGGAGATGAAAATATTGCTTGGAAAACAATAGGTTGTGTGGGATTACAAAAGGCCCTCTGGGTATTGTTGAGTTACAAATCCAAGCTCTTCTAGGTGATGATAAGAGATCCTAAGAGTAAATAATTCAGCAGCATCTGGAGGGCCACAGGTTCCCCACCTCTTCTATAGCACGTATTAGTAGAATAATCCATTTATCCTGTCCTGGATCAGGAATTGGAAAAAGCATTGCTGCACAATCCAAGATCTAATTCCAGGAAGGATTACTCGCAGCCAGAGAGATATAAAGAAGAGTGTTCCGTAAGTTGATCCAGAAGTCAAAAGCTAAACCAGATGGATTGCCCTTGAGGTTCCAGAATGTAAAACAAGAGAGAAAAGGTCAGAGTCTAGGACGGTGTTTTTTACAAGCTTGGCAATTTTAAGCTTGTGTGGACTTCAAGTCCCAAAATTCCCCAGCCATTATACTGGGGAAGTTCACACACCTTAAAGATTACCGCCAAGATTGGAAAAAATACTGCTCTCAGCAGTAAGAACAGCCAGGATACCATGAAGGTCAATTAAGGTTTAGGAAACAAGAGTAACCACAACTAACAGCCAGTGTACCCCAGCAGTTTTCACTAGCCTGGACATTTTCCAAATACATGGACCAATTCCAGAATTTAGCAACCATTGTGGCCCTTACCGATGATTCCAGAAGTGACTTCACATATCTGTACTAAAGGTGATACAAATAATCTTCCACTTATAACCTTTCGTTTAACAACCATTCAAAATTGTGATGGCGCCAAAAAAAAGTGACTTATGACCAGAGTCCTTGCGCTAACATTGCAATATCCATGTGGTCACATCAAAATTCTGGTTCTCCGTAACAAGCATGTATTTATCACTGTTACAGTGTCATTCGTCATTTGCGACCTTCCTAAAAGTCTCCCACCGAACACAGTCAATGGAAGAAGCCAGATTGACTTAACGATCATGATTCGCTTAATGACCACAGCAATTTGCTTAACAACCGCAGCAAAAAAGGTGCCAAAATTGGGTGTGATTCACTTAATTAATTTATTACTTAGTGATCCAGTTGCAACTGTAAGTCAAGGTCCATCTGTAGCTACTCACCTTATCATGGGTACTCTTTTAAGCTGAACGTAGCTGCAAGAACATCCAAATGTATCAAGCTTTTCTTGACTGGATCATCATTCCTAAAGTACTTCTCATATCACTTTCTGCTATTCCATTTCTGGTGTAATTGTTCGCATGGGGCTGCATGGCTGCACTAGTAAGTATGGATCAAAATCCTAAGAAAGGATCTTGTGTAGGACTATATGTATAAAAATGGATCAGTGGTGGGATTCAATTTTTTTTACTACCAGTTCTGTGGGCGTGGTGTGTCGAGTGTGGCAGTATAACTCTGGAATGCCTGAGCCACTGAAATGGAAAAGAATGAAGTATATCTATAGTGTCAAATCACAGTACTTTTGACAGTGATAGTGTGCATTTTGGATTCAAATTCTATTAAGATACAGCCTGTTGTGCCTTAAAATGGCTTCTACTGTACAGCACAGTGGAGTTGCCACGGTAACAGCTTCACAGTACTCCACAAGGGGTCCCCCTCTGGTAAGGGGGATTGGTTCTTAAAAAAACCTGTTTATAATTTGTATACTCTACTATTACTTTGATTTGACACTATAGATATAATTCATTCCTTTTCCTGTCTAATACAGGATTAGGATAAATAAATACCCGGGCAATGCTGGATTATCAGCTAGTAAACAATAAAAGTAATCTTTCTGCAGTGATCTTCTGGCTGATCATATATGGTGGCTCTAATCCGAGGTATTTTAGGGTCTATTCCAATTGTTGAGGAGGACTTGATCAGAATGCTGGATGTGTGTTCTTTCACTGAGAAATGTTCCTCAGATGAGGCCATGATGCCCTCATAACATGCTACAAGAATTTTTTTGACACGTATATATATATTGTCTTCATGTTTGGATACCACTTCTATTGTTACAAGTATTATCTCCTCGCTGAGTTTCTTGTGGTTGTTGCAAATATTTCATACGTTTTTCTTTAAAGTAGCCCTAATGGAATACTTCAAGGAGCACTTACATTTATTTCACACCCTTCACAGAAATGTCAACAAGTACTTCTCACATAGGAACAAACCAAGTTAAAAATAGACGAACAAAATGTCTTTGTGCCAAGATATACACGCACACATACACACACACAAATATTACACAATTGATATGAGTCACCAGTGGGCTACTTGGAATAAAAGAGACATATGCTATGTGTCCATTCTGAGGAATGTACGCTGTGCTATAATTTGATTTGATTAGTTTTAATCACAGAGGTAGTGGTTGGATTTTTATCCTAAAATTCACTCAGAGAAAACTGATGTTCTAAAAAAGCAAAGTTGTGTATTTTTAATAGGCATCTATAAACACCTATTCCAATGATCTAGTGCAACTTTCTAAGATGACTCTAGAAGAGTTTGGTTTTAATACCCATCATCCCCAGCCAGCCTATTTCAAATGGATGCAGAAATATTAGACAAGGAATGATTGAACAGAGCTGTGGTGGGGCTTCCATGTCTTTCATGTTAGTAGGCAGCATGTTGTTTCTGTGGCTAAAGACAGAGGAGTACTTTTATAATTGCTAAGGTAGCCATGGCAATAACCAACATTTAAATTGGATGAAATTTCTGAGCATCTCAACCTATCTGTTTCGATCCTGGACTAGTTCTAAACATTTTCATTTATAAATCAAAAGTCTCTTCCAGAGCTTTCTTTAAAAAAAAAACCACCCACCCACATGAAGAGAAAGTTTCAAAATGGGAAAATGTTGTTTCTTTCTGAACACACTAAAAAGACATCAAATACACTGTATTTATGTCATTCCAGAGCCAGAGGTTGTGATTATTAATACTACGCATCATTTTAAGCAGCAAAACACCCACTTTAGAAACCAAATCCTCATTAAAAATGACATGCTATTAACTTGCAACCACACTAATTAACCAATTAACTATTTAGCAGGAAATTTACTGGATCATTAAATTAAGCTTAAGTACAGGAACAGGCAACCTGTGTTGGCCCTGGGGTTACGTTATTAAAGATGATTCTTTTTTTGTCTCTATTCTGTTTTGTTTATAACATTTATTGAGAATTTTGATTATAAACATCAAATTCAATACAAGCCAAACTCAAAGAAAGAAAAGAAAATGGAGGAAGAAATGCAAGAAAAAAGAAAGAAAAGAAGAAAAAGAATATAATAAAGAAAAAATTACATAAAAAAGTGATTTCCAATCTTCATCAATGTAGACAAATTTAGTGACTCTTCACTCCTTCTAAGTTTACAAACATTTATCTCTACATCCCATATCCCTTCTTTTTATGCATAAACAAATCCATACAATACCATTTTTTCCATCCTAATGGCAGCAGAACATCCAAAAAGGATAAGCAAAAGTCACAATGTATTTTAAATTTGATCAAATAAGCTAACTTATATTCTTTCCTTATACTTCAAACAGCAAATTCAAACAGTTGCTGAACGAGTAGTCATTAAATGAGGACCACTTGTATAACCCAACCTCAATCCATCATGTAAACTATTTTGTTGCTAAATTTCAGCTTAGTGTTCTGTGTGCTGAGAAGCAGAAATTACAAAGCCTCATGTTACCTAGTAGCAGTAAATTGTTCCACTGCTTCTATTTATAAATTAATCTACAATCGGTTGCACTTAGAGGGGTCCACGAGGAACTCAAGATGGTGGTTGTAGTCATGTAATAGAAGACCCACCCATTTTAATATGTGTAAGTCATGCAATTGAAGTAAAAAAAATAGATCTTGGGGTTTAAATCACACAATTGCAACATCCTTCTTCAATATTTTTGACCCCTACCTGCTGCATTACCCTCCAAATAATACATAGTTGGAATGCTGGTGTTTACCAATCAACTATGTATGCAAATCTCCCCGATTCCTTTTCCAGGTTTTTAATAAATGTGTTCAAAACACAGCATCAGAACCAAAGTCATCATTTCTGATTAGAACCTTGTCTGATTTTGACTTTTCTCAGTATACCGTTATGCAGAGTTTCTGTCTTAGCTTTCTTCAGGCTACTGTTTCATGATTAATTCTGCAGGGAATAGCCCTTCTGTGCTGCTATTGCTCAATTATGGGACTCATTTTATGCTTTTTATGTTGGTAGCAATGAGAATGTAAATCTTCCTCTTGGATTTCGTTCTCTCCCGCCCTGCCCCGCCCCCAATTTCTTCTAATGTGTAAAGTGTTCCCTGACATTTAAGGAAAAGTAATATATAAAAGAAGGCAATTGTGACTCTGTCTTGTTATGCGTGGCCTAGAAATTGTGGCATTCTAAAATATTCTCCATTATTTGCACTTGTGACATTTATGACAGGCTTCGGAGAGAACAGACTCATTAGTTAAAGGTGAACTTGAGAAGTGTGCCAGTTTTAGAATGTGCTCAATGCTTCCAGAGAGCATTTAATTTATAACTTGGCTGTGATATCTCTATTTCATACCAATATAATAAAAGAAGGTTGAACTTTTGCTAAATTCTATCAATAGCACAGCTCACAATCCCCCCTACCCAGTGCCCAGTAGTTCTGTGATGGGATCCCACATTCCCCAGGCATTAACTTGGGAAGGGTGAAGGATTATTGTGAAATTTTGAAGGACATCAGGCTGAAGAGGGTTGGGAGAAAATTATTTAACTTAGTTACTGCACTGCAACTGAGTTTCCACGTTATATCAAACTATAAAACATGGTTTGTTTGCATTTTGCTTATGGTGCTAGCTGAATCCAGCCATTGTGCAGTTGATACCATGTTTTGCCATATAACTTGCCCTCTGAGTAGCACTCTAGAAAGGAGTGGATGGGAAGAGCCCAAAAAGTGAATATAATGGGACTGCACTTACCTCGAAATCTGAAATGGAATTTAAAATGAAATCTAGTACAATATCTCCCTGGTAAGATATTTAATGAGTTTTCTTCTTCTGTCATATTGTATATAAGTCTAGTTGACGTAATCTTTAACTGGGCAAAACAGTGCATCACATGGCAACAATTTTAGAGGCAAGGGCATTAGGAAATTTCAACTGGTGCAGAACTTGGATAGTCAATGGTGGTGGCACATGTAACACCACCTGTGTATGGGTTACTGGTGTGTTTCTGGGTGCAAGTCAAGCTGCTGCTACTTACCTTTAAAGTCCTGCATGGCTAGGGATGGGGTTACCTGAGAGATCGTCTTTTTTCTAAGAGTCTCTACCTGTCCAACCAGATTGAGCAAAATGGGCATACTGCAGATGCCATCAGCCAAAGAATGTCAGATGGTGGGGACTAGAAGTCAGGCTTTCTTTGCAGAGATCCTCTGCTCTATGGAACATTCTCCCTTTGGAGATGGGAATAGCCCCAACCCTGTTATTCTTTCATAAGGCTCTAAAAACCTAGCTATGTTCCTGAGGCTTGGGTGGTGTGAATGTGTCAAGACCACTGTTTGCTAGCTGGCCAGGTATCTTAGTTCTGTATGTATATTCATTCTGGATGTTTCTATTGTTTCTATTGTTTTAAAATGCTTTTAATATTTTGATTGTAATTTATTTATTTTAATTGTAAGCTGCCCAGACTGATAGACTGAGATGGGCAGCTAGAGAAATTGAATAAATAAATAACATTTTAACCCAAGGTATCTCAAATAGACTAGCTTACAGAATGTTTCAAAAATCTGGGATTTGTGATTCCCATGGAATAGAAATTTGGCAAATATATAATACAGTTTATGACATAAACATTGTCATAAAACTATGACATAATGCAAAATGTTATATGACATTTCCTGTTCTGATGTTTGACTATGCTAGGCAATTTAACATTCGCTATTTTCAAGGCAGATGGATACACCTCTGAGTATCTCCCAGACGTTTTAAGTACTTTTCAAATACATTAGAAGCTTTGCCATTGTTGAAGGTACTGAGGAATTTGGTAAGGAAATATCTCCGAAACAATGACCCAACAGGTCATGGGTTGTCTAGTTAAGCATTAAATTTGCTGACAGTGTTTGAGGGTTTCTATAGACAATACCTCAGGATTTTGGAAGATGAGCTTGTGGACTTCTGTTTTATAGTTTACGATTATGTTAATTTACTCAACAGGCCCAAATGCCAAAACTATGTAATGTCACAATTAGGAACTTGTGTCTAATTTTGTGTGTGCCCCATCAGTTCTGCTTTTCTATCACACGCATTTGACTGCAAATGTATCGGTACAAAATGTGTTTTTTCCATACACTGACTGAAAAACTGTAAGTGCTTTACAGATGTACTAATAATAGAATTCAATGTGTGCCTCTTTCAAAGATCTTGAAAATAGAGTATATTGATAATTTTGTTAAAAGCTAAAGGTCATCTATGATATCTTTATTTTTGTAATGTAATACATATTGGAAGGTGCATTCTGAACCAAATGATTGGGTTTGTATATTATATTAAACCAGGGGGGGCTATTTCATGAATAGACTATATTTCATACAACAAGCTAAATCATAAAGTACCACTTATAATCACAATCATTGTTTCAAGGCTTAATTGATTGATTATGTGCCATCAAGTCATCTTTGACTCCTAGCGACTACATACATTTTTTTCTCTATGACAATCTATCCTTAATATGGTCCTTCAAGTCTTCCAGTGGTGCCTTCACCACCACTGCAGTGTAACTGAGTCTTCTACTTTGCTGCTGGATGTCCTCATTTTTTCTTTCTTTCCACCTTTATCAGCATTAGAGTTTTTTCCAGAGAGCTAGGACTTCATATAATGTGACCAAAATAGGATAATTTTAGCTTTTTCATTTGGTGAAGAACAAACCACACATTTTCTTCCCTATCAAGATATTTTCCCATCATTAAACACTGAGCACTTTAAAGTCCAACTGATTTAAGTGCCAGAGTTAAGTGCAATGTAAAATACTGCATTATGAAAACCAGTGGAATTTAAACAGGCTTAATATTGGCTGGATCCTGTCCTATTTAACTTCAGCCTTGGCTGCTGTGTATCTTGTTTATTACTTGTTTATCTCGGTTGCAGTGCATATTTATTTTGGGTATTTGTTATGGTATATATTGTTTTAAAAAAATTTATTGCTTTTTTACTGTTGCATATTTTTGGAATTGTAAATCATCAAGAATCATTGGTTGAGATGAGCGGCTATAGAAATCAAATAATAAATAAATAAACCAATTTACGTAATCAACATTTGCTAAGGTTTTGCTTAGACCAAAGGATTCCAGGAATTTCCTTTATTTTCTCATTCTTTTTTTGATTTTGTAAAGAAAGACATTAGGTGCATTATTGTTGAGAAATGCCTAGCCAGGCAGGGAGGAAACCCAAGTGAGGAATTAGCCTTGAATATAGCAAGAGATCCACTATTGATACTCTTATCTATCTGTTCCCAAGAAAGGCAAAGAGTCTGTGGAGATTCCTGTAGTATAGTCAGAATACAATAAAGTAGTTAGCTTGACCACTACATGTGTGGATCCGGTTGTTTGCGCCTGACATGATTATTAATTTCTTTATTGCCTCAAAAGCAACTGTACCATGATAATTTCATGTTAAAGATAAAATTCCCATTATTTGTTGGATGGCTGCTTCTCTCCAAAGGGTCTCCAAAACAGAATGATTTACATCTGAGAGGGATGAGAGGCAGAATGGAAGATCTTCACCTTAAATCTTGGACCTTGTACTTGATCCTAACATATTTTAGATGTTTAAAAAGCCCTGATAGCGCAGTGGTTAAAATGCAGTATTGCTGGGAAACTCTGTCCACAGTCTGGAGTTCGATCCTGATGGGGCTGAAGGTTGACTCAGCCTTCCACCCTCATGAGGTCTGTAAAATTAGGACCCAGATTGTTGGGGACTGTGCTGTCCAGCCAGCTATAGTTAATGGGATTTGGGATAGTTACTTAGGAATTGGGAGCTGTCACCTTAAGGGAATGCATCATGGGAAATGTAGTTAAGGTATCCTGGGAAATGTAGTCCATGTCATGTGGTCACATCTGTAACCCTGATTGGTCACTGAATTGACTCTTGTTGGGTTGGGGGAGGCTCCCTCACTCTAGCCTGAATCCTATACCATGCAGACACTACAATCATTATCACAATCATCATCATAGGGATGAGAGTTTAATATCTTTCTATACCACAATTCAGAAATGCAAAGGATTGGACATTAAGAAGAACCTCGTCATAACTGTGAGTTGACAGGATGCCTGATGAACCAGTAAAAAAGACTTTGTATAGATGCTTTGTGGAGTTGCTCTGTCTGCTTTATACCCAACCAGAGCGTAATAAGCAGAACAGTAGAAAGATAATATGCAATTGAATATAATATATAATGCTATATAATATAATATTATATAATGCAATATAATGCTTATATTGAAAACCACCCAGAGGGTGCTGAGGTGATGTGTAAGACTAAATGCTATTGCTATTTTTGCATCTCTCTGTGCCTGCCCACAGGTTTTTGCACCCATGAATGGAAAAGCATAACCAGAACAAAAGAAGTGGGCAAGTTGTTAATGTGCTGAATTCCATTCCCATATACCAGAAAACTGCAACATTTTGTGAAAAGGAAGACTTGGCTCCTGTCCACCCACCTTGCTTCTCTATCTAGAGGAAGCGGCTTGGCAGTTTCGCCCCTCCAGAGAGTGCATTTTCGCATTCCAGGTGAAGTATTTAAGTAATGGAAATACTTCCAGATGTGATTTTATTCTCAACAAACACTCAAATCTTTTCCTGGGCTTCTTCTTCCACATGTGACAGGGAACTGCTGCTAAAGAGTAATGGCTGATTAAGCCAAGTTCAAATCTCCCTGCCTCCTTTTTGTGCAACCATGCTTTAAAAAGGCAAATCTGTTCTCTATGCCAGAAACAGGAGAGAAATCCTAGACCCAAATGGACTTTACACTTTACTGAAGTAATACAGTTCATTAAAAAATATACTCCGGCTTTGTGACTGGTGTGCAAATGTTCGACAGATTCTTTGGTGGAAGGAAAAAAAACTGCTATAATCAAATCTCCCTTTTATGAGCATGTTTACAAGTGAGTATTCCACATTAGCATGTAAATACACATCAACTTGGTGAGTATCCTTAGAGAACAATCAATCTGGGCAGGAAGCTAAACTCTGCTTTAACACATTACAATCTATGGATGGAGTTGCAAGTGTTCATTGTATAGCCCCCTTCTCTTCCTCTCTGACACCTCTCTTGTCAGACAAGGTTTACTGTATGCCTCCTAAAAGTAGCAGAGCCATGATAAGACAGAGCTCAGATGGCGTGCTCAATGTTTCCAGCAAGCTTAAAGAAATCAAAGAAATGTGCCAGGTATTAAGCCCATTTATGTCCCACCAGTTCTGGCAGCTTTCCTGGTTGAGCTTGTTTGATTAACCAATCCTATCTCGACTCTATAGCTTCTAAGAGATAGCCTCACCATGGTTTTACTTTTTAACAAGATAGATTGCTGACATCAGCAAGCATTGCAGGTCCAATACTCAGGATGGGATTGGTTGCAAAGGTGTGGAAGAGGCAGTGGTGGGATTCAAATTTTTTTACTACTGGTTCTGTGGGTGTAGCTTGGTGGACGTGGTGGGGGAAGGATACTGTAAAATCTCCATTCCTACCCCACTCCAGGGGAAGAATACTACAAAATCCCCATTCCCTCCCCACCCCACTAACCTGCTTTCCAGCTCCGTTCTCCTTTGCAGGGCAACAAAGAAGACCCAGCCGATCAGCTGGGATTTGGGAGGCAGAGAATAGATGGGGGCAGGGCCAGTCAGAGGTGGTATTCGCCGGTTCTCCGAACTATTCAAAATTTCCACTACCAATTCTCCAGAACTGGTCAGAACCTGCTGAATACCACCTCTGGGAAGAGGCCTTCATCCTGTGGTGGATAGACAATGGCTAAAATGATGATGATTCAAGAATCTGGGATTAACATTGCTTGATCTTTCAATTCCGCCTGCTTAAGTGGCTGAATACATAAAGCAGGGTTCCTCAATGTTGCCAATTTTAAGATGTGTGGACTTGAACTCCCAGAATTCCCTATGCTGGCTGAAAAATTCTTGGTTTTGAAGTCCACACATCTTAAAGATTGAGAAACACTGCTCTAGATGAAAAGCAATACAAGGGGTATTTGCTGCAGCAGAGAATGTGGCTCTTTGTGGATAAGCCCACTAATCCTTGATGGCTTCTTCCAAGGTACTCCATGTTACTTTTCTTCCATTATTGATTCATTTCCCACAGATGCCATTTTGTAACCACTGACTACATTTAACACTGTTGAATTGGATTATCTTCTTCATTTCCCCCATTTAGGAGGGCAAAACCATCTGGATGACTTTAGACCAGTCCCTCTCTCTCAGCACAACTCACCTCACAGGATTGTTGTTATGAGAAAAACAGGAGAGGAAGGAGTATTAGGTATGTTTGCTGCCTCAAGTTACTTATCAAGTAATAAAGATGAGATAAAACTTGAATAAATAAATACATTTCCTTCATTCTCTCCTGTAGTTTTGCATATTCTGGAATTCTTCCAAGCTTATGGATATCACTTTCAAGAGTAAGTAGCTGTTTGACGAGATCAGGACATAGTTATTCTGACTGAAAATGAGTGAGTTATATCTGGTATTCCAAAATGAACCCAAGAGAGCACCATATCTTCAATTATTACATCACATTATTTCTCTCAACACTGTGCATAACATAACCATGGGTTTTAATCCTAAATCAAACTAGATGGATTTGTGCTGATATCATTCTTGGCGATGGGTTTTGTTGAATTACTCTATCACAAATGGATTGCCTTTGGGTGTTGTTGAAGTACAATTACGTATTAGCTGCCAAACTATCCCACATAGGGCTATGATGTACTGTGATCCTGGTTGAACAGGGCCATGTTGAAATTTCTAAACCCCTTTATTAAAGCAAGCACAACTTTTTCCCACCTCATTCTTGGGATGCTTGAGAATGCATTTATTGTTTTAAGAGTCAAAACAAGATTGTTGTTTTGGTTACACCATTTCTGCATCATTCCATAAATCGGTGTTCTCACTCTCAGCATCTGTAAATTGTATGGACTCAACTCCCAGAATTCCCTAGCCAGCAGCAGTGGCTGGGGAATTCTGGGAGTTTGAAGTCCATACAACTTACAGATGCTGAAGTTGAAAAACACTATTATAACTGTTCTGGTTTCCTATGTTTTCTGAATTTTTTTTTAAAGGCCCATAGGAAGAGTTCTTTGTTGATGTCTTCTCTTAGGATTTAATTGAAACATTCAATAATTCAATAAAATGGAATCGGAAAGTGACTAGACAGAGTAATATACATAGTAAAACAGGACATTCACATCCACTTTAATAAGACAGCAAGAATCCTCAACCCTCTCCCCCAATTTAACAAGATGCTGTTCTCTTTTGGGGCAAAAAGTGTGATTTCCTTTCTGTCATAATAACCCAAATAAAGTTTTGACGTAGCATTAGGGATGCAACTGGTTGGACAGCACTCTCTCCTTCCCCATGATTTTAGACAGCGTGGGTCTGATTATAGACAGAAGCGTGGAATTGAATGGATAAGTGGAGAAAGATGAGTAGGAAACTGTAAGTAATCTCTTCTTATAGTCACACATCCAATGCATATATGTAAAGTTCACTTCTATTTTAACTGCATTCTCAGAAGATGAATACAAATTATTGGTTGTGCCAATGATTGGACTGTGTTAGAAATGGAAGATACAGTAGTGGGGAAAATTAAGCTAACAAACAAAATGGAGACTGTACCTTCCTCCTTTTGTTTAGATATAACCTGGTACTTCTCTTTTCCTAATTCCATCAAATCGAAATGTACTCTCCCTGTCCCCAAACCAAGTCCCATAATCCCATTTTATTAAACTGTAGAAACCTCAACAGCTCACAGCATGACCCAAGAGCAGCCCTTAACAAGCGAATGGCAAGATAGAGAAACTCCAACCTGTTCCATCCTCAGCTGAGCACCTCAGCATTCTACCTCCTCAACAATAGGTTTGTGGTGTCCTACTCAAAGGGCCACTTTACCCTGCAATAGAAATTACCCCAAATATACCAACAAGGACCTGCCCAGCTTCTCCATATGGACCAGTCAATCAGATCCCTAGGATTTTTTCCCCTTATAGTCCTCAGCTTCTATAAAAACATTTGTTTTCTTCTTGTTAAGGGTCCTTCTTTCCATAAAGCTATCACTCAATGATGATTGCAATAAAAGTAGTTTCTTCTCAGTGTTGTGCTCCTTTCTTCAGAGTATTCAGAATAGCTGGAAAGAATATATCTCCTTTCTACCAATCCATTAGCCTTAATTTGGCATTTGAGACCCTTGAAGGCCAGACTAATTCATTTAAAGAAGCTGAAATGTAACAATTTGTCCAGCTACACAAGGAAGTGGATTAGTTTGGATGCTGAGACTAATTCATCACCAGCTAAAGCACGGTGTCAATTTGTGTGTCAAAATAAAGCAGATATTCCTCCCCCACTTGAATTTGTCACAATGGGGTGGAACCTACCTATTTCTCAACCTGCTTATTTGTCTCTGAAAGTGTTTGTAGAGAGGATAAAAGAGAAATAATCATCAACACGATCGTGTCACTGTTCAGCATGCTGCAATTTACATTTATGGCCTTTTGGCTATGATGATATTGTGTACACGTTGCCCTTGTGACATCAATACTTTTTGTAACGGGTGCCACTGTTTGGATTCTGCTGTAATCAACAGAGGTTAAATAAATCAGGAAACTTCAGATATGGGATTTGATCACTATTATCTCAGAATCAGGATCTTTCACTTTTCTAATTAAACTAGATCAATAACGCTCATTACAATCCTGCTACTATCCAGATGGTTATTATGTACAGTAACAACAGCCTCAGTTCTTGATACTGATTTTATGGAAGACCAACAACTCACAGTTTGAATACAACAGTGAATAAACTTTAGAGAGATGTTCGTTGGTGGGTTGTGCTACCCCCACTGGTAGAAGTGAGAATGACTGGACAAAATATGCACCACGCTTAATAATAATTCTGGCTCATCAGGAAATGCAAACAGGCCCAGGGAATTCTTAAGCCTTCACAGTCTTCACTGTAAGCATATAAATGCATCTGTGCTCCAATCCTGTAGCTTAACTCAGTGGAAACTTGATTCAAGTACATTTGGGCCTATTTCATACAACACATGCTAAACTACACTGCCTCTACATTGCTATTGCCTGGTTTGGCTTAGTATATTTTGTGAACTCAGTGTGATGGAATGCCTAACAGATTGTGGGGGCAGCAAGACAGCTAAGAAGGAAACAGAGCCATTACAAAAGAGATGCTGAATCTCAAAGTAACTCCACCTTAATTACACTAGGTACAACTTGTGTGGGAGAATTACTTTGGAAGGCTTTCAAGGTATTGCTTCTTTACTCCACTATCTATAAAGTTCTTTTACAGATAGTGAGGTAAATTGCTTTCCAGAAATCCAAGAGGTTGTTTCCTTAGATTGCCAGACTCACAGGGCCTGAGGCTCAATCACTATGGTTTGTGAACTACCGTGTATAGTTAGCCTTGTTGTATGATGCCAGCCAGCTATGACCATATAGTAACAGAGCATGATGTGCAAGCAATTTCTGAAGTTGGAGCTCTTGATATGAATTGCATTTTTGTAAATTTTGCTGCAGAAACTCTAATTTGAATGAGGGCTGTGGGAAAGGAGAAAATGATATTTTACTTCTCTGGAGTATTTATGTGCCATAAAAAAGAAACCTGAAGGGGTGTGTGTGTGTGTATCTGCATATCTATCTATCTATCTATCTATCTATCTATCTATCTATCTATCTATCTATCTATCTATCTATTTTTACATTTTGTGGCTAAAAGTGCTTTGTGTTTTGAGTGGAGCTTTGTCACACAGAGGAATGTTTAATTTCTCATACATTATATCCCTGTTCCAAATCATGAAGTTGTGTGCTTCCCTTAAAAGCGAACTATGAAATTCTCAATACATTATGACCACCAGACATGGGCTACAAAAATCTGAATGTCCAGTCCCCATTTGTACTTTGCACACACACACACACACACAGAGTATGTGTGTCTGTGTGTATATCTATCATATTGTATATTATATAATATATAATGAATGTGTTGTTGCAAAATATGGCTATACATGTTAAAACAGGCTTGGAATTTAATTTGCTATGTTACTAGAATGAAAAAAAAGGAACTCATTCTGGAATCTGCTTGGCAGTGAAACTTTTTACTTGCAAGACAGCATTACTCCTGACCAGCATGCTCCCTCATTGTTGCAAAATAAAGTGAGTCATTCTCTTAATATGAGTCAGCTAGGAAATGATTAGCTACAGGACTCCCCCCTCTATTAAAAGAAAGAATTTTGGCTTGTATTCTTACTTGACTTTGAGGGTATTGGGTGATGATCATTGTTTAAAAAAATCACTTCTTTTTTTCAATGCTCATTTAGTGTTGTGTCTTCCTTCTAAAGTTACAACTTGTGTTGAGGCCCATCCTGATGTCTAGCTCTTTAAAGTTTTTCCTACCTGGGCAACTGGCCCAGGAACTTTCTGCTTGTGATATGACTTGTTCCTTTCTGGGAAGAACTGCTCAGGACTGGATGCATCTCAATGGCTTAGTTAGGATGGTCAAAGAGATCCATCTGCCACAAAGAAGGAAACTGCCAGAGCAGAACAAAAGGCGGAGCAAGTCAAAATCAATTTTAGCATTTGCAAGTTATTGTCATATATCACTTAAAATAGGAAAGGGATGAACTGACTAGGAGGAGAAAACAAAGCTGCTCCTGACAATAAGGATTTCCCCCCATATTACTTTCTATAGCAAGGATCTTCAAATTTGGCAAGTTTTAGACTTGTGGACTTCAACTCCCAGAATTCCGGAGCTAACATGACTGGAGGAAGAATTCTGGGAGTTGAAGTCCACAAGTCTTAAAACTGTCAAGTTTGAAGACCTCTGTCCTATATGTATGTCCTGGAAGCAGAAACATGGTTAGAATAAGAACTGTGGTGGCGCAGTGGTTAGAATGCAGTACTGTAGGCTACTTCTGCTGACTGCTGGCTGCCAGTAGTTTGAATCTCACCAGACTCAAGGTTGACTCAACCTTCTATCCTTCCTAGATCAGTAAAATGAGGACCCAGATTGTTGGGGGCAATGTGTTGACACTGTAAACCGCTTAGAGCGGACTGTAAAGCACTGTGAAGCAGTATAGAAGTCTAAGTGCTATTGCTATTTGAAAGCTTGTCATTTTTCACTGGATAAATGCTTGCTTATTTAACCATGAGGTGCACTGAAAACATTTCACTCCATCCTGAAAATTACTTGGTACTATAAGGAAGAAATCGATATGGGCCTGAAATATTTAAAATCCAATCTCCATTTGGAGATTGTCTCCTGATACATATCTTAAAATGGTGTATCAACAGGAGGAAGGAAGTACAAGGAGCACGGATGCTGTTACCTAGTTAAGGTAATGAAACGTCTGCAAGAAAACAAGCAAGCTCAGAGCACAAGGACCCCTCAGTACAAGAAGTACAAATATCTCGGTTGGTCAACCCTGAATAAGACAACCTTCAAGGGATTGTACCAACAAAACCTACAAGACTGACCACCTAAACTCCTGGAGGTTTACTTTCAAATCATGCAGACTTCTTGAGATTTTGGTCTGCCGGACCAGGACAATTAGGTGACAGTGTTTAATCTGAGTTCATACTGTGGGTTTGGAATGCTGTCTGTTCCCTGCCCCGTTTGACCAACCAAATAAATCTCATCCCTCTTTGCAAACAAAAAGCAGCATGTCAAGGAAAAACCGTTATACACAATTTACATTACTGACTGCTAGTTGCAGTAGTGTTTACCCAGGGAAGTGTCCAAAAATATTTGCTCCTTTTCTGGATGACATTTGATCTAGTCTGAAGTTGTGCAGTCCTATTCACCACCTGTGAACTTGAAGTAGCCAACTAACTAGCAGTGTTGCAACAGGAAGCCCAGAAGAGCATTTGGATGGGGTGGTGATGGCAGTGGTGGTGGAATCCAGCAGGAACATTTGGATGGAGAGAAATGAAGAGTTGCTCTGCAATATACTCCACACTTCCTCTTCCCTTTGGCCCACTAGGAGTTTCCAAATGCTGTTTCTAGAGTACATTCTTACTCAGACATAACTAGACCCATGCTTTCGGAGGACTTCAGTAGTGGCAAACCTAAAAAAGTCCTTGTTCATCTCCAGATGGTCATGAATCAGGGGAGGGCCTGTGGTGGCAAATCAGCCCTTAGCAATCCTGTTTGTCCTTGATTTCTTAATGAGGGGGAGGGACGGAAGGGGAAGAGCCCAAATGCAATTAAAAGTGTGCAATCCTCCCTAAAGGATTCACTTTTGGACTTCCATTAGTGCTTGGAACCACTCCTCGACTTCCTTCTTGTTAGGTAAGAGTTTCATAATTTTAATGGGTGTGTATGTGCATACATGTCTGAATATAGCAAAATTAACCACTTCATAAATGCTTGTGGGCTTAACTGCACATTCATATAAAATCCATCTGTGCATGGTTTGAATATTTAGTTGCATGCAGTTTCTGTTTCGGGAAGAAAACTTGCGCAACTTTGCTGGAATGACAATCCTTTTCAATCCTGATGTTGATGTTCAATCAGCAATCCCTCCAGCACACTTCCGAGCAAGTGCTGTTGAACAGAGTGAAATTTAATCTTCAGTAAACATACATAATCTTTGTGCTGCACAGGCATGATGCAGCTCAAACAAAGACGTTTTGAATTCCAATGTCAGGAACAGTTGGATAGCTGATGGCTTTCTTTCAGGGGAGCGTTAAAGGCACAGAAACAAAACATGATTTCTAGAAGCGACTGTGTGAATGGGTTGCAAGTAAAACACTTCAAGAACTTGTTACTTTTTATTTATTTATTTGCGCGTTTATTACGAATCTCTCCAGCCTGTCCCTCTCCAAACACTTCGGGCTCTAACGCTTATTATCCCCAAGCAGCTCGGGCAGAGTGGCTAGTAGTAGTAGAAGTCTATCTGATCAGATGCACTTATCTTCAAGCGGCAGGTTTAGACGTGCTACGGAAAGCGGGGAAAGGGAGGAAAAAAAAGGTTAGATGAGAGTCAAAACCCAGAATCAAAACCAATCCGATTAAAGCTTAGAAAGATCGGAGGAGCCGGTCGTGGTTTTTAATACGCCTCGTTAATAATGGTGATCTCAGTAACGTCAGAACTAGGAGAAAACTAAACTTGGCTTGAAAAGTGAACGCAAGATTGCCTTTGAGTGAAAGTATTCGGCCGGCGGACCTCAGCCGAAACTGGATCAAAACCTGAAAGTTTTGCCTCCCGAGGTTCTCGCCAAAGCCAGATCCGGGCCAAGCGACCGCGAGGAAACCAGCTCCCAAACCCCGCAACACGCTCCGACGACTCATCTGAGGGAAGCGAGGAATCCGGAGCCGAGCGAGAGGAAGGAGGCGTTCCCTTCGGGCAAAATGCTCTCGGTGTCCTTCATCTCCCCAAATCCCGCCCTCCGCCCAATAGCAAGCTCGAGACGCTCTGATTGACGGGCGCGTGCGCGAATCCTCCCTCCTCCTCCTCCCCCCTCCCGCAGGGAATGTTTCTTTCCTAGCAGGAGGGGGGGGTGTTAACCCAAGGAGTCCGGCTACAGCAGCAACTCGCTGTGTCTATCTTGACGCTCGACCCGGACGCCCCCCCCCCAATTGGAGTGTCCAACTGAGCATCCGAGCGTTGGCGTTTCCCTGTCCGGTACTTCACTCTCTCACCCCCTCTCCACCAACCAGGCAAAGCAGGAGGCGGAGGGCGACGCTGCTGCGCGTGGAAGCGCGGCGGAGCAAAAAAAAAAGTTTGCAGGAAGCAGCTTCCTCCGACTCCCAAGTTCTTGCCTTGACAGATCTCTGGAGAGGAGGAGGAGGAGGCGAGGGAGCAGCGCGCCCCGGGTTCCTGCGCGCGCGAGGGAAAGCTGGCCAGAGGCTCCTCGCAAAGGGAATCCCCCGTTTTCCAAGCCTGCGTGGTAAGAAGGATGCTGAGGGTTTGTTTTGGAGGGGAAGGGAGCGTCCTTTTGCGCTTCTCTCCCGGCCGCCCGGGAACAGCAGCTCAAACACGCGCGTGTCGCGGTCGCCCCCACCTCCCCGCCGACGCGCGTGGCCCCGAATGGGTGCGCGGACGTGTTGACAAAACGCCGAGAATTCGTAGTTTAAGCAGCTTGGCTGGCGGGGGAGAGGAGAGGCTCCCGCGGTGCCTTGCAGGGAAAAGGGGGTTCAGGGCTGCGGGGCAGGGGTGCCTGAAGGTCTCCCTCCGGGGGGTGAGTCCCCGTCCCCCTCATGAGAGATTGGGACGGGAGAAGCCGAGCTCTCAGCCCTTCCACCCCCGAGGTTGCTTTGATCCGCAGGGACGGGGCGCTTCGGTAACTCCGCGGAGAAGCTGGAAGCCTCCCCCTCCCCTCTCCGGACATTTGACAGCTTCCCCGGCGGCTAGGATCGCGTGTTGCGCCCTGCGCTTCTTTGAGATCGCTTTGCTGGGAAGGCAGCCGGTTGTGGGGTTATTAAGTAAATCGTGGTTTAAATAAACCCTGGCTCACTCAGCGCGACCTGCGAACTCGGCATGTGCTTTCGGACAGCCTGCCTTGAACGGTGCCATCAGATCCTTTTCTGGGAGGATTCCTCTCCCCCCAACGATCTGACTTAATAGATCGCGAGGTAGTTCTGCCCATTAAGCTTTACTCCTAAGTAGGATTGCAGACTTTTGGAGCAGCGCTGGGAAAAAAAAATAGTTTGCAGTGCCAGGTGCAAGCTAGTTACCTCCGGGCTTAATGCAGCCCAGCCATGTGCAGTTGCTCTGGAATCAAGGTGTTGCACAGTGCGTGGTGAGCTGCAACTCCTATCTAATAAGAAGATAATGAATGTTATAATCCATTTACAGGGTTGCCAGATTTTAGGGGAAACTTGATCTTAAAAATAAGCTAACTGGTCCCTTATTTTGATTGCATTACACATACACACTCTTACAGATTTAGACAAGCAACCGAAGCAATTGCATTGTGTTAGCATGTTATTTACTATTACACAATTATTATGCACTTGAGTTCTTGGCTATGATTATAGGCTTGATTTGAAAGCATCTGAACTATGTCACTCTTACTATGTTTAGATCTTGATAAATGCTCTTAAACTTCAGGGACCGACTTCTTACTTAACAGCAATTCTTCACTATTTTTAAACGGCGGAGCAAAAGCTACAAAATGCTGCAATTTGGTTCATGGATTGTTAAATCATAATGGCTTTATGATCTATTCTAATTTCATATTACGCTTCCTGAAAAATCCCAGGTTCTATGTTCAGGAAGGTGCCTGGCTTTTCTGTGTCTCCCTGGGCAATTTTGGTTGTGTGGACCCAATAGATTCAACTAGAAACTTGGGTCCACTTCTTTGGAAATATGTCACAATAAACTTGATTGAATTTACTCCACATAAGCTAAAAGGGGGCTGAACAATTTTACAATTTTACAATTGCTAGGTGATATTACAAGGGAGCAGTTTATGGGGTTGTTGTAAACCCATTTTTTTTCAGGAAGGCGTTATGTGTGGGATGAAAGTGTATAGAACAGTGCTGTGACATCACTCTGCCTGAGGTGGTGATAAATACTCCTCTAGAGACAGTTACAAATACAATCAGCTAAATAGTCAAACATCCCACCAGTGTCATCCCAAGACAAAAGGGTTTGTTGATACATTTTTGGATGACATTGGCTTTTGTGGTTTGGTGATTCAATGTAAGATGCTTTTTAGATAGCAAAGCTTAATGACAATTTTAAGATTTATTCCTGCGGCCATATCTGTTGTTAATGCTCCGCTGTAGTTTTAAACAACTTTGCATGCTTTGGACAGGAATTTCTTCACAGGTAGTCCTCAATTTGTGACAATGGAGCCCAACATTTCTGTTGCTAAGTGAGATTTCCCCCATTTTACAACCTTTCTTGCCACAGTTGCTAAGTGAATCACTGCAGTTGTTAAGTTAACAACACGGGTGTTACAATAAGTGAATCTGGCTTCCCCAATGACGCTGCTTGTCAGAAGGACAAATAACCCCCTTTGTGCAAATAATAACAGAATTGGAAGGGACTTTGTAGGTCATCTAGTCCAACCCCCTGCTCAAGGAGGACACCTGATACCAATTCTGACAGATGGCAGTCCAGTCTCTTCTTCTTGAAAGCTTCCAGTGATGAAGCACCCACAACTTCTGAAGGCAAGCTGTTTACATTGGTTGATTGTTCTCACTGTCAGTATCCCCTAGGACACTGCAACCAACATAAATATGTGCCAATTGCAAAGCCTCCGAATTTTGATTTTGTGACCATGGGGATGCTACAGTAGTGGTATGCGTTGAAACTGGTCATGTCACATTTTTCAGAGCTTAAAATGGTCACAAAACAAATGGTTAAGAACTACCTGCGTTCATTTAATTAGATAAATATCCTGTCTTTCATTTAGGAGCTGAAGATGGCGTATAATGCTTCACCTTCCAATTTTTGTTCACAACCACCCTGTGTGGTAGATTGGGCTGAAAGTTAGGGTTACAGTAGAATCTGGATGTGGCTGAGCAGGACTAGCTGAGGGATTCTGGGAGTTGAAGTCCACAAGTCTTAAAAGTTGCTAAGTTTGGAGACCCCTGCTTTAAACAGCCTCTCTTCCATTCAGAGTATTCACAGTAACTAACTGGGGATTCCTACTTTAAGCAAGGGCAAAATGTGAATCCAGACCGTTTTTATTTGTTTGCTTTTGTTAATCCTTATTAACTAAAACACCGCTTAAAGGGCTATGTGAATGCAGAGAAGGACATATTGGCATTGCATGTACCAACATCTGGGCTAGATTACGTGGAGTAATTTTAGGATAGGAGATGTTAATAGAATTGCTGGGGGGATAAAATTCTAGCATGGCAAACCTTTTTAATCTTTTAACCATGAAGGCAGATTTTTATTCTCAGTGGATCAAAATGTATTTGCTCATCTGTCTTTAAGTAGAAGGTTTTCCCTTACTATTTACCATTAGCTGGTAGAGTCAAGAAAGGTAATGCTGCTTTAAGAATGAGCAGCTGGAGCAGTATTGCTGGGCAGATGTTTCTAAAGGTTTGCTGAATTTTGTCTATGAAGGTTCTTGTGTCCACTTTTAGCATTGGCACTCCTTGGTTCAGAAAGCAATTGTTGTTTCTCTTCATATCAGTACTTTGCTTATGCATTTCAATTAGAATTGCCCACTTCCCCTCCTCACCCTGTCCAAAAAGCAGGGTGTTTGTGCAACAACTGTACATATTTTGGAGAGAAAACTTCTGGAAATATGGTGATGGAAAAGCTTTAGCCACAAAACAGCTGCTTGGCACACAACTGTAACAAGCTTGGGAGCCCTGCTGGGATAATAACTTATTAGCTTTTGAAGTATATTTTTAATTGCATTTATTTCTGAAACTACAATCCTTGTGGGAGGCAAGTCCGATTCGTCTAAACGAGACTGGACTTTTATATAAAAATTCACAGGAACAATATATGAGATTTTGATTGGGGAACTGTGATGGGCTTTTGGTTTTTAATGTTGCTTCAAAGTCTGCGAGAGCCAGTTTGGTGCACAGAATATTGTTCCAGGCTAGAAGACGAGACTCTGAGTTCTAGTCCTATCTTAGACCCGAAACCAGCTGGATGACCTTAGGTCAGCCACTTTCTCTCTGCCCTAGGAAACAGGCAATGGCAAATCACTTCTTAAAAATCTTGTCAAGAAAAATACAGGGACTCGTCCAGGTAGTCACTAGGAGTCAAGAATGTCTTGGACGGCAGAAGTTGTATACGTACTTTGTATATATCCAGTAGCATACAAAATATATTCTTGTGCAGGTATCACAGTGAAGAAGCCATTCTAAAAATATAAAAATGTGCTTCATCGCAGATAGATTACAAGATTTTGTTGATAATATCTCATTTTTGTCTAAGAAGAACTAAGTAGTGAGAGGGCTGCAGTATAACTCACATGCTTTACGTTATAAAGACTTGCTATCAATCTAGATTAGTCACTGGCAAAGAATTGCAATGGAAAGGTTGTGTGGATAGGAGCCGCCAATAAGTGCAGACATGGTGGCTTATTCAGTAAACCTAGCTATAGTTTATTTGGTAAACCACATTTAAGCATTTTAAATCATAGCCCGTAAACCACAATAACAAGAGTTGCTTCGTATGCTGTGCTGAAATCAGGCAAACCAATTTATGGCTTGATGTGACATGAGAACCAGGCCAATACAAGGGTACAAGGAAATCAGCCCTGACCTGTTATAAAGCAGTCTTCTGTATTTCCATGAATAACATGGGCTGTTAAAAGCTGTCATAATTATGTTGGATATGATTGCCCAACTCATTATTTTGATAGTTACTAAATAATTATTTTAATGTATTAGGGCAATATTCCAAAGTTGCTGTTCTCGTTTGACAGTCTTTAATTAGCCATAATTCTCTTAAAAACACAGAACATTTCTTTGCTATTATTCACAAGATTAAACAGTAAGCTCATACATAGCACAAGGTGTTTAATATACTGTTTAAAGTAGATGTAATTCAAATACTGTACCTCATAGTACTTCAGTAATTTAAAAAGTCAAGACATTAATAATGTCCTCTCATTTAAGATTTCTGTAATATCAGTGGTTGAATGGCAGATATTTGTAAATTAGTTAATTCCCTACTTCGTGTTTTGCAGCCACATGAATGGCTGAGAAATCGGAGCAAGAAGTTTACTGGCTTATTGGAAGAGCTTTGCAATAAGGCTTTGAAGAAAATTGCAGCCAAGGATCTCTGAGTTTGGAATTTTTTTCCCCCAATAGGTTTCTTGAGCAGAAAGATATTGACCCTGAGGGCATGTTACAAAGTTTATCTCTTCTCCCAGGCTTCCTCTGAGAAAAAAGGGCTTTCTTTGATTGGGGAGAATCTTTGGGTCAAACAGGACACGACAATAGCAGATCTGTGTGCTTTAATCCTTAAAGCTTTGTTGCACTCACAGATCAACTGTAGGGTGGAGGGACTATGTTAATGCCTATAGGAGAATGAAGAGTGCTAAACTCTTCTCAGTTGCTATTGCACAATGTTCATTTGGAGCATGGATGATGGGGGAAAAAATGAAGGAAGAAAAGAGAGATGGAGGAACAAAACCTTATGGGTGAGGTCTCCACCTTGTTTGGAGTTAAAAACCCTTTGAGTTGGGTTTTGACTCTTTATGATTGCCTGAACTAATCCCTGCAATTTTCTTGGCAAGGCTTTTGGGAAGTGGTTTACCATTGTTTCCTTCCTAGAACTGAGAGAGAGTGGCTAACTAAAGACCAACCAGCTGGCTTTGTGCCTAAGGCAGACTGGAACTCACAATCTCCCGGTTTCTAGTCTGAGGCCTTAACCACTGCACCAGACCGGATCTCTAAAATCAGAAACCTTCTCTAATATCTTCTGGTGGTGTCCATGGTTGCTTTTAGCAGTATGTCTGATCCTGCGCAATTTACTTAGTTTGCGGGTTTAATTCTGCAGGGAGGCAAATGTGAATAAATGTGAATTAAAAAATTGAGGAGAAATCTAATCTATCACAGATAAAATAATTGTGGATGTACGCAGGTTCAGCCACATTGAAAAATAAAACAGAACAAGGATCATTTTGCCCTTTTGCCACCTTATCAGCTCATTTGATTGTACATCAGAATGTCCAAGGCTGCTAATCTATGCTATCTGCTGTGTTTTTCACATTATGTGCTCATCTCAAGTTTCCTATCACAGTTTCCCAAACCAATGAAAAGCTGTTTAAGTAAACAGATATCCCTTTTCTTAGGCAAAGCTTTTTTTTTGGTCCTCGCCCTGAGGCAGGCAAATGAAAGAAAGAAGGAGGAAAGGCAAAATATGAATATATTTTAATGGAGGGATTGTGGGGAACTCAAATTGTAGAATAGAAGTTTCTCCACCATGCAAAAGCATGGTGTACTGGCAAGGTGATGGACATTTCTGTCATACATCCATTGTAATTGGGCCAAGAAGGAGCTTATGCCTCTATATATCTCTAAGTTCAGGTCCCCTTTGCTTTTGAAACATATAAACAATAAAATGCATTAATAAGAAAATGCATTTTCAGTTCATTCTTAAGTAATGTTCTGTAAACGTAGTAGAAAACAAACAAACTTGGTGTAATTATAACCAGCACCTTTTAATTGTCCAAGGTGATTAACGGCTTTCACATATTTGTTTCCTTTCACAAAGGCAATAAACTCTACATGCGACAGTTATATGCATCCAAAATTTTTGAATTAAAGTGAAGACATTTGTAGATGTATCATTAATAGTAATTTGGCAGAAAGATGTGGGCAATTGGGATACCCTTGCAAGCTTCTGTTTGCACAATGCAGTAATAATGTTCTAAAGTAGGGATTAGTAACCCACACCCTGGAGCCTTCTGTTCTTGTTCTTCTGAAATTCAATGACAAATTGTAAAAAAAAAAAAAAACCAGCGACCTTTCTATTTTCAAGGAAAAACCAAAAAGAGCAAAAGTAATATGTGGTTAGCCTTGACAAACATATCTAGAAAAGATATTTCTCTGTTTATCTCTGTGCATATGCTTGTGAAGGGCAATTTAGCAGAAGAAAAAATCATCATGTATCCTGTTTTGTAGGAGTGCTTATCGCCTGTAGCCTTGGCTCTTGAAGATGAAGGTGATGATGATGATGTGGATGTGGATGTGTCTGGGAGATATTTACTAACAAGTTAGTTTCTTCCTTTTCTAAAATGCCCCTTCACAAACTGGAGCTTCTGGGCCTCTTAACTGGAAATCATGGCAGTTTTGCAGTTGTGCAATTCTGGTCACTGGTTTGGGGACACGCTCACTTTTCCTGACCCCTGGACACTGCAGCTGTCATAAATGTGAGTCAGTTGTCAAGCATCTGAATGTAAATCATGTGACCATGGGGATGGTGCAGCAGTGAAAAATGGTCATGAGTCATTTTTTTCAGTACTATTGTAGCTTTGGTCACTAGGTGAACTGTTGTAAGGCTAACTGTACACCAATTGAACGGTTCTGTGTAAGGCAATAAGAGTAGTGCTTGATTTATAACCAGTTGCTTAGCAACCATTTGAAGTTCCGATAGACCTATCTGGGGTGCTAACAACCTAGTTCTAAAGTTCTGATGGCTGGAATACTCTTCCCCCCATCATGCAATTGCACTTGGATGTTCAGTAATGAGCTCTTATTTATGCCCGTTTGGAGCATCACGTAAGTCACATGACTGCCTATTACGATATTTTTTTGCCAAAACTCAGTGTTTACTTCCAGTTTTCGGCAAGACTGACTCATAGTACATATATAAAACAGACTCATTATAAAAAAGATGTTGAGACTCTAGAAAAAGTACAGAGAAGAGCAACCAGGATGATTAGGGGATTGGAGACTAAAACATATGAGAATGGTTACAGGAACTGGGCTTGGCTAGTCTAGTGAAGAGAAGGACCAGGGGAGACATGATAGCAGTGTTCCAATATTTGAGGGGCTGCCACAGAGAGGAAGGGGTGAAGCCATTTTCTAAAACGCCTGTAGGCCAGACAAGGAATAATGGATGGAAACTGAACAAGGAGAGATTTAACCTGGAAATAAGGAGAAATTTTCTGACAGTGAGAACAATCAACCAATGGAACAGCTTGCCCTCAGAAGTTGTGGGAGCGCCATCACTTGAGACTTTCAAGAAGAGATTGGACTGCCATTTGTCAGAAATGGTGTAGGGTCTCCGCTTGGGGGGTTGGACTAGATGACCTACAAGGTCCCTTCCAACTCTGATTATCTGTTATCTGTTATAGTGAACCATTGGTTCACTTAACGGCTGCGGCATTTGCTTTATGGCCATGCTGTTTGCTTAATGGTCTGCCGCACAAATGTTTCTTAAAATAAGATCAGTCTCAATGGGTGACTCTTAGTACTATCATGATTTACAACCATGATGGGCAGGCTCCATTGCGTTTGTAAGCTGAGGACTTACCTGTAGTCTCTGTTGCGAAGCTGGCAGAAGATTCGACACATGTGTTCTGTGTGTTGGAAGATTTGGTACATGTGTTCTGCATGTTCAGTTCCTGGCATCTCCGTTGAGAATATCATGGAGAGCAAAAACTGAGTAATTCCACACTGAAGATTCTGAAAAGGAAGGCCAGGCCCTCTATATTTGCCAATTAGCCAAAGAAGTAACAATGCTAACTAGGAAGCTGGGTCTCAGAAGCATCACTGCAAGGAGACCAGCCTGGTCCTTACAGTATGTAGATTATTGATTATATTAGGGATCTTCAAACTTGACAGCTTTAAGACTTGTGGACGTCAACTCCCAGAATTCCTCCTCCAGTCATGTTAGCGCAGGAATTCTGGGAGTTGAAGTCCACAAGTCTTAAACGTGCCAGGTTTCAAGACCCTTGTATTATAGAGTAGCTGCAGCAAGCTGCCTCTAGCTGTCACTTTATTTATTTATTTATTTATTAATGGGACTTATATGCGCCCATCTTGAAGACTCGGGCTGCTTACAATAAAAACAAACACAATAAATATTTAAGAAAGAATTGAACTAATGGTCCCAATTAATACAAAACTTAAAAAACCACCAAAATCTAAAAACACCCCACCCATGGGTCACAGCCCGATTGGTCAAATAACCAGGTCTTCAGGTCATGGCGGAAGGTGCGGAGGTCAGGGGCCAAGCGGAGCCCCAGGGGAAGTTGGTTCCAGAGTTCAGGGACCGCGACAGAGTAGGCAAGTCGTGGGGACCGCCAGCCGGCATTGCCCGGCTGATGGGACTAAGGAGTCCCTGTCTGTGACTTCTACAGGGCGGTTAGTATTCGATGTCAGCAGCAGTCGCTCCCTTAAGTAATAAGGACCCATGTCATGTAGGACTTTGTATGTTAAAGTTAAAACCTTGAATCTCACCCGGAGGGCAACCGGCAACCAATGCAGGCAGGAGGGGGCTAACATGGGAGAACGGAAACTCCCATCACCGCCCGCGCCACCGCATTTTTACAAGGACCAGCCATTTAAATTGGTATTTTCCCCTCTTGCCTCCTAAATCCTCTTCCTTGTGTCTGTGCTCTGCATGCACTAAAATGAGTTACAATGGAGCAGGCAGAACATTCTGAATCTCTCAGAATTGGTAACAAGAGTGTCTTGTTCTCTGCAGCATGCATACAGTAATTTTCTGAAGATTTAAGGACGCAGCTTCCACTTAGTCCCTAGACCTAATGTGGCATTCTTAGTTTGATAACCGTAGAATAAAAGTGCAATGGAGATTCTCATTGGGAGAAGGAGTCGGAGGGTTCCTGTCTTGATTGCAACTAATTTCCACTGAACAGGAAGCCCATCTGGAGAGGTAAAGCTGAAAAGATTGGAAAGTCCTTGCCGTTCAATTAAATCATCTCCACTTCTGCAGGGAGGCAAAGATGTTTCTGAAGGAGCAGCACAGTGTGTTAACAGGGGGGTCTGATCAGGGTTTTTAAGATCTTCAACAAGTTCACAACATTTGGGTTTGTGTGTTGCCGTTGCAACAAGAGGGGGATTTCCAGTCCACACCTATCAGACTTAGGTATGCAGCTGGTAGCAGAGGTTGCTCGACAGGGAGAAGCGGAGGGAAGCCGCTATGTTACACCCTCTGGGAAAAAACGCTACATGAGAGCTTCACTCTTGTGAGCCAGCCAGGTGCAAATGTTCTTCCTTGGGCATCTTCTTTTCCTGCAGTTTTGCAGAGCGATCGTGGAGGTGTTGGCAGTGTAAATGTCCGCAGATTTGTGTGTGGTTGTACAAGCCTCTGTAGGTAAGGAACTATTTGCATATTGTGGATATGGCTGTGGTCTGCCAATTTTGGGAAGCCCAGGCTGGAACAATGTTTGCCTGCTATTTTCTTCTAATAGCTATAATTCATGGGAGTGCACCATGATCATTTAATTGCAGTTTGTTCTCTCGAGCCCTAAGACTTGCAGTTTTACTTGACCAAAAACTTTGAAAGCATTTTTGGGGGTTGTCTTTGGATCCGTTTCTTGGCTTTTCTCCACTAAAAACATTGCTTCTCTCTGGGAGTATCAACTTTTGATGATCTGCGCCTTGTAGTTAGAGAGCAGCATGAATCCTCCTGATGTAGCTCTAGATGTAGCTATGTAGTATGTGAAGCCTCTGATCTATTATGAGACAGTTCTTGGGTTGAACCCTTTGCACCATAAGGAAGAAAATAGCAACAAATTAACCCTATCTGGAATGGTAATGATAGCGGTCATTTGGCTGTATAGCATAGCAGCTATTCTCCTCAACAGAAATGAGTCTTTTTCCCCCTCCATTGCTGCTATCTTACTCTTTTCCATAAGAAGCACTGAGCTCAAATTAGAGCAGATGGCCAAAGCCAGTTTCTTAACTTCAGCACGTAAGGATTTAGTGTTAAGGCTGTGAGATTAAATTGGTTATGCTTGGACCTTGAAAAAGACTTTTGGGATTGTAAGAAAATAGTTTATCTGAAGGTCAAAATCTGCAGCTAGCCAGTTTTCTTGAAATGAAGGAGGATATATATGTGGACCTGTATCTGGGGTGCAATAACCAATGTTAGAGGGAGCTTTGGTTGGGTTATTGAATTGGGTTAATTGCATCACAATTATATCAGTTTAGAAAATAGTGAAATACTTCCCACTCAACAAACTGTATTCTTTGGGATAGAAAGGGATTGCCACGCAACATACATATATGTACTGTCTAGTAGATTTTGGTGCATTATAATGATGCCATAAACATACCTAGCTCCTCCTTAGCGCCTAAGTCAGAAGGGAGATTTTCCTGCCAATCTGAATAGTCGAGAACTCAAATTATTTTACTTCCTTCTCATTCCATCTTGTAACAGGCATGGGATATAGCCGCTCAAAATTGGTGCCAAGAGGTGCTCTTTGTATCTCTTTACAGTGCCAGAATGAACTGCCAGCAAAACGAACTGCCAGCAGAGACTATGAGTTTGGGGGTGGGTGGGCTCTGAGCCAGTTGAAAAGCATGAAGGTCCATGATCAGCTGTGCAATTTTGTCAAGGGTCTGAAAGATCAGCCTCCAAAAGCAAATTTAGTGGTTATGATTTTGGACAAGGACCTGAGAAATCCATGTCCATGCTGAGTTTTTAGAAGTTCACTGAAAGACTTCAAACTAATCACTGTTTCTCAGCCCAACTAATATCATAAAGATAACATTGGAGGGAAACCATACTCTGTGGTTCTTAACCTTCTGGAGATAAAATAGACTTTGCACGTTATATATACATATACATACACCGAGAGAGAGAGAGAAAAAAACATTTTCTACTAATAGTTTAGCATTCATTTTTCACTGTATTGTTTTCTGGAATATTTTCTAGAATGTTAACAACCAGCTTTCTTAAAAGGACGCAAAAACCTGATGTTCTATATGAAGAACATTTCTTGTCCAGCTCAGCTTTGAGTACATTCTTGCCTCCGATCTAAAATAAGGTCAGTTCCCCCCACAAACTAGTGCCTTCCAGATGTGCTGAACATCTGTCTGATGTAGAATAGAAAAGCTACACCCCTGTGCTAGAGAACATCAGGTTAGAGAAGGTTGGCCCAGCCCCAGAAGTCTTTGTCTTGGCGCACTTCTCTTCCACGATTGATGATGGCCAAGTTGATTGATCACCTTCTGTATCAACTCTAATAAAAGCAAGTGCTTCACTTTTAGGCTTGTGAGGCACAATTGGGAGAAAGGCTTACTCTTCTTGTAGTGGAAGTTCCTTTTGACTCATTGTTTTAAATATGTTGCACTTAAAAGCCTTTTCCACATGTGTGGGAGAAGTTTCCTAATTCCGATAGGCGTTTTTCATCTTTTATGGGAAGTTGCCCAGCTGATTGTTTTAGCATTATTATTTTTTTCTTAATGCCACAAAGTTAGCTTTAGTTGTTCTGGAGATGCATTTGGAACAAAAAGATGCTAATTGACATGAGTGTAAGGTAGCAAGCTTTCTAATCTTTAACCTAGTGCTGCAACAGTTAACATTCAAAATCTGTCTGCAGGCCTCCTCCTTGTTTGTGCACAACTTTTTGGGTGCAAATTTGCAAAACTGTAAAGAGGGTATGAAAACAGAAGGAGAGGCCAATCTGGAAAAGATTAAGCTGGCTTGTTTCTCTGATAGGGAGTTTCCCATAGAAACTTTATTTAGACAGTATTAGGAGCTTTTATCTCTGGGAATTAATTGCATAAAAGGTTATGAGACAGTGACTTAGATAAGACCTTTTTACCTAGCTAAATAAACATGGTAAAATATATCATGTGGGTGTTACTGTTTTTGTCATGAATATAAAATCCCTTGCTGGGATTCTGATTGCATATCCATTGTCTTGCTTTGAGCCAAACTGAAAGAAGAATAATGACAATTTAGTATGTGTTATGATATGCCAAAACCAGGAAGGTTATCCCCTATCCTAGATACAAACCAATGAACAAAACCAGAGTGCAATAAATACGTACATATGTGCATAATCATATTAAGACAATAATTGAGAATTTATTTCAATCTTGAAGATGACTGACTGCTTGGCAGAAAGGGGCAGTTGTGTAAACACATATGCCAAATACCAAGCTTGGTGATATGTTAACAAAAGATTGTGCTATCTTCTTTCTAGTTGTTTGCTAAACAGACACCCTAAATACATTTATTGGATGACTCAAACTTGGAAAAAAAACATGCAAGGAAGGATTAATTTTCTTCCCCTGTTGTCTTTACACTTATCCATACCTAGATTCTCAGGACTACAATTAATTGTTAAAATATGCAAGAGGTAACTTAATTAAGGGTTTCTGTCTCTTATCTATTTTAACTTTTATACAATATACTTTTTCTATCATTGCAAGATGCATCATTGTTGAAGGCTTAAAATGGGGTCTTTTTAAAAAAAAGCTAATGAGCACATTCAGCATTTTAAGGTAATGCTGAATGTGATGTCAACCCTTTAAGGTAGGCCAGGAAACTGACTCTAAAAGTTCATTTGTAAACATATTTTATTGATTTAGGATAAGTAACAGAATCAATGTTTTCCTCTTCCCCCTTCAAATACTTCATGGGGATAGGACAGAATAATCTGAGTTTCTTTCTAATGTTTTCTTTATTTTCCAGGTTTAGAGCATGCTTTGGTATACATTTTTGCTAACCTTCACTGTATAGTTTCTACAGAGTCATATCTGTACCTCTCTAAACCAAAAGACTATGGAGCAATATAATGGAATAAAACAGAAGGTTGTGGGAGGCTACTTCTATTATTAAATAGTACAAGCTAACAAGTCCAGAAAATTAGTGTTACAAATTTAAATGAACTAAGCCAATGGCAGGACACTAAAGAGGATATTGGTGTTCCTGTATGTGTTGTCTGGTGGTGTGGAAATTTTGTCTGCTCTAGTTTTAATAGTAATACGAATGGAATTTTATTCCTGAGAGAATATTTCATTATGCACTGTAAAGTTGTGCTAGCGTTGTGAAGTAAAACAGCATCAAACATTACTCTAGAAATGTATTTCCCTCTACTGTTCTACTAAGTTAGATGTTAATGTCTATGGAGATTCTCAGTAATCCAAGTCATGGTTGTCCCAAAGGTGCTTTTTCAACACGCAATTGGACTTTGTTTCCCCCCTCCCCAAGTCCAGTTGCCTTTTGAAAAAGCACCTTTGGGTTAGATGTTAAAATTGTATTAAATCATCTTGTTGGAACCCCCAATTGACTTACAGCCTGAGCTAAACTACATCATACCCATTGAGAGCATTACTGACGTAAAAGCATCTGGTAGGAATCCCATGATGCAAATTTAGGCAAGGCATATTTCCTGTTCTGAATAAATTGAAGGCTCCTGCTATTAACCAAACATTTCAGGCCAGCTTTTCCAACTCTTATCAACTTTAGGGATGTAGCAGGATAGTTTATATGATCTTAGGATGTTCTTCCATTTAGCCTTGGGCAGGCAATTTTAATATTTGGGCTATATTGTGATTTTTGAGACCGTGTTGTTGGAGACTCTCACAAATATCCATTTGCAGAAATTGAATTGGTAACTTTGCTGTCTTTTAACTTCTCTAGGCCCTGCAATGTTTCCTACTTTTTTTTAGAGTAGAGAAGCATTCCTCAACCTTGGCAGCTTTCAGATGAGTGGACTTTAACTCCCAGAATTCCGCAAATCTCAGCTGAAGGCTATGGAAGAATTCTGGGAGTTGAAGTCCACTTATCTGAAAGCTGCCAAGGTTGAGGAACATTGGGGTAGAGGCATACATTGGCAAGGGAACCAGGTTCGTTATCTCGGTCCAAGAATAGCTAGATCAATTCTGCTGAGTTATATCTATACTAAACATTGTCCCTGGATTGATTAAAACATTTTTTTCTCTCTTTCCCCTACTGAGAGATACCAGAGGTTGAACCGGGGATCTCTTTGTACAAAAGAGATGCTATTAGGCAGAAATACAAATTTACAAACCGTCCTTGGAGCGGCTGACTAGATGCGGTATCTATTACAGAACAGGATGAATTTGGGTTGCTGCAGGGAGGAAAAAGAAAAGCCTCTATTTTTTTCTTAGGGTATAATTATGTGTATTTTGTGGCTTCCTGTAATTTGACAGAACACACAGCAGTGTGTTACCTTTAAAAAGAAAAAAAGTTTCAAGCATCATGTGAGAGTGGAAGAAGGCAGATCTGGGAGTGACATAACACATCCAGTTTTGGCACTCCTCCAGTTCCCATAGCCTTTAGCTGAGATTTGTGGAAACGTCTTATTAAATGTAGCTGAAACTGAGTGACTCTCAGCCCTCACTGCAATTCTCTCCTTGGGATTTTGCTTGTAAAATTGAGAACTATTTTAGCTTCGTAGAAATGAAATGTTCTCAGTCTTGTAAAGTTCAGCCTGTTTCCCAAGAGTTTATAAAAGTTTCTGTTTATGATTTTGGTGATCAAGCTCAGGCTGAAAGGAAGACCGTTATTTGTTTGGAATTATTTAGAAATAACCAATAATCACATTATTTGGCTTCCTTGCTTCTTCTGTGAGCAGATTCAATAGAAAGAACTAAGAATACAATACAGAGACAGACTAAAGAACACAATGTTTCTGCATTTAAGAGTTTCATGTTGGGAAAAACACTGCTTCTTTAGAAAGATTTCACTCAGCTGTTTTACAGTTCCTGCTAATATTTTTAAAAATGACAAAAATCTGTAAACATTTCTCCATATAGTCTGGAGTCATCATTTTCAGAACATAGACAAATCACATAAGTGGTTGCATAATTCTGAATGCCAACATTGGTGATATCAGATCCACATTGCAACTGAATAATCCAAAATAAAGTGAGCCAAATACTGAATTGCTGAGACATTATGTTCCCCTTATCAGTTCTATGTGACTTTCCCAGTTGCACTTTAGTTTTTTAAAGGCACAGAACATCACATTTTTACATATGTTGGATCTTAAAGCAATGCATCTGAGTTTATGTTTTACATTATTTCTCAGTGGGCTAGAGAAACTCCAATTAAATATGTACAGTGCACAAGAATTGAAGATTGCTGATAAGTAAAAACTTACAGAATAAAACTGAGAAGCAGTTACAAAACTATTAAGCATCACATCACACAGGTCTGGGTTACTTGAGGGACCACCTCTTCCCAATTATATCTACCGTCCCATCAAGTCTAGCAGGGGGGACATACTCAGAGTCTTATCAGCTGAGGAGCATCATTTGGCAGGAGCTATGGAACAGAGGTGGTATTCAGCAGGTTCTGACCAGTTCTGGAGAACCGGTAGCGGAAATTTTGAGTAGTTTGGAAAACCGGCAAATACCACATCTGACTGGAGATTTTACAGTATCCTTTCCCTGCCACGCCCACAGAACTGGTAGTAAAAAATTTGAATCCCATCACTGCTATGGAGATTGGCCCTAACCCTTCTGGCCTCTTGAAATACACTGAAAACATGGTTTTGCCAACAGGTTTGGAGAACAGGGAATGTGGCAGAGTTAGTACAGTAGTTGGTAGATATGACTACCATGACTTTTATTATCATTTTATGATGTTTTTTTAAAAATATGTGTTCATATTGTTTTTTAATCATTGTTTTTTATATTTCTTTTAATTGTTTGTAAGCCACCCAGAGTGTACTACTATGAGATTGGTGACTATTTAAATCTGAATAATAAATAAATAGAAGTTTTATTTACTGTATGGTGAAATCTGGGTTCTTGTGTCTCTTAACTTCCATCTGAGCTGTGCAATGAGGTAGTCAGCATTTCCTTTCAGACAGGAGACCTGGTTTTCACCCAACTCTTCATACCAGGTTGTTTTCTGATTATCTGACAATTGACTTGCCAGAGTTTGAACTGAAAACTGTATCACAAAGCTTAGAGAAAGTAAAACATAAAAATAATTGTTTTCTGATTTTTGTATAAGTCTGGGAAATACAAATTGACTTAATTCCATTAAAAACAACCTAAACAAAATATTCCAGTATCTTGAAATAGTGTTTTCTTTCTTTGCTGGTGATGGGCTTGGGTGGTACCGGGCTTCGTGTTTTAACAATTCTTTAAAGACATAAGGTTTTATGTAGAACTGCTCTGTAATTCTAAAAGATGTTAAAAATTAAAGATGAAAATAGAAAGCATGTTTTCTGAAGCAACGGCAGCAACAACTACCACAAGAAAAACTTTTGTAAGAAATGTGTAATGCTTAAAAGAATGCTAGCATTAGACACTCATCCCATTGGAAAAAAATGCCCTCATTCTGAGCACAAATTGTAATGGTTTAAAAAACATAGGAGGGAAACTAATAAAGCCAATAAAGGTCAAACTTTGAATGGGGATTAGGCATAATATTTCCAATGACTCTTTGAATAATAATAATATGTGCCTTAACTCTGTCCTGAGTTCCATTGGTAGACTTTGGATTCAGAAGATAGGCTGGCTTCTTTTTGGCCTCTTTAAGCCAGGATAACACCTGATGTAGGCACTGACCTTTCTGGCTGCAGAGAGAATACGGTTTTTAGAGCACTGCGTGGCTACGATCTGCAAATACAAAGAACTGAACATATGAAAACTCTGCTTTCTATCCCAATATTGCATTATGCCTTGAATGGGAGCACAGATGTCATTGCAATCAATCATGGGTTGCACTCTTAGCAATTTAGAATTTCTTTGAAAAATGCCTGGACTTAGACTTTCTAGAGATTTAAAAAAAACCAATTATGAAGAGAACCATGGAAGCAAACAGGAACTTTTTTCAGAAATGCAATTGCGTGAGATCAGGTCAGAAACGTGGGAGTAGGGTGTCACCATATGTGAGCTGCATTTTTATTCTGGACGGTAGTTTATTGGCCGAGGCGGCGTCTGAAAGGCATTCATGGTAAAAGCCTATTGATGCCAAGTGGTGGCAAAGTTGTGCCCTTTGATAATGAGTGTCAGAAGAGCATTATCTCCCATAACCACTCCTTTCTTTATGCCCCCCGCCCCCCAGAAGGGCTTCCTGCCCCACAAAGAAGAGCATTGCTGGATTATACATTGACCTTAAGGAAAGAGTGATCTAAGCCCTGGTTACAATTTTCCTATTCAAGGAGTTCTGTGCAGAACTTCTGTAGCTAGTTATTCTTCTCGTCTGTTCATTGTTTTCCAAAATTGACACGGGTGTCAACTTTCATGTCTCTGATGGCTTTATTCATGGTCTGAAGAATAGCTGGCCATTTGCCCTGCTAAGAAGCTGTGAAGGTTGGTTTGATAATAAATTATAAATTCGTTATTTCTTACTTCATTATTTCTCAAATGTTTCTAGTGTTACTTATGCCATCTGAAAGGTCTACTTCATACATTTCTTGTAATAGATTCCAATCCGTGAAAATCTTGTTTCATTAATATGTCTTCAAAATGTGAGAAGAATCTTGATTTTGCCATAAGAGAGATTCTTGGATTTTGGGGTAGCAGTGAAACAAACCAGGCTAGGGCTGCATTCTCTCTTGGATAACCTGTTGAGGTTTCATGACAAATGGACAAGGAAAATCAGACGGGGACAACTGTTTTCATGCTGAACCCTCTTTTTTCTCTTTCCACTGCAGACTTAAGGAGAAAGCAGAGATCTCTTAACAGAGGAATTGGTCCAATAGACAGATTTATAGACAGATTTTCAGGTTAGGCCAAGTGACTAATGCAAGAACTGCAATTTGTCACACTACATTCCTCTGCATTGGTTATTGTATGTAGTATAGTTATTCTGCATATAGCTAACATAAAAGTGTGACGAGAAGATCATGTGATCTTCAAATCCAATTAACCTACCATGTTTCTGCCGGAAAATAAGTTGAATGTAAATTCAAGATGCTGATTTTAACCCTTAAAACCCTTCATGGCGTGGGACCAATTCTTGTCTCAGTTGTGATCTAAGTTGAGGACTGCCTTATATATGCCTAGATATCCAATCGTGAGGTTTAAATCTTTGGGATTTGAGCCAAGAGATTTTCGGTTGTTGTTTCTTCTCCTCATCTTTGAAGCTCTTTGCTGTCTGACTCTTGTTTACCAAATGGTGATTTCTGATGTGAAGATTGGAGGTGTTTGGTTCACTACATCATTGTAACAGCAGATAACTTGTACAGCTGTATGGTTAATAATTTAGCTATAGAGTTGGCATTCTTTCTTTTTTGCTCTCTCTGAAAATCAGTGCTGGATTTGGAGTAAGATAAGAGTAGCCTTTTGAGAAGTGAAGACCAAAGAAGAAATGCTTGTCCACTCATCAAGCATAGATTGATAGGGACATACATATTCTATGTTGCAAGTTGACCCCTGAACCATTTAAAAAATGTTCACACTGAGAACCATGAAGTGGGTTGGAAAGTTTTTCAGTTTCTCCCAAGTGGATTTTCCGCCCTGGTACTTAATTTTAGATTAACTTTATTAGGGAGGGAGAATATTGTTAATAACAAAAGTCCAATGTAACATAACAAAGAAAACTAGTGAAAATAACACAGGTGGATTTATATGCTATAAAGCAAAAGCACTCAATCACTTGTAAATGTGATGCAAAGTTTGGAGGGATAAATGAGTTCTTATCTGAAGAGAGGTGTTTTAAATAAATCTGTATGTGCAGAGTAATCTGTTAATAGCATTAGCACTTAGACTTATATACTGCTCTAAAACTTTACAGCACTCTAAGCAGTTTACAGAGCCAGCATATTGCTCCCAACAATTTAAGTCCTCATTTTACGGACCTTAGAAAGATGAAAGGCTGAGTTGACCTTGAGCCGATCAGAATTGAACTGCTGACAGTAGATAGAATTAGCTTGCAATATTGCATTTTAACCACTGTATCACCATGGCTCTTAACAATAGCAGTGACATAATAGAGACAAGTATCCATAGAAAATTAATAATGAAGGAGCACATAAGATGCTGATTTGATGGTATTGGGACCACATGGCATAATTCATCCATATATGGATTTTTTTAAATTTCCTTTTCAGGACTTGGTTAAGAAGAGCATTAAAATGGGCCAAGGTTAATGCCCTTCTGAATTTAAAAACTGTAATATGATTTAGCTGTTGGGCTGGTTTTAATTTTAAAAGGCTCTTTAGAAATATGTTTCTGGGAAGGCTGCTGTCATTTTTCTGCAGACTTTGTCTATTTTTTGTTCATTACTAATAACAAAAAGATGTCCTTTGCAAGGTGGGCAATTGCAAAGTTGCCTTAATGTTTTCCAGGCGGTTATCCTTGCAAGTAGGAGAGATAGATATAAATGTTACTGAGCCATAGATGAGGAGGCGGAGGGAATAAAAATGGGAAACACAACTTTATAACAATAATCTATTGATCATAATGACATGCGGTATATATTTTAATAAATCATTTAACGTTGCCCTTGAATATACTTTTAAGAGCGTTCCTTTGGCGATTATGTTGGGGTCCTTCCACTGACATCATTGGATCCCTGCTGTATGATCCTGACTTAAATAAGGAGTTCCTCTTGATATATTTCTTTGAAACGTACACGTCAGTGGTGGTATTCTACCAGTTCGGCTCGGTTCTGCTGAGCCGGTAGCGCCGATGAGCAGTGGAGACCGAACCAATTCTCTCCATTGCTCTGCTGTTGGGCCCACCCGCCCGCTTTTGAAGAGCAGCTGCTTTGCCCGGCATAGCAGAGTGCTGTGTGGCAGCTGCTAAAGCGACAGAGAGCGTGCAGGTTGCAGACGGTAAGTTGGAATGCCTCTGCGCCTACGCAAAGTGCGTGTTTGGCGCACGTACGCTCGCAAAGTGTGCACATGCGCGCAAAGCGTGCCCACCAAGCCACGCCCACTGAACCAGTGGTAAAAATCTTTGAATCCCACCACTGGTACACACACGTGACTTTACATGAGGATACGGACTAATAACTTGTTAAATAGCTTGAGAACTATTTTTATTTCTTTATTGCTTATTCCATGTATTTGTAGGCCACCTTGTCAAATGCATAAAACTACACAGTAAAACCACAACAATAAATAACACAAAAATTAAATCCTACTACTGCCATTCATCATTACCACAAGAACTATCCCCAATTATATAGCCTCTTCTGCTTATATAGCATCTTCTGCTCCAAACAGCCAGCCTGATAGGATTGCAAGAAGTCATTCCAAGCCTATAGGACATACTCTTTCAGAGGGACAGGGCTGTGATTGAGAAGATGTACAACCAGAGCTATACCCAGTTAACCTTCTGGGGAGGTATCTTCAACTTGCCTGCCAACCTGCCTGCAATCTGCAGGCAACGAGCAGATTCCCCTTGGTCCCAAAGGTAGTGAGGACCAAAGCCATAAGCAGCTTTGTAAGTAATGAACAGCATCTTGAATCGGATCCAGAGATCAACTGATGGCCTGTGAAGTTTCTGCCATCAGTTACTGTGTTATATGGGTTACTCTGCTGAAACAGGAACCAGACAGCAATAGGTGAACTGCTGCATTCTGTGCCGGTATAGCTTTTGACTTGTCTTAAGGCAATCCCATGTAAAATGAATTGCCATAGTCCAAATATAAGATGAAAAGGGCATGATACACTATTGCCAGAAAATGCACTCAGGAAATCAACATACTATTAGAAAGCCTCCATCTGCCGATCTAGCAGGAATTTTAAATCCAAGAAAAACTCCAATTGGATACCTGTTTCTTTGGGGAAGAGGTATTCTCTCTTTCTAAAGCTAAAGATGGAACTGCTCTGGAACCATGGAAATTTTGACAAAAGAGACCGGGACTTATATTAAGCTTGTTCCATCCCATCGGTCTCCCATGGGCAGCACATCAAGACTTCCATCACATCTCCTGATCAATCTAGGTAGAAATGTCTAACCAGGTATCATTGCCTTGTTGACGATAAATCACCCCAATTGAAACAATTAGGAGAGAGGCCCTCCCCCAAACATGCCAGTTGAATCCCTTACTCTGGAAAGAGCAAAACCGCTCTAATTTTACACTCTGTGTAGAAGCATCGTTGATAGGCGATCTTGAATGCTGCTGAGAGAATAGGCAAGACAAGGATCGCATTGGATCGTAAGAGTAACCAGTATCATTTCTGATCTGACCTCGGGTCTGGATCTGATTGGGAGACATCCAGTTCATTCGTTTCATTCAGGGATGCCTGTCACCTTTTCTATAACTTTTCCCCTGTAAAGAAAGGTTAGGGCAGTAGTTACCTAAAATAATTAGGTTTGAGAAAGGGTGTCTTGAAGAAAGGTGTACCCTCTCTCTTCCAGGGCCAGAAAGAGTACTTCTTCTCCCAAAGAGTCCACTCACCAGTTCCTAAGCTCAGTCCTGTCCCTAGCAGTTCAAACCAAGGAAGAGAGCCAAGGATCCATCTCACACTGGTGGACCTCATCCCATAGAGAACCCTGTCTCAGGTAACCCTTCAAGACATCACACTTATTGTCTCACTGGATTCTGTCCGGCAGACCTCGAATCCACAACAGATACGAACAAATCTGTCTGCAAGTGCCTAGCAAAATGATCACAGAAGCCCAGGGGAAGTTTTTCTGACTCACCATTTCTCAAAAGGGAGTGAGCTATGTTACCGTCCTATCCTCCTCCTTCCAAACAAGTTCCAGCTGCTCCAAAGTAAAGGGTAGATTAATTGTGCTCCCTCCCATTGTACGCTGGGCCTGTGATGACGCAAGCCTATGGTTGTCATGGAGGCCATGAAAACACAAGTAAATCTCATTCCCATGGCTTGGAGGTTCCCCGCCACCTAATGCCAGGGGGAATTCTCTAGCTGCTCAATGATGAGGTCCAGCAGCTTGGGTAGGGAAAGTGTTAGGCATCAGCAGTGCTCCTAGGCTGCCTGGTATCTAACTTCATATCTAGATCCTCTGACATCTAGGACCCCTGGGAAGAGTCTGAGGGGCCAAAACAGGGGCTTGACCTCAAATCTCCAGTTTAGCTTCCCCATGTATCCATCATTGTTTCCTATGCCCTTTGCAACTCTGGTGTACTCTGCTCTCCACCTGGTGTTCTTAAACTCAAGCTCCCAAAAGCGTACTTAACTGTTGTATCGTCTTTCCCATTTTGCGGTTTACTGCTTAGCTACTTCTCCTGGATAAACCACATTCTTAACCCCAGTTTTCTTATACTGTAACTTCTTCAGACTTGCTGTCATCAGATCTTTGCTATCTGGAGAACCTCATCTTGGAGGTTCTCATTCCTGGGAAGGGAAGTCCTTCCAGCCATCCAATTTCCTCAATTACTGCCCCAAGAACTACCACCCTAGGAAGCACACTCCTCCCCCTCCCCCCAGGTTCTCACTTGGGGTGAGGGAGTCCAGAGATTGCCTCCAAAAATCACAGTGGGGAACCCATGTGTTGGCATATCCTGAGTATTTCTCTGGCACTATGTCAGAATCTTCCATCTGTCAGGCTCCAGCACTAATCTATCCTGATGTCTGCCATTATTAAGTATTTATTCACACCTTGCTTCTTTTGTGATACACAAATCACAATTTCCCTCTACCACCATCATTTCCTAGAACCACAATAGTCAATCCACTGCCTTACTTAATGTCCTTCCCAATTTTCTTTTTCAATCTTAGCCAGCCAAACTAATTCCCAACATTCTCTTTCCCTTTTCTTCTTATTTCCTCTAATCGTCAAAATCAAGTTTTCCGGAGATGCATTATTATTATTATTATTATTATTCTTATTCTTATTCTTCTTCTTCACATTTATATGCCGCCCTTCTCCGGAGACTCAGGGCGGCTTACAATCTTTGGAGCACAACCCAATGTGCTCAGCAATAGCCTTCATTCTACTGTATATGCCTGCTTATTACAGGGGCTTTTTGGGCCCCCCCAAGCGGCATTTTTACAAAGTCAGCTTAATGCCCCCAACAAACTTGGCTCCTCAATTTACCTACCACGGGGGGATGGAAGGCTGAGTCAACCTTGAGCCTGGTGGGATTCGAGCCTACAGTAATTGTAGGCAGCTGGAACTTAAATGCAGGCATTTAACAGCCTGAGCCACCAAGGCCCTTTTAGTTGAATTTGAAATTGAATTTGAATTTAGTTGAAAGTTGAATTTTATTTCAACTATTTTCTAATTTAAACTAATTGCAGGCAGCTGGAGCTAAGTGCTAGGTGTTTACCAACCTGCACCACCTTCATTTAAATAGGATCTTTTGACTGGTGGCTTAGCATCGTTCTCATCATTCCACCTTCCAGCCCAACACACTGCCTCAAAACAATGCAGGTAGTCGTCGACTTAACAACTGCAATTGAGCCTAAAATTTATGTTGCTAAATGACAAATTTGGTAAGTGAGCTTTGCCCCGTTTTACGACTTTTCTTGCCACATTTGTTGAATAAATCACTGCAGTTGTTAAATTAGTAACACGGTGGTTAAGTGAAACTGGTTTCCCCGTTTGACTTTATTTATTATTATTTATTTGCTTGGACTTGTATGCCGCCCTATCTCCTGAAGGACTCAGGGCGGCTCACATCGTAAAACGCACAATACAAAAATTAAAAATCAATTAAAAGTTATTAAATTCAAGCCAAACTAAGTCTAAAACCCACACAAAAATTTTAACATTAAAACATCTAAAAAACCACCCCCACCCCCTCAGTCCAGGCTGGCTTGCTCGAATAACCATGTCTTCAGGACGTGGCGGAAGGAGCGGAGGTCAGGGGCCAACCACAGCTCCAGGGGCAACTGATTCCACAGGGTGGGCGCTCCCACAGAGAAGGCCCTACCCCTGGGGGTCGCCAGCCAACACTGTCTGGCTGACGGCACCCCAAGGAGGTCTGTGGGAGTGCACAGGGAGATGGGCAGTTGATGCTAGCAAGAGACGATCCCGCAAGTACCCTGGCCCCAAGCCATGTAGGGCTTTATAGGTAAGTACCTTCTGGCTTTGCTTGTCAGAAGTTTGCAAAAGGGGACCACATGACTGCAGGACACTGCAAACATCATAAACATGAGACAGTTGTCAAGCATCTGAATGTAAATTACATGACCATGGAGATGCTGCAAAAGTTGTGTGAAAAACAGTCACAAGTCACTTTTTTAGTGCCATTGTAACTTTAAATGGTCCCTAAACAAATGATTGTAAATAGAGGACTACCTGTATTTATTTTCCTGTGTGTGTGTGTTCTTAAAACATTTACTAGCCAACCTTCATTCAAATAGGATTTTAGGGCAGCGAACAATCAATTTTCTAGATTTGATTCTGATTCAGTTAGGAGAATAAGTGTGGCCTTCCTGTTTGGAAAAAGAGTTTACTTTTCTGAAGGAAAAAGAAGCATATCCAGCCTCATATACCTCACATGTTTTTACTTTTGGAAACCCATCGATGAACTTCCAGTAAATCTGTGGTTAGGCTTGGTATGCATTGTGAAGAACATATTATTTTGTTTTAAAGTCAACAGCAAAATGTTCTTCTACTGCATATGGACAGAATGATGGCTTTAATTTGTGCATGTGTGTGTGTGTGTGTAGAAGGGAGGAGAAGAAGAACCGAGAACCACGGCAAATGTATCAAGGAGAAAGCTTGTCTTTTCTTGCTTTGAAAGCTTTCCATATGTTTGTGTGTGTGTGTGTAAGTGCATTGAGGAATGTGTTGAAATGTCAAGCATGCATATCACCATACTTGCATTTAGCATTCTGTTTGAAATCTCTGGATTTCTCTGAGTCTTCCTTTCGCCTCAGTGTAGGTATGTTTCAGCCATTTAGCACCTAGCATTCATCGATTTATTAAAAGCATTAAAATTAAAACTTTATTGAAGTTTGTTGTAATAAAATAAAATAACAAACTAAAGGTAGTCCTCAACTTATGACCACAATTGAGCCCAAAATTCATGTTGTTAAGTGAGAAATTGTTAAGTGAGTTTTGCCCCATGTTACGACTTTTCTTGCCACATTTGTTAAGTGAATCCCTGCGGTTGTTAAATGAGTTACACGGTTGTTAAGTGAATCTTGTTTTCCCATTGACTTTGCTTCTCAGAAGGTTGCAAAAGGTGATCACATGATCCCAGGACACTGCAGCCGTCATAAATGTGAGTCACTTGTCTGTCATAAGTGTGAAAAGTGGTCTTAAGCCACTTTTTTCAGTGCCGTTGTAACTGCGAATGGTCACTAAATTAACTGTTGTAAGTCGAGGATTACCTGTACAGTACAAGAGAATGCCAATAGATGTTATTGAGAAAGAAACTAAAGTCACTGAGAACAAAAACATCCAAACACAACCCGGAATGAAGATTTTAAATGTTGTCTTTTTTTTTTAAGACCTCTGAGACTACGACGGGGTTGTCCTGTTGTCATTTGATATGGCAAGTCAAAACAAGGGGAAGTCTTTGGCTCAATTAAAAGAAGAAAATCACATAATGTATTTGGTTTGGGCATCGGGTCGCCAGATTTTGGAAGAAACATTTTTTTACCCCTATCCTAACAAAATTGCTCTTTCTGATGCCTGCATTTATTACTTGATTGGTTTGGTTTGATTTATAAGGCTGCTATATCCTATTCTGTTGGAATCTTTTGGATTGGAGATAAGGATCTTTATGGCATGCCTGTAGGAGAAGAGCAGGTACAGCATAGAATAGAATTCTTTATTGGCCAAGTGTGATTGGACACACAAGGAATTTGTCTTGGTGCAAATGCTCTCAGTGTATGTAAAAGAAAAGATACATTTGTCAAGAGTCAAGAATCATAAGGTACAACACTTAATGATAGTCATAGGGTACAATAAGCAATCAAATCATATTAGGAAACAGTTGGTATAAATCGTAAGGATAAAGTGACAAAGTTACAGTCATACAGTCACAAGTGGGAGGGGGATGGCTGCATGGAGGCAGAGTTAAGAGAGGAATCAGTCTGGAGTTGTTACGTTGCCACAAGTAGTCGAAGTCCAATTCATCTTGAATTTCATTAACTCTGACCTAGCATTAATTTAGTGCTGACTGTTAGTTAGATTCTTGTGTATAGGCATGAGTAATAAATCAACTTTAACTGAAACTTAATGTGTGCTTCTGATGCTCCTCACCTGACAATGTCCTACAAAATGAAAATATAAAAGATGAAAGGAGCATCAAGAAAATTGGTGGATTAAGATATTCGCTGTACCTTACAGCAGTGGTCCCCCACCTTTTTGGAACCAAGGACTGGTTTTGTGGAACACAATTTTTCCATAGATTGAGCGGGGGGAGGGGGGAGGATTGTGCAAACTAGATCCTTCGCATGCGCAGTTTACAACAGGATTCATGCTCCTATGAGAATCTCATGTCTGACAATCTGAGGTATACCGTGTTTCCCCGAAAATAAGACCTACCCCGAAAGTAAGACCTAGCACTATTTTCTAAACCTGCCCTAATATAAGACCTACCCCGAAAATAAGACCTAGTGTAAATCTCCAGTTCCAGGAAGACTTTTCAGGGAGCAACCGTGCACCCACAAAACACCCCCCCCTACACACTCACACCCACTATTTGGCACCATAAATATATAAGACCTACCCCGAAAATAAGACCTAGTGTGTTTTTGGGAGCCAAAAAAAATATAAGACAGTGTCTTATTTTCGGGGAAACACGGTAGTTGAGGCGGTGATGATAGCACTGGGCAGTGGCTTCAAATAGACATGAAGCTTTGCTCACTCACTCACCTCTCACCTCACCCTGTGTGACGTGGTTCTTAACAGGCTACAGGCCAGTACTGGTCCACGGGCTAGAGACCCCTGCTGTATAGGATTTTGGAAGTTCTTTGATAGCTAATAGGCAATGTTTTAGTTCACCATCTTTCAAAACCAGTACAGATAAAATCTCATGCACAAAAAATAAGATAATTGAATACTGCTTCTGGGAATGGAAGTCAAGTGGGGGAAGCTGCCCTATTTATAACACAGATGCTGTAAAATATTGTAATTTACTATAATTTATATAAACTACTCAAAAGAATTAAATAATAATTATAGTGGTCCGGTTGAATTTTTGAACCAATAAAGGACATTTAGGTCACTTATAATTTAGACATCTAAGTATAAATATTAAATACACCATAGTGACTTTCATACAACATGTTATTAAAAGGAAAGCAATTCTATAACCATCCTCCTACCAGTTTACCAGTTCCTTACCTTCTCATTAGTGGTATTACATTGAATCAGGAACACAGAAGTGTAGTAGGTTTTGACTTACACCAGGGTTGTCCAACCTTGTTAATTTTAAAATCATGGCTGGCTGAGGAATTCTGGGAGTTGAAGTCCACAAGTCTTAAAATTGCCAAGATTGGACACCCCTGACTTATAACTTGAAGCTAGAGAAAACTAAGTTTTTGACAAGAAGACAATCTCTTGCTCTCTCTGATGTTTTATAAAATAAGATTTAAAAATAAAAATACGTTGGCTGTCTTTGTTTTTGTGGAAAGGTAATGGAAAATCATGTCTGCTTGAGCAATGTTCTAAAATTGGCTTTTGAACATTTTTGCAGGTCATTAAAAGGCTGGACAACTTTCAAAGAATCCCCATTAATCCTTTTCTAAGATCAGCGCTGATACAAAGCTAGACTGAAAGGAGATAATTGCAGAACTTGGGGTGTGGCAAAAATGACTTCCTATTGTATCCTTCCAGCATTTGCTTTGATGATTGGATGTTTAGCATTTCCAGGTAAGAGAAATTAATTTTATTTGGACTTTAGTGTACCTTATGTAATGAGCACTTAGTTTGAAAAATGGCTTTTTATAGAATTACTGTGAAATATTTTGTTAATCGTCTATTGCACTGGCTAAAGGCAGATAATTATATGTATAATTTGAAATAACAGAATAACAGAGTTGGAAGGAACCTTGGAGGTCTTCAAGTCTGACCCCCCCTGCTCAGTCAGGTAACCTTAAACCATTTCAGACAAACTGTTGTCCAATCTCTTCTTAAAAGCCTCCACTGTTGAAGCACCCACAACTTCTGGACACAAGTCCACCCACTGATTAATTGTTCTAACTGTCAGAAAATTTCTCCTTATATCCAGCAATTACTGAATAACAGGAAATAATATTAAGAAACTTATATTAGTATACAACCAAATGCACAGTCTGATGCCAAGAGCACCTGATTATGATTCTCAGGATCCTAACATTTCATTTTAATACAACAAAAAGGAAAAGTTACTAAATCTACATTAAGGCTGATTTATTTTTGCTCCCGTCCTACCTTTCAAGAGTGTGTCACTGCATGCCATTCAAAGAGTAAGAATGGCTTGATCTGGAAAAAAGTGCTTGAATTACTTCTTGTATTGAAAAAAATTGAAGTTTGTCTACCTATTGATTGGATTTTTTGGTGTGAGCTTTTTTGTGCTGAAATCTCTTCAGGAAATGTTTGTTGAGGTTTTGTTATGTAAGACATGGCAGAGAACGTAGACAGTTTTGGCTGTGGAGTTCCCCAACTTAGCAGTCCTTGTCTGCGTAGAGCAGAATTATGAAAATCACACCTTTTGGACTAAGCCCTTCAAAAGAGCCCTCTGTTGTTATGGAAAATAAGAATACAGCTTTGGTGCCGATGAGGAAAATAAAGCAAAATATTTTAGTTTGTTTACGAACCTGTCTCTCTTTAAAAAAATCTGTGTGTCTGTTCAAAAATAAATGGAAGGACAGAGCCAAACACAGATATTCTTGGCTGTTCTCTGTCATGTTTCTGTGGATCACAAATTAAGCAGTTTCTGTCCTGAACTGCAGGGCAGATCTCCAGTGAAAGGGTGCTTTGCTGTGTGTTGGCACAAGGGTACAATCCGTTCTCAAAACGTTGAGGCAGTTGCGTCAAAGGATTTCTCAGTTCGTCGCACAACCCCTTCACTCTGCCAGCGGTCGCAGTAGAAGTGTTTGTGCAGACTCAGACATAAACCGAGACCTACACACTGACCACCTGGGAAAGCAGCTGCATCAGGCCATCCAGAAAGCAGGCTCACCACAGCAATTCAGGGAGAAATTCTTCACAAAGAATTCATTTAACTGCTCGGAGCAACTTTACGCAAAGGCCTAGCTAGATATTCTATCTATTTCAGTCTATCTAGCTTTATGATAAAATGAATCAAGGTAGTATAAAATAATACAGCTATGTCTCCATTCAATTCTATTCTACCTTTAGGACAATCCTAAGCAACGTAGAACAAGTTTTAATGTGGGTCTCTCTGTTGTCAGAACCATTCACCAAACATAGCAAAGCTTTGATTTGGAGTGATTTCCCATCAGATGGCAACTCTGCATGGCATATTAGTAGAGAGAGAGAGAAAGTGAGGGAGGGAGGGAGGGAGGGAGGGAGAGAAAGAGAGACCCATTTCCCACAGAAAACACCAGGAGCAACAAAACCTGGGTAGGCGTGGCTGGGGGGTCATTTGACTGGGTGGGAGTGGCGTTGAGTTGGCCACACCCAGTCACATGACCACCTAGCCATGACTACCCAGCCACGCTCACCCAGGCAGTCATTAGGGCAGAGAGCCCCCTGCTAAAAAATTTGAAGCCCACCCTTGTATATAGGGGGATAGTTTTGCAGGGAGCAGGGGCTTCAACAGAAAATGTATGCTTCCAAGATTCTAATAGGTGACATTAAGGAAACCTGGCACACTCACTCAACCTATAAAATAGGCAGGAACTATTCCAGATAGGCAATCCCTATGCCAAAGATCCTAGTCCCTGAACTAAGTTGGCCTTATGCAAAGAGCTTTGTCATCACCTTGAATTGTGTCTGGAAACTGACTGCTAACCAATGCAGTTCATGGAGCAATGATGTCATATGATCATACCATGACATTTCCAGTGCAGCCCATACTGCTGAATTCCAGACTAGCTGCAGCTTCCAAGTGGCCTTCAAGGGCAGCCCCATGTAGTCCATTTGTGAGGTTATAAGAGCATGAGTGATCACCTGAGCCTCAGTGCTGAGAGAAAATGAAACAGGCACATAATTCAGACACAAAGACGTTTGCTTTTAGTGTTGTCCAAAGCTACAATAATATATATTTGGATCAGTTCCCTACCACCTGCAGTAAACTTCATGCAAACATCTTAATTGATGGTGTTCTAAAAAATATATTAATGTCAACCAGTATAAAGATGCTTAGATTGTTCTGTTCTGGCTCAAACATATCAAGGGCAGGAATGGTCATCAGAGAAATGGTCCAGGGCAGATGATGTAGTGGAGAAGAATGGATAGTAGATGGATGACTTGTTCTAAATCTGGGATGTCCTCATTATGGAAATAATGACCATCTGGCTTGGGAGGAATAGAGAACATTACAATCTGACCTCTTTCTACATCAGATACATGGAAAATAATACTCTTTGAAGAATGAGTTTTAAACCTTCTGGGACTTTCTCCAGTGCTAAACTTACTGAAGGCATATGGCCAGTACGAACTTTGTTTGGTTACCCTGCATGATGCCTTGATGTTGTAATGATCTCATTTTGCAACAAACCCTTATATAAATAAGATACATATGCTGACAGTAGGCGTGATATACAATGCAAGAGTATTGCCTATGAACAGTCATGTTTAATGCTCCAAGGAGGGATCAGATTGCTTCATATGCATTCTCTCACTTTACTTTCAAATAGCCCTGAACTGGAAAACAGAATTATTATCCTAGAATACTTAACTATAGGTTGGAACCCAGGCTGGGAGATAAGAACCTCCATGATCCTTTATTGCAATACTATCCAATAGTTTCTTAATTTTATCCAAACAGAATGCACTATGGGTGGGAGTAAATAAGCATAGCTATTTGTCACAAATCAAAACAGTGGTATGTCAAACAAATACTGGGGCTTAGAAAAACAAATTCTTGGAGGCAAGAATTTGTAAACCTGTCGTGGCTGAGACTTGCAGCACAATTGCACTAGATGGTTGTCAAAAAAAATTTAGTCTTGTTTGTTTTTATCCCTGCTATCTACTGAAGAACTCAAAGTAGCTAGCTCAAGAATGAAAAGTATGAAATAAGTCATGAATACTATTTCTTTACAATAATAATGCTTAAGCCAAATCCCAAATAAAGAGAAACTGAAAGAAACTAAGATATGTGTTGCATAGAAAAACACTGTGCCTTGTCTGTATAAGTAATCCATATTATTAAGAACTAAGGCTTTAACTATCAGAGATGGAGAGCAGGTTATCCTTCCCCTCAAATTTAATGTTCCGTTCTTTTACCGATTACATAAATTCTCATTTTGTATAAAAAATAATGCTCTAGTGCTTCAAATCTTTTTGATGTTTGGCATTTTCTGCTGTGGGCCTAGGGTGAGGAATTTTGTGTCTAAAGAAGGGGTGGACTTTGCTGCATTTTTTCTTGAAAGAAGAATGTCATTATGCATAACAAATAAAAAGTGCAGAATTATCACATCAGAACCAAATATAAGATTAGTTTTGGAGGCTTTTGAAAATGCAAAAGATGTGCTGCAGATCAGTCAAATTGCTAACGACAGTGGGGTTTGCTCATTGTTTAGATACAGTAGCTTGCACTGCAAGTGTTGATCAGGTGTGGTGGTCTCCTTGATAGTTCCTTGATAAGGGTATTGTTTTCTACTTGATTGTTTGTCTGGTGTTAATTCCTGCTTATCCGTGCATTTGGCTGCAGAAGAGCATTGCTCTGATATTCTTGTTTCCTTCTTGGGTTTTTTTTGTTTTAATTCTCTTTTGAATGGTTTGTAAATGTGTTTTTTACATATCTAGCGATCAAAACCATCTCAGAAACATATAATCCAGGGGTGTCAAACTCACGTCATCATGCGGCATCATGTGATGTATCGGGACTTTTTTCTCATTTGCTAAACTGGGTGTGGATGTGACTAGCATGTGACGCATCCGGCCTGTGGGCCGAGAGTTTGACAGCCCTGATCTAATAAAAAACATCTCAGAAACAACTAACGGACTATTACAGACACACATATGGCATCATTGTAGAACTAACTAAATCAAAGAAATCAATCAAACAAACAAAAAAAATCCTAGTTGCCCAAGAAGAAAAATTAAAAGTCATTAACAGCATAACGTGTAAGGACTGAAACAGCCACTATATAAGACAGGCAGAAGACTAGCTGAGTGCATCCATCAACACAAACTAGCAGTCGGAAGATATGATGAAAACTCCTTAATCTCACAACATATGGACAGACTCAACCAGAGGTTCAACTAGGGAATAGCATCCTACATCAAACATAAAAGACAGGGAAATCCTGAAAGCCTGGTATTCAGAAAAACCAACCATCAATAGCAATAGGACTTATATACTGCTTCAGAGTGCTTTATAGCCCTCTCCAAGCAGTTTACAGATTCAGCATATTGCCCCCAACAATCTGGGTCCTCAGTTTACCGACCTCGGAAGGATGGAAGGCTGAGTCAACCTTGAGCTGGTAAGAATTGAACTGCCGGATTGCTGGCAGCTGGCAGCCAGCAGAATTAGCCTGCAGTACTGCATTCTAACCACTGCGCCACCATGGTGCTAGACACATTGGACTCATGGTCTTCTAGTTTCTATCCTAAGGCCTTAACTGTTTCTCAGTAGGAATTATAATTAAACAATATTTGAAGATCGAAGATTTGATAAGTCAAGATTTTCTGTGGCAGAAAAAAATGCCTTCAAATAAATCAAACTAGTAGTGCCACATAGTGTATGTTTTACTATTGAAAAAAATGTCGTAAATATGTGCACCGAAAGTTTTAAAAATTAATACCTGTAAAAGAAAACTCACCCCCAAAAGCTTATTTTAGAAGAAAAAGCATCTGGCCTCTGTGCACTTCATGCCTTTTATCTATATAATCAAAACCTTGAGTAGCATTAAAACAGTGTTGGCACATGCAAATATATTCCAGTGGAAAAGTTTATTGTTTGCAAGAACTGTGGGAGTTCAATAGCATTTTTTAATGAGCACATCAGGACAGCAATTGTTTTTCTGACAGCAGATGCTTCATTTCGAAACAAAACACTGGGGGTTTTATTTTTTTACACTATTTCATGTGCAACTTAAACAGCTGGATTGTCTGCAGCAGGAATGGATAGGTATGCATATTCCCTACGCAGAAGCCAGTATTTAACAAGCTGTCATTTATTTAGGTATGTACAATCATCACGCCAGTGCTTTAAGCATTCATGCCCCCATGCTGTTTGTTGATCACTTTCTAAGTGGAATATTCCATTTGTGTTACAATATTCTGTCAGCAGTTCACGGCTGTGAAAAAGTATTTGTACCAACAGTAGGAAAAAGCTATTATCTCTGATTCTGACTGCATTCTAGAAATGTCAGCTGTGGGGAGTGTATAAACTCCACCCAGGCCACCCAATCCTATGATAAACAGTGTGCAGTTGTTCATTCATTTTCACTCTACAGGGCAGTCCTCGATTTGCAACATTGATTTAGTACAACTAGTCCTTAACTTAGGAGGACCACAGTTGAGCCCAAAATCTATGTTGCTAAGCGAGAAATTTGTTAAGTGAGTTTTGTCCATTTTACGATTTTCTTTGCCACATTCGTTAAGCAAATCACTGCAGCTGGTAAGTTAGTCACACGGTTGTTAAGAGAATCTGGCTTCCCCACTGACTTTGCTCATCAGAAAACCTTCCCGTGACCCCGGGACATTGCAACCATCATAAATATGAGTCAGTTGCCAAGCATCTGAAGGTAAGTGTGACCACATGGGTGCTGCAACAGTCTTAAGTGTGAAAAATGGTCACAAGTCACTTTTTTCAGCCGTTGTAACTTTGAATGGTCACTAAACGAACGGTTGTAAATTGAGGACTACCTGTACTGTAAAGTTGCAGTGGCACTGAAAAAAGTGACTTAGGACTTGTCCTCACACTTACAATTGTTACAGCGCCCCCATGGTCACATGATCAAAATTCAGGTGCCAACATTCTGATGATAGCAGTATCCCAGAATAATACGATCCTCACTTCTGATAAGAAAAGTTAAAGGGGAAGCCACATTTCCTTAAGGACCAGATGATTCACTTAACAACCATGGCAGATTGCTGTGGTTAGCCAGCAGCAGGTGCGGACGGCTGAGGAGAGTGAGAACTCAGATGAGGGGCCAGGACCATTAGGGAGTGGACTGCTGCCTTCAGAGATTGTGGGGGCTGGCAGCAGCGATGAGGAGGCTCCCGAGGAGCCTGTGCCAAGTGTGCATGCACGCAGGGCTGCTCACAGGAAAGAGCAGCTGCAGCAGCACGGGCGACTCGGGAGTAAGGCTGCAAGGAAATGGCCCCTCCTTCAAGAAGATAAAAGCCAGCTGTGAAGTGAACGTTCTTTGCAAGAAGCAAAGACATTTTGAAACTCAGCCTCGTGGACATTCCAGTATCTTGAGTTGGCATTTGAAGACTCTTGTGTTGTGAAATATTGCTTATCTGTGATTCTTGGCCGCCTCGCACAGTTTTGGCGAGGCTTGTGTTTATCAAAGTGAATTAGTTTGCAGCAGCCTTTTAACCGGGGATTCATAAGAATCATTAAAAGGTTTCTGTTCCCTTTGGTTCGTGTTTGTGTTATTGGAAAAGGGTTTGGGTCAGTACACAGATAAAGATTACAAATTTGGACACAACTTGCACATCTTCTGCTTAACAATGGAAACTCCCAATTGTGGTCGTAAGTCGAGGACTACCTGTACATGAAAAATAGAAGCAGCTATATTATTTGTGGCAGAAGATTCCGCAGTGAAGCTGTCTCGATTTCTCTCAGGTTAATGGCAATTCTCCATTGTCATCAGGATCTGGATTGTTCCTTAAATCCAGTTTCCCTTAATCTTGCTCTTTCTAGATGGGCAATGACTGCACTTCTGGAATTCTTCTTTAAATCATGAAAGTGTTGCAGAAGCTTTGCTTTAGACCAGTCTCCTAGGGAAAAGTTTGCTTTTCTACCTTCCCTTTTTTCAGGGGTGGGATTCTACTGGTTCTGTCTGGCTCTACAGAACCGGTAGCTCTGAAGAGCAGAGAGAAAAGCTGCTGTTGTGGACCACCTGCCCGCCCGGGCTCTTACCTGTCCTTTATTTCCTGCTTTTTCAACCGCAGCTGCTTTGCGCAGCACAGCTGTAGTTGAAAAAGCAGGAAAAAAAGGGCTTTTCCAACTGCTGCGCACCCACACGCAGTGCTGCTCAGCTGTCCGGGCAGCTCAGCAGGTCGTAAATTGCACTTGTGCGACTCGCACATGCGCGCGTGATGCAGAACAACAGAACCGGTCGTTATACCAGTCGGATCCCATCCCTGCCTTTTTTCCTTTAATTGCCTCTACAAAGACAATTGACTCATTAAGTAGAAAAACAATTTTCCATTTTAACATTAGAAAGGGAAGCTCAGAGACATGTTGGACCGTTTTCAGGGACTGAGCTATCTGGTGGTTTGTTTTTTTTTGAATTACATACAATTTGTGTCAAGCTATACTGGGACTTTAGATCGGGAAGAGGGAAAAACATTGAAATATTGCATGCTCTGGAGCCAAGTAAATGCAAACTGAGTTGAAGCAGAAAGCTAATCCAGTTGAGATCTTGGGGTTTGTAGCAAAGCACTTCTCACATCGTACTGTACTACAGATGTTGCCATTTTAATGAGCCTTTTACATGTGATCTGTTTCTCAATCTTAATGAGCAATGAGAGAACTCTATGAACCCTGTAATTGCAAATGCCATGTGATTTTCTGTATTTGAATTAATAGATTTGTGCCTCAACAATTGCTTGACAGATAGGAATGCTAAAAATTGCTCTTTGCTGAAGTATGAAAGCAATCTTGCTTCACACTAATCTTAAGCTGCGCAATAAAGACGCTGAATGGAATTTACTGGCTGTTTATGAATAAAGGTGTCTCTCTGCTAAGAGTGATCTGAGCAATTATTAGTGGATTTTCTAGGTAAGATATTTTCCCCTTCAATTTAAAGCATTTCGTTGGAAATCATCTCGTTGGGTACTAACTTAAAGTAGCAAAAAAATGTGAACTGTGTGTGTATGTTTGTTGTTCACTCTTGAAATTTTCTATCATTAACAAGGTGCATGCATTTATTCTTGATTGAATTGGACACTCCCCAACATCAGTTGTCTTTTGAGTTAATGCCAAAAATAGTTCTTTTCCCTTGATTTAATTTTTGCAGCTGTAATTGTAGTTGTGACTAAACTGAAACTGGCTCTCTCTTTTGAAATCTCTCGTTTATAACCATTCGTTCTCAAGGACTTGACCTGAGAAAAACCAGAAGCCAATAAAATAAAATAATTTTGGCAGAACCTTCCAGAGCCATCAGTTTTGACATGGTTAGTAAAATTCAAAATATTTTTTGTTATATGGCTTGTCAATTACAGTAATTGCATTTCTGCTGACAACCTTTGCAATTTTGATATATTCCAGAAAGGATTCAGAGGCTTAAGAAGAAGTGACTGCCATGTAATTGAGAAAATGACCAGCACATTGCCTGTCAATATTATCTTTAAACTAAACATTAGATCATAAATTATAACAATGTATTCATTTACAGATGATTAGTAGAACAATGTTATAATTATTGGTAATACTGGCCTGTTTTACTCTGCCATCTTATTTTTTCAGTTCTGTTGGTATCTATCCTTGTCCCATTTTATCCACTGTGACTTACAGGATAGGCAAATAAGTATACAATGGCTTTGCACTGGCTCTCTAAGCTTCACAGCTTAATTGGAATCCACAAGTATACCTTCAAATCCTAAGTCTAAACACACCCAGTGCATCCCTATCAGTTTGAATCAGGCAGGCTTATCACATTAATCCCTCTCTCGGGTTAACCAGAGCTGCTTAGGAGGCCTGCAAGTAAATCCAAACAAGCATCTCAGACAAATTTTGGTTTTATGGATATGATTCAAAAGAGAAGAATCCTAATGAAATGATTCAGAGCCCTGTGCCATTTCTGCATATAAAAAGGATACAAGAAGGCATACAAGAAGATTCTCTGGTTTCTTCGTTTGGTTGAAATGTTGCAAATAAACATTACGCAAATATTTAGTGTGCCAGGAATAAATTTTGCTCAGTTTATATCTACCATACATGTGTATTTAGAGCAACGAACTGTCTAGAAAGGAGGATCTCTGCATTTAATTCTGTTAAAGGTCCTTCTGATATATAACTTGGAACTTTGTGCTTAATGCAGTGGCAGCTTTCTCGACTTGTAAGCACATTTAACATTTTGAATGTGTATCATAGGTACTGCCATGGTGAGTGAGGCTGGTTATAGACCACCTATTTATCATGATATGACCTTTGAGGATGCTACTTACTATATGTGTGACATTATGGGATGCTTTCTTCCATTTCTCTCTCCTTCTCTCCCCCCAATAGATGAGAAGTAAAAGCACTGGAGTACAGCTCTTCTCGAAGTCTAAGGCAGGGATCCCAGGTCCCTGGGCTACGGCCCATACTGGGATGTGAGCTGTTTGGAACTGGGCTGCAGAAACGGTGTGCGCAGATACATCCACACTTGCGCGAGCAGCAAGCAAGCAGATGTGTGCAGGCTCCATTTTTGTGAGTGGCAGGCCCGCATGCCTATCATTCACACAAATGGAACTGCAAGTGTGTGTGCTTGCCAGCTGCTTGTGTGGAACCATCCTATCCCTCCCTCTCCCATTGGTCCAGAAAGCCGGAAAGATTGGGGACCTCTGGACTAAGGACCCCATTGTTCATAGTATCTAAAGAAACAAATGGCTCCTGCAAGACATCCAAAGGAATTACTGGGAATAAAGCTGGCGCTAGACATTTGTGCTTATGCTCTGCAGTGTTCCGATTTCTCATTCAATTTTTAAACTTAAAAAAAAAAAAAGCAAAATGTATGCAGCTGGAGAGACAAGCTGCTGGGTGCCAAGAGAGATGTTTGTAGATGTACATGTCCAGAAGATCCTCATTCAAAGGCACCCAAGACTCAACACAGTATTTGCTGCAGTATTCCTTTTCTAATTTGCAGTTTCTTTGTTTGTGGTAGTGAGTTCAAGCCTGGAGAGAATAGGAGTCAATACTCTGATGACAGAGTTCTAGAATCTGTAGCAGCACATGACTACAATGGGCCAAGATATTGCATCTCAAGATAATTTCTCTTTGCTGAGTTCCAAAGGAGGACTGAAGTAGAAACATCATCGTAACTCCCTTTTGGTTGTTTGTATTTCTAAATTAAATTTTTCTGGCAAGTTTTACCTGTTGTTCAAATGATTGTTTCTCTCTACCATTTCCCAGAACTTCGCCATGTGATATTATCAGGAGAAGGTCTCTGCTTTGTAAGCACCTTCTTTTCTTACATAATTAAATGCAGAGCATGGTTATTCAATATTTGTGTTCAAATCCTGTTTATGAATAACAAAGAAAAAAATATATGGCCCTAGGACAGGGGTGGGCAAACTTTTTGACTGGAGGGCCACAATGGGTTCTTAAACTGGACCGGAGGGCCGGAACAAAAGCATGGATGGAGTGTTTGTGTGAACTAATATAAATTCAAAGTTAGATTACTTCATGTAGCCTTCTGGGAGAGCAAGAAAACCCTCCGCTCTTTCGGCTCCGCGGGCCGGATAGAACAGCCGAACAGGCCGGATCCGGCCCCCGGGCTGTAGTTTGCCCACAGCTGCTCTAGGACCTACATGTGCTGTTATTCTCCATAAGTAGAAACTCTATGAGAATTGTGCCTGGCTAGATGTCATGGTATTTTAGACGTGATCTGAACATAATGTTATTTTATCTCCATCTTTAGAGTCCCTCCCCCGCACTAAATGAAATATCCTCTATATTCTCTATATCATATCCTCCAGGCAACCATTCCATGCATTCAATACAAGTCAGGTGTTTGGTTTTTGGAACAGCTGTAAAAAGAGGTAGAATTATTGCAGTGCCCTTGTAATAATAATCAGGTTCAAAATGGTAGAGTGAACCAATAAAAAGAAGAGCTTCATCAGTAAAATTAGTATATGACCAGATTTGGGGAATAATGTTGATACTATGTCTACCTGTACTATGCCCCTTTTTTCCTCTTGTATAAATCTTTTTTATAATCCTCTTTATCTTGTACTGCTTCTAAAATTCATTTATGGAACTCAATGGATGTCAAATTAAGTAGATTTTAAAAATAACCAGACTTGTAATCTTTGTGGTAATCTTATGGAATGTTAAACCTCAACAATGTCATGCAAGTAGTTCTTTTACTTTGCGCACAGTGTGAAAAAAAGGCTTTGGTTATAATTCATCTCTATTTATGCCTGTTTCTGTTCATAGTGAATAAAAGACTCACTTAACCACATTAGGTTGATTTGGGTGTCCTCCGTATTCCATGGTTTCCATTTGGCTGACATGATCTGATAGTAGGCGTGGATTGGGTTCCCTTGAATAAACAGTGCCATCATTTTGGACCTACAAAATGTTCCATACTTTTAGCACTGCATGCCCTCTGGAATTAAGTCCCCCTTTGAGATCTACATGGCTATCATCCTGATAGCATTCTATAATGCTTTCAAAATTTAGCTGTTTTTCCAGCCTTGGAGTAAGGTGGATGGATCCGTCTGCTTGAGGCATTGTAACATTTGGTATGAGGTCCAGATTGCCTTTCTATAATTACCTTGTAATTCTTTTTGGACTAATTTTTATTGCATTCTTATTTTCTTTTGGTTTTTATGTTGTTCTTTGTGAACTGCCCAGAGTCATTTGGAGTCAGACACCATCAAAATCAAATCAAATGCATTCATGCCACTATTAAGATAAAAAAGGCTTAGTTGGTGTATTATCAACTGGTTGGGGAGCTAGTGAGTTAAGTATTCTCTTAATTAGATTTGGTCACAGTTTTTTTTTAGTTATAGCAACCAGTACACACAAGTCTTTTGTATAGAAATATTACTGGTAAATAGGATGTGTAGAAATATGAAATAACGATTTTACCATTTTTGTAGTTAGCTATACAATTATCAGTATGTTATTCATACTCGCAATTTGTGTTTTCTTGTTGTTTTTTCTTGTTGGTGTATACTTTTATGTGGTTTCATTTTTCTTGTTCCTTGTTCTGTTTAGCTTAATCTTTTTAAAAAAAAGGGTGGGAGAGGAAAAAGGAAAAAAATGTCAGCAGGATTCTCCATTTGATCCTCTGTGCAGGAGATTGTACCAATACTGCATACTAGAAAAGTCCTTTAAAAAAGGAACTTTGTAAGATTTGGTAATGGCGTATAAAAGTATTTGCAGTATAAGGAATACTTAAAACAATGATGCACTCTTGTTAAGAAATAGAGTATGTTCAGTTATGTTTGGTAGTACAAATAGAGAACGGTTAGGATTTATGGGATTTATAATGTTAAACTTTTTAGTAAAAAAAAGTTTAGTAAAAAATCAGCAAACTGCTCAGTTAAGATTAATTGACTACAATATTAAACTATTGCTGGGCTAAAAAAGTTGAGCCATTGCAATCATTATAACAAAAGATTCGTTCTTGTTATTCTAAAGTACATGTTCCAAAGACTTGTAAAAGGAAGCCAAACATATGTCTCCAAATCTGGAATCTCAATTGTTAAGGTCATCTTGAAGGAATTCCACAGAACTATGCGCTCCAGAAAAACAGGTTTAAATGTAATGCAACCACCACTGCTGAGTTGTTTAGTTAACAAATTCTGAAATTACCTTCTGCAAGATCGGATGTTTTGATGTATGCTGAAAGATCATAAAATCTAACTCCTTAATGGAGAGAGACGAAACCACACTTGTATATATTAATTCATGGCAAGGTTACCATGAGATACTCCTTCAAGTTTTATCTGGTAGCTATAGAAAAAGCATCTCATTTGAAAACTTGGGGACGTTAATAGGGCACATTAGCTGCAATGTTTTATTATAACTTTTTTCTTTAAAAATAGCTCCATTGAATTAGGGTTTTCAGTAATGTGCTTGACTCTTTTATGGATAATTGATAATTCTTCTGAGGGTGCAACATGTACAATAAGGGACTAATATTTGAAGAATTAATCTGGCAGAACCACAACAGAAAGAGAGTGCCTGTAGGGAAACAGATGTACAGGTAGACCTCAGAGTTGGTATTCAGCAGGTTCTGACCAGTTCTGGAGAACCGATAGCGGAAATTTTAAGTAGTTTGGAGAACCGGTGGTAACCTTCCCCCAAGGAGTGGGGAGGGAATGGAGATTTTGCAGTATCCTTCCCCTGGAGTGGAGTAGGAATAGAGATATTACAGTATCCTTCTCCTGCCACACACCAAGCCACACCCACCAAGCCAAGCCATGCCCACCAAGTCACACCCACAGAACCACTGGTAAAAAAATTGAATCCCAGTACTGGTAGTCCTAGACTTACAGTTCATTTAATAACTGTTCAAAATTACAATAGCACTAAAAATGTCTTGACTGTTTCTCATATCTACGACCTTTGCACATTCCGAAAAAAACAGAAGTGACAAAGCGGGGCTAGATTTCGGGCTTCAGAGCTTGTAGAAATCTGCAGAAGCCTTCCTCAAGCCTTTGGGAGGCTGAAAAAGGCCTCAAACCGGCCAAAAATCAGCTGTGAGGTGCGCACATGCACAGTGAGGTAAGTTTGCCTGCAGCTCAGGTGCCGGCACAAATGGCTCTGCGTGCCGGCACAAATGGCTCTGCATGCCACCTGTGGCACGTGTGCCGTAGGTTCACCATCACGGCTCTAGGATAATTGGATTAACATGCATCATGTAGAGCATAATTTATATTTTCTAGTACATTGAACTAGTTTCTTTCATTTTCATAAAAGCTGTGAAGGAGGCCTAGCAGGGGTCAGCTTCATCAGTCTTGGCAGTTCTGGACAAGTTTGTCATAATAGGGACTTAGGCAAGAATTTTTATACAATCTGGGAAGCATAAAAATCAAGCCTATATGGATCATGCATGGTTTGCTCTAATATCAGCCCTTTAAGGTAGGCCAGAGTTCAATTTGCTGATTTGTTGCTCAAACCTAGACACAGGACTGATAGTTTACATTTGGTAACACTAGATAAGGTTCAGTAGCTTTCAAAGACAGGTCAGACTTTGCCTTCTTGTGCCCATGTAGGGATTCCAGACTAATTCCCTGTTTAACACCTCCTCCAGGTCAGCCTGTCTCTTTCCAACAGATTGGCTGCTATGTCTGGCAAATGGGCTCTGCTTCCTTGTTTCCTAGTTCCTTTGGGGAGACTGTTTACAATCTTCCACAATTATTCTGTTCTTGATCTTCAGAAATGGTCTTGTATACATACAATAATTGTTTTTGATTTTTTTATTTATTTTGATTTGCCAATTGCTTACAAGATAATAGGTATAAGTATAAACATATCAGAAAAATAAAATAAACAATAGGACAGGGACGGTAGGCATGTTGGTGCACTTATGCACGCTCCCTACAGACCTCTCAGGAAAGGGGTGAGGTCAATAGTAGACAGTCTAAGGTTAAAGTTTGTGTATTTTTCCAACAGTGGGGCAAAGAAGAGGAGTTAGGAACTATTGGTCAAATTTTCTTATGTTTTTCTATTTCTGATGTAAATTTACAGGATGAGTGGATGGGTAAATAGCTAATTGTTTCTTATTTTGTAGTTTAAGAAAGTAGATATAACAACATACTCATTAGAGAAGATACTGGAAGAAATATCATTTTCTAACCAGCAATGCATAGATATTCATTTCTTGATTATGAAGATAGCTTATTTTAATGTTTTATTGTTGGTATTTATATTATTATTTGATGTGTGATTTAACTCTTTGATAGGTTGTAGCCTTAAAATTAATAGATAGCTTCAAAATTACCCCATTCTGGGCTTTCTTTCTAATTATAATTTTTTTTACATTTATATGCTGCCCTTCTCCGAAGACTCAGGGCTGCTTAAAATTTTTGGGATACAACCCAATGCGCTCAGCAATAGCCTTCATTCCATTGTATATGCCTGCTTATTACTAAGCGGCATTTTTACAAAGTCAGCTTATTGCCCCCAACAATCTTGGGTCCTCAATTTACCTACCCCGAGAGGATGGAAGGCTGAGTCAACCTTGAGCCTGGTGGGATTCGAGCCTGCAGTAATTGCAGGCAGCTGGAACTTAAGTGCTAGGCATTTAACAGCCTGCACCACCAAGGTTCTTGTGTTATTTGTATATTGCAGAAGAGATATGCTGCCATTTAACTGAAGCAGAGTTTCTTTCCTTATGTGATGAAGAATAGAGACTGAACAAGAAATATTTTCAAAAGTTTCTTTTTGTTTCGTCACCAATTGATTCTACTTGTTTAAACAATATGTTTTCTGGAGGGAATGGTTTGGAATTATTTTGAAAATACAAGATCTAATTAAATAAGAACAACTGGCCACTGAATTAACAAATTATTAAGTAAACTACTCTTGAACTTACAGATAGTCTCGACTTACGACCACAATTGAGTCCAACATTTCTGTGGCTAAGCAAGATATTTGTTAAGTGAGTTTTGTCCTGTTTTACAATCATTCTTGCCACATTTGTTAAGCAAATCACTGCAGTTGTTAACAGCATAGTTGTTAAGTGAATCTGATTTCCCCATTGACTTGTCAGAAGGTCCCAAAAGTTGATCCCATGACACTGCAACCATCATAAATATGAATCAGTTGCCAGTGTCTGAATGTTGATCACATGACTATGGGGATACTACAACGGTCATAAGTGTGAAAAACGGTCGTAAGTCACTTTTCATTGCTGTTCTAACTTTGAGCAGTCACTAAATGAGCTGTTGTAAGTCGAGGACTACCTGTATATTTTTTTGTAATTTAATATATACTGTAGAAACATACTGTAGAAAATGGAAATTACATTTTAAAAGAGGTATTTTAACCAAAATGGGGTAGAAAAAGGGGCACATATTTCATCCCTATGTACTTAATTGCTAAGGAGGTCAGAGCAACAGCGAGAACTGAAATTGATATTACAGCGATTTCTAAAGAAAACAAAAACCTATGGAAAGAAAATGTGTTAGTTTATTCTTTACATGGCTTGTTTTCCAAAGATCTGACTTCCTTGATAAGTTTGAAAAACTAGTTTTTGTTGGAGGCAGTCGCATCCCCAAACAGGAAAATTTTATTTGCATGATTTCAGTACCAATCCCCAGAAGAATCGTTGAGAGATAATTACAAGCTAAGCTGTGTTTTTAACACTTAGGATTTCCTTTCTGTTTGTTTGGAGGGAGGGGAAGCATGTAGCATAATATAGAGCTGTTGTGTCAGTATCTTCATGAATTATGAGAATTGCACTGTTGTGCGAATTCTGGGATGGTTTGGAAGGTGGGTGTCGTTCTGATCATGCATCTGATGATTGCTTTACGTATTCAGGACACTTTGTAAATGGAGAATTTACCATGTAAAGCGTAGAGACATGCAACCTTTGCAGTGGGGGTATGCTGCCAGTTTGGCCCAGTTCAGCTGAACCGGTAGCAAAAATTCCTACCGGTTCGGTCAACCGGTAGTAAAAAAAAAAAAAAGCCTCCTATGATCAGCTGAGAGGAGGAAAAAAAGTCTCCCAGGATCAGCTGAGAGGAGAAAGAAGAGAAAAGCATAGGATCGGCCCTCTCACCTGCCCCAACGCCTTTCTCTTCTTTATCCTCTCAGCTGATTGGTGCTGCAGGTCTCAGCTGGTTAGTGGTGGGCGTGGCTTGGTGGGCATGGCAGGGAAGGACACTGTAAAATCTCCATTCCCTCCCCACTCCTGAGGGAAGGTTACTGCAAAATCTCACTCCCTCCCCACCCCACTAACCTGCTTTCCAGCTCCATTCTCCTGTGCAGGGCAACAAAAGAAGACCCAGCCGATCAGCTGGGACTTGGCAGGCAGAGAATAGATGGGGGCGGGACCATCCAGAGGTGGTATTCCAAACTACTCAAAATTCCCGCTACCGATTCTCCAGAACTGGTCAGAACCTGCTGAATGTCATCTCTGCAACTGGTGTGTGGAAAGCTGTGCGCACACGTTAGGTGCATGTGCGATCACCGAACCGGTAGCAGAACAGGTAAGGATCCCACTGCTGAACGTATGGATCTCTTTACGAATAGTCCTTGACTGACAACTACAGTTGAGCCCACAATTTCCATCGCTAAGCAAGGCATTTGGTTAAGTGAGTTTTGATCCATTTTACTATCTTTTTTTGCTTAAACTGTTAAGCGAGTCCTTTTGTGGTTAAGGGAATCGTGGTCGTTAAGCAAATCTGGCTTGCTCTTATTGACTTTGCTTGTCGAACGCCAGCTGGGAAGGTTACCAACAGACCCGTGCAACAGTCATAAATATATGCCAGTTGTCAACCTCCCGAATTTGGTCACGTGACTGTAGAAATGCTGCAATGGTTGAAAGTGTGAAAACCTGTCCATATTTTTCAGTAATGTTGTAACTTCATTAAATGAATGGTTGTAAGTTGAGGACTACCTATGTATACACTGTCTGGTTATAGGATCTTCCCGCAATGGCTTTCGATTCCAATGAAAATTTTTCTGCCCGGACTATTAAAACAGTAAATCTATAACTGAGCCATTTAGGAGTGATTGCCAACTTTCTTGCCTTAGTGAGGTTTCCTTAATTACTGTAGGATTAAGACCAGTCTCCCTATCTCTGCCTTTAGAAAATCAGCTTACAGGTGGGAAAATAGCCATTATGGTTTGAGGTTTGCAGCCAGGACTAACATAGCACTCTGCAGATATAGAGGGACTGCAGTAGTGGAATTCAAAAATTTTACTACCGGTTCTGTGGGTGTGATGTGGTAGGTGTGGTGTGGCTTGGTGAGTGTGGCAGGGGAAGGACACTGTAAAATCTCCATTCCCTTCCCGCTCCTGGGGGAAGGTTACTGCAAAATCCCATTCCCTCCCCACCCCACTAACCTGCTTTCCAGCTCCGTTCACCTGTGCAGGGCAACAAAAGAAGACCCAGCCAATCAGCTGAGACTTGGGAGGCAGAGAATAGATGGGAGCTGGGCCAGTCAGAGGTGGTATTTGCCAGTTCTCCAAAATACTCAAAATTTCTGCTACCGGTTCTCCAGAACTGGTCAGAACCTGCTGAATACCACCTCTGGACTGCAAATGTCAAAGGAACTGTGGACACTCGTCATCTCTAGAGTATTGAATTGGAGGAAGTAAGATTCATTTTTATCCCTTGTATCTCCCACATGGAATACAAAGCAGCAGAATTGAGATTGCCACCCAGGTTTTCGGTTTATCTTGGTTCACTTCAAGAAAGGTTAGACTTAGACCTTCAGACTAAGCCTAGACCTTCAGACTAAGCCTACATAGAAAGGAATGGAGGATCTTTTCCTTTGAGTCCTTTTAGAAGTGATTCCAGTAGCTGCTACAAGTTTGACAGTATTAAGCATAGGACTAGAAATCTGAACTTGAGCAAGTAGGGTCAACCTAATTGTAGAAGAGTAGTGTTAATTTTCGGTGTTTTAGTCATCAAATAGCCACGCTAAAACTGTTCTGATGCATGGGGGTCTTTACCGAAGGTTCAGTCAGAGGTGGTATTCAGCAGGTTCTGACCAGTTCTAGAGAACCAGTAGTGGAAATTTTGAGTAGTTCGGAGAACCGGCAAATACAACCTCTGACTAGCCCCACCCCCATCTATTCCCTGCCTCTTGAGTCCCAGCTGATAGGCTGGGTCTTCTTTTGTTGCCCTGCACAGGAGAATGGAGCTGGAAGGCAGGTTAGTGGGGTGGGGAGAGAATGGGATTTTGCAGTAACCTTCCCCTGTAACGCCCATCAAGCCACGGCCACCAAGCCACGCCATGCCACCAAGCTATGCCCACAGAACCGGTAGTAAAAAAATTTTTGAATCCCACCACTGATTCAGAGGACTACTATAAGAAGCTTAAAATGCTCTCCATGATTCCAGAGTTGGCTTCACAACATTTGAAGATTTCAGCCCCAAAAATGCTAACTATAGGAGATGAATTCATCTTATACAGTAAGTTATATAGTCTGATCTGTACTAAGTAGCCGAAGCCATTACTTATTTTTTTCTTACTCTCCAGTTTTACTTTGGAGCTCAATGTTAACATGACAATCGGGTTATTCATTCTTTGTACAGGCAGTGTCAGTATTTCAAAACAAATTGGAATATAACTTCCATAGCAAGCAGTAAGTAATACAATGTCCATATGGGACTTTGGCAATGGGTTACTCTAGAACAGATTTCTCCAATCTGGTGCTTTCCAGACATCATTTTGCAATTAGGATCAGAATTTCCATTGTTAAGCAAGGCGATTGTTAAATGAGCTGTGACTTTCCTTGCTATGGTTGTTAAACAAATCACAGCAGTTGTTAAGTGAGGGACTCTCTGAGCTTGCTTGTTTTCCTGCAGACATTTCACTTACCTAACTAGGTAACATCATCAGTGTTACTGGTAGTAAGGAGTGCTATTTGCTGCCAGTTTACAGTAGACAGGCTTGCCTGTCAGTGTTGGTGGAGGTGGCCTTAGAAATTCTTTGATTAGGCTGTTTGCTGCTGATTTCTTTGGCAGTCTCTTGATTGGGGTATTGTTTACGTGATCGTTGATCTGATGTTAACCTTGGAGTTAACTGTGCTGATCTGAGTGCTGATTGCTGGTGGAGAAGTGCTTGGATCTTTTAGTTCCCTTTTGGGCTGGTTATTAAGTGAACCAGGCAGTCATTAAGCAGATCCTGCTTACCCCATTGATTTTGTTTGTTGGAAGTTGACTGAGAAGGTTGTAAATGGTGATCACATGACCTTAGGATGCTGCAACCACCATAAATGCATAGTGAATTTTGATCACATGACTATGGGGATGCCATGATAGTCATCAGTGTAAGGACCAGTCATGTTACTTTTTCAGTGCTGTTGTAATTTCAAACAGTCACTAAACAAATTGTTGTAAGTTGAGGACTACCTGTAACCAGGATTTTAATTTGAGCCTTTTAAATAAAAAAACTTGGAACTAGTTTCCTAAGGAAAAGTCACTTTCATTTTGGAATTAGTTTTGCCTCACAAATCATGAGCTTATTGCACCAGGTGGTCCCTCTGACAAGCTACTCAAGGCAAAAGTTGTGTGTGTGTAAAAGTTTAACCAGCATTTTTTTTTGAACAAGCAAACTGAACAGAATTTTATTAGGAAAACTTTTGTAGAGAAAGGTCCAGCTTTTGTGCATCTACGGTAACAGAACCAATCAGATTTAAAAGCCTGACAAATGTTTAAATTAATTCTGTAGTTAACATCTGTTTTCTATAATTAGGTATCTATAGTTCAGATTCAATTCCTACATGAGGCTTATTTTATTGAGCGTGGCAAAGTATAGTACCATGGGAACGGTCTTCTGTTTTTGTTGCAAAAATGAGAGATGTCAAGTCAAACAAATTGCATCTGGAAGACAGGGAATAGAAGTGTCTATTTTTTTAATGTTAAGCAACTCTGTTTAGGCCACATGCTGTTCTAAACAACCATATCTGTGTTTTTTAAACATACATCTCCTGAGACCTAGAAAATAGTGGTGGTTAAGCGAAGATTTCTGTCCCACATTCCTAAAAATGACTATCCCAGATGGATATTTACCTGTAATAAAAACCTCCAACTGTTTCATACAATTGTCCTCCTAGCAAATTTCCCAGTTACCTCTTGAGAGAGAATAATGTATATGTTTTGGGCATCATAAATATAAGCTCACTAACGAAAACCCTTAAATCGGGTATTCCAACCTTAACTTTAAAAAGTTTGGACTTTAATTCCCAGAAATCTCCAACCAGCCATGGAATTCTGGGAGTTGAAGTCCATACTTCTTAAAGTTCCCAGGATAGAGAAACACTTACCATGTTTACTGGGGTAAAATTAGGTTTTCTTAATTTTCTAAGGATTATTTTTCTTTTCTTTACATCCCACTTTTATCACTTTTTATAAATAATTCAAGGCAGCGAACATATTCAACACAACTTCCTCCTCATATTTTCTCCACAACAACAGTCCTGTGAGATGGATTGTCCCAAAGTCACCCAGCTGGCTTACATGGCTAAGGTGGAACTTGAACTCACAGTCTGCCTGGTTTCTAGCCTGGTGCCTTAACCACTAGACCAAACTGGATTACCCTCCTCATTCCAGGGAGCAGCTGTTGTTCACAAGAAGTGGAAAATGCAATTGTTTAGTGCAACTGGTTGAAACATGTGCCAAGAAGCAGTGATGGGATTAAAAAAAAATTACTACTGGTTCTGTGGGCGTGGCTTGATGGGCATGATATGGACATGGCAGAGGAAGGTTACTGCAAAATTCCATTCCCTCCCCACCCCACTAACCTGCTTTCCAGCTCTGTTCTCCTGTGCAGGGCAACAAAAGAAGACCCAGCCAATCAGGTGGGACTTGGGAGGCAGAGAATAGATGGGGCGGGGCCAGTCAGAGGTGGTATTTGCCAGTTCTCAGAACTACTCGAAAGTTCCACTACCAATTCTCCAGAACTGGTCAGAACCTGCTGAATACCACCTCTGGGAAGAGGCCTTCATCCTGCGGTGGATAGACAATGGCTAAAAAGATGATGATTCAAGAATCTGGGATTAACATTACTTGATCTCTCAATTCCACCTGCTTAAGTGGCTGAATACCATAAAGCAGGGTTTCTCAATCTTGCCAGAGGTGGTATTCAGCAGGTTTTGACCAGTTCTGGAGAACCGGTAGCGGAAATTTTGAGTAATTCAGAGAACCGGCAAATACCACCTCTGATTGGCCCTGCCTCCTGAATCCCACCTGATGGCTGGGTCTTCTTTTGTTGCCCTGTACAGGAGAATGGAGCTGGAAAGCAGGTTGTGGGGTGGGGAGGGAATGGGGATTTTGCAGTATCCTTCCCCTGTCAGGCCCACCAAGCCATGCCTACCAAGCCACATCCACAGAACCGGTAGTAAACATGTTTGAATCCCACCACTGTACCTCTGCCAAGATTCTGGCTGCTGGAAGAACCATACTTTGGAAATCATTAAAGAAATAGGTAACTTAGTTGGTACTGAAAAATGATAGAACCTTAGGTCCCTCAGAAAATGCATTTTGATTAACTATTAGTTAAAATAATTTCGGATTCTATTCAGTGTAATCCTTTCTTTTCACAACTCTGTCTGTATAAAGGCCACCAAACCAAATTTCCTTTCCTTTCCTTCTTCCCTTCCCCTAAAGTAAGCATAGCTGAATGCTTACCAGGTCAAAATGGAAAATGTGCATTCTTTTCTGGTTTTTGAATGTACTATGCTAAGCTATATATTTTCTGGCAATCTTCCAGCATAACAGGCTTTTTAATTGAAAGCAACCCTTGCTTATTGCTGACCTTCAGACTATTTGTGGCTTTGCTGGGAATGTGGGCCAACATTTGTTGTGCTCAGACACTTAAAAACACACAATATCCCCTGGGATTAAAATGTGGTGTTGAGTTGTGTGGGCAAGTAATATTGCTATGGTAACCTAAGATCGTTTATGTTCATTCTTTCATGGTTCTTCTACTGTAAATGGAAAATACAGCTGTGGATTTAAACTGCCCTCCCACCCCTTTTTGGCTATTATTTGTCAGCATTTTGCCCTTTTGTATCTATAGACCAGTGGTGGCGAACCATTTTGCCCTTTTATATCTATAGACCAGTGGTGCCGAAATGGGACCGTGTGCACGGTGTGGGGGGGAAGACCTCTGGAAACAAAAAGAGCAGCTTCCCAGCGCGCATGCATGTGCTGGTAAGCTGAGCTTCCAGTTTTCAGCACGCGCATGTGCACTGGCCACTTGGTCTTTTGGTTTCTGGTGCACATGCACATGTGAAGACCAGCTGGCCAGCACGCATGTGTGCTCCGGAAACCAGTAGCTGAGCTTCCTGGTGCACGCATATGCACTGGGGAGCTGCTCTTCTGATTTCCAGCACTCCATGCGTGCAAAGACAAGCTGGCTGGCGCGCATGCGCGCTCCATAACCCAGAAGAACAACAGGTGATGGCTGGTGTGCCTGGAGAGATGGCTCTGCGTGCCACTTCCGGCACGTGTGCCATAGGTTCCCCATCTTTTTTATGTTGATAAATATATTTAAACTGAAGTCCAGGGATTTCTGTAACATAAGTGAATTTTAGAAAATGCCCTTCCAACCATTATACAAGATGTTACATGTGGAGGAAAACAAAATATTTAACTGAGTCCAGATTCTTGACTTAGAACATAGATTGCATTGAGAATGAAGTTAACCATAATCAAGTCACTTTGGCTATAGGGGGGGCTGTTCTGAATCTGGCTAAATCTGGCTTTAATCCCTAATGTCTTACATTAAGTTGGTTTTAGTAACTGCTTCATTTGGCGGCCCTCCAATCTCTAAATGGTTTACACACTTCATGCATATTTCTGAAGTGATTGAAAATCGGAGCTGTGTGATTTGTAGAACATTTCTTTGTTAATAAATGATCATGAGTTTTAGGTACCTGGGGAAAAAGAAAGAACTGTTAAATATTGTTTCTGTAAGACTCATGACATCTTAACTAATAGCTAAGTCCTCTATTTGGCATTTTATTAAGCACAGAATGCAAAAAAGTCAGCCCAAATATCACATGCAGTAAGGATTTTTCCATGCGATTTCAAGTACTTTTGTTTATTTATTAAATTTATATGCCACCCATCTCATTTTCAAGCAACTCCTGGCATATTCCTCTGTTTATGTGCTTATGCGTGCATATATTCCTTATATGAAAGTAATGATATCAAACAAATATATGTTCTATGCAGTGGGGACATGATACCCAGAAAATTGGCTGTGTGAATCTTCTCATGGAAATATTTTAATTCCCTATGGAAAAGTGGAGAATTGAACAACTTTGAAATTGGCCTGAGTCCATATGTAACGTCCATGACTAAAGTTGTTTTGGACTAACAGCTGTTTAGTCAGGTAACTATCAGCAGCCCAGTCTCTAAGACTCTAATAGTAATTGTTGTGTAGGATGGGCAACCCATGCTCCTCAAAATGTTTTTGACTTTTTCAATGTTGGGGAAGCAGAAAGTTGCAAGTCAACAATATTTATTTATTTATTTATTTATTTATTTATTTATTTATTATTTGGTCTTATATGCCGTCCTCTCTCCCGAAGGACTCAGGGTAGCTCACATAAAAACAACCATACAAATTACAAAAGTTAAAAAGGAATTAAACCAAATTCGACCAAATAATCATTAAAACGGCCTTGGTGGCTCAGGCTGTTAATTGCCTGCACTTAAGTTCCAGCTGCCTACAACTGCTGTAGGCTCGAATCCCACCAGGCTCAAGGTTGACTCAGCCTTCCATCCTCTCGGGGTAGGTAAATTGAGGACCCATGATTGTTGGGGGCAATTAGCTGACTTTGTAAAAATGCCGCTTAGTAATAAGCAGGCATATACAATGGAATGAAGGCTATTGCTGAGCACACTGGGTTGTATCCCAAAATTGTAAGCCCTGAGTCTCCGGAGAAGGGCGGCATATAAATGTAATTTTAAAAAAAAACCCACTAACAAGCATTTAAAATATTAAAACAACCCCCCCTCAGTCCAGGCCGGCCTGTTTGAATAACCAAGTCTTTAGGCCGCGGTGAAAGGAGCGAAGGTCAGGGGCCAGTCGCAGCTCCAGGGGAGAAGGCCCTCCCCCTAGGGACCGCCAGCCGACATTGTCTAGCCGACGGTACCCCAAGGAGGCCCTGTCTGTGAGCGCGCACCGGGCGATTGGTATTCAATGCTGGCAGGAGACGTTCCCGCAAGTACCCCGGCCCTAAGCCATGGAGAGCTTTGTAGGTAAGCACCAATACTATATAACACAATATCTAGAGAGCCATAATGTTACGCTCACTTGTAGGATCCCCACAACATTTCCCAAATACTTCCCTTAAGATGGGTTCTATGTTCAGTATTTTAGGCTGCTGTTCTGTTGCTGTATCCAATCATGGTCCAGTCACATTAATCTTTTAATTCAAAAAGATCAAGCTTGGATGCATATTTTAATACTACTGTTACAAGATGATGGCTTCTACTGACATACAAGCCATGGAGAGTGCATAGTACGATTCCTGTAAAATTTTCCGCCAAATAAATTTACAAGGTAGAAATGAAAAATCATTAGATTAGGATTGTGGATGACTTTAATTTATTTAAAATGATAAAAACAAAAAAAGGACACCTCCAAATGTGGAAGACTTGTTTCTTTGAATCAGGTGCACATTCAGGCCATATATAAATATGGGCCCATGCATGCTTCGAAATTGTTTCAGAAGATAGACTTTAGATCTTGTGTGAGCAGTACCTTCTTACTACCGGTAGTTCTTAACTTACAATCACAATTGGAACTGGAATTTCCATTGTTAAGCAAGGCAGTTGTTAAGTGAGTTGTGCTCGATTTTACAATCTTTTTTTTTTTTGCCACAGTTGTTAAGCAACTCATTGCAGGTAGGTGACTCATCCAGTTGGTGAACAACATAAGCTTCTTCCATTGATGTAACTTGTTGGAAGATGGCTGGGAAGGTTGCAGATGGCGATTCCTTGACCCTGGGATGCTGCCGTAAATACATTCTAATTGCCAAATGCCTGAATTGTGAATATGTGACTGTGGGGATGCTGCAACAGTTGTAAGTTTGAGGACCGGTTGTAAGTCACTCATTTCATTAATGCAATGAATTAATGAAAGGTAGTAAAACAGGGCACAACTTAATGTGTTACTTAACAGCAGAAATGTTGGGCTCAGTTGTGGTTGTAACTCAAAGGCCACCTTGTATTGTAACTCACGCTGAATTTATTACACAGTCTGACCACTTTCCTCACTAAATGTGAATAGGTCCATGTACTTCCCTCTCCGAATATGTATCTCTGCTACTGACTTTGGAAGTATGTATGTCTTCCTATTCAGCTATGGCTGGATTGTAGCCAGTAAAATCTGGATGCTTGGAACAAAGCAAGGACTTTAAATACAGCCTCCAATTTGTATTCAGGGAAATCTGAGTGTGTTTGTGTTCCCACACATGACTGAAAATTCAGCCTTTCACATCCTTCCTTCTCCAGCACCATAATGTAGCTCGTGTTTTGTTTTTGTTTTTTAATAGTTAGAAATGGGGAAGAAATTCTAAATAGCAGAAGAAATGGAACAGAACATCTTCATTTGAAGTTAACAAAACATCTGAACTTAACGGAAGCAAATGTAAAAAAAGAAGTATGGCAATGTGAGGAGTCCAAGTTCTACTTTTATGAACAAGTTTTGTGAACTGCCTTTTAATTTAATTAGGATAGGAAAACTGCTGTGGATGATGGAAGGGGTTAACTTTTGTCAATTCTTTCTTTGAAGAAACAAAAGCAACATTGGTTTATACTCTTGAGATCTTTTATATAATTATATTGGTTAATATCTATAAAATATTTTTAGGGGTTCCGTTATAGAAATTCAGCCTTTAGCTGAATATGGAAGGTTTTTTTCTGAAGTAGCATGTTGACTCTAGGATCTCACATGGCTATTTTTATAGAGAATGAGAAAGTTTATACAGGAAAGTTACAATTTCTCTGTAACTTATGAAGTGGAGTGAAGGGCTGGTAGTGATTCTACAGCCCCTTTCATATGAAAAAAACTATACGTGTCTGAGAAAGGTACTACACTCCTGTGTTCTCCAAGATACTTCTCTAGATGTGTGCAAGCTGAGGCTATTGTCTTCACAACTTACAGTAATTAGTTGAACAGCTACTACGGAGGAAATGCAGTGTACATATTTTTGCAGCGTTTCCTCTGAGGTTGTCGAGTAAGCACTTGCTTATTGGCAGCAATTCCTCCTTTTTCAACCTCCTGACTCTTGGGATTTCTCCTCTCTCTTCACAAATCAAGGTTTCTTGATGTTCTCTTCCCCCCTCATACTTGTTGACATCCATCCATGTAAAATATTATCTGTTGTCTCGCCCTCCCCCCCACTCAGAATTTTTTTTAGCGAAGTAACAAATGAAACATGGTTTGTAGAAAGCTGGGTAACGTCTGCACTCCATACTTATACTCCATACTCCATACAAAAAGGCCTCGACTATGTATCAGAATGGTCAAACAAATGGCAACTTCAAATCTCAACAAATAAATGTTCTGTCTTACATATTGGCAAAAAAAATCAGAAAATAAAATACAAGCTGAATAGTCAAGACCTTGTTGATGATCCAAACTCTGTCAAGGACCTTGGAGTACTCATCTCTAATGATCTAAGTGCTAGAGCCCACTGTAACTACATAGCCAAAAAGGCATTAAGAGTTGTTAACGTAGCTTTTTCTCTGGCAATATCACACTACTATCTACTAACTAACTAGAGCATACAAAACATTTGCTAGACCAATACTTGAATACAGCTCACCAGTCTGGAACCCACATTACATATCTGATATTAACACAGTAGAGAAAGTCCAGAAATATTTCACAAGAAGAGTTCTCCACTCCTCTACTCATTGCAGAATACCTTATGCCACCAGACTTGAGGTTCTAGACCTAGAAAACTTAGAACTCCGCCGTCTTTGGTCCGATCTAAGTGTAGTATATAAAATCATACATTGCAATGTCCTACCTGTCAATGAATACTTCAGCTTCAACCATAACAATACAAGAGCACACAATAGATACAAACTCATGGTTAACTGCACTAAACTTGATTGCAGGAAATATGGCTTCAGCAACAGAGTGGTCAATGTCTGGAATACTCTACCTGACTGTGGTTTCTTCCCCAAACCCCAAAAATTTTAACCTTAGACTGTCTACTATTGACCTTACCCCTTTCCTAAGAAGTCTGTAGGGGGTGTGCATAAGCGCACCAAAGTGCCTACCGTCCCTGTCCTATTGTTTCTTTTATTTTCTTATATGTATCCATGTATTTATAACTATGTTTATACTTATACCTATTATCTTGTAAGCAATTGACTAATCAAATAAATACAAAATAAAATAAATCAATAAAAATAGATACTTGGCCAGTTATGGTGGAGAGGGACCTGTTCATCACATTATAGAGCCATGGTCACTCAGTGGTTAGAATGCAGTACTGCAAGCTAGCTTACTGCTCACTCCAGGAGTTCAATTCTGAGCAGCTCAAGGTTGACTCAGCCTTCCATCCTTCTGAGGTTATTATTATTACTGGTAAAATTAGGACCCATATTGTTGGGGTCAATATGCTGACTCTGTAAACCACTTAGAGAGTACTGTAAAAAAACTATGAAGTGATATATAAGTCTAAGTGCTATTGCTATCTCAAGAGGATGAAGAGCAGAAGGTATATGAGGATATTGAAAGATGGCGTAGAGGTAGATACAGTATGAAACTCTCATTGGCTGCATGGAAGTGTCTTTTGCTTGAGTATGCTTGGAAGCAATTGTCAGATTGTGATATCTGCAGTTCTGGTTCAGAACCTTAAGATGTTTAAAGATTATTGGTAGTCCTTTGTATTTTTCATGTCAGAAATCCTTATAACAGTGAAACATATAAAAGTCGATGTTGCAAATAGCAATAGCACTTAGGCTTATATGTCACTTCTTAGTGTTTTACAGCATTCCCTGAAATGTTTACAAATGTCAGTGTATTTCCCCCAACAATCTGGATCCTCGTTTTACCGACCTTGGAAGGATGGAAAGCTGAGTCACTTGAACCAGGCAGGATCTAAACTCCTGGCTGTGGGCAGAGTTAGCTTGTAATACTGCATTCTAACCACTGCCACCATGGCTCTTGTGGTTACAAATGTTGGTTTTGCTTGAAGATGGAAATCTTTTCTGTTATGCTTAAAATCTAATCTGTGTGGGAAATTACACATGTGCAAAAAAAGCCTTTGCGTTGATGCTTTTTATGAGGCACAACATTTATTTCCGTAAAAAAAACCAACTTGTTTTGATCTTGCATTAGGGGTGGACGCTGGATATTAGCATTGGTATGGATATATATTGTCTTTTCCATGGCTGTGTTGACATTGCCTCAGCCCACTGTTGCCAAAGCAGAAAACTAATAAAAAAACAATAGAAAGTAGAAAACAGTAGTGGGATGGATGGATGGATGGATGGATGGATAGATAGATAGATAGATAGATAGATAGATAGATAGATATGTTCATCAAGTCATTTTCACCCCTAATGACCACAAAGATTTTCTCCATGGAAATATGTTCCTAATCTGGTCTTTTATGTCTTCCAATGCTACAACCATGGCCAATGTATCAGACTCCATTCACCTTGCTGCTGGTTCTCCTCCTCTTCTCTTTTCTTCCACCTCTCCCAGCATTAGTGCCTAATGGAGAGCTAGGTCTTCACATGATGTTTTTATTTTTTTATTTTTACTTATTTTATTTGTCAAGCAAGTATTAGATAACAGGTATAAGTATAAACATGATTATGAATACATGAAATGGATACAAATAAAAAGGAACATTAGGACAGGGACAGTATTTATTTATTTATTTATTTATTTATTTATTTATTTGGATTTATATGCTGCCCCATCTCTGGGGGACTCGGAGCGGCTCACATAAAAGTCGAAATAAAAACATAAATACAAGAAATTAAAAATATAAGCTTCCAAATAAATCCCTAAAATGTAATAAAATCAATTAATTAAAAGAAGAAGAAAAAACCCAACCCCAACCAACTTCAATCCAGGCCTGCCTCTTCAAATAGACAAGTTTTAAGATCGCGGCGGAAGGAGTGAAGGTCGGGAGCCAACCGCAACCCCAGGGGCAATTGGTTCCATAGGGTGGGCGTCCCCACAGAGAAGGCCCTCCCCCGGGGAACCGCCAGCCGACATTGGTTGACGGCACCCCGAGGAGGCTCTGCCGGCTGGAGCGCACTGGGCGATTGGAACTCGATGGCGGTAGGAGGTGCTCCTGCAAATACCCTGGACCCTGGCCATGGAGGGCTTTATAGATTAACACCACCACCTTGAATCTTATCCGGAGGGCAACCGGCAACCAATGTGGATCGCGCAGGAGGGGTGTCACATGGGAGTATTGGGTCACTCCCATTACTACCCGCGCAGCTGCATTTTGCACTAGTTGAAGCCTCCGTATAGTCCTCAAGGGCAGCCCTAGGTAGAGAGCATTGCAGTAGGCAATGTGTAGTAGGCACGTTGGTGTGCTTATACAGACTTCTTAGGAAGTACCATAGGATAGCAAGAATTAAACACAGCAGGAACACCAAAAGCAAACCCAAATCGCCAAGAACCAAGGAATAAAATCCCAATATCAATGCAGGGGTCATAAATTGCCCTGCTGCAAAAGTCATCATTTAAACACTTTCTGAAAAGATAACAGAGTCAGGACTCGAGGCTGTATTGTATTTGAAGGGTAGACTATATTTGCATAGCAGGACAGTCACAGAAAAGGCATAGCTCTACATTTCTGTAAAGTGATTTAATCTTAAAGATGGACCTGGAACACCCCTGTTTTTACTAGATCAATAAGCCATACAGGAGAGCAATTATTATATCCAATGACACAGCTCTAATGATCCTTAATATTTAATTTTCCAGTTCTGATTTTCAGAGTTATATGTTAATGTATTTGGAGAATATAACAGGAACCACAGTATGGAAAGAACAAAGGAGTTGCATGTCTCACAGGTGTTTTTTCCATTTCCAGGATAAGAAATGCACAGGCGTATATTTATTTCTGTAACCATGTAGAGATTGAGGCCCAGTATGTGTTTACTTTTGTGTGTGACAGTTTTGTTTGCTGATTTATGAATTCCTTACACAATTTGGTGTAAAAATAAATACAGTTCAATCCTGGGCTCATGCTGCTTACTTCTATAATGTCTAATGTTTCCTTTTTTATTATCTTCAACTTACCAAATGGTTTATTATGACTCAATTTTCTGCACTGCAATAAACAACGTTACCATGCATTGGGCTGAGGTATTTTAGTTGTATTCTTTTAAAATTCATTTTGTTAAAAAATTCAGTACACTTATTTATGCACACAACACAGAGTTGAGCTTATAGTTTTTGCTGGGGATTTGTGGATTTTTTTTCTGCTGTATTCTTTCTTGCCCTAATATGTAACTGATAATTTCACCCCTTGTTACTGTCCAGGCTGAAATTCCAGCCATTGTTACTTAAACAGAACACTTCCATCTATTGTTTTCTGTTCAACTTCCTATTCTTTTGTGGCTGTGGAGGTTCAATTCTAAGATATATGTACAGGTTGTCCTTGGAGGTGGGGATACAAAGCAGGGAAAGTTTTTTTTTTAAAAAGCTCCATTATAAAATCATAATTTTTCTCTATCGGTTTTATGGATCTCTTCATTTTCTAGATGTCTTTAAATTTTTCAGTTAATTAAAAAAACATATGTTGGGTCTCCTCCTCTCTCTTTCGTTTTTATCCTACTCTTAAGGATAAATAGATGCTGCATTGCAGAGTAATCTAAAGCCTTCCATTTGCAAAAATGTGAAATGCACAGGTCATGGCTATTGGCTTCAGATACATGTCAGGAGGAAAGCAAAAGATAAGCAAATTGTGTGGGGCTGATAAAGTTGAAGGTAGGGCGAAATCAGAAAAAGCTATCCCTAAACTAGCAAGGACACACCTGCGTGCTGTTCCAATTCACAAGCGATTTGGATAGAAGTCAGGGAGGATTATATAATTCTGCTTATTGTGCATGGGGGAAGGGACCTCCAAGGCTGGAATAACTTAATTTCTCAGAGGTGCCTTCCCTTAGGCAAAGCTGTTAATGCCCTTTAGGTATTAATTCAGCCCTAATGTAACAGTTTTAGAGTGCTGCTTAATTTGAAGGAACTTCTTTACCTAATATGTCATTTGATTTTTAATATGCAAATTAGTTTTCTTAAAAGTGCTTTACTTTTTTTTTTAAATTACATTTATATGCCGCCCTTCTCCGAAGACTCAGGGCAGCTTACAATTTTTTGGGGATACAACCCAGTGTGCTCAGCAATAGCCTTCATTCCATTGTATATGCCTGCTTATTACTAAGCGGCATTTTTACAAAGTCAGCTTATTGCCCCCAACAATCTTGGGTCCTCAATTTACCTACCCCGAGAGGATGGAAGGCTGAGTCAACCTTGAGCCTGGTGGGATTCGAGCCTACAGTAATTGTAGGCAGCTGGAACTTGAATGCAGGCATTTAACAGCCTGAGCCACCAAGGCTGCTTTTTTACACAGATATAAGGAACAATAGTTGTTAAATCCCAAAGATTTAATTTATATGTTTTACTTTTAAAACTTACCCACTCAACTCCTCTCCCCTGCCCCGAAACCAAGGCTGAATATTTTAATTGCCCCCTTCCAGAGATAACTCTATGCCAAGGGTCTGCAACCTTAAACACTCAGAGTCATTTGGACCCGTTTCCCACAGGAAAGAAAATGCTGGGGCCAATAATTCAATAACCAGCATGACTGGGTGGGCGTGGCCAACTCCATGTCACTCACTCCCACCCAGTCACCCCTGCTCTGGAATATGGAGTGAGTCTCCATCCCCCCGCCATCACCCTTACCTTCTCAGGCCAGGCGAGGAGTGATGGGGAGGAGAGGGACCAGCCATTGGTGGGATCAGCCAACAGGGAGCTGCAACAGAGGGCTGAAAAGAGCCGCATGTGGCTCCAAAGTCACAGGTTGCAGACCCCTGCTCTATGCCATGCTGTCTGTAGCCATCACAAATGCAGTTATGCTTTCACTTCATTTGAGTATAAAAAGATGGTAAAATGGCTTACAGGCATTTAAAGCAAACAGCAATAACATTTGTTAACAAAAAACAATAAAAGCATATCAGCAGTATCATTTACAAGTGAAAAAGAGCCTTGGTGGTGCAGGCTGTTAAATGCCTAGCACTTAAGTTCCAGCTGCCTGCAATTACTGCAGGCTCGAATCCCACCAGGCTCAAGGTTGACTCAGCCTTCCATCCTCTCGGGGTAGGTAAATTGAGGACCCAAGATTGTTGGGGGCAATAAGCTGACTTTGTAAAAATGCCGCTTAGTAATAAGCAGGCATATACAATGGAATCAAGGCTATTGCTGAGCACACTGGGTTGTATCCCAAAAATTGTAAGCCGCCCTGAGTCTTCGGAGAAGGGCGGCATATAAATGTGAATTAAAAAAAAACACTTGTAAAAAGCCAGGAGAAACATCTGACTGCAAGGAGCTGTGGGGAGGGGAATGGTATTTGTTGCTTTCTTAAAGGCAAGAAGTGATGGGGCAGCAAAAAAGATCTTCCACTTCACGGTGCTCTTAAGAGAAATGTAGCTGTTTTAGTCTAATAGTATAATGGAACCTGAGACTCCGCAGCCTTTTCATAAATCAGCGGAAATACAATAAACAGCGCAAATCAGAATAGTGCCTTGGCAGGTTGCTTGCAACATCTGCTTGCTCTCAAATATTTCTTTGTTTATTTTGTTTACTTGCTGCAGATGTTGTATCTTGGGTTGTGTCACATGGGCTACACAAAAGCAGATGTGGAATTAAGGCATTGATATTTTTTTCTCTTTGGGTTACATGTTTAAAATTCATAGCCAAGATTGCAACCTGGTGATCATAAAGTTAGGAGTAAATTCTTAAGAACTTAATACACCTTACTTTTGAGTAATGATGCATAGAATGAGTAGCTACTACTAGTCATTTATAGTATTGCAGAATTGCAGTGGTTAATATTCTGTGGGGATAGGCAATATTGTGTTGGGGATTAGAACTCTAAATGTCTCTGATTAGTTGGCTGGGTTAAAATCTCAAAACATCTGGAAGGCACTCACTTTCTCAGTCCTGATATTCTCAAATTGACAACATGTATTCTTTTTTAATCAGAAGAATCTTTCACTCTATAGTTCTGTTTGAAATAGTTTACTGCCTAATAATGAGGACTTCTTCATGTGTAGCTTACTCCCCTGTTAAGAAAAATCTCCTTTTGGCATTTTCACATAAATTATACTCTATCTCAGCTCATATTGTAGTACCACAAATTTGCTTCTTTGGTCAAGGGGAAGATAGCCAGAAATTTCTTTCAACAAAAAAGTCTGGGCCATTTTTATAACAGGCCATACATTTCTCTCAAGATGGTTCACAGGGATGCTCCTTTCTGAATCTTTCTGGTAAAATAAAAGGTTTCTATGGAAAATAATGTTCATGGCTACCTAATATTTGCAAGAAGTAAATCTTCCTGTGACAGGTTGTGGATGAATTCTAGGCTGCTAGAGTGTTTTGAGGAACTGAAAGTTGGGTGCCTGCCTAACTCACATCCCTCTTTCTTTTTATCAAAGAAACATCAAGCATAACTTTCCATATTAAGCTTTCCTTCATTTCAAAACCTTTATCTTATTGGAAGAACTTAGAATAAATGAAATCGTTAACAGTGTAGAATAGATCATCAGTACTGTCTTCACATGGGCAAATTACAACTTCCTCTCTCAATTAGGATATGAGTTGGGAAGACTGAAATTGCAGTCAAAGACATTCAGAAAGCCAATAAGCAAGAAAATCTGATTGATCCCAATTATATTTGATCTTGAAGATAAATTCACCCTGCTGGTCTTCTGTACAGGACTATCTCCAACCTTTTCAGAGCCTTTGTTCCTCTTAATCAATCATTTTCTCATCTTATCTGTGCTTATTTTTCCTCAGATGCTTCTGTTCATGCAAATATTTTGGAAGTAATAATTCCTGATGCTGAAACTCTTGCGGTTATTGTTCTAATACAAGCCACTTTTGAATTCCATGATGTGTTTAATGTATTTAATGAAACAAACAAGAAAACAGGAAAAATCCCAATGCCATTAATTTTAGTAGATTGTTTTTCTTATGAAGCTGTGTCACATTTGGACAGAAATGTACTACTAAAAGTACTTGAAATAAGGGTACTGTTTGAATTTGTCACTTTATATAGATAGTGCCTTGTGATCTAATAACTAGAGAGCCCTGGAGTTAGTTTTCCCTGAGTAGGGTTGAAGAGGGATTTGAAGACAGTATTTCTTACTTTTAGTTTTATTGAGGGGGGGGCATGATGGCTTAATAATTAAAGATGCTGAGCTTGTCAGCTGGAGAGCTGACAGCCCAGGTTTGAGATCTGAGTGCTGTGTGACAGCGTGAGCTCCCATTACTTGCCCCAGCTGCTGCCAACCCAGAGCATGCAAATGTGAGTAGATAAATAGGTCCCACTTTGGTGGGAAGATAACAGTTCCATGTACCTCGGTGAATAATCATGCTGGCTATATGACCACAGAAGTGTCTTTGGACAATGCTAGCTCCCTCAGCTAAGAAATGGAGATAAGTACCGCCCCCTAGTCACTCATGATTCAACAGAGGAAATGTTTGCATTCAGTTTTAGTCCCTTTTAATATGTTTGTGTGTATGAGTTCTGACCCAAACCCTTTTCCAATTAAACAAACACGAACCAAAGGGAACAGAAACCTTTTAATGATTCTTACGAATTCCTGGTTAAAAGGCTGCTGCAAACTAATTAGTATTGATAAGCACAAGCCTCGCCAAAACTGTGCGAGGCTGCCAAAAATAACAGATAAGGTTACCTAGAAATATTTTACAACACAAGAGTCTTCAAATACCAACTAAGATACTGCAATGTTCACAAGGCTCGGGTTTCAAGACATCTTTGCTTCCTGCAAAGAACGTCCGATTCACAGCTGGCTTTTATTTTCTTGAAGGAGGGGCCATTACCTTGCAGCCTTACTCCCGAGTCGCCCGTGCTGCTGCAGCTGCTCTTTCCTGCAAGCAGCCCTGCGCGCATGCGCACTTGGCACAGGCTCCTTGGGAACTTCCTCATCGCTGCTGCCAGCCCCCACAATCTCTGAAGGCCCACTCCCTAATGGTCCTGGCCCCTCATCTGAGTCCTTGCTCTCCTCAGCCGTCTGCACCTGCTGCTGGCTAACCACAACAGTATGTATATAGCAGTAGCACTTCAACTTATGTACTGCTTTACAGTGCTTTACAGCCCTCTCTAAGCGGTTTACAGAGTCAGCATATTGCCCCCAACAATTTGGGTTCTCATTTTACCCCCCTCAGAAGGATGGAAGGCTGAGTCAACCTTGAGTCTGGTGAGACTCAAACAGCCAAATTGCAGGCAGCCGGCAGGCAGCAGAAGTAGCCTGCAGTACTGCACTCTAACCACTGCGCCACCGTGGCTCGTATGAAGTGTATGTGGATATCACAACTAAAAAAACCTCCAACCAACCACTGCCACAAGTGTTCAAAAACAGTAATATAAATAGCTACTTAATCATAAAAAAAATTGCATGAATCATATTACTCAATCCAACAGAGATCTTTTATAAATATTTGGCTTTGGGTGGGCTAGAGATATGGCAGACTAGGAAAAAATTAAAAAATGGATCATCTCCCAGAATTTCCCTCTGCCTTTTTCTTCCTGGTCCTTTCCATGTGTAGTTGGGACTGAAAAGTAGTTCTAAATAACAGCAATAGCGTTTCTCCCTGGTATTCCTCCCTGGACTAGACTGGACCACATTCTGGGGACAGGTTTGAAGTAGATTTGACATTTCTGATTTTAGTTTGGGGAGGATGCAAATCTAGGAGGATACAGCATGCTCTGGAAGTAGTGGTGCCTATTCGTGCAGTTTGTGGGATGCTTTTTCAGTTGATAGCCCCAAATAATTTTCTCTATGGAACTGAAGTATATTAGATTGGCAAACATTAGAATGATAAAGAAAGCCAAACCACAGTTACAGATTGGCCTCAAGGCTTTAATAGTCCTCCTTTTCTTAACAACTTCGTAATTTTATTGCAGCTTGGCACACAGTAAACATTAGGGGACTAGTGATATGGGGAATCAAGGTGCTGAAATGATACTGAATAAATTCTAGATGTGAGTCTGAGAGGTTGGTGTTTTGTTTAGGATCACACAACTTTTGAGAGGAAATAAATTTGAGTTGTTTCTGGGAAATAATAAAATGATTTCTTTTTGCAGTTTGTTGGTTTGTTTGTTTTAACAGCAGCTATTGTGGAAAGCCTTTAATTCTCTGTTTATATTATATCATAATTCCAGACATCCATAGTCTGGTGGCTGCTGAATGCTTTGGGACAACAAGGGCCAGAATTCCAAGTAAAAAGCTGGAAAATCTCAAGCGATGTAATCCCAATTTGTCTAGAAAGTGGACAATTTATAACCAAAGGACGAACATTGAAAATAAGGAGACTGTTTTTTTCTAGATTTATTTTGTGTTCTGCTTTTATACTTTTTAATGCTCTTTTAATTATTATATAATGGTTTTAGGTAATGATTGTTTTATTTATTTTACTATTTTATTAGATTTCTATAAACCATCCAGAATCGCTTTCCGTGAGATGGTCGGTCATGTTAATTTGATTAAATAAATAAATGTTCCATTTGTTGACTGAAGTGTAGCTAATTGATTTGGAATATATATTAGAATTAACAACTGAGATATGGAAAAGGAAAATCTAATGATTAACCAATATCCCCACCCAATTAGAACCTTCAATTTAGTTGTTTAATTGTTAAAGGGGGATTCTTTCTTTTGATACACACTGATGGCCCCATGTCCAGCTTGAATTGGTTACATTAATTAATATATAAAAGTGAGGAAGAACAAGATGCTTATTTCATTTAATTCTCGTTTCATCGACTTTTACTCCCCTCGAACTGAAGTTGCCAGGATGATTGTTGTTGTTTTTAACATTAGAGCTGAGCTTTTCCAGAATTTTTGAGGACAGCCAGAGAAAGTCCTCTCACCACATTGAAATGGATGGATAAATATCAAGGGAAGTGGAAATTTCAGTTCTTTGACCCACAAATACACATTTTGTTAAGCAAGGAAATAAGAGGAATGATTACGCGTAATCAACATCAAGGGGGGATTTTTATGAATGGTGAATTGGTTTGTATATATAGAAGCAGATGTCAGTGGCTGTGCATGGTTTATGGGGTGGGGAAGACCAGAATGTGGTCTTCAAGTTAAATATTGGCCTGCTCTGCATAGCAGTTGGTACAGGGTTTGGCACGGACAAGGAAGCTGCTATAGCAGAATTTATTTTGATTCTGAATTCAGTTAGTTGGGGAAGATGAGTCATAGACCATAGTCCTAGGTGGTCAGCCTGCAATTATATAGCATTGGCTTTCACAAACATAAACTTGTAAGAACAATTAGGGCGTTCAGTCAACTGTACTGAACCAATCCACCAAATAATTGATGTACCAAACTCATGGTCTAGATTTCAGAAGTAGAAAACCTGCATCCGACTAGTGTGGTAAAACTTCCATTTTTAACATAACGGACAATCTGGGCTGTTGTGGGTCAGTTTCCTATGTGTTGCTCAACAACTGCTGGGAAGGCCACTGTTTTTCTTCCCTTGGCACAGACTCACACAAACATTTATAGATAACCAAGACTATGGCAATTCCAGAGGGATAAGTGGGAAAAAAGTGTAACAAAAATAACTTCAGTAGAAAGTGAAAAACAAAGTATAGTTTAGTTTGGAAGATATAATTCCTACTCCTGCAGTTAGAGCCATTCATGAGTAGCATAACTTAGTAATGACTCACCTGTGGCATCTGCCTATAAAATGTGAACCTCATCTAATAGAGGGATAGTGATTTTCAACTGAAATGCAGTGACAAGAAGAGTCTTTAACCCATCGCCCTCTCCCTTTCCCATTTCATAACTGTGTTAGTTTTCTCCTTGCTATATTTTAAAATTTAAAACTAACTTAATTGATATTAATATTGATAGTTGATGTGGAAGATCCTGGGTAAAAATGGTGCGGGATAATATAGTGGTACCTTGGTACTTATTAATTGGTTCTGGGAGGCATGGTGAATACTAAAATGATGAGATGCAATAGGTACCAAAAATGATGAATACCAAACAAATTTTTCCTATGAGGAATAATGTAAATAAATTTAATGTGTTCCCAATCCAAAGATAATGCACATTTTTAAGGCAATATGTAAAAAGATAAGGTTGTATATCATTACATGAGAAATAAACTTAAAAATTAATAAGTGGTTAGATTAAATAAAATAAAAACTTCACCTGTTTTGATGAGAAAAAAGGCCAAATATACACAAAATGACCTCAGGAGATGTACACAGGGCAAGAGCTACCACTTAGACTTAGAATAACTTTATTGTCACTTTGTACACTAATCGGCATACCTTAAAATGAAATTTCGTTGCATACAGCTCTTAAAGGGTCACCATCACCAATGTACACTATATAAACATGACAAAATAAATAATTAAATACAAAGTTATGCATATACCCATATATATGACACAGAGAAACAACACAGTCTAGTTTGGACATATACATGTACATGGCGAGAAAAAAATGAATCCTGTGAATTTACCAAAGGTGGCTAAGTACCAGGACAAAAATTTTCTTGTCAAAATGAGTTGAGTTCCGAATTCGATGAGGTTCAAAGCAGTTGAGTAGTGAGGTACCACTGTACAACCAATCAGATTGGCTTCTCTTTCAAAATTATTTCCCTTCCTTTAACTCCTATTGTTTAAAATATGCTTGTGTGTATCTGCAACTTTTTTTTGCCCAATCCAACCTCCCCCAAAATACCAGAAATATATCTGGTGCAAGAAAGACATTAATAATGAATTACTGTTGATTTGGACAAAAATTAGGCATGCTTTGTTTTGAGTTCAAACATAGAGGGAATTTCCTCTAAATTAATTAATTAAGAAACTAGATTTTCCTCCAGTTACTTTTTCTCTGTTAACCTTCAGATAAAATGATCGTCATAGAATGCAATAATAAAAGAAAATAACAAAGGTTTAGGTGCTTTTTTTAAAGGATGCCAGCAGATAAAATGAAGATACATTTGTAGTGTCTTATAGAAAACATTAAGATCATAATCATGGGATTGTTTGAAAAAAGTATTTAAGTACAGCCAAAAGTATTTATCTAGTGCTGCAATGACAAAAACTGACATCAGGCAGATTTCTCAGGAAGAAAAAGGTCACAGAAAATACATTGCCAGACAAATAAAACTCCATCTTCAGAACGGAGAGAACCAGGAAATAGGCCTTGCTGATGTCACAGTGAAATATGAGCGCAGTGTGTCTCTGAGTTCTGCCAATATAATTTCTTATGCACTCCAGAGGGCACGTAAAGTCCTGTTTTTACTGAGGGCAACTAATATAGTTGCTCCCTCTTCCAGATAGTTCATCTTCTTCACCCTCCTGGAACTTAGTTGGAAGATTTAAGTCATAATTTTCCATTCCCAAGAGAGTACTGTGGTGGTGGGCTTATGGTAGAGGACACAAAAAATAAAAAAATAAAACAATGATTACAAATAAATGAAAATCATGTCCCATTACGACTGACTTCTTTGTGTACTTATTAGAAAATGAACTCTGAAGATCAGTACAATTGTGCTGTGAATAGTGGAATTTTAAGAAGAAAAAGAGAGGTCAGTGTAGCCAGGAGACCAATAATCAAACAACAGGCTATCCAAGTGCTTTTAAAAACAGAAAAAAATATATTATAATCTAGACTTGGCAAGAGAATGAATGACAACCATTCATATCTATGGGAGAAAGTTTTTTTTAAGTGCATTTTTTGGACTGTATCGGAGAAGAGTATCTTTCCCTCGGCCTTATGACCCCAGTTGCTTGAGAAAACTTGCCCTTCCAACATCTTCGTCATTTGCAACATCTTAACATTCTCCCTTTGAGCTTACTGGGAATCTTCTCCTGTTTATTTAATAACACCCTGAACCATTTGTTATTAAGATGGAGTGTGGCAAGCAGAATGGACTCCAAAAATGACCTTTGCTCTAAGGACTCGGAAGGTTTTTGCCCTAGGGACTCCGCAAAGAAGGCCCCCAGAGTCCTTATCCATAACTACAGTACTGGGCATAAAGTGCCTATTTTATTTGTGTTCCATTCAGATGCATGTTGGACAAGCCACAGTTGAGTCCAGATGCTTGCAAGTCAGGCCATTATGATGGAGAAATGAAGGAATGTGCCTTTGAGATGCAGGGTAAATAGGGGTGGGCTGCTAGGGGTTCACAGGGGTTCAGGAGAGCCCCTAGCTAAGATTCGGTGCAGTTCAGAGAACCCCCAAATCCCACTCCTGACTGGCCCCACCCACCCCACTCCTCTTCTCCCAGGAGTCCCCACGCAACCCATTTTGGATGCAGGTAAGTGCAGGGCATGTGGAGAGGCTCGGGGAGGGTGAAAAACGGGCCTCTTGGAAGTTCGGGAAGGCCAGAAATGGGCCCGTTTCCAGCTTCCAGAAAGCCTCCAGAACCCAGGGAGGTTGTTTTCCCCTCGCGGAGGCTTGAGGAAAGCCTCCGGAGCCCAGGGAGGGCAAAAATGCACCCCCTTGCTGTGGTGCAGGAGGCTGACTAGGCCACGTCCACACAGCAACTGGGCAGAGAACCTGTTACTAAAATTTTTGAAGCCCACCTCTGGGGATAAATCCTACCTATGGAGACTTTTAAGGTTTTTTTTAATCAATTTTATCTCTTGGTTGTGGTAAGCGTGACATTTGAGGAAAAAATATCTTCAATGAAAGGATAAATACACACCAAGCTGAGTAAGGCAGTTTGTAACCATTTATTGTAGCAAGAGGGTGTCTTTGCTCATTGGTAGAGCATAGGATTTGTAGTGAAAATTCATTCCTGTCATCTGCATATAAATCTAGGAGAAACTGGTTCATTTTCATATTTCTTGATGCGTGAGATTTTGAAAAGGCCATTTCTGAGAATGGTGCCCATGGCAATGTGTAAAAACATGAGAAAGAATAAATGTGCCTTCAAAGTATGTGGTTGCATTAAAGAATGCAGTAATAATTAACCTCTGTAAATTCCTTAACCATAGAAAAGTATAGAAAAACCAGCTGCTCTCCAAACAATGGACGAAGAAATTAACTATTGCCTGTCTTAAAACTATGTGACTTCGTTCTGGTGCCTTGTAGATGGTTTGGAAAGTTGAGAAATGTCAAAGCACAACTTCCTATTAGAAGCAATAAATGGAATAGGATCTCTATAGATAACAGTCTCCAGTACTCGGGATATAAATAGATTTTTCTGAAGAGAAAAATCCAAAGTTACTGTTTAAAATTAACATGGTCAGCTACACTGAATGAATTCCAAATTGGAATTAGAATGTGTGAAAGTAGCTAAAACCATGGCATTTCTTCAACGAGTTTTGCAATGCAGTGTGGGTTTGTATATAGATTGGACAAGCCAGGGCCATTTTCGGTAAACATTTGCTTAGTTTTTAGCTTCCTGCAGATGTATTTAATGTGTAAAACTCTTTTGTGCCCTTCAGCTTTCCTGCTGTATTTCCATCTCCTAATATAATGCCTTAAAAACAGTGCAAGACTATGCTGGGGAGGGATTTATTTGGAAGGATACACACTATTTATTGAGCTAAAGAGCGTAGTTATTAGCTAAGATAATTGCTTTTAGATCCAATAAATGAGTATTCAGTCATGGTCAATCCTATCAGAGTTCAGCCAACTCACATTAGTAATAGTTGCATTTCAGGTGAATGCAACATCAAAAAAAGGTGCAGTGAACTTTTTTCAAACAAGTAAGGACACTTGTTTTTCCCCAATTTGCAGATTTGATAAATGCATCTTTACCGTATTCTCCTTAAACATCTTTGTTTTGCCTGTCTATCCTAAGTGCAGCATGTTTTCAAATATTACTTTATTATGTTAGTATGGTACTTGTGCTTTGAATGGTGCACTGTGGCCATTTATTTAACAATAGACATTGGCTACAGTCATTCAAACCCTTGTCGCCTAGCACCGGGCTACAGAGGATTGCCTTTGAAGGCTATCCAGCATCTACAACTGATGCATAATGCAATAGGGATAACCGGGATAACCAATAGGGATAACCGGGATAACCGGTTATTGCCATGTAATACTGGGACTGTAGGAACTCCATAGTTGCTGGTTTGTTTCCAGGAATAATTGAGTGACTAATTAGCTACCTTGGAAGAACACATGGTAGAAGGCTATATTTATGAGATTTGGACACAGTCCAAAGTAACTCAAGTGAGTCTGAGTCTATAATCCTATATAAATTCCAGTCATATACTCTTCATCAGTTTAGGGCTGACGTATAATTCCACAGATTTTCACTTTGATGTTTACTTCTTGAAGAAAAATTAAGATAGATGAATACCATAGTTTTACTTCGAAGAAGGCACTTTGGATTACATCCTAATCCTAAACTGTCTTATTTGAAGTTTGGTTTCATTGCTTTCAACAGTTCATATTCTCGAGATAAGATAGGTATGATTACATCCTTAGGCGGAAAACAGGGCACTGAACCCTTCAATAAATTTCAGTGAATAAGAAGTATGCATAGCATTTCCTCTTATAACCATCTTAATCCCTTCCATTCCATTTGCAATTGGTATGCTATCAACTTGGCACTTTATATAATTCGTGTGATAGCAGAAGGCTATACCAAGCAGCTGGTGAGATAACTTAGACTTTGCTCTGATTTAGGTTTGCTACAGCCTTTTACCTGAAGTTAATCTTCCTTTCTATTTATTCTACAGGTCCTGTGCCTAGAAGTGGCTGTCTATTGTCTCAGGTCAACAGTTCACATCCAGTCCAAGCCTTGCTAGAAAGTTTTACTGTCTTATCTGGCTGTGCAAGCAAAGGAACTGCTGGATTGCCACAAGAAGTTCACATCCTCAATGTTAGGAATGCAGAAGATTCTGGTCACCATGAAAGAGAGGTATGGAGGAAATCATTCTGTGTCGTGGCCTTAAATATCACTATCTTCCCAATATGTTGCCTTCTAACTGTCTTGGACTTCGACTGTCATAATCTACCACAGCATTTTATTGGTTTGGTTCATAATTCTGAGTTATAAGGTGGAGCCCAACTTTAGTGGACTAGATAGTTAAGGCTGCTTTACTTTGGAGAGGGGAGGCTTCAAACAACTTTGCCTAAGAAGACAACACAACTATTATCGTGTTATAGTAGGAGCCCTGGTGGCGCAATGGTTAAAGTGCAGAACTGCAGCCAAACTCTGCCAACAATCTAGGGTTCGAGCCTGGTACAAAGTTGACTCAGCCTTCCATCCTTCCGAGGTTGGTAAAATGAGGACCCAGATTGTTGTGGGCAATATGAAAACTGTGCCTACACTGCAGCTTGCTCAGAGAGTGCTGTAAAGCACTTCCCTATTTTTAACGACCCTGTAGACCCTATCTGGGGTAGAGTCAGGGAAACTAGATGTAGCTGAGTGTTTACTGGCTGGATTCTCTTCCTGATAACATACATGGAGTTCACAGCAGATTTTTGTGTGTAGAGAAACATCTGCTACCAAGGATTGAATTCTCAACCTGTGGGGTGGTATAGTAGTCTAAATGCTATTGCTATTGCTATTAGTATATGGCTGAGGAAATAGCAAGGTACAAAGATTTAAGAGATGCTGGCATTATCATATAGCTAATAGGAATGAATAGGAATGTGGGGAAGAAGGAAGGAGAGAGTAATTCTTCAGAATTATGACTAGCAACCATGTCAGTCAATGAACTGCGCAATAGGTCCACTGCTTCCAAGCCAACGTGCTTTCCAGGAAATCTGTTTAGAACTGAATTTTTGGTATGAAACATTCAGCTGCCTAATCCACACCCAGAAGTAATAGATGTTGCTTGTAGGACTGCACTCTCACAGAAACATTTGTCACCACAGATCTTTAGGATGGGCTGAGATGCAGACCAAATCTGTGGGAATTGCAGTGATTTGCATTGTAGAAAACCGAGCCTTTCCTGATCTTGCTGATCTCCTGGAATGTTGCAAAGTTGGAATTTAACCTATGTAGAGGTTACTGTGTCATGGAAACCCGACCTAGTTCCTCTCTAAATATTTTGAATTTTGAAGCAAATCTGAGTCTGTATAGTAAGTCCTCTTGTTTTCCACTATTGTGGCACAGATTATGAATACTCAGCTCTGTTATCTGATCTGAGGCAGCTACTATGTTTCAGAATCATTATCTAAGATAGGTCTCTGAAAGCTTCGCAAGTAATCCATCCTTCCTGTCTTTCTGACAATGTTTTATGGCACATTCCATGCCTTCAGTTTTTCCTTTGCTTCCTGCTTCTTTATAAAAGCTGGGTTCCTGTACCTTTCACGATGGCCCCTGAGAAAACGAGCAGGAAGTTAGGAAAAGACTTCATGACAACAGGGGAAATTGTAAGAGTATAAACAGGTTTAAACCAGCTTTTCCGTTATGTTCCAGAAGCCTGGAAACAAAGCAGAGCAAAGGTTATCATTAACCTTTTTTTTTTTGCTTCTACACAAAAAAAGCCCACATTTTGCAGTCCCCTTCAACTTGTACCCGAGAACAGTCTTACTTTGTCCCTCGTGACAAATGCATCCGGCAAAGGTCAAGATTTATATGTTGACTGTACAATGCTTCCAGCATCTTGGAAGATAAACAGCACTTTTTATTTTTATTTTTGATTTGTACCCTGGCTAACATGGAAAAGTAAGACAAGCCAGTTTTCCACGTCCTTATCGAAAATATTAAAGGTTTTTTTTATTATTAGATTCCACATTGCAGGTTCCATATTGCAGGTTACATTAGTTCTTGTTTGGTTCCTTAAACTTAACTTATTACAGTTTCTGCTAAATTTACATGTCTTATATGCTGAGAGATGGCACAATTGTTTTCTTCCAGCAAATCCTTCACAGTCTTCATGCATTAAACATTCTTCTGCTTTCCTAATTTCCAAAGATATATATCATGTAATATCTACGCTTTCTGATAATCTTCTTACAACATGTAGAAAACTAGCCTCTCATATGTAATCACAACTTCTTCCAAGCACCAAGCCTTCTAATGAAGTCAATAAAGATTTTTTTTTTTATGTCTGCATTTTAGATTATTATCAAGAAGTGTTTATTCAAATGTTGTGAAAAGGAGTTGAATTTCAGGCATTTCCAATGCATCAGAAACATGCTGCCAGACTATTGAGACAGCAGCTTGTGCTTCCGTTAAACATTGCCTGTTTTCCTTCATTTTGAAATTGTGCTTTGAAAAACAATATTGAAATTTAGCTTATTTAAGATACAACAGTGCAAAGCTACACATATCTACCCAGGGAGAAAATAAAATCTCTCTTGTTCATTCATTCCCAGATAAGTGAATCCATAACTCCAAACTAAAAAAGCCACAGGTGGAATCATTTATTTCTGTAGTTATGTTTGACATAGGAAGAAAGTGTGTTGGATATGTTTGCCATTTGGAGTTATTGATAAAAACATTAAAGACTACATGTATACATACATACATACATATATACATACATACCTAAATACATACCTATTTCTTAATTTTATTGTGCAACTCAGTTACATAAGTGACTGCTTCTTATCTTTTTAAAATATTACCTAGCTCCTTCAGTCTTTGAATCAGTCAAGTATTACAAATTCTAATTGTGGCTAACTTTTTAAATAGCTCATCAAAGTTCACAGAGTTTAGAACTGAGTTTTTAAAAATTGTTCTTCATATTTCCTCCTCTGTTATACCCTTTAAATCTTCCTTAATTTCTACAGACAGTGCAATTCAGTGCAAACGCATTGAACTTCATTACAGTTGGGGAAGGGATTAAAAATGTAATGGACAGAATTAAAGAAAACTATGTTATGTATGCCACTTGTATTTCTGCTCATATGGCTCCCATAATTTTCAGACTTCCCTGAAAGAGTGAGGATATCATAAGTCATGCACCCTCAGAATGTAGAAGGACAATAGTCAATATGTTCTGAGAGCAAATCTGATTTTTTCAAGGGCATTTGTAACATCTAACAATCTGCCACCTGCATGATTCTTATAGTCCTTATAGATCATGGGTGGCGGTGTCACGCTGCTGTCACGTGACGTTTTGCGATGTTTTTCCTTTCACAGAGCTGGGTGGGTGTGGCCTGCATGTGAGGATCTGGCCCGGAGGCTGCCAGTTTGACACCCCTGTTATAGATGAAGAGAGGAAACTGACTAAAATACTGTCAAGTCACTATCAGATTTGTCTATTGCTGTGCTGTAGTAATATTGCAGAGAATAAAATGGCGGCAACCATGTGCTGGTTAGAGCAGATCACTAGCTTAGTCTTCTGCCCTTGTAGTGCTTCCCCAGCACGGCCTGTTTGATTACTTGGGGCAAACTGATAGTTCATCAGCATCCACACTTTTGGGGTCTGTCCGGTAGCTGACACCTGTGTAGGATGCAAATTGTACTGGTTGTGTAGAACAGCAACAAAAATAGTTTACTCAGAAAGGCCGTCAAAACTTGGAGCCCACACAAATCAGCTAAAAGCAAATAACGAGTTGAAAACAACAGCCATTAAAAAGGCAACTTATGCCAGAATGTGACATTCTTCTTGTTGAATAAATAAGATTTTCTTTTAGGACAGAAGCTGGCAATGCTGCACAGAGAACCAAGGCAGATGATTTGAGTGGCGTCTGTTTATAATAGCTCAAAGTATGGCAGACTGCAACAGAAACTGCCTCTCCTGTCTCATGATTTGAGAGATTTTCATTTGAAGGCATAAAAATTCCCAGGGAGATAAACATGTTGGAGGTTTTGATATTTGCGATAATGTTTATCTGGAGAAAATTCAATTTCTTAAGATTAAATAAATGCAGCTATTTATCTATTCGAGACATTTGTGAAATGCTATAATTGGTATGAGAAGGGAGCAAGACAAACTTTGCAGAGGATTTGTCAAACTCTGATGGCATTTGATAAAGTGTTCCCAAATTAATAACCCATGTTTATCAAATGGTTGTTTCCTGTGGAGCAACATTATGACTCAAGTTTATTTCTTCTTCTTATCCTCTACTTGGACACATTTTCTGCTTTGGTTTCTCAAATAAAGCTTGAGTCCAAAACTGTCTGTAAGGAATTAAAGGATAGTACACTAAGACTGGCTATTTTTCTTGCTCTCCCTCCCTCCCTCTCCCCTCCCTCCCTCTCCCCCCCTCTCCCCCCCCCTTATTTCTCTCTAATTCACACTTTCTACCTCACCTAAGTGACTCTGCATAGTTTACAAACAACATCATATAATTATATAAAAATATTATTTAAAGCACAATTAAAACCAGTTTAAAAACAATGTTACATTTACAAGTTAAAAGTAATAAATCAAAGTAGAAAAGTTAACGGATAAGGTATTCCAGACACACTTTCCCCTGGTGTTGGTTGTTTTCCTCCCTTTGTGGCCATTTGTTGTTCATTATTTGGAATTCAACTTGGCCCATATACAAACCTAAGGCATTTTGAAGCCATTCAGATTGCATTTCCTTAGGACTTGGGTGCCCCAAAATGCATTCCCAGTGCGCTTTTAATGTTTGAAGCTAATAAGTATTAGGGTTCCAATCTCAGGATTTAGAGTTACATTTGACCCTACAGACATGATGCCTCTGCTGTTTTCAGACAGCTACAAATCTCATGAGCACCGTATAATATATCTGCATAAAAAACTGTGCAATCTTGGCCCATCTGCTGAACACTCAGGTCAATTAACCCCGGAGAAAGCCAAATCAGTAGTAAAAGAAAATCTGGGACATTGATCTTCAAAATGACATCACCAAGGTCCCTGAATTGTACCTCCAGATGTCAGATAACTGCAAGCAACCTACAGCATAATACCAGTATGATTGATACAGAAGTCAGATACAATCTAACCCTGTGGTAATATAGATGGTCTTTTCCAGAGCTCACTTTGATGTCCTCCCATCAACTCTACTGATCAGAAGAGTTCGTGGGATTTCTTATTTGCAGAGATTTTGCCTTTGTGGATCCAGGGAGGTAGAAAGTCTTGCTTATTTCTCATATGGTGTCTTTTTTATGATGCCCCAAGGCATGCTCTGATCTTCTCAATCGTCTCCAAATTTGAGGGTTGCTCTGATAAATTTTACGGTTATTACTTTTTAAGGGATGCTAAGCCCACACTCACATACCAAGTGGCTAGTTAGTTTTACCAATTCATACAAGTGCACAAAATTTTTAATTAGATATATCCTTTTATTGTCCTATTGTTTCCCCCCCCCAATAACGTATTGTTGTATCAAACTGTTTCTCTTTTTACTGTAAAAGCTGGTGAAAGAGTAACCAAGATATTTATTTATTTATTTATTTATTTATTTATTTATTTATTTATTTATTTATTCAACTTATATGCCGCCCCCTCTCCAAAGGACTGGGCTGCTTCATAAAACAACAATAAATAAATTCATTAAAAGAGTATTAAACAATTAAGCCGAATTAAAGTTTTAGAACCCCTAATTAAAATAATTAAAATATTTGATTTGATAATACTTCTGTGAGATTTGCCATTCCATTATTTTACTCACCGACTCACTGACTGTAGTGAGAAACATTTTTTAATTTTCTAATTTCATTCAGAATCATTAATTTTATAGATAGCTGTCAGAACTATTGTATCTGTTAATTATGTCAATTAATTTGTTTTGATTTGATTTGCAAGTGTGTTACAAGTGGACTTCTAAAGCCTTATTTCCAATCTAATTAATAAAACTTGCCTGCACAGCCAACCTGATTTGTTCAATGTGGATTCAGTGTTGTTGTTGTTGATGTTTAGTGTTTATCAAGCAATTACTTATTTATTCTGGGCAGATTTGTCTTTGGGATTATTTTCTAAACTACTTCAAAAATCACCAGTCATCACTTTTGAAATTCTTTTGAAGTCTAGTCACCAGAACTTTCAGAAGAAGAAGCTGAATTCAGAAGAATTCAGTGTGTCTTGAGCTTTATTTTCAAGAGAAATAAATATTAGTGTAATCATAGTTTAGTCTTAACGAGATAAGAACCAATTATTTTCAGCAGAGTTTGCTTTCACCACAGCTGTTCAGAGGGTTGAGGGCTATGGAGTTCAACCAGTTTAATAAATAGATCTGTCTTGCCTTGGCTGTTTTGCTTCAGCTATGTGGGAGCAATTGTTGAGACATATTTATAAATAGGTGCATATAAACTTGAATTCACAGAAGACTATGGTTTGTTTTATGAAAGAGTTAAACATGCTTCAAACATGTGGATAGCTTAAGCTATTAAGGGTATCAAACTCATGGCCCACAGGCCAGATGTGTCACGTGCTGACCTTGCCCACCCCTGTTTTAGTGAAGGGGAAAATGCTCATTCCAAATTGCTGGAGCAACAGATAAGATTCTGTCCCCTGCCAAATTTATGATAGGAGAAGTTTCCTTAATTGATTTCACGAAGGCTTTCTCTCCAGTAGAATGATGTCTGCTGTTCCTTTTTCTTTTATTTTCTTTTAACTTTGATGGATTGTTTGAGTCGTGCCTGGACAAGTAAAGCATGCTTATGCAATTGCTCTTGGCTCTCCAGCAGCACTTAAAAATGGTTAGATTAAATGAAATAAGAGTTTTCATTTCTAAAAGTGGTGAGGTAAACATTGCAGCTTTGATCACAGATCTTCCGTTGAAGATACAGTGATACAAGAATACAAGTGATACAAGGTAGACCTCGACTTACGTCCACAATTGAGCCCCAAAATTCTGTTGCTAAGCAAGACATTTATTACGTGAGCTTTGCCCCCCTTTAGACCTTTCTTGCCCCAGTTGTTAAGTGAATCATTGCAGTAGTTAAATTAGTAACTCGGTTGTTAAGTGAAGTTGTCTTCCCCGTTGACTTTGCTTGTCAGAAAGTTGCAAAAAGTAATCACATGACCCTGGGTCACTGCAATTGTCATAAACACAAGCCAGTTGCCAAGTTATCTGAATTTTGATCATGTGGCCATGGGGATGCTGCAATGGTCGTAAGTGTGAAAAACAGTCATAAGTCACTTTTTCCAGTGCTGTTGTAATTTTGAACAGTGACTAAATGAACTGTTGTAAGTCAAGGACTGTCTTTATATCTCAGAAGTACAATTATGCTTCCCGTGCACGTTAATTGCTTTATGTGGTTTGGTTAGCAGTCTCCATTTTCTATTGTTAATGGATTAATCAAGACAAGGTTACTGGAAAAGTCAGGTTTGTTACTGAAAAATTAGCAAAAGCAAATGGCCAGGGATCATGGGTTAATTTTTAGACAGCAGCTTCTCTCTCTCCATGGGATAATTGGCATTGTTTGTCTATGAGACATTTAACATTCTCCTGTTGAATAAGAAACAGGCATTGTTTTGCCTCCCATGGATGGTGCAACCTTTATATTTCCCCTCTGTGCAGTGAACTGAGAGATGTGGATTGTTTTGAGTTTTATGCAATCATTTGGTAAAGCCAAAGTTTTTACAGCATTTTACTTTAAACACATAAATCCATATCTGCTTTGCAGATGCAGAAGAAATGTGAGTTGTGAGTTGTGTTGGAGGGGGGTGCATGAAGGGAGGCTCAGCCAATCTCATTGCACACATGTTGTACTCTGCCAACAAAGATAATAATAAATGGCTTTGGTAGCTTTAGTTTACTGGTTTTATACACCCAGTGTCTTTACTCTCTTAATGTTGCAGTTGCTAACAACAGCGAACTAAATCTGCAATCCTACTATTCTGGTCGAAGTTAATGAGTCTACCCATGTGCTTTGGATCATACATGGACTGTACTGAAAAGCTAGTGCCCAATGACCAAAAAGCTGTTAAATTTACCTATTCCCACCAATCCCATTGTTTTCACTTTGAGGTTGCATCCTGATGGTGATTGCTGAATGGAAGAGGAAAAAAAGTGGAAAGGAATATTGTGAATTAGTGGCTCTATATGCTGTCCTTAAATTCTCAGCTAAGGTTGCAAGTTTTAGGGTCTTATTATAGAACGCCTAGAGCTGTCCAGCAGGTGGTGATCCTTCTTCTTTCCTTATTATTTAATCCCAAAAGAAAGTTGCTGGCATGCTAAGAAAGCTTTTAGGATGACCTGGGAAATTCACTGTCCCATCCAGTCACAACTGTGTACAGCTGGCACTATGGTCAGAAAAATGCAGACAGCAACAGCTTGTGACTGGCTAAAGTATTCATACCCACAAATATCTGTGATATTATACAAATGTGTATGCATACACTGACAATTGCAACATTGCAACTACCCACATCAAGTACTTTTCCAGAAACCCAGAAATGGGTAGGGTTCTAAAATTGTGAAGGGCCATCTTGAATGCAAAGACATTTATGTTTTTGAAAAGTAAGGCAGCACTCCCTGAATGTTGAATGAGAACCAAAGGAGTAAGTAGGAAGAGAACATGTAGACTAGAGCAATCACAAATATTTATCCCCAGTTCTTATACTGTAGTATTCCTACCTGGGGAGCAGCAAGGTGACACAGGCATTTTGGGACACAAACAGACAATACTATTTCTTCCCATTGTTAAAGGAACTTAATAGAAAGTGCATAACTTCAGATGCTGATTTTAGTTATTTTATTTTTAAAATATAGCATTCATTATATGATCCGATACATGCATATTATGTATATATATAGTATGTTTCCTATATAAGGTACTGCGATACATATATAATAAACAGAACATGTTCATGTTTCCGTACATACTAATAAGATCAATTCCAGAATCAAAGTTATCTAACTACTCCATTGTAAATGCTATCTGCCTCCCTTCCTCCCCACTTCTGCCTTTTCCGCATAGGCATCAAAATCTCAATCTGTCCCCTATTTTCCCAGTCCCGCCTTGCTGATAACGATTAAAAACATAAATCTTCCAAAGCAAAGAAACCCAGAATTTGACTCAATTATTCCTAACTTATCAATTGTGTGCCATTTTACAATATATACTGTAGGTCTTAATATAGATTTGGTCTAGGGTTTGTGTGTTTTAACTGTTTATTTCTGAGTGCTGATCCAATTAATAGATCCAGATAAGATAAATATGTTGTGCAAATCATGTTAGAATTCACTGCAAATAAAGTTTGTAGATGAAAAGTATAGTTTTTAACTACACGCCAGTAGTAGGGTACAATTTTGCCTTGGTGTGCTTCTGAACTAAAACTAAACAGAACAGTTTGGAGAAATCTTTCTACACTAACTAGACAACACAGTATCAACAGTAGAGGCCTTCAAATTTCTAGGTTCTATTATATCACATGACCTAAAATGAACACCTAACATTAAAAACGTCATCAAAAAAGCACAACGAAGAGTGTTCTTTCTGCGCCAACTCAGAAAGCTCAAACTCCCCAAGGAGCTGCTGATACAGTTCTACAGAGGAATTATTGAGCCTATCATCTGCACTTCTATAACTGTCTGGTTTGGTTCTGCAACCCAACAGGACACACATAGACTTCAGAGGATAATTAGGACTGCAGAAAAAACAATTACTAACAACCTGCTTTCAATCGAGGACCTGTATACTGCATGAGTCAAAAGGAGGGCTGTGAAAATATTTACAGACCCCTCACATCCCGGACATAAACTATTTCAACTCCTTCCCTCAAAATGACGCTGTAGAGCACTGCACACCAGAATAACTAGACACAAGAACAGTTTTTTCCCCAAACACCATCATTCTGCTAAACAAATAATTCCCTCAACACTGTCCAACTATTACAAAGTCTGCACTACTATTAATCTTCTCATCACTCCTTATGATCCATCCCCTCCCACTTGTGACTGTATGACTGTAACTTGTTGCTTGTATCCTTACGATTTATATTGACTGTTTCCTAGTATGATTTGATTGCTTATTGTACCCTATAACTATTATTAAGTGTTGTACCTTATGATTCTTGACTCTTGACAAATGCATCTTTTATGTATACTGAGAGCATTTGCACCAAGACAAATTCTTTGTGTGTCCAATCACACTTGGCCAATAAAGAATTCTATTCTATTCTATTCTATTCTATTCTATTCTATTCTATTCTATTCCATTCCATTCCATTCCATTCTATTTTATTCACTAAAAGAATTTTAGAAAAAAGGAAAAGTACTTAGAGATATAAGTGAAAGTGAAAACTTTGTAGCATATAACATCTATTGGGCATTATTTATAAATTGCTAGTGAAGTATGACTTAGAAATCAAACAAGTCAAAAATTATATGATTAACTGGATGCTAAATTTGGATATAGTAATAGATGGGAATTTCAATGCAAGAATGTTTTATTCACTCTAAGTAGTAGAGATAATTGTATAAGATTGAAATATTACTCAGTCCTGATTGCAAAATAGACAGTCCATTCTCTAAAGATTGTGAAAAAGTACTGAGCAGATTGGGTCATTCTTTCTTATTGCTGAGCGCATTGGGTTGTATCCCAAAAACTGTAAGCCGCCCTGAGTCTCCTGGAGGCGCTGGATATAAATATGAATAAAATAAAATAAAATAAAATAAAATAAAATAAAATAAAATAAAATAAATAAATAAATAAAATTTTGTGGCAATTGGATGAAGCTCAACAATTCTGGAAGATTATTCCTACCCAAATGAGTCACATCTTAAAAGTTTATTTTTTTTATTTTTTATTTTAATTAGATTTATATGTCAGCCCTTCTCCTCAAGACTCAGGGCTGCTTACAATTTTGGGATACAACCCAGTGTGCTCAGCAATAGCCTTCATTCCATTGTATATGCCTGCTTATTACTAGTGGCATTTTTACAAAGTCAGCTTATTGCCCCAACAATCTTGGGTCCCAATTTACCTACCCGAGAGGATGGAAGGCTGAGTCAACCTTGAGCCTGGTGGGATTCTAGGAGCCTGTAATTGTAGGCAGCTGGAACTTAAGTGCTAGGCATTTAACAGCCTGAGCCACCAAGGCCCTTTTAGTTGAATTTGAAATTGAATTTGAATTTAGTTGAAAGTTGAATTTTATTTCAACTATTTTCTAATTTAAACTTTATTATACCTATTTTCTAAAAATATATTAAAGTTTTTACATGCAAAGTACTGCAACGATATTTATTGTATATGCCTTTTCCTGGAAAAATTCTTTGATCTTTTTGGAAGGAATGATTTACCAAATTGTGGGAATATATTTTGATGCTTAGAATGACTTCATATTTTAAAAGTTAATCTGACAGTGACACCACCAAAGCCACATTATAACAACATGAATTAACAATAATTGAAGAGCAAGAAGAGAAGAGCAAGAGCCACAACATTGTGTTTCCCTTGACACCCGAAGTGAGGAGGAAGAATCTGACAGAATTTAATTCAGACTGGAAACCATTTCTAAATCATATAGAGATCTGTATTACATACAAAATTTGGGTTTCTTTATGCATAGATTTTATATTTCAATTTTATGGCATTTTAAAATCAGAATACACTATCCGTAAGGTTGGAAGTTGTTGTCTCATTTGGTGATACATTTTATGTTGGCCATGGGTCCTCATGTTCATGCTTTGATTGGAGCTTAATGGTGATTTCTAGGTCTTTTTCTTTCGTTTTGGTGCAGCTGGTGCTCCTAATGTGCTGAAAGTACAGTATGTCCAAAAATCTGTTGCATACTTAAAATGCATTTGGTTTCCATAGTAGATTTCATGGGTTTATCAACAACAGAACACTGATGAAACACTTGCTTGAAGATGGAAAGTTTGAAATCATCAGTGAGAGATACGATTCAGCATGTTTAATCACCAGATAAATCAATCTTAAATTTAATTGATTTAGAGACTAATTTTAATTCATCATGGTATGTTTGAATTGGTGACAGTTGTTTTTCAGACTGTTTTGGTTCTGATATGTTGTGCTTCTAAGTAACATAACAACAGCAACAGAAAAAAGACTTAACTTTGAAGTGAAGTTTGAACTTTGGTGTACTGTTTGGTTTCATCCTCAAGCTATCTTGTAACTATTCCACCAGAAGAAGTACATATTTTTGGATCTGGGGAATATGCAGACCAAAAATAAACTAGTTTTATAACAGCTTCCGAACTTTCCATAGTCAAAATGTTCAAGAGCCTGAAATGGCACCTCTTTATCTATTCCCTTGCTATGCATTCTCAGTTTGTTATTCCACAATTTATATGTCCAATCAACTCTTGCCAAATGTGGATTTCTTCCTTAGTAAACATCTGTTAAAAGTTAGGTGTGCATTATAGCTTTCATATATGGAGGAATACATTTATTGTTATATAGTATATTCTTTTCTATACTGCTATACTTTCTACCCTTCTTCAAGACATAATATGGTTAGCAGGTTGGGTTTTTCAGTTCTTTGACTAGGCTGATGGAATTTGAATGTGCTGGGATAATGGAGAGAGAGATAAATTATGTTCTTAAGATAGTTTCATTTTGGTGGGGTGTGTGGGAATGGAGTGACAGGATTGGGTGTCTAAAGAAATAATAAGGCAAGGAATGGAATTTAGAGAAAAGAATTCTATGACATTCAGTAACCCTGGGAGGTTCATACTGTTCTTGTTTAGGCCCCAAAATATACAGAAATCAGTAACTTGATCCCAGAACCAATTTTAAGATTTATGTGTGTATTGTTAATAAATCATTAGCATCTGGATGTAAATAATTGAACAAAAATTATTTATGACACATTGTATAGTAGGAGATGAATGCAGGACATGATATGTATTCAAAACTTTTGTAGAGCCCTACTTTAATAGTCCACAGACTGAATATGGCTATTTGAAAAGTATTCATGGTCTTTCTCCTGTTCACCCCACCTCCCCAAAAAATCCTTCTCAAAATGGCTTAGATGGAAAACTCTCTTGGCTGGATTTCCTCAGCAATTGGGAGTTAAATCTTCAGTTTGATGGGGCCCTTGGGTTAAGAAGCAAAGCCAGAATTTTTTTTTTTTTTTTGCTCTCAGTTATATCCTGGTTGACCTGTTCACTATCACTTATTTTGCTGTTTGGCAAAGCAAGGAACTAATAATGCAGACAGACACATAATAAGTTTTTGTACGTTTTGTATTTCACAAGATGCTCAAACCACATTATGAACTGTATATATGGTATCTGTTTGTCTTGGTTTGTTAGGGCCCAAAAACATCAGCCAAAATTCATGGTTTTGTGTTGCCAATCACAATTTTGCCTAATTGGAACATAGCTGAGTGCTACTGTTGTAGGAAACATTATATGGATCTGGTGCATTATCTAAAACAGAATGCTTTTAATTGCTTTGTGTCAGGTTCTTGCTCATTTGATTTTGTCTAAATCTTATTTCTTCTGCTCTGGCTGTAAGACCCAAAAACATATTATATATGGAGCTTATGAGCAAACAGTTGTGTTTCTAAACTTTGTTCAATAAAAACAAAAGCTAAACAACATCAGAAATATTTAGCATCTTCTTGAAGGAGCCTGTTTTAGAGATCAGCATTTGAAGAAGAAAAAAAACTGGGCCAAATCCAGCCTCAGAGAATTAGAATGTGTTGTTCATGCTGTTGAGTTAATATCAGCCTCAGGTGGGAATTTCTAGTGATATCCACAGAAGATGATTCAAGACAGATCTATCAATACAACTTAGTTTGTCCTATCTCAAGGGTAGTGTTTCTCAACTTTGGAAATTTTAATGAGTGTAAACTTCAGCTTCTATGCTGGTTGGAGAATTTTGGGAGTTGAAGTCCACATCTTTTATAGTTGCCAAAGTTGAGAAATGCTACTCTAGTGGTACCACCAAAGTGAGCCAGGAGAATAGCTGAACCTAAGGTAGAATGAGTGTTGGACGACTCCTGTCCGTACGCTACTGTACATCAAATTTTGCTTTCTTCTGGTTGTCATTAGTGGCCCCAATTATAATTTTGGATTTCTCCTTGAGTTCTTTGGATTTATGCTGCCCAAAGTCACCCTTATACAAGCTGGACATCCACATACATTTTCTAAATTTTCTTTAAAAGGATATGGTGTAGTTGGATTTATAATTCTGTGACAATCATCTTAACAGCTTTCTTCAAGGTAATTTGGAGTTCCTGGTGTACTGAGGTATGATTTCCATGAGTGACCATTTTGGGTTGAGATTATTAGAATTAATTGTGGTCCAACACATCTGGAAAGCAACAGATTAAGCAGGCTGCTTTAAAGATGCAATGGTCTAGTTTTTATCCAGCCAGTGTAGAGTTCTCTCAAAACATAATGTTTGAATTTTGTGATTTGAAGATAGAAACTTCTCAGGCTTACAACTCATTTTTTTCGTCTCCCATGCTTTTCTGAAACAGCTGTCTCAATATGGGCATTGTAATTTGATATATTTTACTCTGCATTATTAGCATGATTTTGTAATGGCTGTTTTGAAAAACAAATCTATGCTGTGAATTAATCTGGAGTCCTTCACACTAGCAAGGTGCTTCACCATTTCAAAACCTTAGAATTTATTTTATAATGACGTTGTGTGTGTGAATGTGTGTTGTGTGGGCCTAAAGTTATATAAAGCTAATAGGGTTTGTTGATTGTTTTCTTAATCGTTTTCCAGTATTTGTGCCCTAGTCTGTTCTTTGTAATATAAATTACTCTGCCAGAATAATAGGCATGAGCCCTCAGTCTGTTTTTGTAATTTGGTTGCTGTGGTAATATTCAGCCTTCAACAACCCTGGCATCTCCAGGGAGACCAGAATTGTTGCTGTCTTTACCAACTTGATATTGTCTGTGTTTGTAGGACATTTCTGAAAGCAATTCTTAATTGTATAAATTTGCACTGAAATATCTAGATAATGCCCATGTTTAAGGTACAAAATGAAGTCTGTGTCCCTTCTAGGAAAAAAAAGAGAACTTTCTAAAGGCATGGCCATAATGCTGAACTTGCATTTACCTTTTGATTAAGTACTGGTAAATGGATTTTTAAAAAAGAATTATGAACTTTCTGGGAGAAAAGAGTTTCAGAATATAGATTGATGGATTGTGTGATTTGATGTTTCTTATATAAAAACAGACTGGCTATAGAAAACTAGAGAGTTATGAAAAATAATTCTAATCTTTTCTTTGGCACATAACTTTTCTACGTGCGAAAGCCTATTTAAATGGTAAACAAACATGAGATTTTTCTATCTGAATTTTGAAATATTATAGTCCAAGGTACACTTTATCACAATTGTTGCTTAAAAGTGGACCTGACTTTTAATTATCTTGCCTTTATTGGCATAATCCTGACTCATTATGTTGTGTTATGCCTCATGTACTCCCAAATCTATCCTTAGCCTTAGCCTTTTCACTTTATCTGTTGATTGTGTCCTGTTTAATTTGGTATATCTTTAATTCTTTAACAAAGTTAAGAGGGAAGTTGAATGATTAAAAAAAAAATCTTGTTTACACAGGCCCTTGAAGGAAACATGCCACTATGTGGGGGTTAGTATGTCCTTTATTCCAAACATTGATAAGGCAAAACAAATCTCCAAAACAAAACAAACATATCTCCTGCTTTTATGATAATTGCTAGGATGGAAGATTTTTGTACCCTTGAACCTGTCTCCTTCACAATTGGGCCACAGACTATCATTCACAGATGCAAAGATCTCTTTTCTGATGGTTCTTTTAATTAGCAACCCTCCTCTTACAATTGTCTAGGTTATGTCTAGCTTTCCTCTCTATGGACTCTCCAGTGGCCAGCCCATGCTGATATCCTCTTCTTGTGCCCTGAATAGGGTCACAAGATCCACGTGCTTCATTCTGTAGGAATGTATAATATCAAAGACTGCAAATTCAAGGAAACTATCTGAAAATCAACTAGTACAACCTATGGAACCAGGCTGAAAACTGAAAGGGCATTGTTTCCCTGGCACTTTTGTGCTGTGTGGATTTCAGCTCCCAGAATTCCACAGCCAGCAAGGTTGAGAAATGTTTCTGTAGAGCAAAGGTCTTCAAACTTGGCAAGTTTAAGACTCGTGGACTTCAACTCCCAGAATTCCTGAGCTAACATGACTGGAGGAGAAATTCTGGGAGTTGAAGTCCAAAAGGCTTAAAGCTGTCAAGTTCGAAGACCCTTGCTGTAGAGTCTGGAATGTTTTTAGAATGCTGCATTGCTTGTTCTTTTTCATCATATTATATTATTGATATTTGCATGACACAAGACAATGCACCCTTTTTAAGTCCTATTTTGCTGGCTCATTATAATTAGCAGGTTGGGTGATTTCAAACAAGGATGTTCTTGCCAGCCCTGGTCCTTGAGTAGAACTATGCCCAGTATGTAAAAACTATGATTTGGAAGTGTCAGGTTTAATTTTTAACTCGGTCATGAGCTAAATGTGTTCTTAAATGTACCACTCACCTTCATGCTTTAAGGTTTTAAGGGGTTAGGGGAGGGGTGGGTGTTCGATCCGGGTCTATACAGCTCTTCCAGGCCGACTTCTGTCTCCGGGGTGGGGTGGGGTGGGGGGGCCTCGGGTCTGACGGGAGAGGGCGGGTTGTCCATCGACAGGGTGATCGGCTATGGCAGGGGGGAGGGACAGGGGGTCAATCATGTGCTGGGGACATTTCATGCTGCCACACGCATGGGTGGTTGGCCCACCCCCAGGTCGCTTCTCCGCCTCCCCTGGGGTCTTGGGAGACGTGGTCTCTGGGCTCAGACTGGTATATTTGAATGCCAGGTCCAGTAGTCAATAAGTCATCCCTCCTCCGTGAACTCATAGAGGAGGAGGCTGCGGACCTGGCGTGCATTACTGAGACCTGGGTGGGCCCGAGGGGGTGTCCTCTATGTGATTTGTGCCCCCCAGGCTTCCGGTGCTGTACCGGGTCTCGGGCCCAGGGACGGGCGGAGGGGTAGCCATAATTGTTAGAGAGACCTTGTTTCAAGGGAGGTCACTGTCCCGCAGATGGACGGGTGTGAGACCCTCCTCGTGAGATTGGGCCCGGTGGTCGGTTGGGTTTGCTGCTAACGCACCTATCCCCAGCTGCGGGCGGCCCTGCCTGGGCTGCTCGACGCCTTCCTCGGAGGGCGGTGGAGTTCCCTAGGCTTATAGTTCTGGGGACTTTAATCTGCCGCCGCTGGGGGGCGCCGGTTTAGCTCAGGAGTTCATGGCATCCATGGCAGCCATGAACCTGACCCAGGTGATCCATGGACCCACCCACACGAGGGGGAACACACTTGACCTGGTTTTATCTCGGGCAGTGGTGTAGTGATCTGGGGAGGGTTCTCTCATCGACCTCCCTTTATCGTGGACTGATCACTATCTCCCGGCTGGTTTTTCAATTGGCTATCCTCGCTGCTGGGATGAGGAGCCTATACGATGGTTCTCGCCCCAGGTTTAATGGACCCGGATAGGTTTCAGACGGCGCTTGGTTCTGCCCTCTCCACTGACAGCTCGCCGAGACGCTGACGGCCGCTTGGCAAAGGGCGCAAGGCCGAGGCCGACCGGTTGTTCCTTATGCCTCTTCCCGCCCGAGACCCCGATGGCTCCTCTGGTTCTCCCGAGGAGCTCCGGGGATGAAGCGCGGAGAAGATGCCTGGAGAGCAGATGGAGGCCAGCCACTCCGAATCCGACCATGTCCAGTTGCGATCCTATATCAGGACCTATCTGGAAGCAATCAGGACGGCCAGGCGCGCTCCACTTCTCCGCTCTGATTGCGCTGCCGATGATCGCTCTGCTGCCCTGTTTCGGTGACCCGCCTCCTTCAATTGAGGGGGGGGATGACCCGCTGCAGGCAGCAGAGGAATTTAGTATACATCTGGCGGATGTCGCCGCCGAAGCGCTGACTTTGATTGGCAGTGGTCTGACGATGGGGTGGCGGTGAGTCTGGTGGATTCTACCTGGGTTGAGTTTGACCTGGTCTCCTTGATGAGGGGACAGGATCGCGGAGGCTGTCTTCCACCACGTGTTTATTGGACCGCGCCCTTCCTGGTTGGTATATGCCTCCAGGAGGCTACGTGCGCTGGCTCCAGGCAGGTAGTTGCTTCGCTGAGTGGGGAGTTTTCCTGCCGCTTTGAAAGAGGCGGTGTGGGCCCTCCTCAAGAAGCCTCCTTGACCCGCCTTTTGAACAACTATCGTCCTGTCTCCAACCTCCGCTTTTAGCGCAAGGTTGTTGAGAGCGGTGGTTCAGCAGCCCTTGTTCCTGGAGGAAACTGAGTATTTAGATCCGTATTGGGCTTCAGGGCCGGGCACAGCACGGAGACAGCATTGGTCGACTGGTGGATGATCTCTGGGGCTCGACAGGGGTTTTTCCTCTGTCCTAGTCCTTTTAGATCTCTCAGCTGCTTTCTGATACCATCGACCATGGTATCCTTCTGCAGCTGCTTAGAGGTTTGGGGTGGGGGAACCGCTTTTGCGTTGGTTCTCCTCCTTCTTTCGGGCCGCCAGTCGGTGGTGTTGGCAGGGGGCAGGTCGACCCCGAGACCCCTCACTTGTGGGGTGCCGCAGGGTCTGTCCTTTCGCCTCCTGTTTAATATCTACATGAAACCGCTGGGTGAGATCATCCGAGTGTTTGGGTGAGGTATCATCAGTATGCTGATGATACCCAGCATATCTCCACCCCAGGCCAGATCAGTGATGCTCTCCTCCGTGATGTCCCGTGCCTGGAGGTGCACGGGTCTGGATGGGTAGTAACAGGCTTCAGCTCAACCCCACCAAGACGGAGTGGCTGTTCTACCGCATCTCGGTCTTCATTAGATGTACCATCTTTGGTCATGGGGGAGAGGTGTTGCCCCCGTGGATAGGGCGAGAAACCTGGGTGTCCTCCTGACTCACAGCTCGGTTTGGAGGAGCATGTGGGAGCTGTGGCCAGGGGGCTTTTGCCCAGGTTCGCTGGTTCGCCAGCTTCACTTTATTTGGACCGAGATGCCCTTCAACGGTCACTCATGCGCTTGTCACCTCTAGGATTGACTACTGCAATGCTCTCTACATGGGGCTTCTGGATCGATCCGAGGCTCCAGCTGGTGCAGAATGCAGCCAGCTGGTTGTGATGGGGTATCCCGATACTCCCATGTTACACCCTCCTCATGCTGCTTGCATTGGTTGCCGGTTGCCTCCGGTCGCTCTTCAAGGTATTAGTTACAACTTATAAAGCCCTTAATGGCTTGGGTCCAGGGTACTTAAGGGAACGCCCTGCCAGCATCAATTTCCGACGCTCTGTTCGCCTCATAGGAGGGGCCTCCCTGGTGCCGCCAGTCAGATATTGTAGGCTGGCGTCCCCAGGGCTAGGGCCTTCTGTGGGAGCACCTGCCCTCTGGAATCAGCTCCCCGTCGATCTCCTCTTGGCCCCTGACTCTCCTCCTTCCGCCGACCTGAAGACTTGGTTGTTTCAACGGGTCGGCCTTGAATGACCCGGGGTTGGGTTTATTTTAATTTATTTGGCTTGTTTACTGTTTAATCTTGTCTTATTGTAAATTTTCTCTGTTTTAATGTTAGCCGCCCTGAGTCCTTAGGGAATAGGGCGGCATACAAGTCGAATAAATAAATAAATAAATAAATGCCACCCCCACACACACACCTAGCTTTGCCTATATCTTAGAAAATTCCATGAGGGATGGTGCAATTTTATTTAGCAAAATGCGTTCAAGGGCCTCTCCTTGAGAATAGCACATCCATCTTGTTGCTCTTCACATTTCCTTACTTGCATGTCTAATCTTGCCACTGTTGATAGGAGGAGGAGGGCTGGAGAGAGTAAGACACAAAGAAGGTATTTCTTCTTCCCCATTCTTCTATCCCTATCTTCTTGCCTGGAAAAGACATAAGCCTCAATTCAGCACATGCCAAATGATGCTAATCTTGACATTTCATTCATCAGTTAAGTAACTCTTAAGTGCTATTGACTGAGATTTGGCCTCACTCTTTCTATAGAAAATAGAAAAAATATTTCAAATCTGTGAGCAAGTCTATCTGCAAGTTACTAGGTGGCCCCTGAAGTAATTAAGCCCCTACAGCAGAACTGCTAATTATTATTAATTTATTGGTCAATTGGATCAAGTGGTAATTGTGGTGTCTTGAGTTATTTGTTTATATCTTACAGGTTGTTTTGCATTTGAATCCAATTGCTTCAATGCATATTCATCAGAAACCATTGGTGTTCCTCCTGAACTCTCCTGTGCCTCTATCATGGAAAGTGAAAACAGAAAGACTTGCTTTGGGGATTCAGAGACTTTTCATTGTAAGTATTTGAAATATACTGACCTTGTGTAGTAATGTTTTGAATGCGACTGATGTATATGGACAGAGAAAAATAAATGCTAATTAGCTCTCACATTTCAGCAAAAATCTTTTAGGGGCCGTGTGGGGCTTATTTGAATTTTTGTGTAACATGGGTGGTGGGAGAGGGAGGTTATAGGATTGCCCCTTACTGTGTGATTATTGACTACAGTAGGTTTCCTGCTTTGATCAACTGTGGCACCTCTGACAAATCACTAGCTTTAGAAGATGCAGTAGCTGTAATGTCAAAGGTCAAGAGCACTGTAAGAAATTAGCAAGAAACTTGCTTGCTGTGTGGTCTGCCAGCAAAACTCCTGTTGAGTTGAGCCCCTTGTGATCAGGAGAAAGTTTGAGCTGAGGTTTTGGTAAAGGCACAAGCTTAAGTCCAGCATGAAACCATGGCATGTTTCTGAAGAACGGTCCAGCAGTCACCTACTGTTTAATAAATTATACACATTGACCATTGGCCAGGATGTGCTGTTAGTAGAGCTGACCGGACGGGTTGTTTGGGTTGAATTTTTAGGCTATGATATCATGTCTCATGATGACTCCTTACAACTTCATTATTTAACATCCCAATTTCTGAAACAAACATTATTTAATGGATTATTCAAGAGTTATACAAGCTCCAAATAATCTCTGGAAAATGTCACATCTGGCACCTGGAGGGACATTCTCCAAAATAATGAATATAATATTGTATGACAGTTTTACAAAAGTGCGTTGCCAGTAAGGAATCAATCTTTCTTGGTTTTTAACAGAAAAAAAAACTTTTTAAATAGCAAAACTATTAAAGAAAACTCCAAAAACTATTATATGTACTTACCCAATATGATATGTCTCTATGATATATATGATATGTCTCTTTGATATATAGTATGCTTTTTCCCCCTGTGCTTTTAAAATAAAATACATACTTTTGGTGCACAGTTGTTGAGCTGAGAAATAGTGGAAAACAGTCTTTAGTGGACTTACCACTAAAGTGAATGAATGTGCCAGTTCATAAAGTGTTCTGTTTTGTTGGACATCACATTGCTTAAAAAGAAATCCCTAATTTTCATTGTAATTTTTCAGTGGAGGAAAACTATATTGTGATGTTCTTCCATCCAAATCTCATAGAAAGTATTTTGGATAAGTTTAATTAAACTGAAAAACTGTGTGAGGAATAGACACAGCTCTACAGAATGTGACCTAAAATATAAGAGAGAAATCACATGGACTAATTCTCCTGAAGACATACAATGTTGTATGAAGAAGTGGAATCATCCAATGAAATGTTTTTCCACATCAAAGACTCCCTGAAGTATCCTTTTTTAAATATAACCTTGAGTGGAAAGGGCAATTCCACCTGCTATAGTCTTCCAATTTGGAATTTATTGATGTAATTCCAGCATGAATTTATGAATGGATGAAGAGTTTTACCCTCTCTCATTTTCTGTGTTTGCAGGAAGATTGAATTCACCGGCCATTAAAAAATTAAAATGGTGCCTCCTATTCATTGAAAAAGAAAGACTCTCAATCGTGACATATATTTACCATGATTTTAGTTTGACTTAGATTGCTTTCTGACCACATGATTTTCAGAGGTTCTTAATTGGTTGCCAACATTTATTTATTTATTATTTAATACTTTCCCCTGATTGGCAAACATTGACAGATCCTTCACTAAGCAGTAAAATTATAACAAATAAGTGAAGAGAGATTTATAACAAAGCGAGATGTGGGAGAGGAAGAAAGAAAAAAACAATACATTTGTAGCCAAAAAGGTAAAATTGAATGAAACATACTTTTTCCAATGCCTTCCTTCATAACAGAGATAACTTACTTTCATGCCACCAATTTAGCCTTTTCCGCCCCCATCACATCAATTTTACTGACCTCTGCTGTGAAAATATGTGGTGGGGCTTTTTGCTGAGAAAATAGCCCAAAAGGAGAAGATCAAACAATCTTTTTCTCACCCGCATTTTGTTTCACAGTGGCTGTGTTTTTTTCAAAATAAAGATCCAATAAAAGAATTACAAAACATATGCATATATTTACCCAATTTCTGGGTCTCCCAACCCAAAAGATGACTCTTGATGGCTTCACAAAATTATAAATTGTTAAAAGCAAAATAACATTAAAAGACCAATTCTTCCATATCATGCCTAAAGTAAAAAGCACCTGCCAGAAACCCTAATCCAGAGTATATCTGCATGATGGCTGGGGAATTCTGGGAGTTGAAGTCAATTTTAAAAAAGGAGTTTGAATTTACTATATTTTAAGAGGTTAATCCTATTTGCACTGAAAAGCAGATAGGTATGCTTCTCCCCTTCACAGCTTCTAACTTATTAGCAAATAAATTATGCTCACCTATACTGATGGACTAATTTAATAGCGGGACTAAATCACTGTGAAAGATTGCTATCTTCAGTTACTTGTGCATCAAATATTCTTGAAAGTGAATTGAACAGAAGCTGGAAGACAATCAAAAGGAAGCTGCAGTTCAGTATGTCTAATGGTGCATAGCTCTGTGTTAAAATGCATAGACTGTGCTGTAAATTAATTCATGTAATGGAGTATTATGTTTCATAACATACTAGCACCTGAGCTACATTAATCTGAGCATGGAATCTCCTGGGTCTTAAAACTCAATTCCTCTTGAAAGCAAAACTTGGATCATATAATTGGGTTATTTATGGTCTTTCTACAGTAAAGTTTTATAACTGGAGTTGTCATGATTATATCAAACATATTTTGCAGCCTTATAGGAATCAAACTTCCCTTTGGTAAGATACTTGGATTTTATCCCTTCCTTCTCTTTGTTTTTTAATAACTGCTTCAGCTGAATTGATCAAATAAGTAGAAAGAATAATTCCTATTCCTTACCAATTGTATATAAAAATAAGCTAGTTTTGATTGATTTTATATTGTGTACATGCTAGTTCATTCTTTCCACGTGCAATTATCTAGCTCAAACTATCATGAGTTTTCCTCAGTTCATTGATGGTCGTGAATTTTTTTCCCTTGAACTTCTACAGTTCCTTTTATTTATTCTTTGGATTGTATTTGTTTTCCCCCCAAGTTTTTCCATGAGTGAAGAATTACTGAATAATAGGAGTGTGATAGTTAATGTTAGCTTTAAGATTTTATTTTCCATCTTTATTACTCAAAGTGGCAAACATGCACAATGCTCTTTCCTTCTCCTATTTTCCCCGCAAATACCCCCAGCCCAGTTAAGGGTTGGGTTGAGAGAAAGAGCCTAGCCCAAAGTCACCCAGCCAGCTTCAACCTGCATACATAGTCAATATAATTATTTCAAGTTTTGTCTTTAATGCAAATAAATTATTTCCTATTTCCCTCTGCTCCTGTCTGGTTTCTTAAGAATATTTAGAAGTAACATAAACATTTTAGGCTGCTAAATATATTTTGAATATTTATCAGCAAATGGAAGGCAATGAATATACCTTCCTGTATGTTTTTTTAAAAATTGAAGATATATTCTATGCTCAGAGGAATTAAACCTGCATGCAGTAATGAGGTAGAATTGGGAAGAAGTTGTGATGGTGATATCATGAAATTAAATGACTTGGATCTTACTGCTCTTACATATGTTTTAGATTACATTTGAAAGCTGCATTTAATATCTAACATCTTTTCTGTTGTTATCTATTTATTTCATCAAAACTTACATGATTTTGGATGCTTTGAAATGGTTTCATTGTCCTAAACATCTTTAAAATAGGCTATGTATTCTCCAAATTGACCATTATGTTTGAACTATGTGTTCTATACACATATTGAAATATTCTTTTTATGCTACATTATATACTAGAGTCTGTCTGGCTTGGCAGCCTGGCAGGGGGGAAAGGGGATAGATAGTACCTTGTGAGTAGTAGGTGGGCTAGAGAGCTTTGCGTGTGAGTGCAAGTAGCTACTGCTTGTGCAAGGGGAGCTTTGCGTGCGAATGCAAGATGGCTGCCAGTCACAGAAGGGAACTTCATGTGCGTGCATGTACTTACCTGCTGTCTGTGCGGCCCACTTCTGAATAGGCTGTGGCCCAGTAGTGGGCTGCAGCCTGGGTGTTGAGGACCCTTATACTAGAATAAACTCCCCAGTGTTACAAACACTCTGTATTAAGTTAGCATTTGATAAATTATCTATAATAATGGTCAGTGTTGGTAAAGCAGCTAGCCCAATTTTTCCTAGATATTTAGCATTCAGCTTCCATAATTCTATTTTTTTGTAATATAAATAGAAAATCAACAGATCGGCTACTATTTTATCTATCAGGTAATAGTTGCCTGGCTGCCTTTTTCTTTGGGCTGGCAGTGAGGGCTAGACTGACCATTTAGTTAATTATATATAATGGTTAGGATGAATATATCAAGAAAAATAAAAGGACAGAAAAATGAAAGTAATGGAAAATCATAATCAGTGCGACTATGTTATGTAATCCATGATCTGTATTTTCCTCAGATTCTAGTTTACTAAATAATTCAGACTGAACATGTCCTTGATGCACTTACAGGGGCATATTTTTGTAAATCTGCAGAGTTTTGGAAACAGACTAGAAAGAAACATAAACAACCATTCCTGATTCCTCAGTCTGTCACACCCTAATTCTGAGGCATAGACAAATCCCTCTCTGAAATGAATTTTACCTGCCTTACTGCCTACTAGTTTAACAGAAACTGTTTCCATAAATATATAGTTCTGCAACATGGTACCTTAATTCTAGAATGGGTAAACAGAAAAGCACTGGAATATATTTGGATTCTCTATATTACTTTCATAGCCTATTTAGGTTGAATCCATGCAAATCAATTTGTCTTTTTTCTTAGGTATACTACATCATTCTTATCTCAATAGATTTTATGTATATTTAGTGCACATTCTTAACATATTATAGATATCCCTTTATCCCACTGTACTGTAATTTAGCTAGAAACCTCAAAGAATCTTACAACATCTTATAGACTAGCACATTCATTAAACCTTATTAATCTTTATAGAGCGACCAGACTGTTCATTATAGTACAGCAAAGTAACGTAGCTACACTTTTAGGAACTGTTATTAGAATCTTGATAGAAATTGATGTAAAATTATGAAACTAAATTTGTCTGTTTTAGTGTTGGAATTTCACTCTGAAAGCAGCTATCACTTATTGTTCTTTTTATCCCGGTAGCTAATTCTCCTTGGAGATACATGCAAAGCAGTTTGTGTAGATATCCCAACTGTTCTAGTTCGACATTCCAATTCAGTGTATTTATATCTGCATTATGCTGTAGCTGAAAAGAACAATCTGCAATCCATATGACAAAGGCATTAAAGAAAACTAAAGTATTCAAGCAAACAGAAATATTTATTTTATTTATTTTATTGGACTTATATGCCGCCCCATCTCCGAAGACTCGGGGCGGCTCACAATTAAAACATACAATACAATAATTATTTAAAAAAAGAATTAAACAATTTTAAGCCCAATAAAACCAAATTAAAATACTTAAAATTATCCCATGGCCCTGGTGAGGTAATCACAGCCCGATATGGTCGAACAGCCAGGTCTTTAAATCGTGGCGGAAGGTGCGGAAGTCAGGGGCCAGATGGAGGTCCAGAGGCAGTTCATTCCATAAGTCGGGGACCGCTACAGAATAGGCTCATCGCCGGGGGACCGCCAGCCGACACTGACTTGCCGACGGGACCCCAAGGAGTCCTTGCCTATGTGCCCGCACGGGGCGGGTGGCGCTCGATATTGGCAGGATATGGTATTTAAATATGGTATTTAAAAGATTTACATTCAAGCATATAATAGAGAAGCATACATTTTCCTCCTGAAAAACTTCAGAATACCATATGACCAATTCTCTAATGGAAATACAGGCTCAACCATTTTATTAGGTTGGTTTTACCCACCAAAGCTACATACAAAAGACACAGAATATAAAAACAGAGCATCTGACCACTTTGTGATCCTAGGAATGTATTTTCAGTACTGTAGTGGATCTAAATTAACAGGCCTTTTTTGTTTGTGCAAAGTTCAATTTTCAGATAAGGAGCCTAACTTAGTATTCTTGTTAAAAAGTCATATTCTTGTTGGTATGGACTCTGTCTTTGTGTGAATCCCAGAGAACTCTACCTAGCAGCCCCTGGTTTTCACAGGAATTCCAGGAGATGAAATAGTAGAAAAGATGCCTAAAGCATTGCTAGAGGAGAATAAATAATAAATCTGATTGAACTTGGTAAAATCTTTTATCAAGGTTTGCCTCAAGGTGATAAGTAGCAAAACACAATTATTTTCTGCTTTAATTGCATCTGCAGATAACCAGATAGCAGTTCTGTTCAAGGTGACTTGCGTTTGCTGGGTAGGGAGGGCTTAGAGCTCTGCAGAAGGAAGACTATTCAAGGCATGTATTAGATAAAGTTACTTAAATCTGCTCTGAGTTTGATTCTAGTTGTACATCCTTTGGAATTGTCTGAGGCATGGCCTGGCTTGGTTATCTGGCAAGAGTTTAAGCCTGTTAACCCTGAGAAATAGACAAGGACCTTGGAGTTATATGCATAACCATCTGTGTATTAGATCCATGTCCCTCCTGTGTAGTCAAGGACACCCTGGAGACAATGCTCATGATAGTCAACTATGCAGCTCTATTCCTGGTCAATCAAATAATCCTGTCAAGGATATTTCTCAGTGTGTGGAGGCTGTGAGGGTATGGATGGGGAAGAACAGACTTCAGTCTAGAACTACCGAGTGGCTGTAGGTTTTAAGGACTGGATCTGAGAACCTTCTATCTTTAATTCTGGACAGAGTTTCATTCCATCCACCAGAATTAGTACACAATTGAAGAGTCATCTTGGACTCTTGGCTATTATTTAAAAATACTGTAGATGGCAATTGTGGTGAAAAGGAATTTTGCATAAATATATCTTGTGCACTATCCGCACATTTTCCTAGATCAAAGTCAAGCCTACCTTGGTTGCCTCTCAGTTGGACTATTGCAAAGCATCTACATGGAGTGTAGGTCATCTGGAACTGACTGGTCTAGAATGCAGCAGCATAGGTAGTTACGGGCTATTAAGGAATTTAGATTTAACTTTGGGAAAGAACCATTGTGGGAATTCAAGACGGGATAACACAATCCAGAAATTGAAGGGAGCCTGAGAAAAATATCCCCACCTTGATTTTGTTTAGCAGGAGATGGGATATAGAGAAACTTTCAGTATGCTGTTGTTGTGCCCAACAAAAATAAAATAGCATTCATGGGAGTGCCTGTTTTATTGACCTGATCTATATTGAAGGGCTGACATCAGTCTTGATAGCCCATTAAAATTCTTGTCTGTCCATTGCTAAACAAAATCAAGGTAGGATTATTTTGATCCCTGGACTGTGCAGTCTCTTCTCTCCTTAACATTGTCTTCTGTGTTGCTTTTTATGCTATTGGTTATGTTTCATGTTTTAATATTATATTAGCTGCACAGTGTAGCCATTTATATATTGATTAATTCATTAGATAGATAGATAGATAGATAGATAGATAGATAGATAGATAGAAAGAGATATAGATATTTTTCTAATCCATTCTAATGTAAATTGCTCAGAGATGTATAACCAAGTTTTCAATTAATATACTGTATGGCAGCCACTATGTAGAACAGAGTTCTGGCTGTTTATTTATTTAGCATACAATCATATCGGGGGGTAGCAATATATATTAACATTTATTTACTTATTTATTTATTTTATTTTGTCAAGCGATTATTAGATAACAGGTATAAGTATAAACATGGTTATTAATACATGAAATGAATATGAATAAGCAAAAAAAAAGAAACAATAGGACAGGGACAGTAGGCACGTTGGTGCGCTTATGCACGCCCCCTAACATATCATCTAGTTTAGTAGAACACAATAAAATATAAATATTAAAAAGATCTATGTCCAAATACCAATGTCTAGGCCATCTAGCCATTGAAGTGCAGCATCGTTTATATTTTAAAAAATCAAATACTGGACTGGTATATGCCCTCAGCTTACAGCCAGTCACAATGTGATCTACAGTTTGACATGTAAGATGTGAATCCTATTCAGGGTTGTCCATTGCTGATGTGATAGTTCAAAACCTGGCACTTTTTTTGCGGGGTCATTTATATGTCTTCCTATGACTGGGTGTTCAGTGATCCATTTGGCTTTCCATTGGAAATCAATGTTAAAGTTGCTGGACACATGTTGTGCAAGTGCCAGTGTATCTCTATTATAGAGTAAAGCTATGTAATGTGGTGGTTAAAGTGTTGGGACTATTGATGTGGGGGGAGGGCATTTCCTAGTCCAACCTTCCAACTAACACCTCACTGGATGACTTTCGACCAGTCACTCTCTCTCTACTTAGCCTACTTCCCAGGATGTTGCTGTAAAGTAAAATAGGAGAAGAGAACTCTGTATGCTGCTTTATGCTCCTGAATGAAAGGTGAGATGTGAATCAAACAAATAAACTGCCAAAAATGGCAACTGGCCTTTCACAAATCCTTCAGGTAAAGAATTATTCACAGACTTTTCTGAAATTTAAATTAAATGCAAACATTGTTCGTGGTTCAAAGCAGTGCTGGGGAGCTTGTAGTTTTCTTGATCATGTTTGTATTTTCCTAAACAGTCAAAGAAACTATAGACTTTCTTGTATTTATATCAAGCAAGGGCTACATTTCAGTTTACCAGTTCTGAAACATTTCCTGGATTAACTTACAGCAAAATAAATAAAGAAAACAATATATTCTAAAACCCTAATATTTGTACTTGATAGAATCATTTTTGTGAACATGGATTTTGGCAGACATCTGACTCAAGTACTAATGAAATGAAATTAGGAATAAAACATTCCAGTTTATCTACAATACAAAACATAACTCATCATCTGCTTGGAGCTGAATTGTTTATTCTGGCTTTCCCATGCAATTATATTATATTAAAGTATTCAACCAGATTAAAAAGGAAAGAGAAAGAGGATGATGGATCCTGTCGTATTTTCACTATAGAAAAGTGGTTTAATTAAGAATTAAATATTGTCAGGACTTGGCGACCTTGAACAATACAGTATGGTACAATACTTAGCAGAAAGAACTGCAATATACTGGCCAAAGTAGGTGTTAAAGCGCAATATTACATTAACCTTAACATTCATAATGGAATCCTTACTCAGCTTGCAAACTACTGTAATTATTATTTCCTTAAACTAAAGAATATTTGGAAAAGCTGCAGCATTTACTTCCCTTTTTTATGTAAGCATTTTTAATAGAGTATTATAAAATACAAAATACAAAAGTAAATAGAAGGGCAGTGAGGGGGGAGGGGAAAGGGGAAGAGAAGTGAGGAAAGATAGGGAAAAGAAAAAGAAGCATTGACTTCTGACTCTGTTACAGTAAAATAAGGCATTAACATCAAATCACAACTTTTTACTTTTCCATAATAGTATAAACAAGCCATTTCTATTAAGATCTATCAGTCTAATCTGTAAAACCCAAAGTCAGAATTTCATTCTTTTCCACATCAAGCATGAAATTCAGAAGCGGTCTCCATGTGAAAACAAAAATACTTATATTCAGTTTTGCCATTTCAGCCAACTCCATCAATGTGGAAAAGAATGAAACTCTGACTTTGGGTTTTATAGATTCTTCCATGGTAGGGATTGAAGTGTCCTTCCATTTTTGTGCGTACAATAGTCTTACTGCTGTGAACATATATAGTTATAAGGTTCCAAATGTTTTCTCCAGTTCTTTTTCCATTAGGCCCAAAAGGAAAAGTTCTAGTTTCATTTTTATCTCCATTTTCAAAATTTTCTGTGTTAAAATATGAATCATACTCTTAACACTTTTTTTTGCTTTATTACATGTCCACCATAGATGATAAAAAGACCCTTCTGTGCTTTTACACTTCCAATATTCATTTGACATATCTCCAGTACAATAAGAGCCATGGTGGTGCAGTGATTAGAATGCAATATTGCAGGCTAATTCTGCTGACTGCCAGCAGTTCAATTCTTACCAGCTTAAGGTTGACTCAGCCTTCCATCCTTCCGAGGTTGGTAAAAATGAGGACCAAGATTGTTGGGATCAGTATGCTGACTCTGTAAACCGCTTAGGGATGACTGTAAAGCGGTATATAAATCTAAGTGCTATTGTCCCAAAGGTGCTCTAAGTGCTATTGTCCCAAGAGGCAACTGGACTTTCCGGTCTTTCTTTCAAGATTTTTTGTTTCTCATCCAGGAAGCACCTTTGGGACCACCATGACCTGGATGACTGAGAGTCACCGTAGACATCTAAGTGCTATTGCTATACATGAAAATATAGATATAAACATTCCCACCCACCCATCCACCCCACACAAACTTGGGCCTATCAAGTGGGAACCTTTCCCAGTTTTGTGTATTTTGTGATTAACTCACATTCTGTAAGAAAAAGAAGAAGCTAAACTATTGATGAAGAATTGAATGATTTAGATGTAAAAAACAAATAGATCACAAAATCTGTAAATTTGCTCATGTCTACCTGAATTCAGATAGACAAATTCTTCCATTTTCCATTTGAAATTGTTGCATTGTCCTGAGCATCTTTAAAGTAGCCTTTGCATTCTCCAAATTGACCATTTGAAGAATATTTATTTATTTATTTATTTATTTATTTAATTGGACTTGTATGCTGCCCCCTCTCCGAAAGGACTCGGGGCGGCTCACAACTAAAATACAAACAATAAATATTTAAAAAGAATTAAACCTAAACAAGCCCAATACATAAAACCAATTTAAAACAATTTAAAAAAATCTAAAACCCCCTCCCCCTGAGAGGTCAGTCCAGCCCGGCCTGCACAAATAGCCAGGTTTTCAGATTGCGGCAGAAAGAGCGGAGATCAGGAACCAAATGGAGCTCCAGGGGTAGTTGGTTCCATAAGACGGGAGCCGCAACAGAGTAGGCCCTCCCCCGGGGCACCGCCAGCTGAACTGTCTTGCAGACGGCACCCTGAAGAGTCCCCGTCTGTGCGCGTGCACAGGGCAATCAGCGTTCGATGCCAGTAGGAGACACTCCCGCAAATACCCCGGACCCAAGCCATAAAGGACTTTGAATGTTAATACCAACACCTTGAATCTCACCCAGAGAGCAACTGGCAGCCAATGCAGCTCGCGCAGGAGGGGCGTAACATGGGAGTACCGGGAAACTCACATCACAACACGCGCGGCCGCATTCTGCACCAGCTGAAATCTCCGGTTGGTATGCAAGGGCAGTCCTAAATAGAGAATAAATAGAGAATAGACGATTGATTCATTGTATTAAAAGCTTTTGTTTGATTCATTGTATTAAAAGTTCTGTTTCGGAAAGCTTAAGTTCATAATAAGCAGGGACCACCGATCATTGTTGATTAGGGCATTGGAAGGGATGCATAGAGTGCATATTTCCTTTTTTCTTCCTTAGGGATTGAAGTTTAAATAATTATTGTTTCTTTTACAAGAAGCATATGCAGCCTGACCTCAAATAAATGCTTTGGCAGAATCCCACCCCAAAGACAGTGATGTAACTGAGGTCTCGTTAGCATGAAAAAAAAATACTTCCATCCCTTGTTTCATCTGCTTAAAAATTATTTTACTTTCAGCAATGATACATTAAATGCTACACAAAACATGTTTTAGTTCAGTATAGCTTAAGAAGCAAAGATTAGCTTGCTTTAAAAGTATCTTTGGCACTAGGCAATCTTTTAGTATTTTCCTCTGCTGCATTACAAATGAAATTGAAATGACGTTCCATACCAAAAGAAAGGAAGATAAATGTTTGTTAAATTATAGTAATGCCAAAAGAAATGGCGGGGAGGGGGCGGAAATTCACTATCAAAGTATAAAATGGATCAGCAGACTTGAAATGTCAACTAATAGCAGATAAAATTGGCAGGACAAATATATTGTTTTGTCCATATTAATAAGAATAGGTCCATGTTTGTTGGACCCGTGTCCTTCCTGGTTGGCTTATACCCCAGAGAGGCCACCTGCGGTTGGCTCCATGCAGTTGTCAATGCTTCTTTAAGAGAGGGTGTTTTCCCCTCCGCCTTGAAGGAGGCGGTGGTGAGACCCTTCCTGAAGAAGCCTGCCCTGGACCCGACCGTGTTAGACAACTTTCGTCCAGTCTCCAACCTTCGCCTTTTGGCGAAGGTTGTTGAGAGTGTGGTGGCTCGGCAGTTTCCACTCTTCCTGGATGAAGCGGACTACCTGGATCTGTATCAATCGGGCTTCCGACCTGGTTTCAGCACGGAGACGCATTGGTCGCTGATGGATGATCTCTGGGGCCTGGGACAGGGTTTTTTCCTCTGTCCTGGTCCTATTAGACCTCTCAGCGACTTTCGATACCATCGACCATGGTATCCTCTTGCACTCGGGGTTGGGAGGGGGGCACTGTCCTTCAGTGGTTCACCTCCTACCTCTCGGGCGTCGCCGTGTTGTTGGCGGGGGCAGAGGTTGACCCTGAGGGTGCTCTTGTGGGGTCCCTCGGGTCGGTCCTCTCCCCTCTTCTATTTAACATCTACATGAAGCAGCTGGGTGAGATCATCCATGGTTTGGGTGAGATTCCATCAGTATGCAGATGACACCCAGCTGTACATCTCCACCCCGAACCACATCAGTGATGCCCTCTCCCTGATGACCCGTGTTTGGATGCGTACGGATTTGGATGCGCGGAACATGCTTCGACTCAACCCGCCAAGACTGAGTGGCTGTGCATACCGCATCTCGCCCAGTCAGGAATATCCATCTTTGGCCATAGGGGGAGAAGTGTTGCCCCCTGTGGATAGGGTGCAGAATCTGGGGGTCCTCCTGGATGTACAGCTCCGGTTGGAGGAGCAGGTGGGGGGCCGTTGCCAGGGGGCCTTTGCCCAGCTCCGCCTTGTTCGTCAGCTTCGCCCATTTCTGGACTGAGATGCCCTGCGCACAGTCACTCACGCCCTTGTTACCTCCAGACTCGACTACTGCAACGCTCTCTATTTAGGGCTGCCCTTGCATACCATCCGGAGATTGCAGCTGATGCAAAATGCGGCGGCGCGGGTGGTGATGGGAGTCTCCCGATTCTCCCATGTTACCCCCCTCCTGTGCTGCCTGCATTGGTTGCCGGTTGCACTCCAAGTGAGATTCAAGGTTTTAGTTTTAACATACAAAGTCCTTCACGACATGGGTCCTCAATACTTAAGGGAGTGACTCCTGCCGATATCGAGTGCCAACCGCCCTGTGCAAGCACACAGGCAAGGACTCCTCAGGGTCCCGTCGGGCCAATGCCGGCTGGCGGTCCCCCGACGATGAGCCTATTCTGTCGCGGCCTCTGACCTCTGGAACCAACTTCCCCTGGGGCTCCGCCTGGCCCCTGACCTCTGCACCTTCCGCCATGATCTGAAGACCTGGTTGTTCGACCAACCCGGGCTGTGACCCTTCTGTGGGGGGGATGGGTTTTAAACTATTTTAAGTATTGTAAATTTTGTTTTTGTATTTTTGGGCTTGTGAATTGGTTTAATCTCTTTTAATTATTTATTGTTGTTGCTTTCAGTTGTGAGTCACCCCGAGTCTTTGGAGATGGGGTGGCATACAAGTCCAATAAATAAATAAATAAATAAATTAATTAATTAATTAATTAATTCTTTTTAGTCACTTATTTATCAAAACTGCATGTTTCAAGGGAAAGGCTTTTGACAGATAACATATTCATAGACAGAATGAATATTTGTAATCACATACAACTAATGTCTACATATTAAACACAAAGAAAGGTAGACACCATTAAATTTGGTGGCCAGAGGTCATTTGATCATCAGTTTGGTGACTGTTTCTATTTCAGTACACTTTTCTTTCTCTCTGCTGCCTTAATAGGTGTACCTATTCTGCTCACTACCAAACAAATGATGTCTGCTATAAGAGAAAGGAAAAAATTCTATAAATTGTGTAACATTCAGTAAGTGAAAGATGTTAATTCCCTAGAAAGAATAATGTTTTCTCTCTCTTCTACACTTACCAGAGATTTATGCTAAAAAAATGCCCGCTCCCACTTCAAAAGATTCCAAGATTAGTCATTTCTTAAATGGAAGGGGAAGTAGTTTTATTAGTTATCTTACCCACTGATCTGCCAGACAAGATCTGACTTGTGTGATTTTCCACTAGGGAGTCCTTGGATGACCCCTTTTCTAATTCGTTGAATTAGGATTTTGTAAATTAATTATCCAAAACCATGCATCCTGCGTACATTTGCTATTTACAATATATAATTATTAAGCATATGCAGATGTTTGTGGTAGCCATATATTGTTTGTGATGGAGATGTAAATACTTCTGGTTACCCCAAAAGCAGCCATTTGCTTCTTCGAACTGATAAGATTTAGGTTGACATGGACTTTTAATCCTAAATTGTACATACATAACCACTGGCTAATAGAGGCTGTAAGGCATGTAAAAGACAAATAGTGTACATCATTCAAGTATGGCACGTTTGACTCAATCGGGAACAGGCTTAGCTCGGGCCCACAGTCACGCCAACCTGATACCTTCCTCACCTCGTGGCTGTGGCACCAACACACCACTCGGCCTCCTACTCCATTGGGGCCGCAAGCAAGCAGAAGAAGTGGGCCAGAGGTTACATGAGCTCCTGCTGCACATGGGTGCTGGTGCTGCCACCATGAGGCAGCTGTTGGGGCGTGGATGACTGGGGTGCAGGGGCCCTGAGGTAAGCTGGTCCAGGGTGCACGGGCAGCTCCACCACCGTCCCATCTTGCCTTGTAGCAGCAGCACTGCAAGCAACCAGATGAAGCGGGCAGGCAGCTGGCTGTACTGGCTCTTAAGTAGGGTTATTTTTTTTAAAATTACATTTATATGCTGCCCTTCTCCGAAGACTCAGGGCGGCTTACAATTTTTGAGATACAACCCAGTGTGCTCAGCAATAGCCTTCATTCCATTGTATATGCCTGCTTATTACTAAGCGGCATTTTTACAAAGTCAGCTTATTGCCCCCAACAATCTTGGGTCCTCAATTTACCTACCCCGAGAGGATGGAAGGCTGAGTCAACCTTGAGCCTGGTGGGATTCGGCCTACAGTAATTGTAGGCAGCTGGAACTTAAATGCAGGCATTTAACAGCCTGAGCCACCAAGGCCCTTTTTGGGGGTAGGGCTTATATTAGGTGCACATGTAAAACATACTACGTCTTATTTTTGGGATAGGTCTTATTTTCAGGGAAATGGTATTTTTACACAATACAAACCATTTTATTTGGATCCCAATCAGAATTATAAAGAAATGTTTTAGCTTTGTTCCTGGTTCTTGATTCAGCTCATGGACTGTTCCTGATTGAGTCAAATGTGCCATATCTTGAATGATGTACACCAGTAGTTCCCAAACTTTTTAAGTCCACCGCCCCCTTCGTGCTACAAACTCATCCTCGGTGCCCCCCCTGGGGTGGGGTTCAAATTTCTGTGGGCATGGCCTAATTTGAGGGTGTGGCTTGCTGATCACATGACTGGGTGGGCATAGCTTGCTGGTCATGTGACTGGGTGGGCATGGCCAGATGACTGGCAAACCAAATACAAGTTGTCCTCACTTAATGGCTGGTTGTTTAGCAAGTGTTCTAATTTATGACTTGCCTCCCCAGAGCTACTTGACCTGTTTTTGGAGTTTTGATAGGGGGCGCCTCGAATGCCCCCTGCTGCCTCTTAGCAACCCCCTGCCAGCCCCCTTGAGGATGCTAAGAAGTGGCAGGGGGCGGCACGTCGGAACGCGGCTGCGGCGGCACATAATGTGCCACCGCTTCCACATTGCAGGCGCCGGCTCCAGAGTGTTACTACAGTCAATGGGTGAACCTGCAGGGCCGGCGCCTCGAACACCCCCCTGCCGCCTCTTAGCATCCCCAAGGGGGCTGGCAGAAGGGCGCTCAGAGGCGGCAGGGGGGCGGCGCATCAAACGCAGCCATGGCGGCACGTAACCTGCCACCGCTTCTGCATTGGAGGCGCGGGCTCCGGAACGGTGCTACGGTCAATGAGTGAACCTGCAGGGCCAGCACCTTGAATGCCCCCCTCCGCCTCTTAGTGCCCTCCTGCCGGCTCCCTTGCCTCTTAGCGCCCCCTAAGGCATCCCACTACCCCCCAGGGGGTGGTACCACCCACTTTGGGAACCACTAATGTACACTATTTGTCTGGGAATTATATTCAGTCCAAACCACTGGTTCTATTGGTTCTTCACGTCAGATGCTTTATAGATAGTCCTTGACTTACAACACAATTGCGCCAAAATTTTGGTTGCAAAGTGAAACATTTGTTAAGTGAGTTTTGCCCCATTACAATCTTTCTTGCCCCAGTTGTTAAGTGAATCACTGCAGTTAAGTTAGTAACACGCTTGTTAAGTGAACCTGGTTTCCTCATTGACTTCACTTGTCAGAAGGTTGCAAAAGGTGATCACATGACCCCAGGAAACTGCAACCATCATAAATATGAGCCAATTGCTGAGCATCTGAATTTTGATCACGTAACCATGGGGACACAGCAATGGTCATAAATGTGAAAAATGGTCATAAGTCACTTTTTTTAGTGCCATTGTAACTTTGAATGGGCACTAAATGAACTGTATCAACTTTATATGGCCACCCATTTCACACAAGTTGAAACCAGCAGCGTAAAATAAAACCGTAAATGAAAACACGTTACAAAAACTATTTAGAACAATTAATTCAACATAATTAAGTGTTGAATCCAGGACCAGAGGTGTAAAGAACATTATGTATGTATGTATACCTATGTGTATGTTGAAACACACACGCACACACACATGCTAGCATTAAAGCCATATTTGAAGAATCTGTGCAGAACATCAGTCTTTACTTTTAATAGACACTAAGATGACTATTAGATGCTAGGACTCTGAAAAGGGTAAGGTATTTTATACTTCAGTTTCCCCTTCAAATCATGGTCACCTCTCCAGGTGGGATACCTGGGTGGACCAAATTGACCAAATCATGAAACTATTGGGAGCAGAGAGAACAGCAGCGTTAAGATATGTGGCGGCTTACTTCAGGGTTAATCTTACTTAAAGGATTTCATTTTTCCCAAAGGATGAATATTTTTAAAAACTAGCCCAAGTTCTAGGATTAAGATAATTTCTCATTCTGGTCAGCATGCCTTGTTTGGGAAGGGAAAGTGCCCTAAGCCAAGTCATTGTTCTGAGAAAAGAGTGAACAAGGTCACTGCAGAAGACCAGAGAATATGTTGAAACAGACCCTTATATAGAGCTCCTTGTGCATAAAGTTCACAATAGTTGTGGAGGGTTACATTTCTTAGCCTCATTACATGCTTGTTTATAAAAATGAAGGCCAAGTGGTGACAGGTGAAGTTTGTCACACTGATAGGCAAACACTTTCATAACTACAGGCTTTGGCAGATGAGTTGTTAGCTAGCCAGTTGGCTGGGCAAGTAATCTTCAGACAAATAGTGTGCATAACTTTCTGATTTATTTTAAAGACAACTTCAGGTCTTATGAAACTAGATAATTTAGTCTTCCAGTTAGAAAGTATAATTCCCTTTGTCCATAGATTATTGTCACTTGTTTGCCTGCAGCAGTTACATGCTTACAAATAATCACATATTGACAAGGTATATTGCAAATAATTAGCAGGGTATTAACTAATATTGGATATCAGTTAGGATATTTTCTTCTGCTCTGTCACACAAGCAATGGACAAGAGTTCATTTGCCACAAAGAGGAACCAAGTGCTGGGAATAAGTGAGGAAAATAACTGCTGACACAGTCATTATGATGATTAAATCCGGCTTCAGAATGAAAACTCAACAAAGTTCAGGCGGGTTACATCCATCATTCAGAAAAGGAATTACTAGTTTTATTTAATAGCATTGCAAGAGTGCCAGGTTGGTATAGTGGTTAAGGCACCAGATTACTACTTGGATTTCTAGCCCTGCCTTAAGTACAAAGCCAGCTGCGTGTTCTTGGACCAGTTCCTCTCTTTCAACCCAGTGGTGGGATTCAAATTTTTTTACTACTGGTTCTGTGGGCGTGGCTTGGTGGTCATGGCAGGGGAAGGATACTGTAAAATCTCCAGTCAGAGGTGGTATTTGTCGGTTCTCCAAACTACTCAAAATTTCTGCTACTGGTTTTCCAGAACTGGTCAGAACCTGCTGAATGCCACCTCTGTTTCAGCCCCAGGAAAAAGGCAATGGCAAACCACTTCTTGCCAAGAAAATTGCAGAAATTTATCCAGGACTCAAAATGCACGTGCACATGCACGCGCGCGCACACACACGCACACACAAATCGTCCTACAAGTCTTTCTGATCTCTCTGTGAATCAACCTTCAGTGATCGTTCTGGGGTGAAAACCCACGATTGAAGATGGCATGATGAAACATTTCATCTATGTTGCTCATAAAAACCTGTGTAATTAATCAGTTCCCACCTTGTTCTCCATTCAGTTTGGCACTTTGCGCATGTGAAAAAGTGCTTGGCAACATAGCCCAACCCTATGTCCCTTCATGCCACTTCAGGTATGTCCAGTTGTTAGCCTCAACAGTTACCTTCTCAAGCCAGATGTACTTTCACATCCTGGAGATTTCCAGAACGGCCCTAACTCTTCTGGAAGACATCAGTTCTATTGAGGAAGCAGTTAATGTCTGATGAAAAGGAGTAAAACCAAGTGACGGCTGCCTTTTCGTTCCTCTCTGGAAGAGTTTCTTGAACGCCATCCAAAGAAAATAACATGCTTGGCTCATGTAATGTAGCCTTAAGCCCTCGTAGTAAAACTTTTTGAGACCTGGCAGGCACAGCCGAGTCCTTCTTTGCTCTTGCCTCCATCACTTGATTCCAGACTTTATTTGTAAATTAGGCAGTCACGTAAAGCTTAATTAGAATTAATTATTTTATTCAAAAGTTGGAAACCGCAGCGTAGCAATGTGTTGACTGGCCAGGCAGTGGCTTTCCCCCCATTTTGTAGCCTTAGAAGGGCAGTGTGGCTGTTTTATCTTGATGGGGTCAAATGAGAGCAGCATGTACTTAGCCTGCACGCTGAAGTATGATCTTTTGATGCATTTATGCTGTTGGCCTAACACTTTAGAAACCTTGCAAAATATAAACGCTTTGAATAGATGATTGGCTCATTAACTGATTTCCTCCAGACTGCTCGATGTTATTTTGTCTGAAGACCTGCAAGCTATCAGGGCTGAAGATTCAAATAACTTTCTAGGGTGATAAAGGGTTCCCAGGCATTTAACTGTATACTGGTTGTCGTTGTTTTTAACAGGAAGGGCTTTAAAACAGTTTTCCTGTTTAGGATAAGGTTTTGCTGTATTCTGCACTTTGGTTCTTTGCTTCATTTCTAGGGGGTGAAGGTTGTGGGGTTCCTGGTTCCAACCTGATTTAGCTCTCCATTCATGTAACTTCTTCTTAAGACATTGGCCAGAACAACAGAAATGAACAGAAATTAAATGATAAATTTATTTGCATCATTTCCCCTTTTCCATTTCTTCAGTGGAAGAGGCCTCTCGTATGATGAGCTATGAAACATAAAAAATAAGATTCAAAGTGAACAGGTGCAGGATATTGCCTCAGACAATCAAACCCTCACTTTAAAAAATAAAGCTGACTTTTATGGTTTATGTGGATGTATTTATGCATGCATGTGCATCCAGTGGCACATTTTATATGTCTGGGGGAAAAAACAAGGCACAAGGTAAGCCCAGGAGTTTGCCTTAGTGCAGTGCATATTAGCACAGCACGATGTGTGAATTGAGAGTAAATATTTTTGCTCCCTCACAAATACTCTAGTAACTTCAATTAATAATATTCCATATCGCATAAAAAAACTGCAGCACAAGTTATAACATATTTCATTAAATTGAGATTTGTTTTATGGATACTGCACATTGCCAAACATTATGAAGATGTGTTGAGACTATCAGGTGATGAATGGACAGAAAAAAGTTTAGTGAAATGTAGATTAATGACATTTGGGGCCCCCCTTTTATACAAATCTGGTTATTCTTTTATAAGCCCTCTAGTAAAATTGATATATGAAATACTGCACTGAATATAATTTCTTTTTTAAAATGAAATGATGTAATGTGGTCACATGACCATAAAAAAAAGCTCATTGAGATCTGAAGCAGATTTAGTTTGTATTTTTAAAATCTAATCTAGTAAAGAGAGGATGGTTGTTATGTACAGTAGCTTGTTGTGATTTGCCAGACCTAAATAAACTTTTGTTTTAAAGGGAGTGTCTTTACCAGTCTGGATATGCTATATCACTCCAGTAGAAACTCCTTTTTGTAAGATGTGTGATAGTCCTTCGGGTTCAAAGAAGACACTCAATTGTGCAATTCATTTGTGGACATGAAGGTGACTATGCAATCCCAGTCTGGAACCGCAGACGTAGCACAATGGAAGCACTGGACATCCATTGTTGTAATAATTGTGGGTGTTATTCTGTGATGGAAAGGATAACCATAGTTTTGTGGACTTTAGTTTTGTGGAGATATAAATGTTGTATTGATTGAACCCTCATGTGAACACCTTCTGTATAATAAAATATGAATTAAATATGGCAAATAGTTTACATTGATTGGTAAATGTGCAATGGATACATTTTGTTTACAGTTTCTTTCCTTTTAATGGTTGACTTGTTAGTTTTTGAATATTCTGGATCTTTAACAAATAGAGCATTTTCACACATGTTAATGGACAATAAAAATTGGCAATCTTTTCTGGCCCAGTTACTCTTGTGTGAACTTATGAAATTGCTTGGATACTAAAAGCAAATAAACAGACTGGGTCAATTTTAGGGTTGATACAGAAACATAATTTGTATTTTTTTTAGTTCTGTCTTTTACTCTTTTCTGTTATTTGTGGCCTAATTATTGCATTGTACATTGTATGGCCTTACAACTAATCATTATTATTATTATTATTATTATTATTATTATTATTATTATTCGCAAAAATGACAATGTACACAACAAACGAGATAACTATGCTGGGTTTCATATCACAAATCACAAGTCGAACACTTCCCAAGCGTTTGGGACTGCATGATGTATTGGTGGATTATGTGAGCAGATCCCAGTTGTTATTATTGTTATTGTTATTGTTATTCATTAAACATGAAAGTCAACTAAACATTTAAAAATGTATCACAAATATTATTGACTGGCACTGGTGGTTGATACGCATTGGTGCCAGCATCCTAGGTATGAACCAAGTATCTTCTTAAAATATATGATGTTCCAGTAGCACAGTTTTGTGCAGTTCTGCTGGTGTTATTGCAGGAAGCTGTAATTTCTTGATGTGTTTTGTAAAATTCTTCATCATGGTGCCAAGTGCCCCGATGACAGTGGGTATCACTGTCATATGTTTCATATGACATAATTGTGTAGTTTTGATGGCCAGGTTGTGATACTTTGTGATTTTTTTCTAGTTCTTTTTCTTTGACTCTGGCATCTCCTGGTACAGTGATACCAATAAATTGTATGCTTTGGATTTCAGTGACTGTGATATCTGGCATGTTGTGTTCTAAATGACGATCCACCTATATTTGAAAGTCCCACAAGATCTTCACATTATTATTATTATTATTATTATTATTATTATTATTATTCCAACAAAAATGGATAGAATATCACAGGATTTCCTCTACTTTGATTATCTAGGACAGTGATTGTCAAAGTAAGGTCTCCTGACGGTCTCTTAGACCCTTTTATAAATTCTTGATTATTATTAGTACCCTGCCCAAAGTCACTGTTTGAGAGTATTACAGTATGTGCTTCCAGTTAGTCATCCAAAAGTATCTTCATATCTATTTGCAACATGTTGTTGTCTGAAACAAAGTTCTATTGAGTGTTGGTGATGTTCAAAATCGCCATGACAAGTCATTGGTCACAGTGTTTTAGAAAAAAGTGTCTTATGGAAATAATCACATTACTTTATTTCACTTGGTTGCTGTGGGCATTTCTCAAAGAGATCCTTTCTTTCTTTCCCACCAGAATAAGTTTCCTATGAGGCAATGTTCTATGAGTCTGACAACATGAAAGACAAGTTATCAATTTTCTGATTGTCATCCCTCCGAGATAGGATTTAATTTGATTAAGAACACATGTGCTGCTGACATCTGTTTTAAAATAGTGGGCATGACTTGCACTATTCTTTGATATCCATAACTATTAAATGCAATGCTAATGAGGATTCTCATGTTGATTTTTTAGCTCCCATACATAAGTCCATGAAAATAATGTCAAAGGTTAGGCAGTTTTCCAGAGTGTATTAGTTTCTAGTACTCTGGGATCATTTCACCTCCTGGTTTAGCTAAGCGGTTAGCCTACCAGTTCATACCATCTAAGATTTATTTAAATGACACTGGTTAGCAGTGGTAGCGATCCAAAAGATCAAATTCCATTAACCTTGAGCTCATGCCATAAAGCATTTCTCTGATCTATTTCTTCCACTTAAGGAACTTTGAGATTGGTTTGATGTTACATGAACTGCTCCATAGTAGCTTAAATGTTTTCTACTATCATTGACTTGACTTTTCAAAGAGCAGCTTTAAGAATAAGAAAGGTCTTTCCTGCAGGATCAGTACAATCCTATTGTGCCTCAGGATTTTATTTCATTGCATCAGTTAGCTTGCTTGGGCTTATATACAGCATGAAAGCCGTTTTGTATCAAATTGGCCTTGAAAACACCAATTTTCATTGCACAATGCCTGCTTTGCTGTCTCCGAAAATCCTCCCCCTATCCTATTACGCTGAATTAGAGCACTATCAGTGGACTGATAGTGCTCTAATTCAGCATAAAGCAGCTTCCTGTGTTGGTTGACTTCATATCCTCTGATGCTGTTTCCGAGAGTCCGATTTGAATGTTTCAGTTGCTTTAGAACGTCTTGTGAACGTCTTGGAGTTCAGAAATGACAACGAAGCGGTAGAACGAAACCTTGAATGAAATGTAGAAATGTGGCCAATTTAATTAAATTTAATTAAAGAAAAGCATACATCCAGTTTTGTTTCTACTCAGTAACTACTCCTAGGATTTGTGCTTAAGAAAGAAAATTATAACATGGGATTTCTGATTCGAAGTGTTTGTTGTTATAGAAATGGCTAATTAAGCATGTGAAAGTAAAAAAAGAGGGTATATTTTATTTTATTTTATCCTACTGTGCTGAAAAAAGTTGGAACTTAATGCTTTTTCCTTTTTCTCCTCATCCCACATTTCTTTCCCCCCCCTTTTCTGTTACCTTTGTACCTCTCATTTGTACTTTATATTATGATAATTTTAATAAAAGTATATATTTAAAAAGAGAAAAGATGGGAATATAGAAAAATGGTGAATAATGACATATCATTAATAAGCCCATATTTGTTTGTACTTCAATGATTGATTGATTGATTGATTGATTGGATTTCTAACCTGCCCCATCTCCCGAAGGACTCGGAGTGGTGTACAATCATAAAACAATACAAATATACAATTAAAAAAATATTAAATAAGAAACCCAATTAAAGCTAAAAATAATAAAACTAAATAAATAAAAAACTAAAAGTCCCCTCCCCACCCTCAGCCCAGGTCAGCAAGTTGGAACAACCAGGTTTTGAGGCCCCGGCGGAAGGAACAGAGGTCAGGGGCCACCCGAAGCTCCAGGGGGAGCTGGTTCCACAGGGTGGGTGCTCCCACAGAGAAGGCCCTACCCCTAGGGGTCACCAGCCGACACTGTCTGGCTGACGGAACCCCAAGGAGGCCCACTCTGTGAGAGCGCACAGGACAATGGGAAACAGTTACTGGCAGCAGGGTCTCCTGTAAATATCCCGGTCTTAAGCCATGAAGGGCTTTGTAGGTTAACACCAGCACCTTAAATCAATTATTACATGTATATCTGAGTAAATTTTATTCATTCACCATATGAAACAGAAAAAACTATCTTCTGTTTTCTTGTATAGTAAATAGGAGCCCAGTATTAAATCATAATTCAACTTCATATGCAGTACAATATGGGGGTACAGTGTAAAATAGAGTCTCCCATTAGCAAGGGTTCCCCTACTCTTTATTAAACTGCTTTGTGCAAATCAGGAAGGGCACTCAAATTGCTGTTTCCTCAACAGGCACGAGTGAGGAAGCTTGATAAAAATGAGCTATTGAAGTGCCTCTGGTTTGGGAATTCAGCCTGGAGCAGATATCTTAGAGTTTCATCCTCTTCTTTACATTACCCTAGCTCATCTTTTCTAAAGCTGGAATTACAGGACCTGAAATTCTCAGTCACTGTTTATTGGTGGTTCTGACAGGTGTCCCACCACAGTTGAGGAGTGACAGCTTGTAGAAGGTAGTCACAGGCTGTTTTTCTTTAAGGTAAAGGTATCCCCCAAAAGAATCAGCATTTTTGTTGTTATTTTCACAATTATGTAATATCTGGGTTTTTTCCTATTTATAGGCATATAATATAAAAGATCTTGTTAAGAAATATCTAGCATTTGGGTCCATGTTTCAAATCTGTATGCACCTTTTCTTTCTAGAAGGTCATACCTTCTCATCCACATTGAGTCTTGATAGCTAATAGAGAAGAATTGAAATCCATGTTCTTGGTGCGATATTCTATTTAAAGGGACTTCAAGTTATCCAAATGATTACAATATAGTTTATTTAGGTAGTGGGAGACAGTGTCACAGTTTAATGTCATGGTTTTATGGTTGGTAAGTTTTTGAAGAGACGATGGTTTGGTAGCAGGTGACTGTCGGATTAAAGATGTCTTCTGATCTCCTCAGCTTTCAGCAGACTCCATTGTGCAGTTTGAGAAGGAAGACTTCGCCTTGACAGCAAAGAGAGAAGAGAAACCCCTTCCTCAAGGAAATAGGCATCTGTTAGAGTGGGCTGAAAAGGAATATGGAGCAGTAACATCCTTCACCGAATTTAAAATATCCAGAAATGTTTACATAAAAGTGGGTGAAGGTAAGTCTGTTGAAGCTTGTACAACTGTTAATAAGAAATGGGGTTTAATTAATGTTTGTCTTCAATCTCACCTGAGGGACATTCCTTGGCTCTCCTGAGATAAGAAAATCACTCCAAATGTTGTTTCCTTTGTACCCTTCTCGTTGCCACAGGGGGAAAGAAAGCAGTGTATTAAAAAGGGTCAATTTACACAGAATGTTAACAGGGGACATTTGGCTTTCAAAGGGTTTCATTTGATATCCCCTCCCCCTCCAGAAGTGGCAATTGAAAGATGAGAGGTTAAAGGAAGGAAGGCTGCAAAATAAAGCTTGCCAAATAAGGCTCTCCAAACTCTGACAAATTGGGGTGAATGTGTCCCTAATCCTGGTGCTTGTCAAACTAGATGTTTGGATGATTGGGTGCTGATCAGGAAGGTTTTCTGATGGGAGTTGAAGGTTTCACAAGTTAGTAATATTTTGTGCACCTAAACTGGAATCTAATAAATCCAGTCCCCTGCCGTTTATACTGCCAGTGTTTTTGAATAGAACTTTTGGCTATTTACATTGCAGGCATGGGTACTAATTAGACTCAGGACATCAGAGAGCAGTATAAAGGGTTCTGACTGCCATCTTTTGAGATTCCAGTTTATAGCAATTGAGATGGTCAACTTTTGTGTCAGATTTTTCTAGTCTTCCATATCTGTATCTAGATTATTGAAAATGTGATGTGAATGTTAGACTTCTGTATTACTTCAAATTGCCATGCTACAATATATTGTATTACAGACATCTGTATTTTCATTTATTTCTTCGAGCAACTGAGCTGCACATTTTGTCTCTAATTTGTCTGATTTGCCATTTTGCCTTCTGTGTTACGATGCCCTTATTTCATAAAGCATTAATTAGTTAACAGTTTTTCAAAATCTATTTTGATGAATTTAAGTGTTCCCATTTCAATGCTGAAGCTTTTTCCCTGTTAGCATTTGTTAGCACCTAGAGTGTAATCCCTGTGGTTTTCCATTATCCTAGAGTTAAATCTTTTAAAATACCTTCCAGCTGCAGGAAATTTTATTGTTGATATATGACTTTTGGCAGCAATAATTTATTGAGGAAAGTTGATACATGATGAACATTTTTGATAAAAAGGCTTATCTTGTTAAGCCAAAAGAACTAAAGTTTACACCAGTGTAGGGTCATGTTGGATAGGAATATCAAGGTAACACCTAATTAATAACAAAGCATGATATTGTCTTCCCCATTTTTAAGCAAAGATGCTGTACACATACACACACACACACACACACAAACACACAAAAATCCAGGACACACTTTCTCAGTTCAGACCAGAAAGTTGGCAGCATCCAAAAGAGGCAAGAGTTATTTAGCAATTGTTTTTTTCTTTTCGTGGAATCAGCCCTTTCCTTAGCAATTGTTCCAGGCAACCACATATCCCAAACTGATGTTTTGCTGTTGTTGTTCATTTGCTGGGAATGTTTATGTGAGAGGCATAGTGAAGTAGGGGACTGGTGAAGATTATTGGCATTAATTTTCTTCCAAAGGAGAATTAAAATCTTCAAAAGCTGAAGGCCGACAACTGAACAGTAATTTTCACCCTTTTATGTAATGGAAGAATAATAGCTGCGTATAAGAAATTGCAAGAAATTGCCAAAAATTATCAGAAATTAATAGGTCATCCACATTAGTTTATCTGTTGAGGAACTGTTTTGCCATGAATTTAGCATTGCTCTAAAGTTGCTGTAAAGATCTTTACTTCTTGCCTGGGGATAACTGTTGCCCAAGGACTACTATATCCATGCAGAACAGGGCTAGACATATAGCACAAAAAACAACACTTGCACTACAGCTATAATATCTACTAGTTCATAGTAGTAGTAATAGTAGTAAATAAATAAATCTAAATTTATTAATAAAATAGTGACAAGCAGGTAAATAAGTAAGGTGCACAGACACTCCCTGAGAACCTTGTATAGACTGTCATATTTTCCATGATGAGAAAAAAAATCTTGTAAAATTATAGGATGCGGTTTTATTCTGTTACGTTTATCTGTTATTAACATCTGCCCAGATTCCAAACTTTTCTTCTCCGTTGACAAAAATCACTGAGTTCTTGACAAAGCATTTAATAATTCATGTCTAGGGGGCCGCAGTGGCTCACGTGGTAAGATGCTGGGCCTGTGCACCGCTGAGGTCGGCAGCTCGATTCCCGTGAGCGAATAAACCTAGTAGGGAAAGAAAGGAGCCTCCCCCGATTGCCTGCCAGCATTCAGGCATCCCGCGGGTAAAGATAACACTGCCCAAAAAAATTCCTTTCACAAAGGCAGCCAGCCACCTCGGTAATCCCTGGCTAACACATGCCATACGCTAAAAAATTTTTAAAAAAAATCCATGTCTATTATATCAAGTTTACAGACATATACATTAGAACAGTGGTGTCAGACTCAAGGTCCAGGTGGAATCCAGCCCATGAGGTACTTAGATTCAGCCCATGAGGCCAGCCTGGAAACAGCAAAGGACCAGCCCACGGTGCCAGCAGAAATGGAGCTGGGGGAGTCCTGCCCCCCTGGATTCCATTTTCACTGGCAGAGGACTAAAAACAAAACAAAAGGAGAAATGTTTCCCCTTTTGCACTTGAGCCTGCAAGAAGGGACAGGAAAGGAGAAAGGGAAAGAGGAAAGACAAAGAAAAAGTAGGAAAGATAGGAAGAGAGCAAGGAAGGAAAAATAAGGAAAGAGGGGAAGGAAGAAGAAAGGAGAATGAAGAGGGAAGGAAAAAGAAAAGGAAGGAAGGAAGGAAGGAAGGAAGGAAGGAAGGAAGGGTATAATGAGAGAGAAGGAGGGTCTTAGGGAAGTCCTGCATTAGAACTTGGCCACCACAGGTGCCCCTAATTTGAGTCCCGTATCACGCCCACCATGCCCATGCCCACCCCCAGCCATGCCCACCATGGCCATGTCCCCCCCCGACCCTCCGAGGTCAAACACAACCTTGATGGGGCCCTCAATGAAATCGAGCTTGATAGCTCTGCATTAGAATATACACGGTTTTACTAATTTTTCATTAGCATGAGCATTATAGTAGAACAGCAGTTATAATATTTGGTTTATACTCCCTAGATTCACAACTTCTGCAGGAAGAGAAAATTGAAATCATTTGTACAGCTCCATCTCCAGGCACCAGTTTAGCTATTCCTGAATCAGGAATCTTTGTTAATAATGATTCTTGGCTGTCATTTCAGGGTTGCAACTCATGCTACTTTGAATACCATCTAGAATGCAGAAGCCTGATTAGTAATAGTTTAAGCCTAATTTATCTGTTCTATAGTCATACAATGAGAGCTGCACAGGCTGCCAAGGAGGTTTCTGGATACAGGTCAAGATGTTGGTCATTACTTTTATCGCCTTTGTGTCTTAGCAACTTGTGTATCAGATGCCTTCTTCTAGTGGTACCTGCTTACCTGGTGAGATGTAGAAGAAGCAGCTTGCTATGGGTCCCAACCCCAAAGAGGTGTTGTCATCAGGGACCTGGTGATGAGCTTTCTCTCTCTTTCCTCTGGAAGAAGTTACTTACATAGATAAGAATGGTCGAAACCCTGGTAGTGTTTCAGAAAGCTGGCAGGACCTGGGCTACCTGGAGGATCTTTGCAGACAACATGGTTGGTTAAACAGAGGAAGTGCCACCAGCAGTTGATGAAGGGGAGATGACTGTCATTATTCGTTGGCTTGTTTACTGCTTACTGTAAGCGGGGCTTATGTTACTTGGAGTATTTTTTTTCAGTTGGAGTAGCATATCAGCCTAAGTGTATCATATACAGTAGGTGTAGATGTAGATAAAGAAATGAAAACTGTGTCTCCTCACCTTAAGCTGGACTACTGAAAAATGCTCTTTTTATTTGGGAAATATATAGAGAAAAATGAATAAGTTGAACTAGGGCCTTATTAATTAGCAGTTGAGGCAATCTTTTGCTAAGGTTTTTGCTTGCACATAGGAGCAACTGCTGAAAGTAGATACGTACACACACACATACATTAACTGTATGAATAACATTAAAGTAATAAGACACCAGATCAGTGTAGTACACATACCCTAGCACCCACTCACTCATTTTTCCACTAACTACTTGCAAAATAAAACACAGCACACATGAAGCCCGCTCACTCGTATGCACTTTAATTTCATAGTAATAGTTTTCTTTTTTTAAAAAAAGTTCTAATTTACAAGATCTGTGTCATGCCCTGTTGGAATCCGAGGGGGAGGTCAAGCAGCTGACAGGGAGTGGGAGTGTGGCTCCGGTGGCTGTGGAAGAAACTGGGGAAGGGCACAGTCCGGCTGGTCATTCAGAGGAAGACCCAGGGTCACCCCCTCTTCATCCTAGGGCATGCAGGGAGGAACTGAGAAGGGAGCAACACGAGTGATGTGAATTACGGGGGAGAAAAGGGCCCTGATTCCCTTCATTAGCTGTAGCTGGGAAAACAGGATTTAAAAAGGGCGTTTGCGCACCGTACCTTGCTGGAAGCAAAGCGTTAATTATTTTGGTTTGTCAAGTCTTATCTGGGTTCTGGCGTCCTCCCAACTGTGTGTTTCGTTATCTTTTGAAGTCTGCAATTCCTTATCCTGCCCTGTCTCGTTAATTGCTGCAGCGTGGTTTGTGTTGGTTTTTATTTATAATTTATATGTTCTTTGGGTTCAGACTGAATGTCTTCCCTTTAAAAACTGTTCTTGGGAGACTTTTTTCTCCAGCCAATGATAACTGGACATTGGGGGCCAAGTTGGCAGTATTAAAGGGACTTTACCTACTTTTATGACTTTATTGCTTTTGTGCCACGCCCCAGGTCATCACAATCTGTTAGCAGACATCCCTGCATAATCTCTAGTCTCTTTCCATTCCTCCATCACCCGCTCCAGCCTAACGCAATAGCAGCAAGGATGTAACACTCTGGAAAAGCAACCCAGTCACAAGGGACTCTGAAGGGACCCAATCTCAGCCTCTGAAAATACAGGTAGTCTTCAATTTACAATCACAATTGAGCCCAAAATCTCTGTCGTTAAGTGAGGCATTTAAGTGAGTTTTGCCCCATTTTATGACCTCTCTTGCCACAGTTGTTAAGCGAATCACTGCAGGTGTTAAATTAGTAACACGGTTGTTAAGTGACTCTAGTTTCCCCATTGACTCTGCTTGTCAGAAGATCGCAGTTGGTGATCACATGATCCCTGGGACATTGCAGATGTCCCAAATATGAGTCAGTTGCCAGGCATCTGAATTTTGATCACACAATGATGGGGATATTGCAACGGTCATAAGTGTGAAAAACAGTCATAAGTCACTTTTTTCAGTGCCGTGGTAACTGTCACTAAATGGACTGTTGTAAGTCAAGGACTACCTGTATTCATGATGATGCCGCAGTGACTAGAATGAAGTATTGCAGGCTAACTCTGCCCACAATCTGGAGTTCGATCCTGAATGGCTCAAAAAGGTGGGTAAAATGAGGACCCAGACTGAGAGAGCTATAAAGCTCTGTGAAGTGGTATGTACCGTGTTTCCCTGAAAATAAGACACTGATATTTTTTTGGCTCCCAAAACACACTAGGTCTTAGGTAGGTCTTATATATTTATGGTGCCAAAAAGTGTGTATGAGGATGGTTGCTCCCTGAAAAGTCTTCCTGGAACTGGAGAGGTCTTATTTTCAGGGTAGTCTTATATTAGGCAGGTTTAGAAAATAGTGCTAGGTCTTAGTGGTCTTATTTTCGGGGAAACACGGTAAGTCTAAGTGCTATTGCTATGCCACTCCCAGCAGCAAATTATGTTCTAAAGCCAAAACAAAACTCAGCATCTGTATCTTTTATTTTAAGTGCAAACGCTTTAGCCCGTTTAGCAGAGTTAAACAAAAAACAAAGATAAGGGACAGACTTCATTAACCCTTAGATACAAAACTCTTAGGGAATCTCTGGGTAGAAGGCTAGACTGGGAAGTCATAAAACCACCTTGGGAGGACATAATGTCAAAGCGATTTGGTTTGGTTGCCATGAAACCTAACTGGGTATGTCCATACAATCACCAGAAGTCTAGTTCAGCTCAAAGGAGTCTTGACCTTTACCTACAATGTAGATAATTTATTATTACACTATGATTGTTCCCTGCAGCTGAATTAATCCAAACAGCATATGATTTAAGGTGATACCAACATGATGAAAAACACAGCCCCCTTTTTGACTTATTTATCTGCTGGTACTGATGACTGAAACAAGAAGACGTTCCAGAAACACACAGTGAAGCTACAAAATCTCCTGCAGTGTTTTCGCATTCAAACGCATGGTGATATTCTCCGAGAACGGGCTGGAAACCCATTTGCCCATTTAAAGACCTTGCGTTGCCTCCATTGAGCATCAACTTTGCATGTGTGCCTTTTTGAGTGGTTAATCTGAGTGCAAGCTGGACCTCTTTTCAGGATCACTTTCCATTGTCTGAATGGGAGGAGTTGGCAGAATATCTCTGCAGCTTTTGAGATCCCATCTGGCAGGATACTTAACAGATGTTTGGGGAGTGCTCTGTCAGACTCCATGAATAGATTTACTTTCTCATGGCTCACACAGAAAGATCCTCTAGAGAGGAAGGCAAAGGGACACTAAAACTGAGTTAGGATGGAAAAGATTAAAAATAAAACTGCCAGTCTCAATCCATTCATTCAACGTCTTTGGTATGATCAGATGTGAGTGGTCATAGTGTGTGTGTGTGTGTAGTTGTAGCTGCTATATCTCAAGCTGGATATTGGAAAACTAGAAAAGGTCAGCTCAAACAATCAAGGCTGGAGGAATTCCCCTAAAGGAAAAGTTTACAACGTTTGTGGCATTTAGTTTATTAAAAAGACAAGGAAATGAAAATAATACTGTAGTTCCCTTTTCTATTTGTTTTGTAAAGAGCTCTACCTGCTTTTCCTGAATATCATAATGATTCCAAAGTAGAATATAAAGCAGTAATCCTAATTAGATATGATGTAGAAGGAAGTCTATGGAGATTGAGTTTTTCCTCTCTCTTTTATAATACAGGCAGTCCTCGACTTACAGCAGTTCATTTAGTGACCAAAGTTAGCATGGCACTGAAAAAAGTGACTTACGATCGTTTTTCACACTTATGCTTCCCCATGGTCACATGATCAAAATTCAGACATTTGGCAATTGCCTCATATTTATGATGGTTGCAGTGTACCAGGGTCATGTGATTCCCCCTGTCAGCTTTGGAAGCCATATTGAGATCAGATGCTCCCACGCTGCCACATTTGAGCCTGGGAAAGTGGGAGGGGGGAATATATTGGAGGATATCGAGTTAGACATAATAACATTCTTTTTCTGATTCAAGGTCAGGTTGTGTTGCACATAACTGAGAGGAAGTCTTAACTGGGGATGGATGGTGATTGGCCCATGTGATGTGATGGGTGCAGGGCATGGATTGTGTAGTTTTTACTTATTGCAAGGAACTTTCAGATTCGGGATTCCACAGTTGTGCCAGTTACTATCCAAAATAAAAGGAACCTTTAAGAGATGTCTGTCTCGGAGTTATTGGGTGGAATGGAGTGTTGCTGGAACGCTGACACCCCCTTGGCAGCTTTCTGACAAGCAAAGTCAATGGAGAAGCCAGATTCATTTAACAACCAATGTTACTAACTTAACAAATGCAGTGATTCATTTAGCAACTGTAGAATGAAAGGTCATAAAATGGGACAAAATGGGACAAAATTCACTTAACAACTATCTTGCTTAGCAATGGGAACTTTTGGGCTTAATTGTGGTCGTAGGTCAAGGATTACCTGTATTGGAAGTTGTATCAAAAGTCAAAGAACAGTGAGACATTCATAACATGTTTTATTGCTTTAATCAACAGTATGCAAAAATGGAAAAAAGGGATTAAAAAAAAGAAAAGTAATATAAAAAAGGAAAAACACAAAAGTAAACAGAGAGGAAAGCAGAGGAAAGTAGAAAGCATCTAGAACCTATTTCTGTATAAGGAATTAATTTCTAAACATACAATTAAATCTTGAATACATGAATTAATTTATTAGACAGATCAAGAGCTAGTTCGTAACCAGAAAATGAATATATAATTTCCGGATTATAAATCTAGGGTTGCTTTGTCCTTCTAACATTGAAGAACGAACACAGTCTTTTTTGCATGTATTCTTGGGGCGGGATTGTATTTGGGGATATTTGTCTATTGTATTTTTGCACATGTGTCATAATAAATAATATGAGCTCTGTGATATAAGAGTTCTTGTTTTCGGAGAAAGTGTTCCATAGGTAGCAATGGTGATTCTGAAAGGCCAAAAGTTGAACATCTGTGGTCTAAGTTGACATTCCCTAAGATAAATCATCCTATGTGTGCATTAGGTGGAACTATCACAAATTATGTCTCTGTGCTTGCAAGCCTGCGTTAAAGCCAATTTGGAAACAATGGTTTGGAGGAATAAGGGAATTTGTTTTGCTCAGTCTTTAACTATTCATTGGCACCAAAGCTTTGCTTGAGATTTGAAATGGTGTGAGATATTGTATCCATTATTCAGACACCTGATGTGCATATTTAAGCTAGACTAAGCTTTGCTATTCTTTACCCTTAGTTATGAATTCTGTAATATAAAAACTTTGGATCTCCGTGTTAATTGTTGAATTGTAACTTTTGTTAACAAAAATGTACTATAATCATAAGAAAAGGCTTGAATAACATGAACTGCAGACACGGAAAATGCCAACGATTAGTTTTCTCTCCAGCCTTCTTACTCCACACTTACTCTGTTAGTTTTAGAACCTTTTCTTAGACTTGAACAAATAAAATCAAATAGAAAATGGAAGGAGTATCTTGACTTTCAGCACACGTGAGATTTCTTGAATGTGTTACCGGTAGTGGTATAAATTACAACATATTGGTATGACTTAAAATTGATTAAAGATATAAAAATGTACAAAAGGAAAAATCAGTTCTGAACACAAAAGAATATTGTATTTAGTTTGGGCATCACTGCAAATGTAATCTGTATAATTGCATTTGATAATCTCAGGTAATTAAAACCAATGTATGAAATAATTTTTCTTTTTTTTTCTTTTTTAGTTCAACTTTTTCCTACAACATGCAACATAGAAAAGAACTTTATTTCTTTAAACTACCTTGCGGGATACCTACAACCAAAGACAGCAGAGGGATGCATTATTTCTAGTGTGGCCCATGATAAAGAAGTTCATATAATTGAACTTATTACACCTGATTCAAACAGGTAAATGTTTTGAATGAAATTATATTTCTTCAAACTGGGAAGGGACTGGTTTCAGCCCTACAGCAGTTTTAAAGGCACCAAGCCCCATATTGTAAAAGTCATATAAAAAGTATAAAAGTACAAAACATTGACATTGAGACTAGATTTTATAGACATTTGATACAAATTTGTAAAAGAGAATAAGTAGAAAACTTACCATTTTATAAATGAAACTGATATGTTGATGTTTTAAAGTCATAAATTCAATATCTTCAACCTAACTTTTCAAACACAGGATAAATCTAATGAAGCAAATCAAATTAGATGTGGCATTTTCTCTTTTCAGTGCCAAATTGTAATAAGCACAAAAGTCAGCTATATAAAGGATTGGACATCTGTCTTAAACATCATGTAGCATAGAATAATTGGACATAAGCTTAAAAGTTGTTTGAAGTCCTCTTTGTTTCCAAATTCTACCACGATTAGGATTGAATGCTGGGCATTTATCTTTTATTATAAGAAGCTCTCATAGCTGGTGACAATAAGGTTGGTATTGTAGGAGAACGAGTGCCAGAACCTGAGGCCAGAGTTAAAAGGGGTATCAGCCTAGAATCCCTACATAGCCACAAGGTGATTAAGTCCAACCCCCCTTGTATCCTATTGCTCCTTATCTAACTCCAAGCAGATGCCATTAGTTGAGAATATTCCTATGCAAAGACATGAGTAGCAATAAATCAGTTTAATTGGGCCTTTACCTGGGCTGGACAGGTGTCTGTTTATTCTTAACTCAGAAAAACTCAGGAAGGTTGGACATGATTCCTACTAGGTGGGAAACTACTGGGAAATGCTGAAAATTAAACTAGAAAGTTGATCAAACATCATGGGATAAAGTAATACAGAGACCACATACACATTTTTGTTAACAAAATTATCCACCAAGAATTGAATAGTTTTATGGGGCTGGCATAAAGAGATAGAAAATAGTAGTCCAAGGGATAAAGGGGAATAATATAAAGTTGTAAAAGGGTTGAGAAAAGGGCTCAAAATCAGGAGTTGGAGAGCAAGAAATTGGCTAATGATTTAAAGCAGGCAACAAAACCTTTGGCAACCAAGTTAGCATATCTCTCTATCATTTTAAAAATGAAGTAAAACTACAAAGATTCAGTCATTCCGTGTTTATAGAATTTGCTTCTAAAATCCAGCAAGCAGATTGAACTCTCTTCAGTCTATTTTGCTGTTTGCCAAACAGGTTTGGACTTTGAAGAGAGAGCAAAGTGACTTTTGCTTCATACTAAAAGTACCAAAGGGAACAGAGGTATAAAATCTGCATTTAAAACTTCTGATGCAGAAGAAGATAGCTCTTTTGTGCAGATGTGAAAAGCCAGCTCTAAGTGGTTTTCTTGAACTGACACCAAAACAGAGAAAATGTGCACTCTTTAAATGGGAAAGACAAGCTTTCTGAGGAGCGTTATTAGCGTAAAAAGTATGTTGTTTCCATTGTTATTTAAAATTGTTCTAGCAAGTGTGGCGGAACAGTCTGTTTTGCACATGCTGGATGTCTGGGATAATCTCCAGTGTTTTAATCTACTGGCCAGACACTGGGAACATGATGGATTGGAAGAAGGTTGAGAGCAAAAATTTTCTGGCATGCTGGCTGACTCTGCCTTGCTTTTCCACATCCAGCGCTTTCCAGGTGGATATCATCATTGACATCAGACCATCTCAGCCAGACACCACGCTTGTCAGGGATCTTGTACTTATCCTCAAGTGCAGAAAGTCTGTCAACTGGGTCATCAAATCCCATGACGTGCAGGGGAGGTTGGAAGCCATTGTAAGTAGATAGTGCCCTGCTTTGTGGTCTGGAGGAGGCACGGGTCTGTTAACAGCTCCTGCTTTCCTGTGAACAAGGAAAGGCCTGATAACAGAAAGGCTGACTAAATCTCTCCCTCCTCTTTTGCTAATGTTGTTGGCGCTTTGTTTTCTCCTAAACTACCAAGCAGCCTGCTACTGTGTAAGGCAGGGGTGGGGAACCGATGGCCCTTTTATGACTTGTGGACTTCAGCTCCCAGAATTCCTGGCTGACTCAGGAATTCTGGGAGTTGAAGTCCACAAGTCATACCAGGGCCTTCGTTCCCCACTCTGGTGTAAAGAATGGATCAATGTTCATTTCTGAAAGCCTTTATAAACCTCAGGGATGCATTGCACCCTGTTCTGTGCACCTGCTGACTTTGAACCTTTTTTTCAAGCTCTTCATTCAGCAAGAAGCAAGTTGTTAAATAATATTTTTATTTAAATATTAAGAGCAATTTGAAAGAGGAAGAGTCCCATGTATGTGAAGTTCCTGTGTTGTTCCAGTCACAGTTCTAAAAGCTAAAGGAATTCAGTGACTATCAGATTCCTTCTGCTCCCAAGAATGCATTCATAAATGAAACCATCTATCTTCCATCTGTCTGTCTGTCAGTTTAATTTATATGGCTGCTCATGTCACAAATGTGATTCTGAGAGGCATACAATAGAACCAACGATTGCACAGAGCAGCGCTTGCCAGTTGTCAGTTACACAGTATTCCTAAATAGGGGCTATTTCTCACTGACAATAGCTCCAGTTTAGACAGGGTTAGTATCAGCATTTGGCATTTTGGGGCAGGTGCTGGGATCTCATTACATAATGTTAGAATCTCCTTCTCTTAAATAGAATAAAAATTAGGCCTTCTGAGCAGCTTTACGCAACTGGGTGTAACGTTCCTTTTCATTTCTCACAGCTACTGCTTGGGCCCTTGCGAAAAATGAAAACAATTGCTAGAAATACTGCAGTTAGGCCCATCAGAGGACTCCAAGGCAGCCTAAACCTTGTTTACATAGGACTTTTGTGATAGGTTTGCTGCTCAAGAAAATCAGATTTCTCCTACTGAATGAGGATGTCAAATCACACCATGCTAAAAGGTGTGATTACATCTTTAGCCTCGGATATATGGTTAAAATCAACAACACTTTGAAGGGCTTTTACTGAAGTGAAAAACAAAGAGAAAGCACTGGCTGAATTGGGATGGGATGACCTGCAGTCTCAGGGTTGCTTGGAAGAGAGAAATGATGGTTTGGTAATAAAATGAAAGGAGAAAGAGGAATGTCAGAAAGGGAAAATGAGCCCATTACAGAGGTGATATGTGTCTGACATGCCTCTGGCTTTGGATTCCCTCTGTGCTTTAGCCCTGCTCACTATGATTCCTCTGAGAAAATGCTATCTAAAATAAAAAGATTGCCCATCCCTAAAGGAAAAAATAAATGGGAATAGAACTACAATAGCTTAAGCTATTCAGTTCAATAACTGGAAAATCGAGGCTTAGAGGTAGATCTCTTCCTGAAGCATTTCTAGAAACCTGATGCATACTGAACCAAGGACATTGTACTCAGTTCAGGCCTGTTCTTGTCACACTATCTTCAGTACTGTACATATTTCCTTTTATGCAGCAAAATATGGTTTCTATAAACGTTTTCCAACTATTGCTTAAATGCAACATTGCTAAAGTGTCCTGGTTTGGGGATTTCCAGAAGCCTTTTTTCAAACTTGGATGTATATATAGTATTTTATTTTTATTGCACACTTTAATACATTGCCCTAATTGTGTTCATTGCCCTAGTAGAAGACATATATTCTTTTCAAAGACTGAAAGATTACTTGGGGATGATCTTCAGTTTTGCAGATGTTCCCCTGATTGTCCAAACATTCTGAAATCAACAATTACAATTTAATTTAAATCCTGCTGCCTGATAGGGACAGGTAGTAGAGGAGAGACAATCTTATACCCTGCCAATCATTAGTAATGAATTATAAGCCATAAGAATCATTACAGTGTCTTTTCTGTCCTTTCCCCAACTGACTGGAAATTCTGAGAACTGAACTTCAAACATACTTAGAGAGCATCAGGTTGCAGAAAGCTGTTGCCGTATGTATTTCCTCTCAATTATCCTTTGGCATAGAGGATTTCATTCTGTTTGCTAAGTGCAGTTATGGGTAAAAGGCACTATATCAACTCTTGGAGCCATTTTATATGTTGTGATTATCATTAGAAGAATCTCATGAAGCTGTGAGATTCTGTCATGTGGCTATTCCTCAGTTGAAATTAATTGAACATATCTTACACATTACCCACTAATTTTTGTTCCTTTCGATCAAATCCCTTGTGTGGACAAGAAAACATGGATTGAATGGTATAAAATGAATGAATGAAAGCAAAAGTTTGATCTGAAGTGATAGTTAACTAAACCTTTCAATTTACAAAACAATTAAGTTTTGTAAGAAACAAAACTCTATCTAGAGCTAAAGTTTTCATTTTCTGTTTTATAGACATCAAATGGGGTTGGCTTTGGAAAAGAAACCGAACGTTCTATGGCAATGAGTAAAACCATAGTATTTGATATGCCTTCCTCTCATGAGAATTTGATTGCCTGGGCATATGAGCATGGCCACTACCCAGTTACTACTTACACAAAAGCACCCCTTGCTAATAGATTTCACCTACAACTCGTGGATGCAGGTAAGGAAGAACATCAGATCGTATTAAATACAACAATTATTCTTTTGTTCCCTGGGGTCCATTTTCCAAAGGTCTTGAATTGAGAAGATCCTTGATGGGCATTTTTTGCTCCCAGAAATTACAGTGCAGAATGCCACATTTGTGAGGTGATTCTCAGCTTTGAACTTTACTTTTCAAATGTGCAATTGTCCCGAGCTAAGGATGCTGAGGGAACGCATGCTTTTATATTGTGCATACCATGCCAAGGCTGTTTTTACCCCTCCAAGAACAAGGAAATAAAATGAAGCTAGTTTTTCAGGAGGGAAACAACACTGGGTGGGTTGAAGGAAAGGACACGCCCCGCTAAATGAGATACCTTCATTGTTGTTTTCTGTGAAGAAAGAGAAGTGTCAGGTCCTATTTGTACTTTAAATAGCATTCTTAATGTAATGTCTGTCTCATGCATCCTGCTAAGTCGGCATTTGTTATAGCGATTTGTTATAACCATCATTTGTTGAGAAAGCCAGGAACAAGCCAAAGCCAGTTTTGCCGATAAGACTTATTGGGTAAATTCCTAGGATCTTTCTCTTTGTTACTTCTGCCAGGAACAACAAGAGTTAAAGACAAATTTAGGAATCAGTTAGTTAAAGACAAATTTAGGAATAAACCATTGTTTACACATTCAGACAAAATAAGAGGTGGTTAAAACAAGGTGGGAATCATACACTGTATCAAATATGGATTTGTTGCAAGAAAATAGGGCAAAGAAACTATTTCAAGGAAAGAAAAAAATAATATCATGGTTTAACGTGTCCCAAAAGTGCTTTTTCAACCATGAGAAAGGCATGGCTAGATGACTGAGAATCTCCATAGACATGGTTTAATATGCTTATGTGAACTAACCAGTGCATGACTCTAGTTATGGATAAGTTGAATGGAATTACTATTTGTAATTTCTCTTTTTCTGTAGAAGAAATGAATGATGAAGAAGAAGAAGAAGATTTCCTTCCACCAGAGCTGAAGGAACTGCTGCATGGCATTAAAGCTCCTCCAGCCCCACGTTTGAGTGAAGACATGCGTTTCAGTTTTCTTCATGAGAGCAACCAAGGCTCCTTCCCATCAGCCGATACTGTTGACCCAATCATGGCTGGTCATGGTTTTGAACAACTTCTTCCAAAAGACCCGGAGCCAGAAGAAGTACAGGGTAGCGTTGATGTTGCCATGTCTGTGATGTGTAACGATACGTCCATGATGGTAGCGGTAGCAAAAGACTCCCTGGAGGTTAGCATGCTATTTTAATTTCATTTCAAAAGGAATAATTTTGGATTCTGGGTGGTCATATGGATATCGGTGCAAGGCTGGTATCACCACAGCTGCTTTGTACTGCTTGGGGTTCCCCTTGCTTGTTCTGGTGAATATGGTTCTGCTGAACCTCAAGGCAAAAGCCATTCTTCTCATCAGCTGAGCAAAAGTCATGTGACCTAAGGGACCATTAGTGTTCCATTTGGCTCTAAAAAGTGTTGACGCTCAGCTGAGTCCTCAGTCTCGGCACTGCAGCTTTTCTTCAGATACAGCTCAAAGCCTAGTCAAGAGAATAAAGCCATAGTTTTGAGATACTAGAATTGACTGTGTTATTTCAAAGAGCTGGTCACTTTCTGAAACTCTCTTTCCATTTAAAAGTCCACCCATCCCACAAAGAGGAAATGAAATGTTTACTGCCTTTCTCCCTTCTATAATAACTTTTATACATGTAAAGAAGGTTCATTTTGTTTGTAACTGGACAAGAACTTCAAAAAATCCATTTCTCTATGGTATTTTATTCTGAAATGTTCAAGTCTACTTTACAATCTCAAGGAACTTGAAATTTCATTCTACTGAATGGGTAGACTATCCATTTGCTTATCAGCTGAATACCTGCCCTGCTGGTTTCCTACTTCATTCATTGTGACAACACAAATAATCATACAATAGATTTCCAATACAGAATTTTCAGAATGCTTGGTACCAGTTGTTGCTTTTTACCACTGTCCTTTGCTGTTCTGATTAGTGATTCGGGTATAACCTTCTGTCTTGTTCTGTTTCCTTTTAGGCTAGCGGTTTCATTGGGACACAGCTCTCTCTGCTGGATCCTAATTGCAGAGCTAAAACAAACAGGACCCATTTTATTCTGGAGTCATCTTTGCACGATTGCGGGACCCGACAGATTCCCTATCCTTTGGATAACATCGTCTATCTCAACTCTGTGAGTCTCTTAACCTCCTAGAATACTGAGATGGAATCCTAAATGGAATTCACGGCTCAAATTGGAGGAGCAGGTGGGGGCCATGGCCAGGGGTGCCTTTGCCCAGATCCGGCTGGTTCGCCAGTTACGCCCATTCCTGGACCGGGATGCCCTGCGCACAGTCACTCAGGCCCTCGTCATCTCCCGCCTCGACTACTGCAATGCTCTCTATCTTGGACTGCCCTTGCGTACCACTCGGAGGCTTCAGCTGGTGCAGAATGCAGCCGCGCGGGTTGTGATGGGAGCTTCCCGATACTCCCATGTTACACCCCTCCTGCGCGGCCTGCATTGGCTTCCGGTTGCCCGCCGGGTGAGATTCAAGGTTTTGGTATTAACATTTAAAGTCCAACACGGCATGGGTCCAGGCTATCTACGAGAACGGCTCCTCCCAACATCAAATGCTAACCGCCCTGTATGCGGGCCCACAGGCGGGTCTCCTCGGGTGCCATCTGCGACACAATGTGCCTGGCGGCGACCGGAGAGAGCCTACTCTGTGGCGGCTCCCACTTTGTGGAATCTTTTTCGCTGGAGCTCCGTCTGGCCCCGATCTGCGCACTTTCCGCCACGAGTTGAAGACCTGGCTCTTTTACAATCTGGGCTGTGCTGATTCTCTAGGGTTGGGGTTATTTTAACTAAGGGTTTTTAAATTTTAATTCGGCTTAATATGTTTAATATTCTTTTAATTAATTTATTTATTGTTGTATTTTAGTTGTAAGTGAGTCCTTTGGAGGGGGCATATAAGTCAAATAAATAAATAAATAAATAAATAAATAAATAAATAAATAAATAAATAAATAAATAAATAAATAAATAAATCTTTCTGCTCCTTAGCTCTTAGAAGACATCAGGAGGAGGAGCACAGATTAGTTCTGAGCTGTTTCTCCGAGGCAAAGCTAGTGAAATCTGCTCCACATCTTTTTCCAGATTTATAGCTAAAAACAGTGAAGGGCGAATATACACAAGATGGGAGGAATATTTCCTAGTGGCTTTTTAGTCCACAGGTTACCGTTATAATATCTTTCATCCGATACATGTATAATGTTGACTTCTAACAAGAGAGAGTGGGATGGTAGCACCATCTCATTCCATTCTTCAAATATGGTTATATATGTCTGTGAGTTAAAACTTGCTTCCCCCACCTTTTGATTGTCTGAATTTTTGCATATCTTTGTCCCTGAAAATTACAAGAACTTCATGTGGGTCCTATTGACTTATAGACAGGGTCTGATCTTTCGTCTATTATTTCTGAAGTAAAGTCATCCAACCTGCAGTAAAAACATGGCAGTATCTGCAATCGCAATAGCACTTAGACTTATATACCGCTTCACAGTGCTTTACAGCCCTCTCTAAGCTATTTACAGGGTCAGCATTTTGTCCCCAACAATCTGGGTCACCAACCGCGGAAGGATGGAAATGATCATGCTAGAAGACCCTCAAATGTTTCTGAAGCAGTTTGCCATGGAGGAATGGGCCAAAATTCCTACAGCACAATGTAAAAGACTGATCACCAAGAACTGTTTGGTTGCAGTTATAACAACCAAAATAATGCAGCTAATTAAGGAATCTACGAGTTTTAATTTTTCATTCTAGCACTTTGCCAATTGGGTGACTTTGTTTAGGATATATACCAAGCAAGTGTGAAACTTTAATATTAGTTTGTCACACAGATTCTATTTCAGCAGACAATATATATCTGATAACATTCAGGGGCAAAGGTATGCAAAAATCTGAACAAGGACAAATATTTTAAATAGAACTGTATGATATCTCTTTCAGTTGCTCATCATTGTTATATGGGATAGGGATGAGAGTATTTGGATAATTGCAGTAATTTTTCAGTATTAGATGCAAGCATGCACTTATTTAGAAGTAAACCAAATACAATAACTTGGCAATTCCAAAGTTATTTTTAAGTTAAATCATATAATATTTGCTTTTTGGGGGGGGGAGTTCCTGGTATATGCTAGTTATGTCAAATGTATTTTCAATATTAATGTATATTCGGTGCTGAAAATTTGAATCCAATTTGGTTTTTCCAAGTGTATAAGCAGCTATGCAAGTTATTGTGCCCAAGTAAGATTTTTCCCTTCAGTCTGGTTCAGCATTTTCACTGTGACTTGGGTGGATGTTGGCCAGTTCAGGTAAACAAGCATAGCTATTGGCTTTTGTAATTTCAACATATAGTGACAATTTTGGCAAATGAAGAAAAAGCTGTTGTCCAACTCAAATATAGCTAAGGCAACCTGATCAGACGTAGCCTTATCCAATTTTTTTTTCAAAAGGCCATTTAAAATCCTTTATTGGCTAGAGCTTTTGGCATTTGATCTAGAGATGTACCCAACAAAAACTATAGATCAACAGGCTGTGGAAAAATACATCTGGATCTCAACTTAGCAGTTGGACTGCTATCTTTAAACTTTACACTGATCTCAAAAGCACATATTTTTTTTCTTAGTACTCGGACCAATTTCTAAATCACTGAAACTAGCAGTGAATTATGAAGCAAATGCCTGAAAAACTTCAAAATACCTTTTGCGTGTCAACCATCTATCATGCGGGCAAACAAAGTTAGAACTAAATTGAAGAAATGCTGCATCAGCAGGAACCCCAGAAGCATATGTAGGGAATATTTGTGTATGAAAAATAAGTAGAAAATGAGCAATGCGCTCAATAGGGGGGTTAAATTGGGAAAGGGTTTTTATTTTGTTGTTTTTAAAAAAAGCGTAGTTGGGAGTAGTAAAGACTTAATGTGTATAACAGGGAAAGAAAAAAAATACAAAAGAAAAGTAGAAAGAATAAAACTCGCTGTTATTGTGTGTTCTTCAAAAAAAGAAAGAAATATTGAAGTAGTATGAAGTTACAGCTCTTTGCCTACTGAATACTGTAATGATTATTAAAAAGTAGGATATATGCAAGTCCAGTTCAATGAACCATTGCTTTTTTGAAATGCGGTATATGTTATAGTTTTACCAGAAAGAGAAGTAAAACTGCTGGTATATTCATTTCTGTGCCAATAGTCAGATGGCTTTTTAGAGCCAATATGTTACTGCTATTACACTCCAAGTTTGGAAAGTCAAACAATAAGTCTATTTTTACCATGATGCAGATAGATAAATTAACTGACTGGGAAGATACAGGGGTTTAGATCCTGGGGTAGCCCCTTTTAACAGTAATGTTCAGTAACTTCCTACAAGATGAATGTTCAGCATCATTTAGAAACTGGCCATACTATATGTACTTCCTTTTTTTATTCTCTATTGAAAAGAATAGGAATCATTCAGCATTCATTTGCCTTTGACCAATTCCTGACAAGTCCTGTGCAGACTAGTAATCACAGTTTAAATAAACTCTAATCAACTGCAAAAGTTAAGGCGAACTGTTCTTAAGCTATTCTGCTGACAAGGGCATAAAGGTAGTCCTCAACTTATGAGCACAATTGATCCCCAAATTTCTGTTGTTAAGTGAGACATTTGGGAAGTGAATTTTGCCCCATTTTACCAACTTTCTTGCCACATGTCTTAAGTGAATCACTGCGGTTGTTAAGTTAGTAACACAGTTGTAAAGTGAGTCTGGCTTCCCCATTGACTTTGCTTGTCAGAAGGTTGCAGAAGGTGATCATATGACCAGGGATGGGATTCAACCAGTGTTACTACCGGTTTGGTGACTACGTCTTACATGTGCATTTGGTCTAACATTTCAAACAATGGTTGCATGGAAAACTAAGAAACTTAAAACAGCAGATAACAGACCATACTATCTACTATCAATAATACTAGATCTTTCCCATAACCAATTTTTCCTGGCATGTTTCTGATCAAGAGACAAGTGCAATGGAACCAGAACCCCAAACACCTTTGACAGTTGTTTTTTTTCCCCTTTCTCCATTTGGTTAAAGATTGTTATCCAGGTATCACCATCAACTGACGCCAGTGGATGGCTGGTTGATTATGAAGACATGGAATCAGGAGATAATGGTTTCCTGGGGACACAGATGAATCAGATATCACCTTTTTTAGCCGGCCTGTAATTGTTGTGGTATGTATTGATTTGGCTTGTCTAATACAATCATTTCATTGAACTTTCATTTTTAAAGTATTTGATAAACAACATTTATGATGCATAGGCTAATTGAAAGCTAAACACTTTTCCGTGTATCTGTGAGCTATATATCTTTTATTGGATCAGGAGCCAGAGTACTAACCTTCTCCTTCCAATTCCAAAACAATATCAGTTTTTCATGCTGTTAAGGTGTGAATAGTCTCTTTATTTTCCCAATGAACCTTTTCTTTCCAAATAGACTTTTTTTGGTTTTAAAAAAAGCTTTCCAATATTTTAGGTTTTCCTCATTTATCCTATCTCACAATCTGTTCTTTGTTCAAAATGATAAATTCACCCCAAAAAACAATTTATTTCTGTTTGGTTGTCTCTATCTAAGAATGTATGTCTTTCTTGCCATAAATTTAGTGAAGAAGATATAAATTGTTGCTTAATGAGGCCAGAGAGTATTGTTTGTGTGTATTCATAAGGACTTTATGATACCATTCATGAGGGGGTTAGACAGGAAAATAAGATAAGAAGAAAACATCATTCTGAACCAAAGCAGTGGGGAGATAAGTAAATTTTGAAGAAAGCTTGATTTTTCTCCCTTTCAAAAATGCTTGTGAATCAGTCATATTTGAAATATGTTTGTGGTGGGAATGTTGGTGTCAGTGTCTGGGTCTTTATGGAGACATTGTCTGACTGGATGGAACTAGGCCACCAAATCACTCAAATAGCTTACAACTAACCTAAGTCTCAAAACATTAAAAATAAAATGGCAGACAAATAGGCTGCTGAAATCTGGTGTTTTGGCAACAGGGCTGTAAGGGATTCTAGGGGCTATAAAATGTAATTGGGAGGCCACATGAAGTCCATCACTGTTCTTGCCTCCCCTTATATATTTTGCTATCTTCTTCAATACATTTATCTTCTTGTTTTTGGACTAGTTCAATTGCACATTCCATCAACCCAGAGATTCAAAGGTTTCCAAGTTTTGGCCACCTGAAATACATGTTGGCAATGCCACCTTCGGAATGGAACTCTACGAGACGGAGCTTTTTCGGACTCCAGTCCAAGGATTCTTCTCTGTCGCAGACAACAGCCAGATTTTTGTTGAGGTAATTGACTCAAGCAGAAATAGGAATCAATGAAATTGTTTTTCAGGAACATGGTAGCTGAGAAAAGGCTGTTCTCGTACATCCTAAACTGGCCTGGTTCAATTGCCTCTGGCAGACAGATGTCTCCTTTTGTGGTTTCTGCGAAAAGGAAATTGTACTGATCTTGAATTAAGATAATAACTTTTGTGGTAAAGACCAAGGAATCTTAGTAATATGGCAAGTCCAGAACAAAACGTGTGTCTTCCTCATCAAGTCTTCTATGAAATAACAGTCATTCATGAAAATAATGCCCCATTGTTTCATGTTTTTCTCTTTCAAATTGAAGGCAAAACTGATTTCACATGCATGAGCACGCACAGTTTAAAAAATGAACAGGCACAGTTCTTTCCTTCTTTTATTTATTTAAAACATTTATATGACTGTTCATCCCAAGCATCTCTGGGTGGTTCGAACAACCAAGAACTATGAAAAAAATTCCAAGAACTGCTGTGTATCATATGCAAATTCTCAATATACAAGTGTCCCACTCTTTCTCCTGCTCTCTCTTTAAGGGGTAGATAAAATTCTCATTTGTTCCTTAATTTGTTAATGCCCTGTTCTAGTATCAGGTTGATCATTTTTGATTCTGTAAAAACTAACCTTCACACCCAACTACAGTCAACCAAGTCTGTGTCACCACACTTTAAAATACAGTGCAGTTCCTCTCGGTAATGAGTTTACTCTATGCAAAAATAGAATGCAGTTAGTTTTCATTTGACTTGGCATTATATATGAAGGCAGCCAATTAAGGTTTAGTGAACAAACTAGAAAGAAACCATGAGTTAGCATACCAAAGACTTTGAGGATATTACACCTATAAAACTATGTTTCCTTATTCCATCCACTTTTAAAAATGGTAGTTACCATAGGAGTAAAAATGTCTCCTGAATATTTTGGGCTATAAGTCTTAAAATCCCTCATGATGTGGGAGGAATGATAGGCACCAGGTTTCCTAATTCTGTAGATTATCCAAGTGGGAGGGGTAGCCAAGGTATTCAACATCTGATTGACTGATTTTATTATACTGCTATTCAATCTTCAAAACATTAAATGTAGCATGATCTATTTTTCTTTTGTCATGCAGATTTCTCTGACAAAGGCTGAGAGATCCCTGGGCTTTGTAATCCAAACTTGCTTTATTTCACCAAATTCCTATCCTGACCGAATGTCAGAATATACCATTATTGAAAATGTTTGTCCTAAAGATGAGTCTGTAAGATTCTTCAATGTTCCAAAAGCTAATTTTCCCATACCCAATGCACATACTGATAAAAAGCGGTTTAGCTTCTTATTCAAATCCACATTCAACAGCTCTCTTCTCTTTCTACACTGTGAGGTGACCTTATGCACGAAAAAAGAAAAAGATATTCCAGGATTAGCTCTGGTAAGTTGTGAAAAGATTCCTCTCCTTTTTTCTCTTTCTGGCACACACAAACACACATTTGTAATTACCTTGTTCTGCAATCTACACCACCACTAAGAGTTTAAGATAAAGCTTAGGGCAGAACTTCATTGGTTGTGATTTAACATGTGGATCTGACAAAAAGGTGGGCATAGATTGTTTTCTGAGAGCATCAATTATGTACAGTGTGATATACCTGCATTGCAACAACTCTGGCAGGTTAACAAGGGTGAATAAACTTAGAATGTGCTTATTTAATGTAAATCATTGAAAAAGAAAATAGAGAAAGCCAAGATTCTCAGTTTTTCAATATCAGGACGAAAATGTCAACTGAAGAACACTATTGATTTTATTGAAGTTAGAGCTGGGCAAGAAATAAACATACACTCTTTATAATGTAATTTCAATTTATAAATTGCAGATAGTCACAAATTTGGCAATTTGCAAATTCCTGCTACAGATTTGAACAGGCAAGGTAGAGATCAGCATGCAAGAGGAGTGTGACAGCCCTAGAGATTATGTTGTCAAAACTTGCTCATGAACCAACAACCAACTTGCAGAAAAAAAGCACAGAACAAAATTTTGCCAGGCTCTCTCTTTGTCTCTGCAAGCCCAGCTTTTTTAAAAAATATGATTCTGGCCATGTGACTCTTAGGGGGGGTTTGTGGCCCTTAGTTTAAGAAACCCATCCTTAGACCTTGGCTCGGTGTTACATAGCTGGAGAGTGCCAAGTTTGGGAAGCTACTTTACAATAGTGCAGCCAGAGAAGTTATAAGTGTGATTGATTAGTTAAACCAATTTGCAACAGATAATGTTAACCAATACATTTTCTATATGAGTAATGGTGAGTTTTTCCAGAATAGCTTGTATGGTATGAAACTACTCCTCTGCATTTGGAGTTTTTATAATATTGAGGTATGGCTTAATATGAATGTTCCATCTGCAAGTTGGCTCTTTTCCAGCATAAAAGAAAGACCGATGAATATAATTTCATATGGTCAAGGATTAATGGTTTTTCTAAAAATGTGGCTGAATGGTATTTTTGTATATAACCTGATAGGTACTTCGTTGTTATTCCCCCCTTTTTTCTGTGCTTCCTCTTCTGTCTCATTCTTCTTTACATTAAAAACAAACTTTCTAAAAATAATAATATATACAACTCTTGTTTCCTGAAAGCATTTGAGTCAGAAGGGATGCTCGGTTTTGGAAGATCTTCTGCAGCAAGACTTTAGACTGTAATTGCCAAGTAGCATTTTCCCCATTGTGAGATTAGGCTGTTGTTCTAAAGAATATTCTGTGTTTTCCCAGGATGTTCCTCAGTCATATAAGATAGGACTATTTCAGTTATCTTAGCTATCCATTCATCTTGCCCAACCTGTGCATTTCTTGTTGTTGTTGGGACTGGTTATCCAGTCCCACCAATGTGCCATGTCAGCTGGGCATTTCTGGGAGATGAAAAATTCTCTTAAGAAGGCCAGCTTAACCACTAGGTTAATTCATTGAACTGAAGCTATTTGCAGGATCCAGTCCGGGTCGGTCACTGGGAACAAGTGCTTCTAAGCTTTCAAACTTGTTCTGGAGCCCATCCTCCAGGGACTTCCCTCCGCCTGAATGTGTGCTTTAGGCTATTCTATACATAGTAATTATGTGGTGGCTGGTTAGGTGTGGCTTCTTATTGATTGATTGGGATGTAAGAAGTCACTCAACCCAACTGGGCACCACATAAATACTATGCATAGAATAGTCCAAAGCACACATTCTGGTGAGAGCGAGGCTCCGTGAAGATGTGCTCGGAAGACTAAACTCTGGTCCTGGTGCTCCTGGACCCAGATTGGATCCTGCAACATTATCCTGGAACAACAGTGGGACATATACATTTGCCCTCACTCATGGTGTAAATTGTCATTACAATGATTCCAAAAGGTTAATAAATTTAGGAATAATTGGGATTAACAACAGTGGGACAATATATGCTGAATTTTCCCAATGAAAACTGTTGTAGTTTTTGACAGCATGATATATATTTTCCACTAAATGTTTATAGGTGGCAGATAGAAATTGCGTACTGTTGTTGAAGTGGTTCAGATTTATTGAAATTATTCGGTGCTCATCACATTTTTTGTAAACAATGCATTAGCATTAATTTCCCAGATCCTGCTGAGGTGAAGTAATGCTATTGTTTCTGAACCTCTACTGGTGAATTATTAGGTTCCTTCAGAGGATTTTGAAGGAAAATAAATGAGCATTTAGACTAAATTCCTGCATTTTTTATTGTTTATCTCAGAATATTTGTTTTATAGATGTAGTAAGCATCTCTATGTAGGGGGAAAGTCTCTTTGTTCCAAAACATTAAGATAATCAGCATCTTTTCTAAATGGGCAACATTAGTTTTCCACTTTTGGGGAAAAAATCTTTGAACAGTCTTATAACAGATGAACAATCAATCATCTTGAATAATCTCATCACCTATTGTGTTCATTGTGTTAATGAAGATAGCAGTTGGGATGGGAAGCAGAGAACTTTTTCAACACAGTTGTGAAGCAACATGTGGATTTGTATGGACACTGCACAGAAGAGACTCTCTGCAGCTTTGAGGATTGGTAGAGTTTTAAGTAACCCCAGTATCAAGGAAAAGTTGAAATGTAACTGAGGGGGAATTCTTGCAAGCATTTGTGGAAAATATTTTTATTAAAAATATTTTATTTTTATTTTATTTTATTAAGTTTTGTTTCTTCTTGAGTAAATATTACTAATTACTGATGATGATGATGATAATGCACATTTGCTGTGATAATATAAATATTTTCATTGCGTCCCTGAACTTACAAGCTGCCTGTTCTCTCCATCTTGCAGTGTGTCCTTCCAGATGAAGCTTGTACCTTTCTTAATGTTGATATGATCTTTGCAATGATGCAGAATAAGAAAACCTTCACCAAACCCCTTGCTGTGATAACTAAAGTGAGACCAGAAGGTACTGAACATATTTTCAATCTCTGTATGAAAATTTTCCTCCCTGGCACATACAATTTTGGCATGTACCAGGAGGTGATATTATTATTCCTGATTTATAAGACACCATTATTTTTAAACACTAATATTTGTTTGCACTGATATTTTCCTTAAATCTTCTTTCAAATGTAATTTGGCCAAGGATTCATAAAGGAATGCATTTTGATTCTATGTAACAATATGGAATCCATAAACATTCAGTAATGTTGCACAATTGATTCCAGCTGTTCATTGTGCTATAGGTATTGGCAAAGCTGTATAATTATTTTCTTTGGGACTGTAAATACAGTATTTTTTTTGGTGTATAAGACACACTCCCCCCCAAATGGGTGGAAATGTCTGTGCGCCTTATATAGCGAATGTTGCCAAAGCCCTGCCCACTTGCCGGCCCCCACCCTTCGGCCTCTGCCTCTCAGCAATTTGCCTCCTTGCAGCAAAAAGCAAACAACCTGGTCAGCTTCAGCACAGCCTGATTTAGCATGAGCAGCTGATTGTCAGTTGGATCTGCCTCCCGGAATACCAATGATCAGCTATTCCAATCTGCAGGGATCGCCATCACCTATCACCGCCTCCACATGCCATGTTTTCAGCCTCTGCATGCCCCGTTTTTGGCCTCCGCACGCCTCATGGGATTCACAGAGGCCAAAAATGGGGCACAGAGGCCAAAAATGGGGCACGCATGACAATTAACCTATATTTTCAGGAGGAGGAAATATATACAGTAATTAACGTACTTCTAATTATCCTCCAAGTGATCTATCCTCTGTTATCCTTATTTGTACGTTAAAGCTTCCCTACCTTTCATCTGCTTGGATAAAACTTTTCCATCATGTGCAATTTGCTTTTTGTCCTTCACCTCACAGCCCACAACTCACATTTCTACTTTATATATTGACTTAATTTTTCCCACATAATTACTTTTCTTAATAATAGCTATTCTCATAATATTTAGAATTTCATTTTCTAAGGTATGCAAGACTTCCAACCAATTAAATTAACCTAATTCAGTTAACTGGTTAATTGGACCCATCCAATATTAACATATGAATAGTTTCATATGTTCAAAGAAAATTTGCAGTTGTTTTGATAACCCAAAATTATTTGCACAAGTAGGACTAGAAGAGGATTGCACTCCAAAGAAACTCTTGTCTCCCTCAATATATTTGTTAGGTCTATATACCCTCCCCTTTATCCATATGAGAAAAGAAACAATCCTATGTGATGTATTAATTTGTTTTTTATTTGAAGCTGCCAGAAATCTGAAATGCTGGATAAATATATATCTTTTTTGCCTCTTCATAATTGAGTGCAATGAACATTCCTAATAAATGATGTGATATATAAAGGTTCTTTTCATTGTGTAGTTGGAAGCACATTGATAAGCCAGAACATAATCCACATCCAAAATTCTGATTTCTGTCCCAAATTATTCAGGCATTACTGCTAACCCTACACACACACACACACACACACACACACACAAACACACACACACAGACACACAAAACAGAATAGCTGCCAGCTTGGAAAGAGCTATTTAAGCCAACATTACCTTATTCATCCTAGATTGGAATTGGTTGTTGTTGTTTTGTTTAAACAAATCCCTGTTGTATTTTCTTTCTCTCCTTCCGCCCGCCCTCTGCTTCATGAGTGGAAAAATGGTAGAAAGTTACAGAATATATTCTCCCCATACTGTATATAGTAAAGGATGAATATAAAATATAGTTAAAAAGGCAATAGGTGATTAAATATGGCAAGCGCCACAGCCAATCCTTACCAATTGAAGTTGGGCCATTGTTTTCAAAATCAGGGTTGATAATAAATGGATGGCAAAAACCCAGGAGTCCAGCTAACAATGCATGTGTGCATGAAAATAATCTTTCTTTGGGCCCCTCTAACAACTACAGCAAACATGAGCATTTATACTTATTTTGAAAACCTCAGCCTTGTACACTCCCATTTGGTGTTGACATGACACATTAATTAAAGGGTTTCAGTGCTTTCAGATGGAGATCAAAATCTTTCACTTCTATACAAAGGCTGTTTGAAATCCTGGAATGCTTTCTAGGTTTTTTTTTAAAGATGAAGATCAGAAATCCCTTAACCTCAGTCACATAGAGAGCGCTTCTTGGCATTTAAGCAGTTGATGGTATACCATGGTGCGCTGCTTTAGGTGTGAAAATGACAACTGTTTCTGCTTAGCTATTTGAGACTGCAAGGAGTTTTTGCAAATCTTTATTCTTGACACAAATGAATCCACTGAGGACAACCCTGAAAGATTTGGTCTCTGCACACAATGCAATTAAAATGCTTACTTTTTGTGTGTTTTTCTGGCCATATCCATAATCTCTCATGAATTTCAAATGCCTCATTGGATCAGCAAGAATGGATGTCATTTGGATTCAATTCTCTAAGGAATCTAGTACCTCGGTAGTTTAAATTGAAGCAAATATTTTATAGATCTTTTTTAGACGTTTCTTATTTTAGAAGAGAAAAGAATTTGATAATAAACATGGTGAACTAAGGGGCTGATAAGATTTATTGTGCGATGCATACTGGAATGTGTCCTAGAATTTTTCAGACATTCAGCTCCATGGGCAGCAGCATGCAAGTATACACACAGTGTGTCTTTGCTGCCGTTTACCCTCTTGGTTATGAATCAAGCCCTTGAGGTTAATTGTCATTGTGAACTAAGAGCAAATTTGTAAGGCTTAGGAATACTAACAACTAAATAAGCGTTGCATCTCCAAGACATTAGTTATCACAGATTTTGATGCAAAACAGGCCATTTGTTGTGTGCATTGTTACAAACCATATTACTGGATCCATTCCTGTTAGATCTGCATTAGAAGCCAAATAAAGAAACTTGGAGGCACCATAGAATCAGAACAGAACATCCAGTTCCACAACTCGCTTTTTTCTCCACGTGTTACACATGTGATTCCGTTAATGGAGATCGAGGATAATATAGTTGCATATTTAAGAGAAAACAAATCCTTCCAGATTTTTTTTTTTTAATGTTACAAGGTTGGGCTATGTAGGGGATGCCATGGCTATAGTGAATTCAATCCTAGTGAAATTAGAAACATATTTAGAAACATTTGACTTGTGGGCTATTGTATGGTTTTCTTTTATTAGTTAGTTTGCATTTTCTGTTACTCTGGCATCATTCATTTGCTTTCCAAGGTTGCAGAGAGCAGCACGGGATATGGAAGATTGTGCAACAAGCGAATATATAATAATATATCAATATTAATCATGATTTTTGGTAAACTGGTGACAGTTAAAACCTAGGCAGATGTCACACCTGTCTTCTGCAGTCAGAGTCAGAATCTGCGGGCTTCATCTCAGCAGTGACTGAGGGATTCTGGGTTTTGAAATCCATTTCTGAAAGGTCTCTCGACTGGGATAACCTGTTTTATGCAAACTATTTTGGGAGTAAAATTAGTTTGCCTCTATATTCTTTCAGTGCCTTGGATTTAGGTGTCTCCAACTTGCTCTTACTTCTTTGGTCTTTGGGATAACCGCCTCTGTTTACCGTAAATGCTTCAAGGGTGAAATCGAATTCTTTACAGAAAAAGCCAATACTTGTGATTTGGCAATAATTAGACAGCACCCGGTAACTTTTGTTGCTTGCATTTTTCAAGATTATTTCACCAAAGGCACTTAATGAGATAGAAAGGATTTCCTTTCCTCCTCTTTACGTTCTCACTCAGGTTTGATCAGTTTAACTGGATTTCTTACTAGGTTAACAGATTCTACTTAAGAATTTCTGTTGGGTATAAAAATTTTCTTTCTTTCTTTCCTTTTTTTCTTTTTTTTGGCAGATAAATCCTCCCACTTGAATCCTTCTGAAGGATCAGCGTGTAAGTATATATAACCCTCCTTGTTTTTAGGGAACGACATCTAGAAAAATGAATAGAATAGAACAGAAGGTAACCCCCAGGATTGGAAGATCCCAGCGGTCTTCTAGTCCAAGACAGGAATCCTTATACCATCCTGGACAAATGTTTGTCCAATCTTTTCTTGAAAATCTCCAGTGATGGAGCTCCCACCACTCCATGAGGGAAGCTGTTCCACTGGTTAATTATTCTCTTTGTCAGGAAATTCCTCCTTAGTTACAGGTTGGATCTCTCTTTGATGAGTATCCACCGATTGCTTCTTGTCCTACCTGTAGGTGCTTTGGAAAATAAGTTCACCTCCTCTTCTCTGTAAGAGCCCCTCAAGTACTGGAGATAGCTATTATGTCACCTTTAAGCCCTCTTCATTAGATAGCCATACCTAGTTCCCTTAGTCCCTTAGCCATTCATCATACGATTTAGTCTCTCTTTGTTGCTTCACTTTGTTGTTCTTCTCTTCACTCTTTCATTCTCAGCTGAACTGAGAATGGTTGTAAACCTTTTTGAATGTATGAATTATGCAGAGAAGCAGGTGTTGTTTTTTTAGGAGAAAACCCATGTGGGGAAACTGCCAAAGAGGCACTAGGCCCTCAGGTTCAAATTCCCATTTTACCTTGGAATGCATCTGAGTCTCAAGATATTTGCTCTGGAAAAGGGGCTTAAGCCAAGAATTCTCCATCTTGGGCTGTTGAAGTAAATATACATAATATGATCCATAAAATAAACTAAATAATGTCTAAATCAGGGGTGTCAAACTTGATTTCATTGAGGGCCGCATCATGGTCGTGTTTGACCTCAATGGACCAGAGTGGGCATGGCCAGGGTAGGTGTGGCCACCTCGATGTCACTCATTTTGGGGGAGCCTGTGGTGGCCCGAGCACTCTGCCAGTGAAAATGGGCTCTCAAGTTCTATTTCCAGCTGCGACAGCCTCCTGCAACCCTCTGCCAGCAAAAACAGAACTCAGGAGGTCTCCCGTGGCAGAGGCACCGTGGGCTGGTCCTTCGCTGACCTAAACACCCCGCAGGTTGGTTCCGGCCCCCGGGCCTTGAGTTTGACACTCCTGATCTAAATTAACAAAACTATGGTGATTGGTGGATGGGATTCACCAATGGCTAGATTCATGGTCTCCATCTTTGCTTGCTGCTTTGCTATTTATGCTATTTCTTTCAAATCAAATAAAGCTTGCACAGGCCATGTAGAAATGAACTTGTACGACACTCTCATGAACTAAAAACAAAACAAAGTACAGGTGGTCCTCAGCTTACAACCATTTATTTAATGACTGTTTGAACGGCACTGAAAAAAGTGACTTACAATTGGTCCTTGCACTTACAACCATCCCAGCTTCCTCACAGACACAGGATCAAAATTTGGGCCTTGGCAACTGGCAAGCATTTAGAAGGTGGCAGCATCCCCGGGTGATGTTATCATAATTTGTGATCTTCCCAGCTGGTTTCTGGCAAGCAAAGTCAATTTTTTTGGGGGAATCTGGGTTTGCTTAACAATGGCACAATTCACTTAACAACCTCATGATTCACTTAACAACTGTGGTGCTTTGCTTAACAACCATGGCAAAAAATAAAAGGGCATAAAATCAGTTGCAACTCACTCAACAACAAGCCTAGCTTAGCAATGGAAAGTCTGGTCCTAATTGTTGTAAGCTGAGGACGACCTGTATACATAATATTGTGGTGTTGGCATCCCTGTAAACAGTCGGCTGATAGGGAGAGATGGCCAGCACTCCGTCTTAGGATGGCCTTCCAGTGAAATTAGCGGCAAACGAAAGGGCCCCAATAATCCGGAGACCCTAGAAATATGACGCTTAGAGCCAAGCCTCAATAAAAATGAATGAGACTCCACCCCGTAGCTCTCCTCACATAAAAGGAGTGAAAGTTGCGAATGGCTGGAAGTGGCTGCCACTGCTCAGCAGACGTTCAAAGCCCTGCTTTCAGGAACCGGATGTACACTCACACACATTATCCTGCCTCTCCCGGTACGGGCTCCATGTTACAGCCTGGAACCGATTTCCGTAATTAAAACTGCTGCCAAAATGTGAAAAACAATTGTTTCTATTTATGTATTTGCTGACTTTCAAGCTGGCACCTCCTGCTTGGTTGACAGCCTTTCCGCTCCCCGCTTAATATGCTGCTGAAGACGGTTGGGGAGACGGGATGGAATTGGCAGAGGCCTTGTTTTATTATTTGAATGAGTTTTATCCTGCCTTACCTCAGAGGCGCAAGCGTGAGGGGTCCATGGATTCAAAACGGAGGAGGCTAAAATTAGAGAAGTAAGTTATTTTTGGTCTTTCCAACTTAAAAACAAGCAGAAAGCGGCAGGAAATCTACCAGGCCGAAGCTGTTCATGGGAGAGCCACATTTTAAAATTGCATCCTGCTTCTCTGCTTTGTTCTTGTGAAATAACAGGCCGCACTAACCGAAGACATACTAAATAGTGTAGTTTATTTGGACTTTTCCTTTGGGTTGACATTGTGATCCCAAATCTACACACCCAGCTTTTTTCACACCCAGCTTTCTCCTGTTGTGTTGCCAGAATCAGCATGAAGCTTGAACATCCACAGGGAGTCCTCCACATTACAACCTCAGTTGAGGCCAACATTTCTATTGATAAGCGAGACAGATGTTAAGTGATTTTTTACCCCATTTTACAACCTATTGTGGCACAGCTGTTAAGTGAATCACTGCAGTTGTGAAGTTAGTAACACGGTTGTTAAATTAATCTGACTTCCCCAATTGACTTTGCTTGTCTCAAAAGGTGTTCCCGGGACACGTCAACCATCATAAATGCAAGTCAATTGGCAAGTGTCCCGAATTTTGATCATGGGACCATGGGGATGCTGCAACGGTCATAAGTGTGAAAAACGATCGTAATTCCCTTTTTTCAATGCTGTTGTAACTTTAAACAGCCCCTAAATGAATGGTTGTAATTTGAGGACTACCTATACTGACATGGGCCAGAAAGACAGGAGAGGGGGGGTGGGGCAGAACAAGCTACTTGAGGCAAAAAGAGCTTGAGGTAAATTTAAATTTGGTGAACCCAAAAGGTGCTAAGTCCTGATTACAAAATGCAGTTTAGGGGAGGAAAAATGCCATCCCTTTTTGGTTTTTTTTTCTGAATGCAAATAAAATGTCTTTGATTCTGCATTGCAAATGTGTTGATCTCTCTCTCTCTCTCTCTCTCTCTCCTCCTCCCTCCCTCCCTCCCTCTCTCTCTCTTTCTCATCTCTGAATTTCACAGCTGTTGTGTATGGCCTGGACACGTTGACAGTTGTGGGAATTGCCTTTGCAGCTTTTGTGATAGGCGCCCTGCTGACAGGAGCTTTGTGGTTCATCTACTCCCGCACAGGTGAGTCGGATGTTTTTCTCCCAATTGCACCATGTATCTGTAACACTTACCATTTTCACTGGCCATTGATTTGCTTTTGAAAAATAAAAGCCCCTTAAGGATCACTATAGATGCCGATCCTGATCAATTGTTGGCCATTAAAGGGATTTCTTTTTAAACCATAAGAGTTTCAAGTGGGAGAATATTTATATAACCACATTAAATGACCATAGCAATGTTTTTTTTTCAAACTTGGCCATTTTAAGATATATGAATTGCAGCTCATACATTGAAAGGATAGAGAAAAAATGTAGCTATCATAAGTAGGGGTGGAATTTTGTATCTTGCATCTGAATGGAAAATGAAAATCCATTTGAATATGTTAATTGGCATTCATATCAACTTGTCTTAGTAAAGATTGAGGCAACCATTCTATAGCCAAATACGGTTCACTGAATTTCCTGAGACTTTCTTTCAAAGAATCACAGGTAGCTTCTTGGTTGCATTGCGAAGAATATAATGATAGATCCTTGTGGTTGTGTATAAGTTGGTAGAAAACCCAAGTAAGTAAACAAACATTATCATTGGGGTTTTATTTTGATGTGTGTAATTAACCCTTCTTGTCTAATCATTTTCCAGTGCAGTTTTTGTGCTTTCCCACAACGTTCACATTAGGGCTCTGCAGAGATCTGCTTCAAAGAGTAAAATATAACTATTTTTTGAATGGTCTCTTCCTGAACTCTCGTGGCTATCTTTTGCAGCTGAAATGAGATCTTAGGAAGAGATACTTTGGTTCAAGGTATTTAGCACAGATGCAACATGCATGCCCAAACATGCTCCAAATCACATTTTGTCCTTTGTATGTATTGCTGCATTACCTTAATCCACTTTATTTCTTGGTTAGAAATTGAGGTTAGATATTTGGGGGGAGGGGATGGAGAAATTGCTTGTCCTCTGTGGAAGAAATTATTAGCAAGGAAAGACTATATTTCCTAAAATCATAAAGCAGAAGAGCTTTGGTACAACAGAAGGAGCACTTCAGTTAAGAAATTTGTTCTGCTGTGCTTGCATTGCAATTATAGAAGGTCCATTTAAAACTGAACATCTGCCACAGATTAACCAGAGAACACATCACCTTACTTTCCTGTTTAAATGCCTCATTTATTTCTAAAGTATACGACTTGGCCTTGATACATTTGAATCCTGTTTCCTATCATTTATGAATCAAGTTAGTTTGGAAAAGGCAGTGTCCAGTTTTGAGCACAGATCTTGACCCTTACTTAATTCTACCTTATACAAGTGATGACTAAGCCAGAAAATTGCAAGTTCAAATTCTGTCTAAATCAGTAACTACAACTAGTGGCTTCCAAACAAATCAGGATATGGAAAACAATTTTAAACTATAATAGCACATCCTGTCTTACCTGAAGTTATTAAGCATGGTTTCCTGAATCAGACATGATGGAAAATTCTGATTAATTGTGGCTTGTTAACCTGGGATTTGTGTGTTTAAGTGAGAAGCAAATAGAAGGGAATGGGGCTGTGTGTGTATTTGAACCTTGTATATATGGTTTACTGAGGTAATATTGGATCATTTGAATGTGTTTATGGCCTATCCTGCTGCAACTTTATACTAGGAAGAGATTAGGCAATTTGGCATAATTCCCTAAGTCCTCTTTGCCTGCTTGTTGAGGGGAAACAGCATATAAGCCTTGTATGAGCAGTTCGTTCAATGGTGACTTAGTAGACTGGCTGAACTTTTTATTAGTTTTCCCGTTCCTAGTTTGAACACAAGTGACTCTTTCAGATGTCAAAGTTTTGCTCATGTCCAAGGAGCTCTCAACAAACAGGTACAGAAAAACATGCTCCTTTGCAGATTCCCTTCTTCCCACCCCCTTCCTTGTACGTGACAAGTCCATCCAGTGAATGCAAAGGGGCCAAGAGCAGTCTTATTATTTATTAGTCTGAACTCAAAGCAAGCCCGTTTTCAAAACTTATGTAACTTTCACCTCTGAAGATCTCTTGCTATCAAATAACAAGATTACGCAACCTGCTCTTCCCCTCCCCTCCCCAAGCCCCCAAATAATTCAGTGGGAAACTTAGAAGACACCCTTTAATAAGTTCTGACTGAAGAAAAGGGAGAATACAACACATTACATTTGGCGTATGTGAACTTCGTGTACTGAGGGTAGTAAAAGCAAACAGAGTGGCTTGAAAGGGAGCCATATTGGCAGGCTTCTTCAGTGTGAATAATAAAGAACATGCTGTTGCGCTCAGATACATATGACTATAAGCGGCTTAAAGATTGTTTATGGCCTAATAGCTGGGACAGAGACATCTACAAAAACATCCACTTTCAATAGTGTTCAGACAAATGGTGGTAAGGATCCTTTTCAGAAACAAATCTACCTTTCCAGCTGGCTTAAAGTGGTACATTTTGTCCTCAGAAATTTGCTGCAGGGCCCCGTCCTCCTAGGAATAGTTGCTGGCAAAAATCCTCATAGATTAAGATTCATTGTTTGTCACAACTCATAAACTGTCATTCAGCTAGTCCCCGACGTATGGCCACAATTAAACCCAACCTTGCTGCTGCTAAGTGAAACACTTGTTAAGTGAACTTAGCCCCATTTTATAACTTTTCTTGCCACAGTTAATAAGCGGAATCACTGCAGTCATTAAATTTGTAACACGGCCGTTAAGCGAATTAGGCTTCTCCATTGACTCTGCAAAAGCTGGTCACATGACCCCAGGACACGGCAACCATCATAAATATGAGTCAGTGGCCAAGCCTCTGAATTTCGATCACATGACCATGGGGATGCTGCAATGGTCATAAGTGTGAATAATGGTTGTAAGTTACCTTTTTTTCAGTGCCGTTGTAACTTTGAACGGTCACTAAATGAGCTGTTGTAAATGTATTTCCTCTGCTTTGTTGATATTTCTGAAGACTCCCGAATTCCCAATGGCAAGCTGTACAAAGAAATCAGGAAGGGATGAAATTTGGGCTGTCACTCAACTGCAGCACCTATTTATACTCAATTTTCCATGCAGTAGTGACTAATGGAGCTTCTCTTTAGCCTGTATTTTATATATGGATTGACCATGGGGGTGGGTAGTTTTAAGAGTTTGTTTATTTTGTAATTTTACTGTTTTAGCTGTTTTGTAATTTGGACTTGTTTTTATTCATTATTTTATTGTATATGCTTTTATGTTCCTGAGTCCTTTGGGAGAAGGGCGGCATACAAGTCTAAATAAATAATAATAATAAATAATAATATATATATATATATATTAAGAGTGATAGGTGAGCAATTGGAAAATACAGGCTGCTCAACAGAAAAATCAAGGATTTATTTTCTACAAAAGAGGGGACGAAAGATTGAAATTCCAGCAGACATCTGTGCCACGGAGACAAGGGGGCATACAACCCCATAGTTGAAAGGGGAAAGAATGCATCTGTTGCAAGTTTTCTAGCAAGAGGAAACAGGGGAGGGGAAAAACACGAGACGGCATTTTTTTTTGGCCTCCAGATATTGACAGCTGTGTGTGCCGTTTTCCCCAAAGACGAAAAGATATTCACGGACACAGAGTTGGAGCAAAATGTATACAGATTGCAGCTGATAAGCCAAGGCTGATGCACGACGCTGTGTAATAGAGTGGTTTTTAGCCTAGGTGACAACATCGTTGTAATAGGACCCAGCAGAAGGAGATGCAGCCAGTTCTACATTTTGCAGATCATTTTCCTGGCAGAAAGATTGAGGGGCCCTATTAAGGGAATGAAAGCAGCGGACTTGAGTATATAGAAATCATGCTTTTTTCTCTCCTAGAGGTTCTCAGGTTTTATTTTGGTTTTAGCTAAGATAGCTTTACCAAAAAAATCTCTCCCCCCCCCCTAAAAAAAAGGATTTCTCTCATTTAGAGATAGCTTTTATAGTGTGAGGAAAGGCTTTGTGCGCCTAAAGTTATGGGATCAAAGAAAGAATACCTAAAGTAACCTCACAAATGGGACGCAGTCCAAAGTTTGTTTTGGTTACACTGACAAGAAAAAGGGGGGGAAAAATCAACCTTGATTCTAGTTCCTGCTGCCAAAAAACATATGAGCCCCCAAATATTTCCCCAAATAATAAGTGAGAGAGTTTATTCATGCATTTTCTCTTTAGATGGTGTAGGAAGGAGGAAGCAGAAGGGGGCAAAAGGTTGGACCTGGACCCAGGACCTAAGGATTCGAATGCTTTCTAGATTGCACATCCCACTGTGTACCTTACATTCATTATTTATTTATTTATTATTTGGTCTTATATGCTGCCCTCTCTCCCGAGGGACTCAGGGCGGCTCACATAAAAACACCCATACAAATTACAAAAGTTAAAAAGGAATTAAACCAAATTCGACCAAATAATCCTTAAAACGCACTAACAAACATTTAAAATATTAAAACAACCCCCCCTCAGTCCAGGCCGGCCTGTTTGAATAACCAAGCCTTTAGGCCGCGACGAAAGGAGCGAAGGTCAGGGGCCAGTCGCAGCTCCAGGGGAAGCTGGTTCCACAAAGTGGGCACCCCCACAGAGAAGGCCCTCCCCTTAGGGACCGCCAGCCGACATTGTCTAGCCGACGGTACCCCAAGGAGGCCCTGTCTGTAGGCGCTGCACCGGGCGATTGGTATTCAATGCTGGCAGGAGACGTTCCCGCATGTAACCCGGCCCTAAGCCATGGAGAGCTTTGTAGGTAAGCACCAACACCTTGAATCTCATTATAGAGTCCCTGGGGAAATAAACATGGGGAAATTTGGTCTATCGATGTTTACGGCTTGGAACAAGGACAAAGATACCTTTATAAATTATAGAGACTTGCAGGCCCTTCTTCCTTTCCCTTCCCTTAACGTCCCTTAAGTTCCCTCCCTCCCCTTCCCTTTCAGGGGTGGCCAGGAGAGTGTGAGGACAGTAGAAGTAACTCTGAGCTTGCTTTTTGTTTATTTCTTCCTTTCCTCCAGGAGAACTAGAAGGAAGGCAGCAGGTTCCTACATCGCCGCCACCCTCTGAAAACAGCAGTGCAGGCCACAGTATCGGCAGCACACAAAGCACCCCCTGTTCCAGCAGCAGCAGGGCCTAACCCAGGAGGCGGGATGGAAATGCGTGCAGCAACTTCGGAGACCAGAGGTTCAGAAACAGCTCTTTGTTGCCTTTCGGTTCTGTTGGTTTGGATTCTTTGGCAAAAATGAGAAGGCGTTTCCTTCTTCTTTTTTTTTCTTTCCGGCTTTTCTCCGGAGAAATGCAGTCCTTGAATCTCCCGCCGCATGCTAAGGCTACACGTGACGGAGCTCCTCTCTTTGTGCAGCTGTGGACCGGGTACAAAGGTCCAGGCATTCTCAATGTGAAACACAACTTCCTCCACTCCCCTCTGTAAATGCTGCTTTGTCTCCAGAGGATCCCAGAGCCGAGTTTTGCAAACGTCGGGAGACGCCAGGTGTCAGCAAAGGGATTTCAGTCTCATAAGCTGGGGAAGGGGATTTGTTCTTCTTCTTCTTCTTCTTAACCTCCCTCACCCCCCCTCACCCCACCCACAGGGCACAAAGGTAGGGTGGTTTCAAATGCCACAGTTGAAACTGGTTTCCTCCGATAGGCATCGCGGGTCACCATAGCTGTGTCACTGTGTAATTGTTGAGCTTGACTTTGGAAAGCCTTTTGCCCCTGGTTGTGCTGTTCTCCATTTAAGGGATTTGTATCCACTGAAGCTTTTGAAATGAAAGCAGCATACAGGAGCTAAAATACATGTTGGTTAGATATTTGTAATTACTTATCCTTCCTTCTCATATCTCCAAAAGCTTGCTTGAATACTTAGGGTAGCTGTAAGGGTTGCTGCAGTTTTTGCCCCCTTAGTGGGAACTACCTTCCCCCCCCCGGGCAGGATGGAGCGACTTAGCCTCACCCTTGTAACCTAAGATTTCTCTACAAGGCACTCTTTGTATCCTGCATGCTTTTCACCTGCTCTTTGTCTTGTGGCGATTTGCATTAAGCCATCCTATGGTCCTGTCCTGTCTCACAGCCTTGCTTCATGAAAGGCAGGGGGGCCACAGACTGGTACCAGTCCATGGCCTGTTAGGAACTCAGCCACATAGGTGGAGGTGAGCGAGCGAAGCTTCATCTGCACTTGCAACCTCTGCCCAATACTAGCACCACAGCCTCTGCTCCACCTCAGATCATCAGGCATAAGATTCTCATAGGTGCGCAAACCCTTCTCTAAACTGGGTGCGCATGGGATCTAGGTTGTGTGCCCCCCCCCGGTCCGTGGAAAGATTGTGCTCCACGAAACCGGTTGCTGGGGCCAAGATGTTTGGAGACCACTGATGTGAGATGTGCTTGTAGATATAGCCGCCTGCCTACTCACTGCTGTGTTAGACGTTGCTTCGTAGATGCATTTCCACTGAGTCAATTTGCAGAATTGTCTACGGCTTTTGTGTCGAATGGGGAAATCTTGTTTTTTCTGTAAAGGCCAAGCCCACCAATGCATCCATAAAGCTAAATTCTGGAAGAGGATGGGTAGGTTGTACTATGATTGCACTTGGAAGTTCAGGATGGGGTTATTTCATTGGCCAATTTTGAACTTAGGCATGCCTGAATATGCTTCACCAAAGGAAGGAAGACTACTAAAAGTAAAATGAATCCCTGATACATTTTTTTAGATATTTTTACATTATTTTCAGAGCCGTCTATTGTAAGACATTCATTTTGATTGGATTTGTGGCCTCAGAGCATCTGGAGATGTTTGTAGAATACATGTGGCCATGCTTAACATGACTCATTAAGCATATATTGCTGACTTCTAAAAGTATAAACTAATATTCAAATTCCATTCTGTGTCCCATGAGAATGTTCTGCATTAAAAATAGCTAGCTTTTTTTTCCCTTTAGGTTATTGAAAAACACTAAGGTCAAATATTGTGGATCCAGTTTTCTATCATGTTACTTTTTTCCATTTGTTTAGTGCTCCGTGGAGACAACTATTGAATCATGCTATTGTTTGTGACTTATAGCATCGATAGCAAGATGCCTCCCATAAAAGCTTTCTTATCTGTTTGATTCCGACTCATCTCAGTTTCACAATTGGAAATGCATCAAAGTAACGCTTGAAATGGCATGAAATTGTAAAACAATACCATGTTATCATTTTGAGAACTGAAAGCAAAATCTGCACAGTTGTTCCTTTGCAGGTTATCATAAGTATTATTCTGATAACTTCAGACATTAGTATTTTTTTTTCATATTTTTGTAGCTGAATTTTTATTAGATCAATTTACTGGTCAGTTGCAAGGGAATCAGAAATTGTGCCCATTTAAGTTCAGTTTGCAGAGTCATATTGGTTGATAATTTGGAACCATGCCACTTAAAGATTATTTTAACTGAGGTATTTAAATATGTGTTGAATAGAAAGTCCTGTAAATACCTCCCCCTTCAACACAAACTGTTAGACTAGGGATTGCAAACCTTTTCGGTTCATTGTTATCATTATTAATACCGCTACCACCACCAAAAGCTTTAAACAAGTAAAAAATATTGTGCAATTGTGGTAATCCCATCTGAAATTTTATGAGATTTTGGACAAGGAAACAAAAATCTTGTTGAGATTAGCAGATTTCCTGAGATTTTGGCCATTCCAAAACAGGTATTCCTTGCTTAACAAGCCACCCTTGGAACTCCTTTGCTAAATGCCACAGTCATTAAGCAAGACATCGTGTGTCCACAACTTATGATTATACTTTCCCTTCTCTACTTAACTGTTTGCAAGCCAGTTGTGAAGCATACCAATGTCAAACATGTGCCTGCAGGACACTGCAACAGTTGTAAACGCACACTGGTTGTAAATGAACACCTGAATGGTGATCATGTTGTAACTATTAAGGATTGGTCACAAATCAGTTTTTTAACACTGTTGCAACTTTGAATGGTTGTTAAATGAGGCCATCAGTAAGCGAGGACTACCTGCTTCCAATCTTAGCTTCTTGTTTGTTCCATGTCCTCACTGGAGACTTGTAGGAGCCAAATAGATTAGTAATGATTTCTATGTTGGAAAGGGTTCCTTAGCTAATTTGAGTGAAACTGTGCACTAGGATTTCAGAGGAGGTCAAGAATGGCTAAATGCACAATGCCTGGCTGGGTTTTGCTCATAGTAGAGCCCAGAGAAAGCTGGGGTTTATGCCCCCACCTTTCCACTCCATTAAAATTACTTCCATGTCACAAAAGAATTGCCAGCTGACTCCCAAAAATCCAATTACAGCAGTCAGTTCTGATCCCATTTCTAAATAGTAGCTCAAGAAACATATTAAAGAGATATATCAAACTCAGAGAGCACCAAGGACCCACAGTTCAACTCTTGAGCTACGAATATTCTCTTCCATCAGAAGTAGGTATAGCTTTTCACCCCCTCAAGTAGAATGTTCTCACCTGGCGATGGGCAACATTTTCAATTGTCAGTTTTATTAATGTTCAGCTCCAGGAGCATATTCCAAAGGTGGTACCCAGGAGAGGACCACTCTTTTGGTTGCATTTCATGCAGCCTTGTATTTAACTTCCTGCATAGGCAAGCTACAAATGGTGGTACAAAATGCAGAACTCATTTTGTTTTTTTAAAAAAAATACTCAAGACTACTACTCATAATTGAAATCCAAGATGCAATTTTTTTACCCCAAGGCAAGTTAAAATGAATCTAAAATAAAATTCTGGTGCAGAAATGATTAAATGTGAGGATTTTGGCAGATTCGGAATGTATTTAAAAGAAATCAAACAAAACAATTACTTCCACACTCAAGTGTTTGGAGGACTGGATTGGTGGGAGGGGTCCAGATAGTCAGGATGCTACCTGTGTATTTAAAAAGAATGCGCTTTGCCTAACCTTCAGCTGAATGTATTATGCAATCATATTCTATGTATGAAAACTTTTAAAATGTCTTCAGAGAAGACTAGAGTCTTTAAATCAATCATAGCTCTATTATATTAAATGTGAGCATAAAATATAAGTATATATTAAAAATACATATATTTAAATATAAATGGCTTTATATAAGGTGGGTAAGTTTGGTTACTGTGAATTGTGTGGCTTTGTCTAAGAGTTATATCCCCTGTTTTGATTCTTTAGATTAAAAAAAAGTAGTATAGAATTATTATAAATTTGATTCCTGGAGTAAAATGTTAAAACATTTTGTGTAAAATTCTTAAATGTTTTTTTAGAAAGATGATGCATTATGAATATTTCTATTGAAAACTACTCTAAAAAGAAGCTTTATATTTCCTGACAAATTGATTCCACTTTAACAACTAGAGAAGTTACATTTTCCTGGACCTATATAAAAGATTAAAATAGAATTTATAGAGCAACCTCGCTGCACTTAAACATTACTACAGAAAGCTCAGTTTTATTATATATTGACTTTATTATTTTCCCTTCGTTAACAATAGAAAATTCTTAATATTGTTGATTGGACAGTGAAACTCCTTTCTCAATCCTTCAGATGTGTTTGAATGTTTCCTAGAATGTTCAGCCAGCCTGGATGTGTTGACTGGGAACTCTGGGAGTTGTAGTTCCACCTGGAGAGAATCAGTTAATAGTAGACTATTTAATCCAGAGAATTGTTGTATATTTCAATTGAATTATAGAAGTTCTGATATTAATAATATTGAAGAAGGGAGTAACTACTGTTATAAACCAGAAACCAAATAAGAAAGGATATTTTTAACCGATACCTGTGCCACAAGCAAGTGACTTTTTTCACAGTCATTGAAGTCTGTTTTCCCCCCTACAGATATAAGCTTTGCATTATGATGATGCCATTCATTATTTACTAAAAGTTAGTTTTTTTATGATGGTGGTTCTTGTATTCTATTTAATGTTGCATAGCAGAGCTTCTTGTGAATATATTGTGCCACACTAACACATTTTAAACTTGGTTTTAAAGATATATGGTATGGTATTTTGCAGGGATTTTGTCAGAACATTTGTGGATAATCAGCTATAACCCTTGTAATATCTGTTGGCAGACACTAAATTGATTATTTTTTAACAAGCCTTCTTCAATGATTTCAACTTTTTAAATTTGATTAGTGTGTATACCAATTTGTCAGGATCATGGCTAGGGTGAGCCCACATTACACACACAACACAGAATGTATTTGTGTTTTTTAAAAATAAATACAATATTTGCATTTTTTAAAAAAGAGTTGTTATAATCCAGCCCAACCTTATGTTAATTCAAAATTTGTCAACTAGCTTGAAAATATTACCCTTATTCACAATTTGGCAAAATTCTTCTGATGTCTCCAATAAAAGTATCACCCCACGCAACCTCTGCCCTTATACATACCTTTAAAAAAAACCAAAAACCCTTAAATATCATACTTTCTATATTGCGGGCTTTCTCATCCAGATTTACTTCTAAATATTTGCTTGCCTTATCATCCAATCATATATTTTTTATAAAGCTTGCCAATAGTGGAACTACTAAAATAAGATAAGGTGAAAAAAGACTACGCGGTGTAAACTTTATTTTGGCAATGTATAAACTTCACTCTTATTTTGTTTGTTATGTTCATGATACCTGTCTAATCAAAGCTCTCGCCTGTTCAAATATTTTCACGTCGGGCAGCTGTTAAGTTGACTGTCAACATACCATGCATTGTGTAGAACTGGCACTACGTTCTGAAGATTTTTTTTTAAAGAAAGAAGGTTGTATGTTCTACCTTATCCGCCCTTAATAGTCTCTGTCTGTATGCGTGTGTCCTTGTCTTTTCTATGATGTAGATCTACCTCAGGCTTCAAAAGAAAACTCTTGCTGATTGTAAGTGCAATTCAGCGGGCCCCGCTGCTGCTGAATGCCCCCTCCCATTTCAAAGGGGCCTTGGGGGGTCCTGGCCTGCCAAGCTCATTAGAATAAACGGACGATAAACAGCGGTGGCCCATGCTGGTTTGCACCCGTGTGAGTAGAGTATTTTTAATGAGGCAGTTGTTCTGTTTTGTTTGCCCAACCTGGGGTGTTCATGAAGCGACTGATTCACGGTTTGGAGTCCCACCATTTCCAAACGCAAATACTTTACTTTAACCTTTAAAAGAAAAAAGGAAAGGAAAAAAAATGGGTTTGTTTGTGTTTTTTAGCCAGTGAGTCTGGAAAATATGCCTTTTAAATCCCTGTGGCCAGTTTGAACCCCCTTTTTTTGTGTATGTGCCTGGTTCATTCCCCACTCCAGGAAAAACAAAACACAAACACTCCTTTGTGCATTTGATAAGTTGTACAGTTTTGATAAAAAAAAGCCTTGTAATGTTGTTACCTTGTGTTCTCTGTGCTTAATAAAGATATCTCAGTTATTAATAGAACTTCGTGTTTCTTTTATTAAGTACTCTTACATCTCGTACAAGAGGATTCTCAAAGCACACAATTTCTTCAAACCTAACAGGGACTTGAAATATTACATAAAAGAACGATAGTCTGAGAACCACATCAGCTGTGGGAAGTAATCCAGAAAAGAAGAACTGCCCAGAAGGACTAGTTGTAACTTTATTGTAAGGTTACCATTGATAGAATCATACAAGTCTGAAAGTACATCTCTCCCTGTCAACCTTACTAGGGAGGGTTCCATGTGAGATGTTTCCCCTTTGTTTCTTGAGACTCAGTTGCAACTTCTCTGACAGTTGTCTAATCTGTGGTTCCTCATCCTGTATTATTTACTTATTTATTTATTTGTTTGTTTGTTTGTTTGTTTGTTTGTTTGGTCTTATATGCTGCCCTATCTCCCTGGGGACTCAGGGCGGCTCACATCATAAAAAACATACAATAACAAATTTTAAAAAGTTAAAAAGTTATTAAACCAACAGGACCAAATAAATTATCTAAAACCAGAACAAACATTTAAAACTACCCCAACCCCACCCCTTAGTCCAGGCCGGCTTGTTCAAATAACCAAGTCTTTAGGCCGTGGCGGAAGGAGCGGAGGTCAGGGGCCAAACGGAGCTCCAGTGGAAGCTGGTTCCACAAGGTGGGCGCACCCACAGAGAAGGCCCTACCCCTAGGGACCGCCAGCCGACATTGTTCGGCTGACGGCACCCCAAGGAGGCCCTGCCTGTGGGGAGGCATTCAATGCTGGCAGTAGGCGTTCCCGCAAGTACCCCGGCCCTAAGCCATGTAGGGCTTTATAGGTAAGTACCAGCACCTTGAATCTCACGCGGAGGGCAACTGGCAACCAATGCAGCTCGCGCAGGAGGGGTATCCCAAGATCATCCCCACATATCATCACATCACACTTCTTAGGAAAAGTTAAAACTAGGGAAGGGCACAATTTCCCATAACATAGAGCACTTCCTCCTGTGTATCTCTCTTCTTTAGTATCTCCTTGACTTCTTCCACTGCTTAAAACAGCTCAAAATTTTCACCTGCTTGAAAGCATCTCTCTAATACCCCTGACAATGTCCCTCTATTCTTAACCACCATGTTTGGATTTAATCAGGACACTGGTATTTCTATGGTTATAGATATGGCTATACTACACTAACTTTGAAGTAAGTCCTTGCCAATGATTTCAAATGTCAGATGAAAGATGTTCTCCACCTGTTGTCCCCAAGATACCTCAAATATGAATTCTCCAACCTTCCTGAACTGCAGACAGAGGAGAATCTCATTACAAGGCAGCACCCAACTGAAAGGCAAATACAACGAAATGCAACTTACTTTTAAGAAACAATGGTTTATAACTATCCAATTGGACAGTTGAGTTGTGACCTCTTTTAAAATGAAATATACAAAAAAAACCCCTTAGAATATTGCTCAGAAAACCAAACACATTGTGCGTATTCTTGCCAGACGCTTGTGAATAAATTAGCATTTTGATAATCGAAATGATTACTGAATGTCAGCTGCAAGAAGAATATAGACCAGAGCCTTCCTCTACTCTAAACAAAGTTTAAATATATAGCACTGAGGGTTAGAGGAAGGCACCATATGAGGCCATATTCTTCCAATAAAGGTCTATAATAAGTCATCTTGTAATTGCAAGGCCAAAATTTATGAGGGCTGAAGTCTGCTTGCTGCCTTTGTTTTTGTTCTTTATTCCCAGTGTCATAACTTTAGACCAGACCTTCTGCACTTAAGTGCATTTACATGGATTGGATTGCTCAGGCACATATAAAAGTCAAATGACATCACCTATCTCCTAAAAGGGCCAGAGCTTAAATTACTGGTTCATGAATTGTCTTATTTATTGGAAGCCATAAGGGAATCTGCACGTGGCCGGGCTTATGGTGAAGCAATATTCGTGGGCCTTTGCTACACTTCACCTTACATATATTTGTTCACTGGACGTGTTTATTCGGGAGATCATTGCCAAAAATGAAGGTTGGGAAAACCCAGAGGCTGTCCTTTTATTATTTAAAAAAAATAAACATAATGCAATCATTTATACTGAGCTTTGAAGAAAAACTTCAGTTCAGCTTGATTTTAAAATTATCCTGTGAATAACACGATGATTGAATAACTGCTTTGTGACAGTGAACTTTTGACAATGTTGTGGAAGCCAACATAAAGTTCTTTCCCACTAAAAGGAAAACTATTTTGGAAAGAGGGAGAAAAGTGAAAGCTGTTCTTTAATCCTCTAGCTTAGTTTCAGCTCTTTAGTTTCAATCTGAACAAGAACTGATCTACTCGATTATCCAGCTTTCCAGCATGGAGTGCTTACAAGAGGTGCACCAGAACTGTTGTTGTTCAGCAACATTACAAACAGTTACAAAACAGTGATCAATTCTTACTGTGAAACAAGTCCAAAACCACCAAGTGTAACATTCTGGATTTGCATGAGGTTGAAAGCCAGCCCTTGGGCTCCATTCATAATTGAATGCATTTTTAGAATGAATAAAATTAACTCCGTAATTAAGTAAGAGGCACACAGGCAGTCTCTCAGGTCTTTTGCAACTAAGCCAAAGGCTGCAGCACCACCTAGGTGCTCCAAAATCTGTTTCTAAGCTAGCAACTTGGGAGTCATTGCTGGGTCTCTGATGGTTTAGGAACAGCAGCATACAAATATTTATGCTTATTTATGTATGAAATGTATACCTTTGGCTCTATGTCATTTGGAATGCACATAATAAAACAGGAATATTTTAAAAACAAACAAGATATAAATATCATAAATGCCATCTTACATCTGTGTGTTAAAATCAATTCCCACGGGCCATTCAAAGCAGCCAGGTCTTTACCGCTTTGTAGAAAACTGTTAAGTGAGGAACTATTTTTGCGAGCTTTCCATTGGAAGAAGCCCCTACAGAGTCTTGTAAGAAAGGTTAAAGGAGCGATTTTCAACTTTGGCAACTTATTTATTTATTTTATTTTTATTTATTTGATTTGTCAATCACTTACAAGATAATACATATAAGTATAAACATGAGTAAGAATACAGAAAATAGGTATGAATAAATGGGGACAATAGGACAGGGACGGTAGGCACGATGGTGCATTTATGCACGCCCCTCTTAGGAATGGGGTGAGGTCAATAGTGGTTAGTTTGAGGTTAAAGGAGTGGGGGTTAGAGGATGTAACAACAGAGTCAGGTAGTGCATCCCAGGCATTGACCACTCTGTTGCTGAACTTGAAGTTGGGGGGACTTCCAGAATTCCCTAGCCAGCCATACTCAGATTTTAATTAAAACAGACAACAGAAGAGATGAGTTAGATTTTGAAGGGATGCATTCCCTAGAGTCATGAGCTCAACAAGGGGGTTCTTCAACCTGCAGAAAACATGATTAGGAAATCAGCATGTTGAATTGGTACCCCAATGGAGGGATTCCTAATGACATAATAATCTGTCTATAGCAAACAGATCATCACAACTGCACATTTTACTTTCATTTATATACAAAAAAGATCATGGGTCACAAGTAACTGACCTCTGTTGAAGTCAAGAACTTTTTAAAATGCCACTGAAGTAGTTGATGAATTTCCTGGAAATGTGAAATGTCATCATCCTAGGTTTAAAAGCATGTATAGGTTACCAGCCATGAGACCTATGGATTATTTGGGAGCCTGTCTGCTTTTAGAAAATAACAGTTGCTATCAAGTAAGAAGGCTTGGACTTGCCAGCATTCTTGGTCACAGCTGCTAGTGATATGTTTGTTTATTATTTATTCCATCCTTTCTATCTAGGTTACATGGGAGAGGGAAGGAGGGATGGGGGGAGAGGAGACTGGCCTAAACACACATTAGGATGAGATTAGAAATGTGGCTTTCCTGAAGTACAATCTGACATTGTAACCCAATCTTGGCCAATCAGATGCTGTTCAACGAGAGGGGAGCAAGCTGTCTTTCCATGAAGGTGGCCCACTATAAATTCTGGGACTGCCTTGATAGCACAGCTTGAAAGCCATCACTCTAGTGGGCTATTGTACTTATGCAACCAAAAAGTCATAGTGGAGTTGAGAGCTTTTGAGCTTCTCTATATTTATGCTTTGGGAAAACAAATGTTCTATGTTGCAGAAATAGCAGAAATCATTTTCCTTGGCTGGTTTTCCGATACTGAATGCAGAATCATCCTTTTCTATGAATTAAAGGCAAGCTTCAACTGAATTACAAGGGCATAGCCTAGTAACTTAATCAAGGCAAGTGATCATGGAGCAATGGTCCCCAAATGATGTGATTGGTCCAGCAGTTTCGATTCTAAGCCATTCTGAAAATTGTCCCCAAGCTTGGAATGTATAGCAGAGGTAGATGATTCCTTTGAGAGTGAAGAAGATCCAGAAAGTGAGTCAGAAGATGGGTTAATTGATGAACTGTCCAGAGATTGCAGAGTTTGTGCCAAAAGCAACCACAATTCAAAGATTTTATTTATTTTTTATTTATTAGTTAGACTTATATGCTGCCCAACTCCCAAAGGACTCCAGGCAGCTCACAGTAAAAAACATAAGAATTACATTTATAAAAAATTTAAAAACAATTTAAAAACAGTAAACAGCAGAAGGGTGGATCTCACTAGCTCACAGCCGCGAGATCAACAGCCCCATGCCTGTCGGAAAAGCCAGGTTTTGACTGCTTTGTGGAAGGTCAGTAGGGTGGAGGCAGTCCGGATCTTGGGAGGTAGCTGGTTCCAGAGAGCCGGAGCAGCCACAGAGAAGGCCCTCTCCTGTGGGCCCACCAGCCGGCATTGTTTAGCTGACAGAATCCAGAGAAGACCGACTCTGTGGGATCTTACCGGTCGCAGAGAGACACAGGGTAGGAGACGATTCTGGAGATAACCTGGTCCTGAGCCATATAGGGCTTTATAAATAATGACCAACACCTTGAATTGCACCCGGAGACTAATAGGAAGCCATTGCAGCTCGCAGAGAATTGGTGATATGTGGGTGTATCTCAGGACACCCACAACAGCTCGCGTGGCTGCGTTCTGGACCAACTGAAGTCTCCGAATGCTCTTCAAGGGTAGCCCCATGTAGAGTCCGTTGCAATAATCCAGTCGTGAGGTGACTAGGGCATGAGTGACTGTGAGAAGAGCCTCCCGGTCCAGGTAGGGTCACAATTGGTGCACCAGGCAGACCTGTGCAAAAGTTCCCCTAGCCACAGCTGATAGGTGTTGCTCCAATTTCAGCTGTGGGTCTTGGAGGACACCCAAATTGTGAACCCATTCTGAGGGGGACAATTTCTCCCCACCCAGAACCAAAGATGGAAAATCAACATGGCCCCTGGGGGGCAGTACGCACAGCCACACAGTCTTGTCTGGGTTAAGTCTGAGCCTGTTAACTCCATCCAGTCCCTCACAGCTTCCAAGCACCGGCAAATCACATCCACTGCTTCACTGAACGGACATGGGGCGGAGATATACAGTTGGGTGTCATCCACATATTGCTGATATCCCACCCCATGTTGTCAGATGATCTCACCCAGTGGTTTCATGTAGATATTAAATAGGAGGGGAGAGAGGACTGAGCCCTGAGGCACCCCATAGATGAGGGGCCAAGCAGTTGACCTCTGTCCTCCTACCAACACCGACTGCAACCAACCAGAGATGTAGGAGGTGAACCACCATAACATGGTGCCTCCCACTCCCAACCCTCTCAGCTGCCACAGAAGGATACCATGGTCAATGATATCGAAAGCCGCCAAGAGGTCAAGTAGCACCAGGATAGAGGAATGACCCCTATCCCGGGCTCGCCAGAGATAATCAAACAGTGCGACCAAAGCAGTCTCTGTGCTGTAACCAGGCCTGAAACCCGATTGAAAAGGGTCTAGGTAATCCGTCTCATCCAAGGACCGCAGGAGCTCGAGATGATAGAATCAGGCTGTCTCAATCCCCAAATGTGCAACCACGAAGGGAAAGAACTTAAAATGTATACAGGGTAACAGGGCAGATTTGTTAATTTTATCTCTTCAATTCCCCTCATACAATTATAAAGTAGGAGTCTTTTCTTTGTCTGGACAGTTTTTTAAAAAAAGAACAAGAAGTATAGATGATACAAACTATCAAGCTTTTGCGGTTTTATTTTTAACTTTTATTATCTGGTTGTTTTCATACCACACATTTAAACAGATTGGGTAACAGCTGAGCAGATGCCATCATGCAGTGTGCTAAGCTCTGTTAGTGTTAACCTTGTTAAGCATTTGTTTGTTTAAGAGTTAGCTTTGTATGGAAAAGGCATGTTTCATTTAGTTTATGGCATTGCGAAAAGCTAGACAATGGACTTCTTTAGTAACCAGATTAAAAATGTATGGTGTAACCATACTTACTCAACCTGTTAAAAGAAGAAAGGAGAGAAATCCTACAAGATGGTACAAGTATCAGTCCCTAAGGGCTCTATTTGGACAAGAGAGGAATTGTAGACTTTGAAGACCAACAGAGAGTACAGGAAAAGTCAAATGCTAACAGGAACCATATCTTTTCTTCATGATTGCTCCTATTGATAAGCAGTGAATTAGGACATTTTCAACAGAAACAACCTATCTGGAATTTATTTCACTATTTAAAATGAAATGTGTAAACATAGTTTGGTTGCAGAAGCTTAATCTTTGTTATCATTTCCATTTCTTAAAATATAGGTGCAAATATCTCAACATGGCTTTGGAAACTGCTATCTGGGACAAAAATTTACTTTAATATTGTGCTGCATCAAAGTCTAACTTCCTTCCAAATTGGGTTACGTCAACAAAGGGCCTTGGTGGTGCAGGCTGTTAATAGCCTAGCACTTAGCTCCAGCTGCCTGTAATTATTGCAGGCTCGAATCCCACCAGGCTCAAGGTTGACTCAGCCTTCCATCCTCTCGGGGTAGGTAAATTGAGGACCCAAGATTGTTGGGGGCAATAAGCTGACTTTGTAAAAAATGCCACTTAGTAATAAGCAGGCATATACAATGGAATGAAGGCTATTGCTGAGCGCATTAGGTTGTATCCCAAAAACTGTAAGCCGCCCTGAGTCTCCGGAGAAGGGCGGGATATAAATATGAATTTTTTAAAAAAAGTCCATTGGCATCGCCAGCTGAAAAACCAATTTAAATTTAGAATTTCTTATTTAGGATGAATGGACTTCTGCAAAAGAAATGGTGAGCTGATGATCCCAGTAGAGTGAAGAGTGACTGAGTAGACTGGCCCTTTGATATAATTCCTCTCCAGACAAGTAGAGGACTTGAGTTCACCCATAAGTACTTTAGACAGCTGGTCCTCATGAGGAGATCATGAGACAGTGATCTCCAGTAGATTTAGAGGTCTGGGTGAAGAGGGAATGACCGTCTTTTGCTCAAATCGCAGTTGCCAAGTTTAGAAAGACATTTAGCGTACTTTCTTTTCTAATCATTTTTTAGAAATTGCTTGTAAATTGTTTTTCAACTATTAGGAACTTTTGGGCTGACATGTTTGACACACTGGGTGAGTTTCCTTTAATCCTTATGAAAGGAGTATTAACATCAATTTTTTGGGGAGAGAATAACCAGCAAAAAGATGAAAACTGATTTTAGAAAGTTACAAATGAACGTAAGGTCTAAATTAACTTTAAATAAGATTTTTGAATTTATAATAAAAAACTCTATCCATCAGAAAATGCTTTTTTTCTGAATTTAAAAAAAAAATCTTAAAAAGCCAAGACTTTAAAAATTGGCCACTATAAGGAACTATAGGGAATTAAAGAATTTAACTAAAGGAGAAGAACACTCAATCTTAACTTACAGAATGAAGCAAAATATTTAAGGCTATTTTTAAACAATGGACCCAAGGGTTAATTCTAAGAGTCTCTGCATCTATAGATAGACTGTGTCTAAACAATTGTATGAAAAAGAAACCCATTTTAACTGACAATATTAAGACTGATTTGAAAGTCAATTTAAATGATAGGTTACAAAAATGACATACAAAAGAAAGCAACAGATGTTTTAATACTGTAATTAAAGGGGATATAATAAATAAGTAGACTTTTTTTTAAAATTACATTTATATGCCGCCCTTCTCCGAAGACTCAGGGTGGCTTACAATTTTTGGGATACAACCCAGTGATATTTATTATATCAGGAGAGTGAGTTGGATAATTTTCTTACATTGGATTCACAAAAGAATCTTGTTAAAGTTTTGAAGAATTTTGTGAGAAGGGAAAAGAAAAGAAAAGAAAATAACTCAAGCTCTAGAATATTATTTGAAGAAGTTAAAGATGAAGATTGCCAAAAGAAAAAAAAACAAGGAATATACAGTTAGTTTATTTGATCAAGATTAAAATATATATGTTGTTGTCTTTGGTAGTCCTTGATGGACTTTTGCTGATAAGGTAAGGATTTGGTTGTAGATAAAAGGTGGGATATGAGAAGAGTTTAAAAAGCAATAAATTACTAAAATTGTTCATACTTGTGATGAAGGGGGAAACCACTTTTTATTTCTTTTACGCTTAGTTTTCCTTCTTTTCTACTTCTCTTTCTGTTTTGTTCTTTCTGCATCTTTTTTGTTTCTATTCTTTTAATTTGTATTAGCTTTTACTGTTGTAATTGTAATATTTAATAAAATTGCTGGTAAAAAATAGAATGTCTTATTTAGTTTAAGTAAATAGGGCACGGAGCTCTCTTGGCTAAAGATCAGAATTGTTCCCTAGACTGACTTTTTGGAATTATTCCCCTGCCTCAATTTACATTTCTAGTCCAATAACCTCTCTTCTTGGTTCATATACCTGATTTTAAGTATGTCAAACCAAAGAATTTCCAGAAAAATATTTTTTCCCATAACATATCAAATTCACAGATTTCTAGGTATAAGGGCCTTTACTCAAAACATTTCTTTCAATGTTTTTATTTATACACAAGGGGATTGGTCTTTAGGTAAGACTATACAAAATATATTTGCACTTTACTAACAAGAAAGCTGAGGTTGTCAAGAGGCATATACAGAAGTTATTTTAACTTCTTGACACAATATAGATCTTTTAAAACAAAACTCTTTCAAGTCAGGTAGTCTGGAAAATGCTCTATTGAACAACTGAAAAAGTGTGCTAATTAGTCAGGTACTAAGTTCATATCAATTTTCTAGAGATTTTTCCCTAAGAAATCTGCAAGTTCTAGAATTTCTCACTTTGGCTAACAAGAGATGTTTTTTGGATGCAGTGTGTACTGAATATATTTGCTTGAAATGAGCGGAAAAGTACTTTATACAAAGGTAACCTTGTTTAATTCAACTTCTTTCAACCAGAGTAAACACTAAGTATGCTAATTTGGCTCTCTCTCTTCAACTTTGCTTATTGTGATCTTTATCAAATTTGTTCCTTGAATTCTAGCACTGGCTATTGCCTTCTTCAAGCATCAAACTCACATTTAAGTTTATTCAATCCTATTCCTTGCATAAGTCTTGATACAACCCATGGTGCCATTCCTCCAAATTTGCTCTAGATTTGGTTGTGTAAGAGGAACTTATTTCACTTAATTCCACTAGTCAGCAGGTAAAGAATAGTAAATTTACCCTCCATGAATATTATTGTGTAGTATCAAAAGAACAAACTCAGGTCTTTCCTTCTCTAAATTTCTCATCCTGAACTGTTAATTCCTACTCTAAAACAGATACAGCTCTTATCTTTTTATATCAGCAGCAAAGGAAGTTTAACTTGGGTGGGGTCCGCATCTCATGTTAAGCCATAATGTTTGATTAGTTGGCTTTGATTTAATGTGCGCTAGAAAACCCAGCAATTTTTTTTAATTACATTTATATGCCGCCCTTCTCCGAAGACTCAGGGCGGCTTACAATTTTTGGGACACAACCCAATGCACTTAGCAATAGCCTTCATTTCATTGTATATGCCTGCTTATTACTAGGGCTTTTTTGCCCCACCCCTCCCCAGCAGCATTTTTACAAAGTGCCCCCAACAATCTTGGGTCCTCACTTTACCTACCCTGAGAGGATGGAGGGCTGAGTCAACCTTGAGCCTGGTGGGATTCGAGCCTGCACTAATTGCAGGCAGCTGGAACTAAGTGCTAGGCGTTTAACAGCCTGCACCACCAAGGCTCTTAGTTAATTGTGATCTATAAACTGTAGAGCGCTGTGTGAAACCAGCTAAGTGATTTTTATTCCATAGGCCATACTTAAGCAGGTCATGACTTAGTGGAATGCGTGACTCAAGTAGTTTGAGAATAAAAGAACTTACAGTCAGCCATTATACAACTTTATTATACAACTTTATTTCAATATTAAGCAGGTTCACCCTTCAAATTCAGATCTACATATTGGAACCTTACCATGGACATCAGTGCTACCTGACCATCTTCTCTTCCCTTCCCTTCTCTTCTCTTCCCCTCCCCACCTTTCCCTCCCTCCTCCCCTCCCTTCACTTCCCTTCCTTTCTCCTCTCCTCTCCTCTTCTCCTCTTTTCCCCTCCCTCCTCCCTTCCCTCCCTTTCCCTTCCCTTCCCTTCCCATCTAGTTTGGTTAGTAGTGATAGTACTTATAAGGTCTTCTCCTGTCTCTTCCTTTCTCTTCTTTCTGGCATTATGGCATCCCCAAATAAGCTTCATATGCATTTGTGGAGTTCATTAAGAGCCTTGGTGGTGCAGGCTGTTAAACACTAGTTCCAGCTGCCTGCAATTAGTGCAGGCTCGAATCCCACCAGGCTCAAGGTTGACTCAGCCTTCCATCCTCCCGGGGTAGGTAAATTGAGGACCCAAGATTGTTGGGGGCAATAAGCTGACTTTGTAAAAAATGCCGCTTGGGGGCAAAAGCCCTAGTAATAAGCAGGCATATACAATGGAATGAAGGCTATTGCTGAGCACATTGGGTTGTGCTCCAAAAAATTGTAAGCTGCCCTGAGTCTCCGGAGAAGGGCAGCATATAAATGCAAATAAAAAATAAATAAAATTGAGACTTCCCTTACAGTTTGTTAACGATAAGTCCAATTTGTTGGGCTACTTTCCCCTACTGTGAAGATGAGATTCCCCTTTACACAAAACCTTAGCAGCAGAGCTGGAGAAATGTTTGATTTGGCATCATGGAAAGTAATCATATACTACAGGGGGGGAGGTGAAGGCCTTGGTGCACATCCCATACAGATGTGAAGTCTGAAAGTCACAAGAGCCTTCAGAGGACAAGCAGACCTAAGTATAGTCTTTCAAAAAAAACATTTGGGGGATAGTTAATATTTTAGGTGATTGTAATGGGGAACCCAACAATCAAAAGACAGTATCTAATTATTGTTACAGTCTTTCCTTGTGAGGCCTCAAAAATTTAAGGGCAGATTTTCTTTTGTACGTTTTGAAACTGAAGATATATTTACTGATTACATGCCATCAGGTTATTGTCAACTCTTAGTGACTACATAATAGATTTTCTTCTTGATCCATGCAGGTATGAAATTGGAGATGAATTCTTTACTAGCCAGTTTCTGTAAGATTTTTCTAAGCTTTCATTCCTAACAGTTTATCTTGAGAATAAATCAATTTTTCCCACTTGAATACTATTCTGCCTCTGATTTAAATTTTCGTACCTACCTCTGTGCCTATGGACCCATTTATGCAATTTAGATTTTGTAACAGAGTACCAAATGTTGTCATCTTAGGAAGTGACGATTCAGCTCCAAATAGCTGGGAGGGCAAAAGCCAAATTAATCTAAACTGAATTACATTGAATGAAATAAAACTCCTATTTAAACTGCTGTTGTGTATTCATTTCTTTTTTTGAAAAAAGTATTTTTTCAATCATAGCAAATGATTGAGAATGCAAAGATTGTTCAGAGGGGGGAAAGGAGGGAAGAAAGGAGAGAGAGAAGAAAGAAGAGAGAGAGAAAGAAAGAAAACAGAAACAAAGAGGAAGAAAGGAAGGGAAAAGGAAGGAAGAGAAAGAAAGGAAGAGGAAGAAAGAAAGAGAAAGAAAAGAAAGAAAGAAAGAAAGAAAGAAAGAAAGAAAGAAAGAAAGAAAGAAAGAAAGAAAGAAAGAAAGAAAGAGACAACCTTAGACACAGGTAAAATATTTTAAGTGGTCTTCCTCAAGCTATTTCTATTGAGCATGGTAGTTAGGAATTCTCTGGTTGTTTTGTATTACCTCATCTTAAGGTTGGAGGAAGTCTGCCTGAAAAACTATTCTCGTTTGTTTGTTTGTTTGTTTGTTTGGATTTATATGCCGCCCCATCTCCGAGGGGACTCGAGGCGGCTCACACGTGAACGCAACACATATACAATTATTAAAAAATTTGTTAATCCAATCCAAATAAAGCCTAAAATTACATATTAAAATAGCCAATTAAAACCCCAACCACTCTAAAGCCAGGCCGGCCTGTAAAAACAGCAACGTCTTTAGATCGCGGCTGAAGGTGTGCAGGTCAGGAGCCAAGCGCAGTCCCAGGGACAGCTGGTTCCACAGGGTGGGCGCTCCCGAGAAGGCCCTCCCCTGGGGCGCCGCCAACCGACATTGTCTGGTCGATGGCACCCCAAGGAGGCCCTGCCGGTGGGAGTGCACTGGGTGATTGGAGCTCGATGGTGGCAGGAGGCGCTCCTGCAAATACCCCGGACCCAAGCCATGAAGGGCTTTATAGGTTGACACTAGCACCTTGAATCTTACATGGAGGGCAACCAGCAACCAATGCAGATCGCGCAGGAGGGGTGTAATATGGGAGTATCGGGTCGCTCCCATCACAACCCGCGCAGTTGCATTGGCTTAAGCAGGTCTCAAGTTATAGGCCTCTTCAGAATTAAGAAGAGAAAATATTCTTGCATCCATATAAGCAGTTACATTAGCTAATTTATTATCAAAAGTTTCTCCACGATTTCTCGGCCTTTCATTCAATTGCTGCAGGCTAGACTGGAAACATTACTATTAGAATCCCATCCTACAAATAATACATTGAAAAACAATGTAGGGATTTAAATTTTGCTGAATTGAAAAGCTTTCATCAATAAATAGTGTGAAAGAAAAGTTGCATTCTTTTTGAATCCTTCTTCCAATTTGCATTCCCCCCACAAAAAAGAATTCTTTTTTAGTTTTAGTTATCTGACCCCCAGAAACTAAATCATTAAAACTTTTTTAAAATGTGGGGGGGGATTTTATGAGGAAGTAAATATTTACCAAAAATCGGGACTAACCGTGTTATGGGGGAAAATATGTGTTCCTTGGAATAGATTAAATTCTCTTTTGTTAGAGATCAGATTGAATCCAAGCAGACCTTAATAAACACAGAAGACAAAGGATATTCATATGCTGCCGTATGAATTATTCAGGGCAGATATGAAATTAAAAAGTCCGAGTGACTTATTCAATTGTGTTTAATGTCTGTTTAGAAAGAAGAGGTTGCCCGGAAGTAGGTATTTACCAAAACAACCCATCTGCCCATATTATGGTTTAATGTATGTTTACTGCATGTCCGATATGTTTACTGTGGTTCCCTTTTCTTCTAGGTTTGACTTTAGTGCAAGCAGATCTGAATAAAAGCATAGGCAGTTTACTTCTAGTGTCATTGCATCCTGATAAATGAACAATCCCAGACTTTGCTTCTCAAACATTTGCAGATTTCTGTTCAAGCTTGCCTTTGCGAGTTGAACTATAGCAGAAACCGTCCCAAGAAAAGTGTGGTACCTCTAAATCCTGTAGTGCTTTGCCCAAATTAAATATTTCCGACACATACTGCCAGTTTATTGCCAAAGCTGTTATTTATTCTCCAAGGCCAATATTTTCAGTCAGCTAATACGCTGCGGTGTTGATTCGTAGCTGATTTCATTGCTCTTGCTTTTTCAATTTGGGCTGCTTTAAAATCATGAGTGTCTGCCCATTGGAATTTTTAACGGCTGCTTTTTAGTCGAGCTGTGCTTTTCAACCTTCTGAGTAGCCCCGGGAAAATATTTCTCATGAAAGGCTGCATATACATTGTTTTATAAAAATTAAGTAAACCAGTATTAACAAATGCGACACTAGTAGAAGGTCAGCCTTCTGATGTAGGGTTGCCACGCAGTGGTGGGATTCAATTTTTTTACTACCAGTTCTGTGGGCGTGGCTTGGTGGGCGTGGCAGAGGAAGGATACTGCAAAATCCCATTTCCTCCCCACCCTACTAACCTGCTTTCCAGCTCCGTTCTCCTGTGCAGGGCAACAAAAGAAGACTCAGCTGATCAGCTGGGACTCGGGAGGCAGAGAATAGATGGGGCGGGCCAGTCAGAGATGGTATTTGCCGGTTCTCTGAACTACTCAAAATTCCCACTACCGGTTCTCCAGAACTGGTCAGAACCTGCTGAATACCAACTCTGCCCACACCTCAATAAATTTTATTCCAGTCAGAGCTTCCAGTTCCAAATCTAAGCTGGAAGACAATTATTGTGAAGGTCCTAAAATAAATACAGCCAGAAAGCACTTGGGGCATTCCATAAGAGAAAGAGAAAGGCAAGAGGGCAAATGCTTACATTATTCTATTTACTTTGAGATGTGTATCTTGATGATAATCAAAGAAAACATTCCATCATTAGGGTCTTTCACATTGGTAGGATAGCCTTGATCTTTAATATCCACTGCCTAACCCCAGCTTTCCAAACTCTGCCTCTCCTTCCAGTGTGATAGTGTCTGGATGCAGATAAATCTTTTTAATTCTACTGGGAATTTCTCACTCTCACCAGCTGAGGAGATCAACCAGACACCCCCCCCCCTCGCTGCCCTGCTGCCCTTTGTTCGAGAAGCAATTTTCAATAAACAGCTTTCTCTTGCAGACTTCCTTCTTTTTCATTTCTGACAGCTTCTAATAATTCTTAGCAGCTTATTTCTTTCTTTTTTTGTTCTTTCTGGTTTCCTCCATAATAAATGCCCCGCCCCGGCAATGCGCAAAGAGCACACTGACCTTTAGGAGAAAAGACTGACGAACTTTCAGCTAGAGGGCATCCCAGGAATAAAGCCTGGCTAATCAGATATGGAACAGGCTTCATATCAGAGGCCTCTTCCTCATATTTCTTTTCCAGGCACTGCAGGAAGGAGAATCACAAACAAAAGGGCTGCAGGGAAATGCCTCGGGCAGTGCCCCAAACATCCATGCATCTACAGATCTTTATGCCTACTTCACACATTCTAGAACGGTGTAGGTTTTAGACCTTGGGGACATGCAGGTCAATCTTTCCCAACCTGGATGCTCTTCCGATGGGCTGACTTTAATTGCCACCATTTCCCCACCAGTGTGGCTGTTGCTAAGAATATCCAAAGCGAAAGTTGTACCTCTAAAGATGGACGGAGAAAACATGGGGTCGATTTTGAGGTGTACAGACCCATTCCACAATTCAGTGGTGGGATTCAAATGTTTTTACTACCGGTTCTGTGGGCGTGGCAGGGGAAAGATACTGTAAAATCTCCAGTCAGAGGTGGTATTTGCCAGTTCTCCGAACTACTCAAAATTTCCGCTAGTGGTTCTCCAGAACTGGTCAGAACCTGCTGAATACCATCTCTGCAACAATTGATTCCTGTTCACATGACGCCTACAAGATGGGTGTAAGGTTGCAAATGTTTCAAAGCTGATTACAACTGTATTTTTAATAGCAGTTTGATTTAATGGGCAGTACTTACACCTGATCAGAAGGTGCTTACACCTGGTGTAATTACAGCCTGTGAGAAGAGCAGGATGCCGCTCATTGGCCTGACTTCTTCAGGCAAAGATCTGTTTTGAATGATTGTAGATCTATATAAACTTGATCCTATCCAAGATATTGATCTATGGTAAATGTATTACAGGTAGTCCTCAACTTACAACCACAACTGAGCCCAACATTTCTGTTGTTAAGTGAAACATTTCTCAAATGAGTTTTGCTCCTGTGATGACCCAGGGCGTGGCACAAAGGCAACACAGTCAAATAAGCAAAAAGAGCCCCTTTATTACCTCCAACTTTGCCCCCAATGTCCAGTTACCTTCAGCTGGAGAAAAAACTCTCCCAAGAACAGTCTTTAAGTGGAGGAAATTCAGTCCAAAAACAAAGTACATACAAACTGTAAATAAAATCCACACAAACCATGCTGCAGCAATTAACTTGACAGGGCAGGATAAGGAATTGCAGACTTGAATGGCCAACAAAACACAAACAGTTGGGAAGATGCCAGGAACCCAGATAAGCCTCAACAATAACAGATAACTCTCGATTTGCTTCCAACAACTTTGCTGTGCGTAGCTTCCCTTTTTAAACATTGTATTCCCAGCTGCAGCTAATGAAGGAAATCAGGGCCCTTTCCTCCCTGTAAGCCACGCAATTCACATTGCTCCCTTCTTTGTTCCTCCCTGTGTGCCCTAGGATGAAGAGGGCATGGCTCTGAGTCTTCTAAATTCCCGCTGCTTTGCTCTACCTCTCCCCTGCTCTGCCCAGCTGGACTTTGTCCTTCCCCAGTTCCTTCCACAGCCAAGGGAGCCACACTCCCTGTCAGCTGCTCAGCCTCTCCCTCCGAATCAGATTCCGACAGGGACATGACAGCTTCATTTTACCTTTCTTGCCACAGTTGTTAAGTGAATCACTGCAGTTGTTAAGATAGTAACATGGTTGTTAAGTGAATCAGACTTCTCCATTGACTTTGCTCATCAGAAGATCACAAATGGTGATCAGGACACTGCAACAGTCATAAATGTGAGTCAGTTGCCAAGCATCTGAATTTTGATCACGTGACCATGGGGATGCCACAATGGTCATAGGTGTGAAAAATTGTCATAAGTCACTTTTTACTGCAACTTCAAATGGTCACTGAATGAACTGTTGTAAGTTGAGGACTACCTGTAATTGTTTCAGTGACAATATTTGCCTAGGGGTTCTGAATTCAATTTTGGATTAGTTTATAATTAATGTGTTGATTTCTTTGTTTTGCATTGTGCCTTAGTAAATGTGCATATTACTGTTAATCCAGCAGTTAAGTCATTTCTGAAAGATACAACAAAAATCTAAAGCATCATTCAAAGTCAGTAGAAAGGCAAAATAATTAATGGACATTACTGTCATATTGACTTAATGTAGACACAAAATGATGAATGTTATCCTGTTCCTTGATCAAGTGATCTTCTGAACAGAGAAGCCAAAGCCTACGTGTATAATTTTCACTTTATAAAATAATGTTAATCATACACACTATATGTATATCTTGATCAAATAAACCCACTTTGCATTCCTTCCTTTTGCTTCTCAATCTGTAATTCAGTCAGATGCTGTTGTGGGATTTGATCCTTCTTCAATTTTTCTTTTTCCCATTGCAAAGGTTTTTTTCAAGGCTTTAACCAATTTCTTTGGTAAGTCCAGTAAAAAGTCCTTATTCTGATCAATCTCTTGGCTTGTCATTTGTATTTCCGCTCTTGTCTTATAGGTTTTTTTTTTTCATTTTCCAGTATTTCTATAAAATACTTTTATTTTTATGTTCTGATATTTCTGCCTCAGGCAAAATTTGTTTCATCTCTTTATCTTGAAAATCGTCCAAGATGTTCTCTTTCACATCAGTAAGTTCTTTTTAAAATATTTTTAGGCATGGTCTATTCATAGAACCATGCAATATTGCTGAGAATGAAGCTGCTATTTTTTGACCCCATTCTTCAAAAATCTCCTGAAGTGTTTCAAATTTCTTAGCAGTTTCAGGTAGTAATCCTTAAGAAGACAGCCAGTTTGGTGTGGTAATTAAGATGAGAAATTGGGAGAACATGAGTTTGTCCTGCCTTATGCTGATTGCTCTCTAGGAATGAGGCAATGGCAAATCACTTCTGAAAATCCTTGTCATGAATCTTCAGGGGAAGGAGGAGGAGGGGGAAGAAGTAAACAATCTAGAACAATCAACAATGGAACTGCTTGCCTTCAAAAATTGTGGGTGCTTCATCACTGGAGGCTTTGTCAGAAATGCTATAGTGTCTCCTGCTTGAGCAAGGGGTTAGATTAGATGACCTACAAGGTCCCTTCCAACTCTGATATTCTAAGGTCTAAGTTTATTCCAGCAAGAAAAACTTCAATGGGTTTTTTTTAAGTAGCTTTCAATGAACCTAATACCATTGTCAACTATGAAACAGAATCATGCTGTCTCAGCCATCTTTTCGTTACACAGTTTGCCACACACTAAGGTGGGGGGGGGAAGGAGAGGGTTGGAATGTCGGGCCAGACAATAACAACCGATCACCCTATGGGAACCAAGGTCATCTCAACAGGTGCTTGCCAGAGACTTGCAGGAGACTCCAGAACACCTCATTGGACAATGTGACTTGTGCCAAAGAGGGGAGGGAAATAACTGTTCTTTAATTATGTGAAAACTGCGGGAAATAGTTAGAGTTGGTTTTGCTTTGCCTGTGTGCCAAAATGATGTACTCAATACAACTATTCTTAAAGAGATCTGATCGTCATGATTTGCTGGCTTGGTTTAGGTTCATCAGTCGGAACGTTGACAACCATATTCAAGCATTGAATGAATTTGATGAAAAGGATAGGTATCTTGTAAATGCTTGTGTTTTGTCCTGTATCCTCAATGATCTCTTGGAGCATGGAGGGCAAATATGAATTTTATGGAACCCCGCAAGGGAAGAGCATGGATTCTTCAGCACTATCTTCAATGACTGTTGAACTCACTGTATCACATTGCTGTCATGTGATGTTTCACAACATTTTTCCCATTCAAGGAGCTGGGGTAGGCGTGGCCTGCGCATGACACATCCAGCCTGAAGGCCCCCAGTTTGACACCCCCTGATGCAGAGCAAAGGAGAGAGATCCAGCCCTTGCCCACTGCTTTATGGGGTTCCGCAGGGCTCGGTACTTTCTCCACTCCTGTTCAACATTTATATGAAGCCGCTGGGTGAGATCATCCATCACCATGGACTGAGGTATGACCAATATGACCGAGGTATGACCGAAAGGGCCTTGGTGGCTCAGGCTGTTAAATGCCTGCACTTAAGATCCAGCTGTCTACAATTACTGTAGGCTCAAATCCCACCAGGCTCAAGGTTGACTCAGCCTTCCATCCTCTCAGGGTAGGTAAATTGAGGACCCAAGATTGTTGGGGGCAATAAGCTGACTTTGTAAAAATGCTGCTTAGTAATAAGCAGGCATATACAATGGAAGGAAGGCTGAGCACACTGGGTTGTATCCCAAAAAATTGTAAGCCGCCCTGAGTCTTCGGAGAAGGGCTGCATATAAATGTAATTAAAAAAAATATATGCTGAAGATAATCAGCTGTATGTCTTGGCCTGTGGTGAGTTAAGTGTTGCTGTGTCCTCCCACTCGCAGTGCCTGGAGGCTGGATGGGGAGCAATGGGTTGAAACTAAACCCTTGAAAGACCAAGTGGCTCTGGGTTTGGGGTTCGTTGGCTCAGGGAGAATTGCCACCTTTGGTCTTGGATGGGGTGGTACTAGCCCAAACAGACCCTGTGCATAATTTAGGGGTTTTCTGGACTCACGACTCCTGCTTGAAGAGCAGGTGGCAGTTGTGGCCAGGAGGGCTTTTGCGCAACTACGGGTTGTGCACCAGTTACGCCCTTTCCTGGACCAACGGTCCCTACTCACAGTCACTTCGGTCTTGATTATTGCAACATGCTCTACATGGGGCTGCCCTTGAAAAACATCCGGAAATTCCAGTTGGTGCAAAATGCGGCTGCCCGGACGGTTTTGTGCATACCCCGGTGTGCACATGTATCACCTCTCCTACGGGAGCTGCATTGGTTGCCAATTTGTTTCCAGGTGCAATTCAAGTTGCTGGTTGTCACCTTTAAAGCCCTTCATAGCTTGGGACCAGGTTATCTGAGGGAACATCCCTTACTGGTCACATCTACCCAACCCATCAGAGCAGGGAGGCAGGGAATGCTGTGGGTCCCATCCCTGAGGGAGATACACCTGGTGGGACTCATAAGAGGGGCCTTCTCCATGGTGGCTCCCTCTCTCTGGAACATTATTCCCCCAGAACTTAAAATGGCCCCCTCTCTAATACTCTTCCAGAAGGCACTGAAGACCTGGTTCTGCCAGCAGGCCTGGGGAACCCAGAGTGGGATGGAGCCCATCAAATGACTCGTGTGATCTGCTGTTGTCGGGGAGGGGGGTGGGAGTTGGGGGTGATTTTTCTCCAGATTTTTTTCTATTGTACTTTATTAATTTATTTGATTCTTTTTGTTAGTTTTTATTGTTTTTATTTTAAATATGGTTTTACATTCTGTAAGCTGCCTCAAGTCGCCATGGGCGAATAGGCGGCAATATAAAAACAATAAATAAATAAATAAAAGCCCTACAAAGTGTCTTCCAACAATCTGGACAGGCTGCTTTGCAGATATACATCATGGTTGATGGCACTGAAAGCCAACATAAAAAACTCTTTCTCATTTGTGCTTTCTTCTATGTAAGTAATCGGCATTTAGAGCAATCTAAAAGGATGTCATTTGAAAAGAATCAGAACTGACAAAAATTAAAGCAGAAGCATTCTTCGTTAAAACTTGTCTTTTTGAACAAATGGAGCTTACCCCTGAGACTTCAGCCAGTGTCTGTCTAAGAAGCCAATGAAATGGCACCAGGTTATCGATCAATTCTGTGTGCTGCTATTGGTTCAGTATTGTTTGTGATGCTTTTAGTTTTATAGAGGCATCCTGATTATGGGGGAAGGATGCTGACATGCCTTTTCCGTCCCTGAAAATTATGAACTGAAAGCCTTGTAGATGTAGCTCATTGGATGGATCACGTTACATTGAACTGGACACCATCCTTTTACAACCATCCTTATTTCAAGCATGAAGGACCAACTTGCAATCAGAAATGGGTGACCTTGGTTGCATGTATATTCCTAACATTCTGTATGGGTATTCCAGATATATATAAAGCAGAGATACTGTAAACAATCACGGTTTGTGCAACAGTATAGTTGTGTTTACAAAATGGTTTCAACATTAGCTGATCTATAGTTTGCTCAGTTTTGTTGCCTGAGAGTATACCAGTACATTGCAGATAACTCCTACATTCTATACAATATATTAGTTTGCAAGGTACAAACTGCAAAAATAGCGTGAGTATGCTTGTGGGGAAAATAACAATAGCATTTAGACTTACACACCACTTCACAGTGCAATACAGCCCCTCTAAGCTGTTTACAGAGTCAGCCTATTGCCCCCAACAATCTGGGTCCTCATTTTACCGACTTCGGAAGGATGGAAGGCTGAGTCAACTTTGAGCCAGTTTGAGATTCGAACTGCTGGCAATCGGCAGTCAGAAATCAGCAGTCAGCAGAATTAGCCTGCAATTCTGCATTCTAACCACTGTGCCACTATGGCTCCTAAACTTTGGTTCCAGTTGTAGGATGCTGGTCAAAATATTAAAAAGACTGGTACAGTATTTATTGTTAGCAAGGAATGCTGCAATTGGGGCTTCCCCCCTTGAGCTATCTGAGAACAAGAATGGAATATGCAAGACTGTGAAGCTTGACTTGAACAATATAATGAATCTAATGTAATGAATGCAAGAAATGACCTATAAATATCTAGGTTGTGTCTAAAACAGAAAGGGAAAAGATACAATACAGATAGTCCTTGTCCTGCAATTGGTTGCTTAGTGACCTTTTGACGTGGTGACACACCTACCTGGGGGTTACTTATGACCCAATTATGAAGTTCTGATCGTCAGGGCCCTCCCTACAATCACATAGCTACACTTCAGGCACTTGGCAACACACCTACATTTATGGAGGTTTGCAGTGTCCTACATCACACGACTGCATTTTACAACTATTTTGCTGAAAACCAACAGTTACTTTCACATTTTGACAAAACTGGCCCCATACTGAACCATGAATTCACTTAAGGGCTATTTCATTATTTCAATTGTTAATTGCTACAGCCAAAAAAAAAGGTTGTAAAATCAAGCCAGACACATGAAAAACCCAATTTATGACCATCACAATGTATGACTCTATGGCAGGTTCCATTATGATCATATGTCAAGGACTACCAATAGGTGTAAATTAAGGTGCCCTAAGTTTTGCATTGGAGTTAACAGATATAAGAAAGGAAGTGCAAAAATAGGTTCAAGTATGAATGAAACAGCTGAAAAGTATTTCAGAAGATATGAACTAATGCCATTCGGGTTGTTGTGGTTGCCAGGAGAATTAGTGAAGCTAATAGTAAGGATGATGAAAGAAAGTTTTGGAGTAAATCCCAAAGGTGCATTTTTAAGAGGCAACTGGACTTTGGTTTTTCTTTGAAGACAGTTAGCTTTTCATTCAAGAAGTTTCTTCAGCTGAACAGAAAGTCCAGTTGCCTCTTGAAAAAGCACCTTTAGGACAACCATGGCCTGGATCAGGGGTCACCAACCTTTTGGACCTCAGGGACCACCAAACTCATAATTTTAAATCCCACGGACCACTAATATGAATTTTGCCTGACGGTGGCTTGCTGATCTTGGTGGGAGAGTCGGTCCCATATTCCAGAACTGTAGTAGTCACAGAACTGGCCCTTTGGCCATCCCAGAGCAGCTGCTCCTCCACCCGGATGCCCCGGCCTGCCATGGATTGGAGGAGCTGCTGCAGGATGACCAAAAGGCCAGTCTTGTGACTACTGCAGCTCTGGAATATGGGACTGACTTTCCCACCAATGTCAGCAAGCCACCCCAGGGTGGATTTCCCTCCCCCGCCATTGGGTCTTACCTTCCAGTTGCAGCTTGTGTGACTCTACTCAAGGTAAGGTTTGCACTCGGCCGAAGGGTGAGGCCAGCGGGTGGGCAGGCCATGTGGGTGGCGCAGCCTTGTGTTTCCACCCAGCCTGGATTAATTGCTTTGGGGGAGACATTTCTCTGTGGACCACCAAAATTTTCTCACGGTCCACCAGTGGTCCCCGGCCTACCAGTTGGCGACCACTGGTCTGGATGACTGAGAATCTCCATAAACATTTTGGAGTAAATGCTTCCACTGATCTGACCTAGATGCAGTCTTCTGCGCACGCACATTAAACAAGTTATACGGATTCTCCAAAGGAATGGAGAGCCAGGTTGCCATATGTTCAACTGGGATTCTGACAGAGTTGTGTACTTCCAATCCTCCAAAAATCCAATTACTCTGCTAGGCAGTTTTCTGATAGAGAAAAAAAATGGAGAAAACTTAGTAACAAAAATTTCTCCACCATCATTGACAATGACTGAAATAAATAACAGGATTATTCCAAATGATAGTATGAAATCAAATTTTGTGACAGTGTCATATGAATACTGGTTTATATTTATCAGCATGTAGAGACAGGTTATAGGGGTGGCTCTTAACCTTTTCTTCACTGTGCCCCCCCTTTAAATACCTTTTGTGGTCACAGGCCATGGCCATGGCCACCCCGGCCCCCGGCTTAACATTTAAATCATAACATTTATTCAAGCCTTCATGGACCCCCTGTGATGACATCATGCCCCCCTGGACCACAGGTTGAGAACAAATGGTTTATAGCATATTTCTCCCATTTTCTACCCTAATTTTTTTAAAATGAAAATCACCATGCTTTTATTCTGGGATTTGTACATCTTCCTAATGAAGAATTTTAAAATACAAATTTCCTTAATATAAGCTCTCTTTCAAAAGAGAACTGCCGCTGTTTGTGTCTAACTTTCAATTGTGTATCTTTTGGGGGGGGGCATCTTTCGGGTGGATTTTTGATGGCAAGATTAAAATTAGATGCATTTCTGACACTGCAGTTATCTAGTGGGAACAGAATGCTCCATTTCATTTCCAGTGGAATTATTTATGAAATTCTTTCATATCCCTCATGTTTAAAAGAGACCCTGGTTTCCACAGGGGTGACTCACACCCTTGAACCAACACTGCAGTATGTTGCTGTGGAGATAGATGGGGAATTAGAATTCTAACACAGATTTTTCATGTGTTTCTTTACATATTAATTTATAAATGGACTGAAAAGAACAAAGGGCACAAAAAGATGAATTATTGCACAGAAAACTGTTGAAAGGAGGAAAGCGATCCCAGGCATTCACAAAGAGCTGTCATCCCCAAGTCAACAAGATTGGCTGGCAACATTTCTTCCTTATCCCTTTCCTGTTCTACTCTCTCAGTCCCTCAACAAATGCAGGTGCTTCTTTCAAAAGACGACTGGAATTCTCTCATCCCTGGGCTCTTTTAAACAAGATGTTTGTGCCAATCTCGGTTTTGGTGACTTGGGACCCAAAATATTTGTTAACTTATAATACTAATAAAGAAAACAGCTGGAAGAAAATTCTTTAGATGCATCTGTAATGGGAAAGAAGACTTCCCAATGTTTTTTGTTTGATTTATTTATTTATTTATTTATTTATTTATTTATTTATTTGACTTGTATGCCACCCCCTCTCCAGAAGGACTCAGGGCGGCTCACAGATGAAAATGATACAATAAATTAAGTTAACTAAAATAGAATTAAATTGCAGCAAGCTGAATTAAACTAAAAATCCCATAATACATATAAAACCCTTCCCCCGAGGAGTCAGCACAGCCCAGTCTGTTCAAACAGCCAAGTTTTTAGGTCGCGACGGAAGGTGCGGAGATCAGGGGCCAGGCGGAGCCCCAGAGGCAGTTGGTTCCAGAGAGCGGGAGCCGCTACAGAGTAGGCCCTTCCCCGGGACGCCGCCAGCCGACACTGAGTCGCAAACAGCACCCCGAGAAGTCCCTGCCTGTGCGTTCGTACAGGGCAGTTGGTATTCGATGCCGGCAGTAGACGCTCCCAAATAACCGGACCCATGTCTCATAGGACTTTGAATGTTAATACTAAGACCTTGAATCTCATCCGGAGGGCAACCGGTAGCCAATGCAGCTCGCGCAGGAGGCGTGTAACATGGGAGTACCAGGACACTCCCATCACAACCCGCGCAGCCGCATTCTGCACCAGTTGAAGCCTCCGGATGGTATGCCAGGGCAGTCCTAAATAGAGAGCATTGCAGTAGTCATGCCGGGAGGTAACAAGTGCCTGAGTGACAGTGCGCAGGGCATCTCGGTCCAGATAAGGGCACAGCTGGTGAACCAGCCAAACCTGGGCAAATGCCCTCCTGGCCACGGCCCCTACCTGCTCCTCCATCCTGAGCTGTGAATCCAGGAGGACACCCAAGTTCCGTGCCCTGTCCACGGGGGGCAACACCTCTCCCCACATGACCAAAGATGGAATCTCCTGACTGGACCGAGATGTCAGTATGCACAGCCACTCTGTCTTGGCCGGATTGAGCCGAAGCATGTTCCTGTCCATCCAGATCCGTACCGCATCCAGACAACGGGACATCACGGAGAGGGCATCACTGATATGGCCTGGGGCGGAGATGTACAACTGCGTATCATCAGCATACTGATGATACTTCACCCCAAAGCCACGGATGATCTCACCCAGCAGCTTCATATAGATGTTGAACAGGAGGGGCGAGAGAACCGACCCCTGAGGGACCCCACAAGTGAGACCCCTCGGCGCCGACCTCCGCCCCCTGCCAACACCGATTGCGAGCGTCCCGAGAGGAAAGAGGAGAACCACTGCAATACAGTGCCTCCCACTCCCAACCCCCCGAGACGCCGCAACAGGATACCATGGTCATGATGCCGTTAGATTTATCTCTCATTGACAGTTTCTTCTCAAATGATCTTAATGTTTTAAGGCAGACCATACCATTCCTTCCTGGGGAATTTTGATATCTTGTGAATAATATAGATCTTGCGGGGGGGGCGTATTTGTTTCCTCCAAGACCATCTATCAAAATATGACTTGAAATTTCTTTTCAGATTTTTCTTTGTTTGTTGATGTATGTCCTGTCTCAGCTTCTGGCCAGAACCACGGGCTTGATTAGAGAATGTTTTCATAGGAAACAATAGTTGGTAAATTTTCTAAGTGGTTCGCCCTCTTTGCCCCACAAGAGGCCAGCAGTATGAAGAATTTAAGTTAATCTTTCTTTTGTGCACTATCTGTAAAAAAGGAAGCAATACACAGAATTTACAGGATGAGAAACTTGTGTGCACATACTAAATCCAGAGATTTGTTCTCAGTGCCAGAATTATAGCTTACCCATGCAGACTCTTACATCCAAAAAAACCCCTTTTGTTCTTTCCAAGTAGTTATTTGTTTTAGTTTACATTTCTGCAGAATGTGCAAAGGCTTGGGTAGAAGGGTGTGGGTTGATTTAGAACACGGAACATCTTATATTCATGGTTTATTTTTGGATTACTGATTGCAACTGTAGCCCAAGATGATGCCCAGGTGGGTAGTTTAACAATATTTTTAATGAAACTACTGATGCAAGGCAATTAAAAAGAAGAAGAATTAGGAAACAAAAAATTAACAAATCAAATCAAATCAAATTTATTTTGCCCATTAGGAATAAAAGTTTGTTCTCTAAAATGCCATGATTAAAACAATGGATGGCTTAGTATAATTACGAATGCAGGGAATTGCAATAGAATAGGGATACTATAGAACAGTGGTGGCTAACCTTTTTGGGCTCCGGTGCCGAAAATTGCATGAGCGCTTGCGCTTGCGTGCTTGCATGCCAGCACCCAGAAGGCAATGAGAGTGGGGGGGCCCTGCCCACTGTGCATGTGGGTGTGACCCCCCTGCACATGTCGTGCATTTCTGCACATATGTGCACAATCCCCACACGTGCCATGCATCTCTGCATATGTGCACGCATCTCCCGCACACCCCACACCCTGCGCATGCATGCCAGATACCTGACAATCAGCTGTCGGGCAGGCAGCATGCACGCATGCACAGTAGACCTGCTCTGGGCAAGGGCTTGTGTGCCGGCAGTAATGGCTCTGCGTGCCACTTCTGGCACATATGCCATAGGTTCACTATCATGGCTATAGAACTTATATGGGAGTAAAGGACTTGGATTGGGTTTTTTTTTTACAATTTTGAAAGAGCATGTAATCTATGTTCAAACATAATAATAGATAGATGATGATAGATAGATATGATATGATAGATAGACAATAGATAATATAGATGATAGAGATAGATAGATGATGGATGGATGATGGATAGATAGATAGATAGATAGATAGATAGATAGATAGATAGATAGATAGATGATAGAGAGATATAGATGATAGACAGAGAGATAGAAGAATGCATATAAAAATTGCCACAACCTTCTTCCACAGTAAACTAAAAATGAGTAACAACAATGTTGCTTGAAGAGATACAGCAAGAATAACTTTATGTTCAATAGCTTCATAAGAATGACAAACATTCAACATAGCCAACTACATTTGATTTATTTCCCTTGTATTGGGGGATAAAAGTGAATAAATGGAATGAAATATCAATGGATAAGGAACATCAGCCTCACATCTTGTTTATATTTATTTATTTGGAGCGTTTTAAACCTGCGTTTATTACTTTATAAGTAACTACAGGTGGCAAACACACTCCTTCTTCCTCCTATTTTCCCCACATCAACTACCCCATGAGGTGGCTTGGGCTGAGAGAGAGGGATTGGCTCAAAATCACTCAGCTGGATTATCAGTTCCTTGGGTACATCTGGCTGCCCATTTTGTCACAAAGAGTACAGTGTTGGACTAGATAGTCTTTTGCTGTGACCCAGCACAGCTATCCTTCAATCTGTCCTTCAAGATGCAGGCTACCCTATGCAGTGGGGTGGAATGGAGACCTTAAAATGGCTTGAGATTTTAGGTTATGTAGTCTAATTCAGAGACTCTTCCTAAGCCTGTAAGGAGTGCCAAATACCCGAGGGTAACTGGAGGCTTCTCAAACAAGGAGAGGCATTTGTTAAGGGTGGGAACAATCAAATCAGGCAAGGAGCTAAACAAAAGACCATTTTAAAGGCTTGCATATCTTCATATGAAAAGGCCACACTATAAAACCAAGATGGGGATTGCCAAAAATACAGTTTCAGAGACATGTTTGAGAGCTGCCCAGCCTCAAAAGGAAAGAGAATTATTTGTTAAAATATAAAGAGAATTGAACATTTGGAGAAAAAAGAAAAAAGACCATGAGAAAATAGAGGAGGTACAGACAATGGAATGTTGCTTGTTGATTTAATTACAGAATTACCTGTTTTTGTGAGAATATTTGTACAGGCATGTACAAAATGTATATATTAAAACAAACCAACTCTGCTTAAATATAACTTCTCAGGGTTCGGTTCTCTTAGTTGAAATATTAGAAGAAAACCAGATTAATAGCCTGAAAACAAGCCATCAAATGAACAAACAAACAAAAAAGAACCAAGTATTTATGTGAATTTTGCTAACATAAGTGAAGATAATTAAGCAGTGTGACAAAACCAAGAATTGCTTCCTTGCCATTTGGCCTCAGAGAAGGTTGTTCTGCCAGACAAAATATACAAGCCTGTAAACAATCGTCTTTCTCTCTGTAATGTCCATCAGTTGATAATTACTGCAAATCAACAATGGTAAAAAGCAAGAGCACTATTGGTCTAGTACAGGGGATATCCAAAGTTGGCAACTTTAAGACTTGTGGACTTCAACTCCCAGAATTCCCCAGCCAGCCAGCTTGCCAAATTTGGGGACCCTTGGTCTAGTACAGTGGTGGCTAACTTTTGGGCTCCTGTGCCAAAAACTGTGCACGTGCTTGCACACTCACACTGCGTGCCAGCACCCAGAAGGCAATGTGCACCCCACATCCCTAAGCATGCATGCACAATCCCACACACACACACACCCCACCCGCTGCCCCCTTACCTGCACTCATAGCTGATTTTCGGCCAGTTTGAGGCCTTTTTCAGCCTCCCAAAGGCTTGAGGAAGGCTTCTGTAGGCTTCTACAAGCTTTGTAGGCTGAAATCTAGCCCCGTTTCATCATTTCCTGTTTTTCTGGGAATACCGGAAGTGATGAAACGGGGCTAGATTTTGGCCTACAAAGCTTGTAGAAGCCTGCAGAAGCCTTCCTCAAGTCTTTGGGAGGCCAAAAAAGGCCTCAAACCAGCCAAAAATCAGCTGTGAGGTGTGCACATATGCAGTGAGGTAAGTTTGACTGCAGCTTGTTGGCACAAATGGCTCTGCGTGCCACCTATGGCACGTGTGGCACAGGTTTGCCATCATGGGTCTAGTAGATATCTATTAGTGTATTACTTTACAGAGGAATTCATCAATTCAGCCAGTTGGGTTCTTTCTTGAGAAACGTTTAGTGGAAATGGATGTGGAAACATAAGGTGCTTTTATGACATAATGGGGTATATACTCCACATCTGATGCTTTTGTCACAGCCTAATAGCATCTGTGGACAATTTTCTAAGTCATGCAGAATTGTGTTTTTTCTCAGTTCTGTAAGGAAACTCCTCTGAGGCTTCTTTATACCTTCATTGTCTCCCAACTGACTGATGCTGATGATATATAAGGAACTGAAATTGCTCCCTTAGGTTTCTGCAGGAGTATTAAATCAAGTGCTAATTTTATGGCATGAAACAAAATTATACAGTAGTAGAAAAATACTACATCCTGCAATTTTGTGTACGATCTTCCATATATTCCATTTCTCACATGAAAAGGCCAGGGAGCAAACTTTTACCAACTTTCAAAGATAATTGTTTTTTTCCAGCAATGATGGTCTTTTCTCTCTTTCAATCTAGATAATTTTTCTCTCTCTTTGCAACTGCCTTCTGTCTCCAATGTTCTGCATACAGTACATTTGTCTATGGAGATTCTCAGTCATCCAGGTCATGGCCGTCCTAAAGGTGCTTTTTCCAAAAGGCAATTATTTTTCTTGTTTGAAAATGTTTTACTTCTCATCCAAAAAGCTTCTTCAGTTCTAATTGACCAGTGGGGAATGGAAAAATATAAATTCTTCCATTCCCCACCAGTCAATTAGAACTGAAGAAATTGTAAAAGAAACAATGATAGTTTGGGTGAAAAATTTGGGATACAACATTGAATTAGAATATTGGGAAAAATGTGGGGGAGGATTATAAACTAATCTTATCAGCAGCATATAAAGAAAATATATGCAAAATGTTCTATAGATGGCACCTACCCCCTGCCAGATTGGCAAAGATGTTTCCAACTAGAAAACCAGAATGTTGGAAATGCAAAAATAAACAGGGCACCTATTTCCACATGTGGTGGACATGTCCTGAAGCAAAAAATTACTGGAATAAGATTAAAAAATGGATAGAGGAAATAACAAAACAAAAAACTGAATTTAGACCGGAATTGTTTCTATTGGGAATAATAAGGGGAGATTATGCTAAGACTGACAAATATATCATCCTGCACATAACAACAGTGGCCAGAATAGTGTATGCACAGCACTGGAAACAGGATAATATACCACGTGAAGGGACTGTGATAAGAAAGATTTTGGACTGTGCAGAGATGGACAGGCTGATCTTAGAGTTAAAAGATAAAAGTGAATTATTTAATCTGGGACGTCTGGTACACTTGGTTAAACAGTAGATACAAAATTAACATAGTAACTGCTATATGAATATGAATGTTGATGCTGTAACATTGTTGGAAGTATTGATATGTTTTGAATTGTTGGAAAATGTTTAATAAAATTTATTAGAACTGAAAAAGCTTCCTGGATGAGAAGCAAAATGTTTTCAAAGAAATACAGAACCAAGACAGTCCAGGTACCTTTTGGAAAAAGCACTCTGGGCCTGCATACATTTCTCTTTGCCTTTTAAAGACTGGGAATATCAATGACTGCTCAGAGAGAGAGAGAAAGAGAAATTCTGCCTTAACTAGGAAGACATTGGCTGAATTCTTTTCCAATGTATGGCTTCCTCCCCCACAGAAATCTTTAGTAAAAGGCTAAAGGTCTATACTGTATGATCTGGAGAGAAACCAGAGTTCACTTCCTGAGATGCAAAGCAAAGTTGTTTAAATACAGAGCTAACTTTTTCCAGTTGTCCACTTCCTGGATACAACAAACTCAAGAGGGCACAATCTGAACTCACCAAGTCATCACTGTTTAGTTTGGCTGATTATGCTTATTTCCACTTGGAAGATGATCGCTGCCAATCATTTGTCTTCCTGTGACTTTTATTGTCCCATTTCTAATATTTCCCAGAATAAATGAATGAACCCATGCAAGTGGTTAGAACAGTTAACTCCCTGCCCCCTCTGTTGTGCTTGGGATGTGGAGCTCATAACCCTACAGCATAGTCATTGTGTGGACTTGGCCAAGATTGAAGACATTTGCTTTGTATTTCCTAAAGTTTCCACTGAAATTTCCAGGAAGAGACAAAGTTTGCTCTTGCAATTGCTATTAAAAGGCTCTAAGGGTTTTGGTCTTTTTAAATACACTAAGAGGATTGAACTGCCAAATATATATTTTACCTTTTGTGGGGAGGGGAGGGAACTATTCCAGTGGTCTAAGGACTTCTAGGGGTTCCCCAAGACCTTCTCTCAGGGTTCCACAAATTCATAATTATTTGCCAGCCAGCTCATGTTGAAAAATAATACAATGTTAAAATCTCATCAAAAAATCCTGAGAAGCAGTAATGGCAGCAAATGGGTCAATCTAAAATTTTAATAAATATAACTCCAAAGGAAATCTCCTTTGTGGTCCTCCATAATTTCTAAAAGTGGGAAGGATCCTAAGAGAAAAAAGTTTAAGGAAAACTTGTTCTGTTCTATTCTATTGTTATACAAAACTGATAGAACATCATCCCCAATCTTCTGCTATATAACCTGTTTCCTCTTGGGCATGATAGAAAAGTCTGTCCTTTTGGTTTTGGGCTTAAATTAACGAAGTTAAGTCCTGGCATGTGCGAAATGCCCAAACAATGGACTTCTGTCTGGGATCATCCAGCCTACAATAATGGCATATCTGTTCCAATTATTTATACAACTCAACCTTCCGTAATCACCTTCTGCTCATTTTGAAATTACTGTACACAATTGTTTCCCTTGTAGGCAGTTTCCCTTTAGGCAGGACCTAAATTCTTCAGCTAACACTTCTTTGGATAAGATTTTAAGGGTCGGGTGGATTAAGAAGATTGAAAATGCTGTACTTTATTTCTAAATTTGGCCAGGAAGAGAAAAAACAGTTTCAGAAAGGGACGATCGGCCCTTGATTGGTCTCTTATTTTACATGGTTTAATAGAAACATAATCTAATAATCTAATCTTTTATGTGAGCTTTATTGATTTACAAGTGACATTTTGCTCAATTCTTGGGGAATAAATTGATCATGAAACTCCATGAAACTATTGTAGGCAGGTTCACTGAAACAGTGTAAGATACTTTTCACCTGTAATTCAGGTCCTTGAAGAGGTAAAGCAATGTTGCTTAATGGCACCCTTTCTTTTTCATGTTTATATCAATTTACTTGTTCAAGAGTTGATGAAATCTGAGTTATACAGGTAATCCTCAACTTACAACAGTTCATGTAGTGACTGTTCAAAGTTACAACAGCATTGACAAATGCAACTTACGACCATTTTTCACAGCTATGACCTTTGCGATATCCCCATGGGCATGTGATCAAAATTCAGATGCTTGGCAACTGGCTCACACTTATGCCCTTTGCTGTGTCCCAGGGTTATGTGATCTCCTCTTGTGAACTTCTGACAAGCAAAGTCAATGAGGAAGCCAGGCTCACTTAACAACCGTGTTACTAACTTATCAACTGTAACGATTCGCTTAACAAATGGGGAAAGAAAGGTTGTAAAATGAGGCAAAACTCCCTTAATAAATGTCTCACTTAACCACAGAAATTTTGGGCTCAATTGCAGTTGTAAGTCAAGGACTGATGATGCAAGAGCAGCCTCAACAGAAGTGGGTAGAGACAAAATCTTCAGGGCTTCACCCAACACTGCACAATGGAGAAACTCATTGTTGGTTACAACAACACAAAAGTAGTCACTCTCATTAAAGAAATCATTCATCAACAGAAGTCCTGCAACATCGATGGCTTTGCTATTGAGAACATTAAGATATCTGGATATGGAATAAATAACATTGAGTCATTATGACTCAGGCTCATATGCTTTCAAAGACTATTCTTTTTTTGCCATCACAGTGAAAACATCCATTTCCAGGAGGTCATAAACATCTTTAGAGTCAAGTTCATTAGCTGTTATGGTTTGCTACTATGACCAAAATCCTATAGAGCCAGTTCAGTCCACATTTTTAAAAGCCTTTCTCCAAGCATCTTGTTGTGATCATAAACATCAAATAAAATTGGAATCTGGGCTTCTTTCTCTAGAGATCTGTATGCAATAATGTCTCCTGGAATTAGGGATTAAATTGCCCTCCTCTGATAATACCTTGATCTTGTAGGACAACTCACATTTATACATGGAAGAAAGAGATTCTGGCTGACCTAAAGAGTTACACAGTTTTTGCTCACTATTTGATCTAAGTCCAGAAAGAGCTTGGTTCGATTTGAAATAATGGGCAGCTGTTCAGCAGCACTTGTTCAAAACCCCTGCTTGGTATATGGGGGATGCTTGGAAGAGCATTTGTGCTCAATGCTTAGCAAACATCTTCTGCCCTCCATACAGGAAAGTCTTGCTCAGTGTATCATTTTGCCTTCCTCCCTTTTAGAAGAAGGCTTTCAAAATATTCCAAGAATAACTTTGTCCATGATCCTAAAAGAAACAGAAACAGTTTCATGTATCTGATTGCAATGATGTCTTTTTTTTATGTAGCACAACACATTCGGATAATAACTCCACTTCTGAATCACCGTAATTCAAGAACGGGTGAAGAGATCACTTGTTTTCTTTTAGCTGACAGTACCGCAAATACCTCTAGAAGAGATGCCAATTTTTTTTCTTCTAATAGCCTTTATTGCAAGATGATTAACTGTCTAGCAATCTTGTTAGTTTGTTCCCCATAAGCTGATTCATCTCTCTCTTTTAAAATATTCTTTACTCCCCTGTAATTGGTACTTTAGGTTTTCATTCTATACTTTGCTTCTGACTAGGAATTTAATGGATAAACCATTTTAATTTAGATAATCCTTTGGTTTCCTGTACTTGCTGTTTTATTGGCTAATGAGACTCAAAGATTCAATAGCTTGGAGAAGGGAGAAAAGACCAGGTGAATTAGGAAGCAAAAGAATACATAAGCTTGGATTGAAGAAGGCTGGTTTCATCCTGACCTCAAGAGAAAATTGAGGTTCATGATAAATCCCTACATAGAGCTGTTCTTTTACAATATCTCAGAATGATTGTTTTGAGTTTAGATGATGTTGACATTTCTAACTGTTCTTTGGAGCAATTCACTTATATCATTCTATATTCCTTTGAAACTTCCTTAGGCATCCTCACAGGAAGAAAAATTAGATTTACCAGGAATAAAACACTCAAGAGTTTAAGGGTTTTAGTAAGGTAATATACACTGACTTTAACTGCCTGATCCTAGAGGAAGAAGGAACTGGTCATGCTTTATGTTTTGCTTCTTAGTTTTCAAAAGCATCTGATTACTGATGAATAGCAAGCAACACAAAACTCAATGGATTCTGTTCAGTTCCAGCAAGACTGTCCTTATAATGGAAAACTATTGCAAAGGAAAATAGATTAGAATTAGAATATCACTCGAGGAGTTAGGGTGTCTTTTAAATGCCCTAGTGGTACTAACATTATGGTCCCAAATTATTTTGAAGTAAACAAGAAACATGTGTCCTTTTGCCAGGGTTTCTTCATTGCCGGTGATGGAAAATAATTCCGATGTGATGGAACGGCCTATATGTCAAAGCACATTTCAAAGAGAATGCCAAAACCATTTAAAATTGTTTCTGATGTTTTTGTTTCTTGAACGACTGAATAAACTTTTAGTCATGACTTTGATTGACAGGGTGCTGGGGTCTTTGTGCAGGCCTCAGAAGAAAACAAATATTGAGGATAGTTACTTCACTATGCTGATTTCTCAGAGCCTTGGTGGCTCAGGCTGTAAATGCCTGCTCTTAAGATCCAGCTGTCTACAATTACTGTAGGCTCGAATCCCACCAGGCTCAAGGTTGACTCAGCCTTCCATCCTCTCGGGGTAGGTAAATTGAGGACCCAAGATTGTTGGGGGCAATTAGCTGACCTTGTAAAAATGCCGCTTAGTAATAAGCAGGCATATACAATGGAATGAAGGCTATTGCTGTGCACACTGGGTTGTATCCCAAAATTGTCCTGAGTCTTCGAGAAGGCGGCATATAAATGTAATTAAAAAAAAAAGTTCAAGACGATGAAAAATGATGCCTTTATTTTAAAGAGAAATTAAAGTCATGACTTGATTTAAATAACAAGTCATAATATGAGTAATAAAAACTGTGTTCAAAAATATAGCTACAAGTATTATTAGTCAGCAAGGCAAGAGTTTATTAAGCACTACTACTCTTTGTGTGACTAAACAACTTAAGATTTTTTCAGACTTAAGATTTTTAAACTATGCAGGATGACAACCACAACTTTTAAAATGAAAAAAATAAAAATAAAAAAATAAAGGTGAGGACAAAACTTTAACAAAGAAATATATTTATAAATAAATCTGTCATGTTATATATGAAGAGCGGTTGGTGAACAGCAGATCCAAAATGTTTTTTTTAAATTGGTCTTAAAGGGGAACTCATTAAAACAGAAAACAAAAAAACAAAAAATCCCCTTCCTTCTGCAATATGGATTTTAAATCCAAGGTACTAAATTTTTACCTCAGCGTTACCCTCAAAAGCAGCACAAGAAAGACAAAAATGCTTCCACAATCTCCAACCTGGGTATAAGTCAAAAGTTTTTTTTTAATGATATAATATAATAAAACTCATAGTGACATTTAGGGGAACTTTGACCTTCTCTTAATCCTTCAAAAACTTAAATTAAATAATTGCTAAATTTGCACCAGTTTTAATAATTTTTTTTTATTTTAATTACATTTATATCTAGACTCAGGGTGGCTTACAATTTTTGGGATGCAACCCAGTGTGCTCAGCAATAATGGGACAATATCCATCTTAAAATATTCTGAAGCTCAGTTTGATCTCCCAGTGTTGAATTATAGAGCCAAAGGACTCTTAAAGAGAAGGAGAAAAGGGATTTAAGTGAGCTACTGAGTCAAACTCTCATCCTGTAGTCACTGTTGACTCAACTCCCACAAACAACAAACAATTAAGCAGGTACCTTGGTATGAGTTTATTTAATCTGAAAACCAAAATGGATTCCAGGATGTCAAAATGGCAGATTAATGGACTCATATGGGGCAGAGGTCCAGGCCACAAGGGACAAAGCTAACATCATAGAACACCCCACCCACTTCTTTGAAAGCCTCTCAGCTAACTTGCAAAATGTTGCTTCTGCCGTCATTGGATTTCATCTAACCAGCCTCCAACTCAGAGGGAATGCCTTGGATTGTATGCACAAAATATTCAGCCAGATGATAACGATTTCCACTTCTTGCCATCCTTCTCTAATAGGTCTAGGCAACCCCAAATAGTATAGAATAGCTGTCCGACATTCCACAGACGTAAGAGAAAGAAATAAGATACACACATATAAATTGCATATATCTTATGCAGTTTATAAATGAGTATACAAATCCTACTTTAACTTGTTTCATCCCTTTTGGAATTTGTTTTGTTAGATTTCTCAGGTACATTGGCAAGTCATATTCCAGATATTATATAGGGCAGCAGCTGGTGTATTCCTTATACTCTTCTCCTATTGTTTTTTTTTTTTTTGGCTTTTGCTCCTTTCTTCTACTCAAAAGTATTTTCCATTTAGGTGGAAGAGCTGCTTATTCGTGTACCTCTCTGAAAGCAAGTGCCTGGCATAAAACGCTAGCCTTCCTGCTAACAGTTTGCCAGGGTACGTCTCAATCATTTCCAGCTGTGCTTATTGCAATCTTTCCCAGTTTTTTCTTCTTCTTCTTGAAACTCAAAGTGCTTAAAAAGAACAGAAGCAGATAAAAGAATGGGGAAGAATGGTCTGCGCATCAGGTGGACAGAAGGAAAATGCTTTAACATTTGGGAACATTTGCTTCCCAAATTGCAGGCGTTGACTCAAAAGAGATGGCAAGCGTTAGGAACTTGGGATAAATAATGCAACGCTGAACAGGCACTGCCAGTGAATAGGATTCCAACTGCAGTAGGAATGTCTGGGTTTCTTAACTGCAACTGGAATTTAATGAGGAAGGCTTTGCGTGATTTCTGAATGCAATTGGTTTTTCAGCAGAACTTCGGAAGGGGAGAAATTCGGTTTGGGAGATGCAACTTAACCCTTCAACAACCAATTGTATCACCATTTGTTACTGCTTTTTATCCTGAAAAAAATATTTATGGAACAGAAAGGTAAACCCTGCATATAGGAGAGTAAGATTTTCAAGAGTTTGCAGAGATTGTAGAAGGAGACATTCTTATCTGAAAAGAAGCATCAAACATTTTATAGATGTAAGTCTAAAATACCAAGTATAGCACTTAGCGGTGGCACTTAGACTTACATATCACTTCACAGAGCTTTACAGCCCTCTCTAAGTGGTTTACAGCATTGGTGTATTGCCCCCAACAATCTGGGTCCTCATTTTACCGACCTCGGAAGGATGGAAGGCTGAGTCAACCTTGAGCCTGGTAGAATTCAATCTGCCAAATTGCAGGCAGATGACAGTCGGCAGAAGTAGCCTGCAGTACTGCATTCCAACCACTGTACCACCACAGCTCTTACATCATGGTATAAGATCATTGTTCCTTTTTTACTTTAAGGACTCATTTATATTTGTTTAGTTTAATATAACATGATAAAGAGATGATAAGTGGGAGTCATAAAAGCTGGAGAAAACATGCAAATATTTGTGCCTGCTAAATTAGGGCTCCCCAACCCTCAGTCCAAAGCCTGGACCTGGTCTGCAGCCCATTGGGAACTGGGCTGTGCAAGTGGTAGATGAGCATATGAGAGTGTGAAACTCCATTTGCACAAGTGGTGGGTTCTGGCACTAAACCATCCTCTCTCCCCCTCCCCCCTTGCTGCCCCCACAGAACCGGAAAGATTGAGGACTGCTGTGTTAAATGATAAGATATAATTGAATGTAGCTGTTGGATGGGATGAAATGTCTTTAAAGGTTCAAAACAAATGGGAAAATGAGCCACTCTACTAATGTTTATATTTGTCAAAAGTATTTACCACATCTGTAATATTTAGTCCTCTCAATAACCCACTTCTCAGGGCAGGGAAAATAAAAGAAGGAAGGAGTATTAGGTAATGTTTGCCACCTTGAGTTATTTGTAAAAATAATAAAGGTGAGATACAATCAATCAATCTTGTTTTGATTTTTTCTCTCCAGCTTCTTTCAGAATGCTTTTCAAATCATCTTCAGTGGGACAGGCAAATGCTGTTTGAAAGAGGCAGCCCAACAAAATAATCTAGTTCTGGATCTTATTGGCTCTTTTATTAGAGTCTTTTATTGTATTGCAATGCTTCCAGTTATTTATTATTATTATTTATTTATTGAGACTTGTATGCCGCCCTTCTCCCTAAGGACTCAGGGCGGCGAACATATAAAAAGAGAATACATTTACAATAAAAAATATTAAACAACTACAAGTCTATAAATTACTAAAAAATTGAATTAAAACAATTAAAACTACAACAATAAAACAATGCAATTAAAACGACCCACCCCTGGGTCAATCCAGGCCGGCCTGCTGAAACAGCCAAGTCTTCAGGTCTCGACAAAAGGAGCAGAGATCAGGGGCCAAACGAAGATCCGCCGGGAGCTGATTCCATAGGGCGGGCGCTCCCACAGAAAAGACCCTAGCCCTGGGGACCGCCAGCCAACAATGCCTGACCGACAGTATTCCCAGGAGGCCCCGCCTGTGGGAGCGCACGGGGCGATCGGAATGTGATGCTGGCAGGAGGCGTTCCCGCAAGTACCCTGGACCCAAGCCATTTAGGGCTTTGTAAGTTGTTACTAACACCTTGAAGGAAACCCGGAAGGCAACCGGCAACCAATGCAAGTCACGCAGGAGGGGTGTAACATGGGAGTATCGGGACACCCCCATCACAGCCCTCACAGCCGCATTCTGCACCAGCTGCAACCTCTGAGTAATCCGCAAGGGCAGCCCCATGTAGAGAGCGTTGCAGTAGTTACCCTTTTAAGTACCCTGCAAAGCAAGATACAAGTATGCCTAATAAATAAATATTCTTTTTCTCTCTGTTTTAACCCACAGATTGTTTCAAACCCAAATAAAATGTTTCCAGAGTTTCCAGAAATGGAGAAACAAACCTCATCTTGCCTTCCACATTTATTATTAGCAGGAAAGCAGCAGCGTAAGCAAACAGCAAAGGAAACAAAGATGGCCCTTGATTGTGAAATACACTGGACTTCTGAAAGTGTGCTTTTTACAGGTTTCTGGATGGGGAATATGTTCAGTACAAGTCTAGCCTGTTCCAGCTGCAACCCATCCCCAATGAAAATGATTACATCTATCTGTTTTGCCTCCCTCCCGAATATTCCCAATATTGTACATATAATATAAGCAGCCTGCTGGGCACAGCCGGAGGCATATTACAGCTTTAATGAATTCTAAAAGGATACATGCCTAACATTTTAGCAAGTTGGGATCAGATATACAAGAAGGTATTGTAGTAAGGAAGGAGATTTGAGCTTAGCTCATATGTATATAGATATATTATTTATTTATTTTTCCTGAAACCGCCCCTGTGCTGTGTTTGTTTCTTATCACAGCATGTTTCCTTCATGTGAAAAGGTATTTTGTCAGCAGTTTATTGCTTGTTTAAGCTGGGAATGCCTTTTTTATAAGCCAGCATGGTGCTCTCTAGATCTCCAGTATGCACTTCGAAACGGAGGAGCTGTGTATTTAAAATGGTTGTGGGGATAGATGGAATTTGCAATCCAGCAAAGTTTTTTCTCAATTAATTGTATGGATTCGATACATGTGTTCTGCATTAAGTTTTGTAAGAAATGAATGGAATACTAAACAATGGGGAGTAAAAGCAACGTTATTTATTAAGCGTCATTTAGGTTTGGTTTTGTAAAATATGAGGGTGTAGTGCAATGTTGACCAGATGGTCTAATCTTATAAGCCATTGTGCTAAAACTATGGGAAGCCTGACAGGCCTTTTAAAAACTGTAAAGGTCCCGGTATACACACTGGTTATAAGAAGATTGTAATGTCTGGTGCATATACTGTCTGCTTCAGGTATATATTGTTTTCCCAACTGCAACTTGTCTAGATGTAACATTGCAAAGTCAAACCATAAGTCCATTCAGTTCTATAGGGCCTACCCAACTAGCAGAAGTTCTCCAGATCTTCAGGTGAATAACATTATTTCCCAACATCTGCTGGTTGATGCTTATGTTAGACTGGTGATGAACAGGTCTCTCTCTCTCTCTCTCTCTCTCTCTCTCTCTCTCATCAACCTATCAACCTATCAACCTATCTATCTATCTATCTATCTATCTATCTATCTATCTATCGTTCTATCGTTCTATCTATATCTCTATCTATCTATATCTCTATCCTCTATCTGCTATCCATCCATTTTTTATAGGCAATATATATTAGTTTTATCAAAGAGTTATTGTGAGATATAAATGTGTACAGTTTTCATGTTACCTAAAACAGCCCAAAGTGATATGTGAAAACAAGCTATGTTTGTGTTGTATGCATTTTAAAAAAATGTTGAAGTGCAAAAAAAGTCTCCAATACCAACAAACAAAAACAAAAAACAAAAAAGTGTTTCCACAGTGAATAAAAAACCTCACTAAATATATAACAGTGATTGAAATACACAAAATGTGACATAAAAGCAAAACAATTCCCTGAGAATCCATATAACTGTAAATAATTATATAAAGTTAATTCAGCTCACTAGCTTATCATTGAATCGAGACCCTATAGCAGTGGTAGCTAACCTTTTTGGGCTCCTGTGCCAAAAATTGTGTGCGTGTTAGCACGCATGCTCACATGCCAGCACCCAGAAGGCAATGAGCCCCCCCCTGCACATGCATGTGCAATCCCTGCCGCTGCCCCCCTGCCATCCCCTTACCTGCACTGCGCCTTACAGCTGATTTTTGGCCATTTTGAGGCCTTTTTCGGCCTCCCAGGGTTGAAAAAAGCCTCTACAAAGTTTTTCAGGTCGAACAATAGGCCCGTTTCATCACTTCCGGTATTACAGGAAGTGACAAAATGGGCCTATTCAACCTGCAGAGGCTTTTTTCAAGCCTCTGGGAGGCCGAAGAAGCCTCAAACCAGCCAAAAAATCAGATGTGAGGTGCGCGCATGTGCAGTGAGGTAAGTTTGCCTGCGGTTTACGCGTCAGCACAAATGGCTCTGCGTGCCACCTGTGGCATGCATACCATAGGTTCGCCATCACGGCCCTATAGCACGGGTGTCAAACTGGCAGTGGCACGTTGCCATCACGTGACGTTTTGCAACATTTTTTACCATTCATGGACCTGGGGTGGAGTGGTCTGCACATGACGCATCCAGCCCGCTGTCCTCCAGTTTACACCCCTACACCTGTAGCATCATATTATGTCATGTTCTCTTTTTTTGAGTGCAAAAATATTTCGAAAATACATAATAATAAACTCCTAAGCTTGGCTCCATTTCTAAAAATGAGAGTTTCTTTCTAATTGCATAACATTATTACTTTTTTTAAATTCACATTTATATGCCACCCTTCTCCGGAGACTCAGGGCGGCTTACAATCTTTGGAGCACAACCCAATGTGCTCGGCAATAGCCTTCATTCTATTGTATATGCCTGCTTATTACTAGGGCTTTTGCCCCCCAAAGTGGCATTTTACAAAGTCAGCTTGTTGCCCCCAACAATCTTGGGTCCTCAATTTACCTACCCTGAGAGGATGGAAGGCTGAGTCAACCTTGAGCCTGGTGGGATTCGAGCCTGCACTAATTGCAGGCAGCTGGAGCTAAGTGCTAGGTGTTTAACAGCCTGCACCACCAAGGCTCTTTTCACTTTTATAACATGTAAATGATGTGAAACAGTGTTTTTTAAGAAGAAAATGTAGGTGCAATGTAGCCCATTGCTTTTCATTGAAAATACTGGAAGAAAACAAAAACATTCTATGTGATGCATGGCTAAGCCTTTGCATTCTCATTCCAAACTGAGAAGTACCAAACAGAAAGTATTAAATTTGGCCACACAGTAACACTTTCTAACATGGTCAATAGTTCAGAAGTAAAAATGCAAACATCAGAATATGTTGAATGATTAAAATAAGTGTGAGCTTTGTTTATTTTTTGCTGTTCTGTTGTTTTTGACTCATCCATAAATATTGGCTTTACAAAGAATTATTTTATTGCTTACATGCCTTTATGTGCATACCTCCATCACAAGGATGAAGGAAGTGATCCCTTGCCCTTTCTCTCCATTCATTCATATAAGTGGACTGTGTTTTGCTGTAGCATTTCTTGGAATAAAACAGAGATGCCTAAAATCGTAGCAGCTTTCCAAATCATGAGCATGCTACTCACCCTTCTAAAGTGGAGTTAGGACTCTTTTAAGACCGTTTTTCACACTTAGGACTATTGCAGCATCCCCATGGTCATGTGATCAAAATCCAGACACTTGGCAACTGATTCATATTTATGATGGTTGCAGCCTCAGGGATCATGGGATCAGCTTTCGCGCCCTTCTGACAAGCAAAGTCAATGGGGAAGCCAGATCCACTTAACAACTGCAGTGATTCGCTGAAGAACTGCCCAGTGGTGGGCTGCAAATATTCTAACAACCAGCTCACTGCCTTAATGACTAGCTGGGTGGGCGTGGCTGGGTGAGGGTCATGTGACTGAGTGGGTGGGGCCAACTCTATGTCACTTGTGTGGGTGGTTCCTGTATGGGACAGGCAAGGTTGGGGAGGGAATCCAGGGGTCTTCGGTAGGGGTGGGTAGGAGGAAAGAAAGATCCAACCTGTTTCTGTGTGTGTGTGTGTGTGTGTGTGTGTGCGTGTGAAAGAGAGAGAGAGTGCACATCGCCGCCAGCCCTGATATAACTCTCCAAGATTGAATTGGATCTCTCTTTCTCTCTCTCACACACACACACATACTCACTCTCTCTCCTCCCCTGCTTTAGAAAGTCCGCCAGACCCCACATGCTGCGGACGCCCCTCGCTCAACCCTTTGCCTGGCTCACATTCTCCCTCCTCAGTTTAGCTTGATGCAGGCAGCAGCGCAACTCACATTGCGCTTTCCAAGCCCACTGTCAGTGAGGCTGGGCGCCAGTGAGGGCTGACTTTTTGCCTAGCTTTGTCCAGCCAGGGAAAGCGGATGGGGTCCTGGGAAGAAGCCTGCATCAAGCTAGACTGAGAAAGCTGGCTGCAAGAGGATGAGAAGGCAGGTGAGCTGGACCCAGACGCTTTGTGGGTCCCTTCATCCCAGAAGCAGCAACTCACACTCTCCCCTCTCTGCCAGCCCCCTTCTTTGCATGGGATCACCCAGCAGCGGAGAGGGAGCGGGAGAGGCAGAAGGGGGCAGTGGCGGCCACTAGCATTCAGGGGAGAGTGCCACACAGGAACAGGAGCACACAGAAATGCCACCCGCTTCTCCCTCTCCATCTCTGTTGCTGGGCAATCTGTGCGAAGGAGGCTAGCAAAGAGGGGAAGAATGCGAGGTTATTGCTCCTGGAATGAGGGGACCCGGCACACGTCTGGATCCGGCTCACCCAGCTTCTCTTCCTCTTGCAGCCAGCCTTTTTGGGCCATTTTCAGGTCATTTATTGGGCTGTTTTCAGCCCAAACAGCCCAAAAAACGTCCTGAAATATTGCTGGTCTAAGACCGTAATAAAGTTTAAAGTAAAGCCCTGAAAACATCCTGAAAAATGTCCTGAAAATGGCCCAAAAAACAGCCTGAAAATGGCCAAAAAACAAGCCACTTTGGGCTGTTTTCAGGCCAGTTTGGGGTTGTTTGTAGGCCATTTTGGGGCTGTTTTCAGGCTGTTTTTGGTCCAAAAATGCCCCAAAAAATGTCCTGCTTTTTGGCTGTTTTTCGGGTTTTTTTCAGGCCATTTTTCACCTTAAAAACAGCCAAATGGCCCAAAAACAGATGGGGGTGGGGCCAACCAGTGGTCTGATTTGCTGGTTTTCTGAACTGTGCAGAATCGGAACAACCAGTTCAGGCAAACCGGTCTGAACCTGCAGCAACCCACCTCTGAAACTGTCGGAAGAAAGTTCGTAAAAAGGGCAAAAACTCACTCAACAAATGTCTCACTCAGCAACAGAAATTTTGGGCTCAATTGTGGTCATAAGTCAAGGACTATTGAGGATTATTTTTAAGTAGAAAATTCTCATTTTATTTACATTGCATACATTGAGAATTCACTTTTAACACTATTAACTCTCAGCAGGGTGATTCAGAACGCTCATCTGCTGACTCTTAAGAAATTGCACAGGCAGCCATATCAGGCAGGATAGCATGTTGCCTTCATTCCAGGCCTTCAGAATTGACCTCTGTGAGCAGGAAGTCCTACAAACTATGCCCAAAAGTTTACAGAACCCAGAAGGTCATGCGAACAACACAATTGATAATACTTTAGTGAAAGGCAGTGTGTGTATGCCACTGTGTGTGCGCCTCACTGTGTGCATGGTTTTTCAATAAGAGAACAATGTGTCAGCAAAAATTCTGCACTTCAGCCTTCCCCCCATGACATTGTCCAAAATGACCCTCAGATATGTTTTGTTGTTGTTGAAAAAAAAAAACCTCAAGGATCATCAGTTTTGTGGCGCAGCTAAGACTGCGCTCTGTGCACTTTGATTACAAGACGCATGGGAGAGCTTTTAATCTTTCGGTGACAGAAGAATGAGTAGGAGAAATTGAGAGGTGGCTGGGCCCTCTGTGCAAGGATTCAGTTCCAGGGTAGTCAAAGTGTGTTTGTGCATTTTTGAGATTATTGCTTCAGCACATATTTCATTTTTGAGGTGACCCTACCTCCATATCCCGGTTACTACTGAAATAGAGATTAATGCCATATAGCAACATTTATCTTTTAAGTAATCCTGATTTATTTTATCACTAATGTCCTAGGGGCTGAGGAATGAGATGTGATGGTAGTTAGAAGTTTATGGGGTTACAGCCATTATCTTTCCTATGGGAATGAAGCAATGAAATGGTTCTCTTTTTTATTCACTTAACAAAACATTCTTACTCCTTAGATCTTCCTCCCTACCAGCATTTTAATTATTGCTAATTCAAAGTAAGCAGTATGGTGCTGGTGAGCACAAATGTGCCCTAGAGAATAAATAAGTCTTTTTTAAAATGTTATTTATTGTATTAAATGACCATAGACTAAGGAGGTTAAATCCAAGAGATATATGAATATGTTTTGTTTGTGACTAATTCTGTATGAGACTATTTTTTTTTCTCTATGAGGCTATATTTTTTTCTCTGTGTAACTATTTTTTTACCTTCTCTTTAATTAAGCTTGGAGATTGCCTGGACAAGTCCCTACAATTTTCTTGGTAAGGTTTTCAGAAGCCACGGCAGCTCCTAACTTATGAAATACCTGCTTTTATTAGTGATGAGTGCTTCTCTCTTCATTTTTAATTCATTTAAAACTTAAACTTTAATTAAATCAAATTAAAATTCAATTTAAAATCCATTTATTTTTTTAGGATTTGCTCAGCCAGTTATGCATTCAACAGTGTAAACATGGATGCAAGCATTTGACACATTTGCACATGAACAAGAGCGTTCATCCTGGGAAATAACATGTTTCAAATGTCATCTTTATCTCTTAACACATCTTTTTCTGATTAGTTTGATGTCTCACATCTTAATTTCAAGCTATGTAGCAGTAGGTCCATTTAAATATATATATAAATTGGTTCCATGGGCCAAAAGTGACGGAAGGATTCACCTCAATCTATACGTGCCTTGCGAATTTCTTTCAAAAACTAAAGAGTTAACAACAACAAACGCTTTAGCAAAACTATAGAAAACAATTAAGTTGCTGAATTGGACTAATTGTTCAGGTCAGGCAAAAATTAGAGGATAGTAGAGCCAATGGCAACACTTAATTTGATTAGGCAGATATCCATAACCTGCCAGTGATTAAACTAACCTTTTCACTTGACTTTTTCACCCATCCAGCTCTGTTCCATCCAGCATCTCACAATAACCAGTACCATGAAGTGAATTCACTAGTTTAACTACAAAGCTGCTCATATATACTTTACTCATTCCTTAGATGGTGATAAGGGAGATTCATGGTGCCCTATTCATATTAAAGAAAAAAACTTTGTCATGGAGTAATAGCCTATCATCGATTTTCCATTCCTTGACATTTTTCCCAAAGCTCCATGTTTATTATTAACTTTAAAGAGAACAATCTGTAGCCAATGCTGTACAAATACCACTGTATCAAAATCATATGTTTTACTACAAAGTAATTAAAAAATAATAAATTATATGATTAAAAGAAGCATGCATTTTTCTAGCTGAAGTATTATAAATTATGAGTATTGTTCTTCAACTGTGCAGTTTTTTTTTCATTTTTGATTAAACTAATGAAGGATTTAGTTATACCAAGTGAGTAGGTTTAAAGAAGGTCAGCTTGTTCTTTTAATCAAGTCACTTTGCCAAATATTTACTAAAATAGGGCAGATGCTTATAAAAGTATAAATAGTTAGTTACTTATTTAAATAGAAAGATCTTTACCAACCTTATATGGTATTGCCCTGTGGTAATGTTTATCTTTTTTTTAAAGGATTTCCATTGTAGATTCTACTAGTATATATTAAGAAACCTTGCCAGAAAGAAATAAATTATCTAGCCTATAAAATTTGATACAAAGCACACAGCTTTGTTAAATTCTGATCTCCTACAAACATGTCAGCTGTGAATTCTGCTAATAAAATATTTGTTTAGGGCAAAGAATGCTGCAGTTGTATCATATACTACCAAATGCTTCATGTAGTCGATGATAAATAATTTTTTATCTTTTGTCAAGCTCATTATGAAGATGTTAAAAGTTTCACTCTCCATAACTTTTACACTGACTTTTAAATGAGAGATATTTTCAAGCCCAATGAAAGCAGACATGGATGAATGCCATCCCATCTGGATGTGTTGAGAAACTCTTATGGCAGAAGTGTTTATAAAGATTGGCTAGTGTTCAGAAGAGACCGTATGCGTATTTTTTGTGAGTGCGTGCACGCACATGAACATTATCAATTTTCCTTTTCTGTGCCTCATAGAATGGCATTCGGGTCTCCTGGCCCAGGAGTAGCTGCCTTGGATGGAAGAGGCTGGTATCTATATATATATAACAGCGAAATACCACTCACGCATCATCACAAAATCTCCAGAACTGTAAAGCCTACAAACTTGAAATTTGGCACGTATGTTCCTCTTGGCTTCTAGGTGCTCACTAAGAAAGTATTTTTTGAAATGACCATCAGAGCATTAGCATTTCATCTATTATTATTAACACACTCTGATGCTAAGGAGTTCTACTCCTTCTCCCCACCTGAAAAGAAATCTATTCCAAATGCAAAACACAAGCAGAGGAAAGGAGTCTCTGTGTCTGTTTTAGTTTCACAGCAGCAACCAGCTTTAGTAAAGAACAGTTGAGCTAAGCCACGCCCAGGCTCCTTGCTGTCTCCTCCTTGCTCACACAGCAAATACTGTTTCAGTTTCCAAACAACCCTCAACTCTCTCACAAACTGACAGGATGCTAGCCAGATGAATACTGATGGATGCTGGTAGGCAGAGGCACATTTCCCTCCCCCCTTATTTTCTTCCCCAAAAACTAAGCCTGATCACATAGTTTCGTAGCGAAGCACGGGTACAGAGCTAGTTATGTGATATACTGAATTAAGGTCCTAGTTGTTTAATTGTGTTTTCTAATCCACTTTGGTTGGTTTTAATAACCTGATTAATGCTTGAGATGATGAAAACTCGGAGCTATGGACTGGACTGGAAAGTCCAAAAATCCTGGAAGATATTTTGTTAACATACTTCTGCATTGTTTCCAAGAAAACTATACAGCTGGGTCCATGAATTTAACAGTAAAGTTTTATCTTCAAGCAGACATTTCTTTGCTAATCTGTCTTGAGCCATTCAGTTAATCTAGTCTGGAATCTGGGTGAGACAACTAAGCTTCATTTCACTGTGGAAGCCCCCCCAAATCACTAGTCTCATATACTTTTATAGAGGAAATGTAGGTTTTCCTTGCTCCTGCAAGCTTTACTGTCTAATATCAGAGGAGAAGAGGTTTATTATAGTGCTACGAGCAGTACAATAATGGTTTGGTGCGGATGTTTTCCTCTATGGAATTTCTAAAAGACATGCATACGAGATTGTAATGGTGTAAAAGATATGCCATAGCTTTACTGTCACCAAATGCCTTTACCGCATTTTCTTTTTCATTTTTTTTCATATTTTTACCTCCCTGTTTTGATACAATGCTATTGTGAGGCTACTCAATGTATAGGCTATGAGGTAAAAAGGTATAATACCTACTATACATGTGTCCTGCCATTTAATTCTGGGCATTTCCTGGTTGAGTTTAAAATAGTCCTTTCTGAAATCATAGAAGCTTGCTCTCATTCTATATTGATAATATTGAGCTGATTCTTTCTGAGCCAGTGATCTTCAGATGTGTTGGGAACTGCAGTCAATATCTGTGCAAACAGGGAAACTGATACAGAGGGACCCCCAATATCAAGGTGGTATTCAGCAGGTTCTGACCATTTCTGGAGAACTGGTAGCAGAAATTTTGAGTAGTTCGGAGAACTGGCAAATAACACCTCTGACTGGTCCCGCCTCCATCTATTCTCTGCCTCCTGAGTCCCAGCTGATTGGCTAGTTCTTTTTTTGTTGCCCTGCACAAGAGAATGGAGCTGGAAAGCAGGTTAATGGGGTGGGGAGGGAATGTGATTTTGCAGTAACCTTCCTCCAGGAATGGAGTGGGAATTGACATTTTACAGTATCCTTCCCCTGCCACACCCACCAAGCCACACCCACAGAACCAGTAGTAAAAATTTTTGAATCCCACCACTGCATATACTTGAGGACACCAGATTGCAGAAGACAGAGTTCTAAATTAATAGGTATTAAAGGAAGAAGACTAGCTATTTTTTTTAAAAAAGGCTAGCCTCATTCTCCATTCACATGAGGTAAAAATGCATTCATATTCGGTCATATTCATAAATATTATTTCAAACAACAGATAGTCCCCTTGGAACATCTTCCTGGATTAAAGAAATGCTGTCCTGCTAACATCTGTGAGATTTTTAGCACAAAAAAGAGCTCACATTTTGTTTTAATTTTATTTACAAAACAGTTGAACCCTCACACCAAATAGCCCTTACACAGTAAGGTAACTATGTCTGAAGGTCTGTACTTGGAAAAGATTCTGAACATCTTTGGAGAGGAGGAGATAAATATCCAGCTGTGTTTACAGAGGCTTGATATGGAAAAAACAGTTTGGCTTAATAGAGATTCTTGAACTTTTGAGCTGTCTGTCTGGAACCTTGAATGTCATGTCTGGACAAGGCTGGTTGCTAGCTTGCTCTTGAAAGGACTCCCATCTAGATTTGGGGATGGAAATATCGCAGTGAGGACCACTAGTTTAGGTGGCTTCAAAAGTGCATTTAGGATCAAGTAATGGATGAGGGAAAAAAATCTTGCTTCCCTTGCTTGCCTTTTGGTAATGGACCTCTAAGTTCATTGTGGGAGTCTGCACTGTGAAAGAAGTTGCACTTGTTCTTAGCCTTCTTCTAATTCACAGAATCTGGAGATAGAAGGAGAATCTGGACAGCCTCAGTTTTGGTAACCAGATGCATACAAACCTGAGGATTTTTCTTAGTAAGAATATGAAAGTGGTCACATTTTTTCATAAATGTGGATTTTCTAATGGTTCTCATCCATACACAAATAGTTTCTCTGTGCTCTATTTTGTCCATCTATAGAAAAACTAGGAATCTAGGATCAGGTGAACTGAGGCTTCAGGAGTGCTACTGTTGTTGTGAGCCTCAGGCATTTCATACAGATACAGATAATGAGAGTTGGAAGAGACCTTGTAGGTCAGCTAGTCCAGCCCTCTACCTAAGCAGGAGACCCTACACCATTTCTGACAAATGGCAGTCCAATCTCTTCGTGAAAGTCTCAAGTGATTTGGAACAATGTCAAAATTTTTAGGAAAGTAAAAAAGATCTGAAGATCAGCTGCCTAACTCCAGTGAGTATGTACTACATCCTAACAGCCGATTCACTCTTAAGTCTTCCTAAACAGATTGTTGATAAATGGCATTTTGCCATCAATTGCTTTACCATGTATCATACAACTGGAACTCAAAATAAAAATAGAGGGGAAAAACAATCATGCCTCTTTTCTTTCAGAAGAAATGTACCATTCGTATGAATTAGTCTCTTGGCAGAAGAAAATAGCATTAGATTTGAACTTGTCAAAGATTGATGAAATAGCACTGTGTATAAAAGACACTGCCAGCATTGTGCAACAAAGATGTAAAGGAGATTTGTTGAAAGAAGATGGAAGCAAATGTCCTTTTAACTGAAGCCATCAAGTCTGATTGTGAGGCATCCAATACCAAAACAAATTTTAAAGTGATAAACCATAAAATGGCCTTTTCCAGATAATATACCAATTGCAATTTTCCAGTCCGTATTTATTATATGCAAATGTATATGCATTTTATATTAAATATGAAATTAAAGATTAATCCATAATGTCTGCTTTGCTTTTTCTAGTTAAAAAGTATGAATAGTTGTTGTTATATAGGACTTTCCAACATGCTCATCTGACAACAGATAAAACTGGCAATCAATTAACTTGGTCTACCTGATTATTAAGGAACACTTTTAAATACTGTTTTATCTTGAATAAATAATCTCAGCATTCTGTTTTATGTTTGCACTGATATAGAATATCCTCTCCCTTTGACCTAAAATAAGATTTATGCATTTTATGTGCCTCCAGAAGTCATCCTAATTCACATTTGTACAATTTGATACACAGATAAGAGGGGGAAAAGTTGGTAGCATATATATATATGTGTGTGTGTGTGTGTGTGTTTTCATAGATTTTCACGGGTGTATGTAGGTCTTGGTGTATTCGGGTCTCAATCTTACACGGGACAAGACCTGAATACACCAAGACATACATATATATATATATATATATATATATATATATATATATATATATTGTTTATATTTTCAGGAGGTATGTATATCTTGTCGTGTAGATTGAGAATACCTTGGCCAATCTCATCGTCATCTTCAGGCTGGTGCCTTCAGCTTATTCTCCGTGGCTGTTTTCCCTTTTAAACTCTAGAGTTGGCTGTGTTGTTACTTCTTGATTGTGTAACACACACAGCCAACTCTAAGTTTGAACTATGAGATTATCTCAATCTTAGGACAAGACCGAATATATATATATATATATATATATATATATATATATATATATATGACTTTTGATCATTAGGACATATTTTGATTCCTCTATTTTAGCTGAATGCTTTCTTGATAAGAATATGCAAAACTAGAACAGCCCTACTGGAAGTGGCTAAAGGCCAATCTATTCAATCTCCTGTGTCATGTAGTTACTGTCCAGATGCAACTGGGAATATAGACAAACAGGAAAGAGATAGTCCTTTCCTACAGCATCTTCTATTTTAACAATGCTACTTGATTCAGAAAATAGGAAATATTTTTTTCCATGGAAAGCTGACCCCCTCTACAATGTTGTCCAGTCCAGAATTATCCAATTTGAAAGTCATTGTAAAATCTAATGACAGATTACATAATTTAACTGCTGTGCTCTAAGATGGGTGGCCATACAAATCATTTCAACAAACAAAGTTTTGGCTATACAATGAGGTTCTTTTATAAGTCCTGGTTTACTTTCAGAAATGATCCCAAGTTCTAACATTTTGAGTGAGTGTAATAGTATGAAGGAAAGACACTGCGAGGCAGGGTGAAGAAATGCTGTCTAGGGAACAGTCAAATAAGAGACAACATAGCTGGATAGTGGACAGGGCAAGAGTTTCAGAAAAAACTTCCCTTGTTTCTCAAGCTGTAAAAGAGATGGCAGGAGAATTGTACTCTCAAACTTGCAAGATTCTGTTAATGTAACTTTAAAAGTAGAATTAGCTTACCTGGTTGTGTTTCCTGTCTGGTCTCCCTGATGAAGCTGACAACAAAGAAGAAAATCTTTGTTTCTGTTCTCATTTGCTACAGTGTGCATTGTTAATATATCTTGACTATGAGGTCCATTGTCAGCCGTCACTCTCAGCCAGGGGTATCAAACTGGCGGCCTGCAGGCCAGGTGTACCACACACAGGCCACACCCACTCCAGCTCCGCAAAGGGGGAAAACGTCACAAAACATCACATGACAGCAACATGACGCAGCGAGTTTGACACCCGTGCTCTAAGCTTAAAAACTAAGCTAAAGCCCAAATGCTATAATCTGTCTTCACACATGAATTGTTCCAGCTTCTAATTACCATAGTTGCTTTAGTACCCATTCATTGTGTTATGTATGTAGGTTTGAAGTCATTGGTTTAGTTTGAACTGTTCTTGTAAAATGTTGGAAATGATTGGTTTAAAAAGTGCGGGAAAACCCTGCACTCTGATTGGCTGGCAACTGCGGCTGCTGGCTATAAGTAGCAGCCGCAGCCCAGCCAAACCAGGTCCGTTCTGAGCTGCAGTCACTAATAAACTAAGAGCTTGAAGCACTCCGCATCTGTCTCTTCATGCAAACTTAACACATTGTTTCTCAACATTGGAAACTTTAAATATCTAGAATTCCCCAGTTAGCATGTGAGTTGAGAAATACTGCTCTACATTGTTAGAAAAGAATACTTTCCTAGAACCCAAGGGACTGTATGTCCAATTTACCCTCCCAGCAATTCAAATACATTGCTTCTTCTCAGGGAGGAACTAGGGAGGGATGAGTTGTCATAGTATTGGAACAAACAATTTGTGAAAAATCTAGTAACTGCTGGGGGGAAAAAAACACCACCATTGTTTTCAATATCCAGGTGTGTCACAGAAGGGAAAAAGCTAAATTGGTGGATGGAAAGCTAAAACAATATATTTATTTTGGCAGCTTAAAATTTAAAACACTACAATGTGACAAGGAAAGCTGATGTCTCTCCTTTCTACCAAATTATTTGTTGGAACACAGATAGATTATAATAAACCTCAACTTTATGGAACAGTTTGGGAGAAGGGTGTCTGATAAATCCAAATGTCTGTTAAATCCAAATGTCCGTGAACAACATGCATGTTGCATCCAAATTCTGCTGAAAGAGGATTTGTAAAATTGATATTTTACTGTATTTTAGTGAAGTTCCTCAATTATATCAAAAAGGGGGTTTACAGCATATAACAATTTTAGTTCCAGAAAATGTCTTCATAATACTCTGCAAACTACAGAAGCATTCCCTGTCATCATTATAGATATTCAAATGAGTAATTGTAATAATTTATCGCCAAACTTGCAGATTTCTATGCAAGCAAAGGAGCTTTTGAGATTAGAAATAAGGACTATAAAGCCTTTGAAAATGATTTAAAAGAATTTTGGAGTCAGCATGAGCATAGCATTCTCTGATACTAATTAAAACAGCCCTTTTTCCAAGGTTCCACATGAAACCTAGAAAAAAAACCTAGTATGGCTGCTTCAAGACACATATGAACTTTTAGGGCTGTGGATTCAATCTGGATTTAAAATGGAAAAAGTGAAAGACAGCATGCAGGGATCATATAGCTCCTGCTGGTAACTCCTTAAAGCAGTTGTGTCTTTTCTTTGGCTCATGCAGTACCAAGCCTACAGGTCCAGAAAAAGAAGCATTAATGTAGCTATGGACAGGCGCTACTGTATAAGTGTGCTTCAAATAATCATTTGTCTTTTGAGCATGTCTTTCTTCTTAGTCTTATTCACTTCATTTTTTAAGTAAACAAAAGTTATAAAACATTGTCATCCAGTCCTGGCCCACATAAATCCATTAAATGTTACCAAAAATAGCAATCCATCTATTTTAACTTGATGGAATAAACCGACTCTGTATTCTTCTCTTTTCTCAAAACAATTTTTAATCTCCTCAGATAATATCTAAACATTTCTTTTTATTTACTCTGTCTTCTCTCACAAAATTGTTGACAATTTAGCAAGCCCCTTTTGTAGATCCAGTATCAAGAGACCATCCATCATCCATTTCTTCCTAGTCTCACTACCCTTCTTCTAAAATTGTAACCAACTTCATCAAATCCATTTTCTAATCCAATATAAAAATATTATCTTCTATAACCAAGAATACATCTTTTTGTGTATCCTCTGTTTCATCTTTTTCCATCTGCTTATTCATTTTTAAATCCACATTTAAATCAATTAAAACTTTATTTGGTAAAATTTGTTTCTCTTTCTCATAATACCATCCAATTTATGTATCACAGCAGATAATTTTAAAACTAATTTCTGTACCCAAAAACATAGACCACTCTCAGGGATCCATTGATGTATTCCTTTTCTTCTGCTGTCCTCTAGTGACCAACCTTCAAAGTTATCTTATCAGTTATTCAGATGTAAACATAAAAAGTTTCCCATGGGAAGGATTCTTTTAATTAACTTCAAATTCTAAACTCAAGTCCATCTAAATCCTTAATCCATTTAAAACTTTCTAAAGTCAACATTCGAACCATCCTTTTGCTGTACATTCCAAAAATATAAATTACACATCATAAAAACATGTCATCCTCTTTTTTAAAGGATTGAAGAAAAAAACTCCTCCAATGAAAATGATAACATGATAAAACTTGTGGTTCTGAAGGTCTTCAATCTTTAAAAAGCAATATTTTTTTAAAAAAAGTAAAATACAAAATGATTAAGAAGTCAGGTTTGGTAAACCTTGAGTCCATGAAAGCTATATTAACGGCTGTAAGCTTCATGAAATCCCCTGATTCCCAGCTGATTGCAAGCAGCTGCAAAAATCTTGGTTTCTGCCTTCTACACACATATAACAGGCATGTGGACTATGTGTGAGTGATCTCAAAAATGTCTCCTTTCTTTGAAGAGATTTCAGTGGTCCAGAACCACTGTTATCCATCTGCAATTTTTGGTTGCAATGTCTCCTGCTGTTCCATGGGACAGGGGTCTCCAACCTTGGCCACTTTAAGCCTAGAGGACTTCAACTCCCAGAATTCCCCAGCCAGCTCACTGGAAGCCTCATTCCCTCACTGGAAGCCTCTCCTCTTGGCAACACTTTTGAACTAGGGCTGAGAAAGAATGATTAGCCCAGCATCAACCAAATGGGTTCATGCAGAAGGCAGAACTAAAACTCACAGTCTCAGGGTTTATAGCCTGGTGTCACACAAATTTTGGTCTTTATCAATAGCCATCGATGGTTCTTATTTATTTATCTGCTTATTTAAGTAATTATCCTCCTTCCTGACTTTAAAACAGATGCCTAAATGTGGAACAATTAAAATTTGTTTGTAGTTCTTCTACTGGAAAATATCAGGACATAAAACAGAGCCGTTTTAAATTTACTCAAATATCAAAAGTATGTATATATGTCAAGGCCCATTCCTATTTTTTTCTCTAGTTGCACTAATGTTCCCTTTACTTTAACCCTGCCTGTAGAAAATAAGGAGTGGTGTGCTGTAATTTCTATAAAAGGAATATGAGCTAATTTTCAGACACAGCAAATGGATCAGTTCCCTTGAAACTTAACCTAACTTACTAAGAAATATGGGACTGTTCAGTCCCAAAAGATATTCTATTCAAATGGCTGGACCTTTCTAAGTGAAAGATAAAACTAGTAAATATAGTCTGCTAATTAGATTAAAAGGTTATGATCCTTAATCCCTAAAGTCTACCTAGAATATTTTCTTCAAACAAAAGTAACTCAAACCATCTGAATGGAAAAATCATTAATTAGTTCTGAGCAAGTTATTTTTGAAAAAAAATCTAGAGCAAAATGTTCCAATTAAAAAGAAGTGCCTGTAATTTTACTGAAGTGAAAATATTCTGACATGGTGCTGGTATTGGATCTGTTTCTCCAAGGAATATAAACTGTCAAAAGAACAAGCCAAAAAATGAACTATTTCTTTCAATAAATATAGTCCTTGGATCATTGTAAGACAACTTTTTTGCTATTTCTCATTTCTAAGTGTGTTGTCAGATTGTTAGCATATTGACAAAAATGAACACAAGCAATTTTTAGAGTGTTTGAGCATATGTTTGAATAACTGAAGCTGCTGTCTTATATTGTTACTCCAGAAAAAGGCCAGTTAAACCTGATTACACCTCTAATTTATAGGCTTGTACAATTCAAATGCAGTTTTGAATCTACTTGCCTCACAGTAGTACTTCAATGAACACAATGGAATTCAATGTATACATACATAAAAGTTGTTAATTATTCTTAATAGTGATTACCAATATATAAATATTGCATTGATATGAAGACCTGTGAATGCTCAATCTGCAACAGGTTATATTTATGTATAATTCATTGTTTGGAAATAATACTCATATATCATTGCAAAGCATGGAGCAGTATTGTATCTGCCCCAGGGTGGGATTCAAATTTTTAAACAACCGGTTCTATGGGCATGGCGAAGTGGGTGTGGCCATGTGACTGGGTGGATGGGGCTTCTTCTTTTTGGGGCTGCACCCACCCCATGCTCCGTTTTTGTGCCTCCTGGGCCTCAGGGAAGCCTCCTGGGGGGACGTTTTTGCTCCCAGAAGGGTTCCCTGAGGCCCAGAAAGGCAAAAAATGGACCCCCACATCCATTTTTGGGCCTCCTGGGCCTCAGGAAAGCCTCCTGGGCAAAGCAGTAAGAACAGCTGATTGGTGGGAGGGAGAAAAAAGAAATACTTTAAGGAGTGACTGGGCGGGGATAGTCAGCGATGTCGGGAATGTGTGCAATATTGCGGGCATGATTTGCCAGTTCTCCGAACTGTGCAGAATCATAACAACCGACTCTATAGAACCAGTCCAAACTGGTAGAATCCCATCCCTGATCTGCCCCATCATAGCTAACAAATGGGCTCTGGAAACTTTATCATGGCTATTTTCCTACATAATATAGAGTTGTAGAATTTCAATTCACACAAACTTTTACTTGCTCACACACTGGATTCCAGTCAATACTGATTCTTGAAGCCCAACACAACTGGAAGGCACCATCTGGGGAAAGCTGGAACAGCTGCATTCAGCATTACTTAAACACAAGTGAGTTTTAAAAGACAGGTGGATTCTCTAAAGATATTCAACCCTGGGGTCACAGGAAAAAAAGATTAGCTGACTATCATCAGTATATTGATGACAGCTGATTCCAGATCTGCAAACAATTTTTCCCAGCAATTTCATATACATTTAAGGTCAATACTATGGAAACAAGATTTTTGTGTTCTTGCCCAGTTATCCACCCTTCCAAAGAAGCTAAACATACTGTAAGTTGACTGTACTCTTGTGGTGGCAAGCATGCTGCAACCAATTGAACTTGCAGCCAGTTTAGCCCCATCCATTCATGAAAAGGGCATCTGTCCCATAGGATGAAAAACATAAGAAGGGTATGGTCTGTGTCATGGGTAGGTGCTGAAACATTCTGGATGAAGCCCAAGAGTGCTGTACAATCGCACCTTTCCAAATGACCATAGGTTGAATTGATAACAAATTCACTTAATGAATTTTTTATTGTTAATTTAGTCCATAATTCTGTCTCCAAACTTGATAGATGCTTCTGGGATTCTAATAAGGAGAACATGTAGATGATAATCTTCTGAATTGTTCATTTACCAGAAACTGATAGGCAAAAGTTGACAATGGGGAGGGGAGCGGTTTGGAATTCTGCAATATGTTCAGCAATGTTTGGAAGCCCCCAGGTTTCTCACCTTTGCAAAATTGATAATGACTAGTATCCACTGATGAACTTTTCTAGATTAATCTGAATGCATCGATAAACAAATTTCACTTTAGGGTATCTCCACTTCCTAAAACCATGTGCTAGTTGCTAACATATTCATTATATATGTGATCTTGAGAACAAGATCTGTTATTAACAAAATTGGAAATAATTCCCAAATAATTGAGAGCTTAAGCTCTCAATGATACAGTGATACAGCATCGCATTCCAATCGCCCTGTACGATCCCACAGGCAGGGCCTCCTTGGGGTGCCGTCGGCCAGATGATGTCGGCTGGCGGCGCCCAGGGGTAGGGCCTTCTCTGTGGGAGCACCCATCCTGTGGAATCAGCTCCCCTTGGGGCTCCACTTGGTCCCGGACCTCCGTTCCTTCCGCCGCGACCTGAAGACTTGGCCAGCCTGGACTGAAATGAGGTGGGGTGGGTTTTTTAAGGGAATTTTAACTAAATTTTACCAGTTTTTAGATTTATTGGGCTTGTAATTTAATTATTTTTTAACTAACTTATTTCTTGTATTGTGATTTTATATTGTGAGCCGCCCTGAGTCCCTAGGGAGAGAGGGCGGCATACAAGTCTAATAAATAAATAAAATAATGGTGTAGCTTGCAGTCAGTTTGGTGTAGTGTTTAAGGCATCAGGTTAGAAACCAGGAGACAGTGAGTTCTACTTCTGATTTTGGCAAGGAAGCCAACTGGGGCATGACATTGGGTCAATCTCCCTCTCTCAGTCCAAAATTGGAAGAGAAAGGAGTATTAGACATGTTAGCTGCCTTGAGTTATATATCCAAATAATTAAGACAGGAAATAAAATAATAAAATAAAATAAACACATGCTTTTAACAGCAGGGATTTCCAACTTTTTCAGCCTACAGAAATTGTTTGTTAAAAAAAAATCCAAAACATTGAACGTGAAGGATAGGCCTTTTGAATGTCAGCTGACAAGTCTTGCCCTTTCCATTTGAGCTTGGTGATTACGGTAAGTGGTGGTAGTGATGTACTCTCCAGGAAAAACTATGGGAAAAATCTTCCCAAGGGCCTTCTCCCTCCCCAGTCCCTTTATAGAGAGGTTTTTATTTTATCTCTAGGGGATAAAATAAAAAAAACCCTCTACGAGTGATTGAGAGAAAACTCTTCATAGGGGACTATGCGAGGGAACCTTTTTGTTCCTTGCAGAGAGTTTTGGTTTCCTTTGTCCCTTGTGGAGTAGACAACTCTCCACCTTTACTTCTGGAAAACCCATTAAAGCCTTTGACCGATCTTAGGTTTCCAGGAAACCCAGTTTGTTAAACCCCACTAAGAGCCCATTATCAAGAAGAAAATTTCTGGTCAAAAGATGTCTTTTGTCCCAAAGCCACCTCACTGCAATGGTGAAAACATTTATTTATTTATTTATTTATTTATTTATTTATTTATTTATTTATTTGATTTATATGCCGCCCTATCTCCCGAAGGACTCAGGGTGGCCTACAATACTAAAAAATAAACAATATAAATATAAATATTAATTAAAACTTCTCCCACCTTTGCTCTTCCACCATAACTGCTCTGAAGGAACTAGGCAAAGAAGACGTCTATGGAGATTCTCAGTCATCCAGGTCATGGTTGTCCCAAAGTTGCTTTTTTCAGGAGGCAACTGGGCTTTCCGTTTTTTTTTTTTCTTTGAAGACATTTTGCTTCTCATCCATTCAAGAAAAGGGCATCTGGAGGGTTTCTGAAGAGATGAAGAAGCTTCTTGGATGACAAGTGAATCGTCTTCAAAGAAAAACCAGAGAGTCCAGCTGCCACTTCAAAAAACACCTTCGGGTAGGTGAAAAAGAGGTTTGTTGGATGTCTAGAGGCAGACTAACAAAGACCTGCATTTGCAGGAGCCACAGCACTTTCACTGGGGGTGGGAAGGGGATGCCGGTCTTGAAGTGAATTTCCATACTTAATTGGACGATAAAAAGAAAAAAAGAAAATGGACTTGGGGTACTAGAAATAAAGAAGGAAAGGATCTTCCTGCATTTCATCCAGGCCAGCAGGAACTTGGAAGAGGCAGTTACTCACATTACTGATCATTTTACACACGAGGCTTAAAGTAACTATGTCGACTTGGTTTATAAGGTAGAGGTTAAACCACAGCTCTCGTTAATAGCAAAAATTCCTTTTGCCCTTTTTCTTTTCTTTTTTTAACATTAATTGTTAGACATTCCTAGAATGATTCTAAAGTGGTTTGTGTCTCCTGCTCAAACCTGTGTAGTGTTTGAATGAAACACTAGATGGCAATAGTCAAGCAAAAGTATTACATTGTCTCTAGAGTTCCCTTGAAAATTGAGAGGTTTTGCCTATATAAGATTTTCCCCTCTCTGTTGGTAAAGATAAAAGGGGGAAATTTATGTTCTGGTGGAAAACAATCAAATACTCTTGGAAATTCAAGTGGTGTAGTAAATTCATTTAAAATAACACACACGCACACACACACAAACAAACACACAATTAATGGACATCAGTTAATTTGCTGGATGAAGCTTAATACTTATAACTGTAAATGAAGATGTTGCAAACCTATTGAGAAATGGCAAGAGTGTACAGATAATATTTATGGTGTTATGGAATGGCATTTGTTTTTGAGAATATATACAGGCACAGGAACCTAGAGGGGAAAAAAATCTGTAGAAGTAACCCAGTGGTATCTACAACAAGCTTGTGAGACAGATTAGGCCAGTGATGGCTAACCTTTTCGTTGTTGCGTGCCAAAAATGTGCGCACGCACATGTGCCTGCACCCATAATGCAATGTGCACATGACCCCCTGTCCCCTGCACATGTGCATATGACCCCCCTGCATGCGCACCACCCCCTGCGCATGCATGTGCATCTCTTACGCATGCATCTCCCCGCATGCGTGGCAGATACCCAACAATCAGCTGGCTGGCAGGGACACACATGTATGTGCAGTGGATCTGTTCTGGATGACAGCTCGTGTGCCGGCAGAAATGGCTCTGTGTGCCACTTCTGGCACGTGTGCCATAGGTTTGCCATCATAGGATTAGGCTAAGGGAGTAACTGCCCAAAGTCCTCCAGCTGATCTTGATGCTTAGGAAAGACTTGAACTCGGAGTCTGCTGTTTTCTAGTTCAGCACCTTGAAGAATGCACATTGCTTCTACTCTTGGATGCTGTGATCCTCATTTCCTAGACTACAGTTTCTCAACCTGAACACTTTTGAGATGTATGAATTGCTTGCTAGCTGAGGGAGTCTGGGAGTTGAGGTCTGCACATCATAAAGTTGCTGACATTGAGAAACGCTGCCTTAGACTACAGTACTTGCAGAAAATCAGACTGGTTTTTGAACCATAGAAGGAGAAATAAGTATTAGAAGAATGCATATGAGTTTGGGAACCTTTTCATTGGTTGCTTACTTTCCTAGTCTATAAAACAGTATTTTTGTGAAACTTTAAGCCAATACTAATAGTCAAGTTTGGGGGGGAGGGAAGTATAATTACTCTTTTAAGGGTTACTTTTTTGTTAATTATATTTTTATTGCCATTATAGAGTTATTAAAACAAGAGCAGCCCATTTAAATCCTGCCCAAATTCTTGATGTAGTCTGGGAATAAAAAAGAATGTGGTTAATGGACTATTTGTAACAAAGGAATGCATGTAACTGAGCATTTTTCTAATTATTACCATTAGTTTCACTCACCCTTCTAAATTCCACCTTATTGCTAAACTTGGCTGATATTAAGCTGGTATGAAAGTATTGGGTTGCCAGAAATTATTGCGGTTAGATTTACTAGCATCTTTTTTTCAATCAGAGTTACAGTGGCTCAGCAGGCTGTTAATTCAAACTTCTCTCAATGCAGGAAATCTAAGTTCAATATCTCTGCTTGAAGAAAACTGATAAGAAATTGTTCTTCACTTCTCATTTTAGACTATTATTATTATTATTTCATGGGATTTATATGCCGCCCTATCTCCCGAAGGACTCAGGGCGGCTTATAACAATAAAAGGCAAGTACAAAATTTAAAATTAAAGAATTATTAAATCAAAATCCCAATAATTCTAATTAAAAGCGGCAACAGCCAATACCACCAATAAAACAATAACCCCCCCTCCTCAGTCCAAGTCAGCCTGTTGAAAAAGCCATGTCTTCAGGTCACGACGGAAGGAACGAAGGTCAGGGGCCATCCGCAGCTCAAAGGGCAACTGATTCCACAGGGTGGGTGCACCCACAGAGAAGGCTGTCCCCCTGGGGGTCGCCAGGCGACACTATCTAGCCAACGGCACCCCAAGGAGGCCCTGTCTGTGGGAGCGCACGGGGCACTGGGAAGTTGTTGCTGGCAGTAAATGGTCCCGCAAATACCCCGGCCCTAAGCCATGTAGGGCTTTATTGCACTGTATAGACTATACTGCACTGTTGTGGAGACTCAGCCTAAGGGACAGCACTCAGCTGATTTTGACAGAATAACAGAGTTGAAGGGATCTTGGACATCTAGTCTAACCCCTGCTCAAGCAGAAAATCCTATACCTGTGTTGGTGAACCTATGCCATGCGTGCCGGAAGTAGCACGCAGAGCCTCACTGCACATGCGCGAGTGCTGCCACCCAACAGCTGATTGTCGGGTATCTGGTGTGCATGCACAGGGGGTTGAGGGGGGTGCATGGGAGATGCGCATGCATGCACAGGGTCTTGCTGCATGTGAGGGGATCGTGCGTGCATGTGCATTGCATACGAGGGGGAATTGCATGCGCATGCCCAGAGACACGTGGCACATAAGGGGGGAATTGTGCACACATGCACAGGGCGTGGGAGGCCACACGCATTGCCTTCTGGGTGCTGGCACGCGAGCGCGCGCAAGCAAACAACTGCACAATTATCAGCACAGGAGACGAAAAAGGTTAGCCACCACTGTCCTATACCATTTCAAACAAATGGTTGTCCAATCTCTTCTTTAAAATATCCAGTTCTGGAACACCCATAACTTCTGGAGGCAAGTAGTTCCACTGATTAATTGTTCTGTCAGGAAATTTCTCCTTAGTTCTAAGTTGCTTCTCTCCTTGATTAGTTTCCATCCATTGCTTTTTGTCCTGGCCTCAAGTGCTTTGGAGAATAGCTTGACTCCCTCTTCTTTAGCCCTTTCTGACAATGCAACCTGTTTTTCTTTTAGAGGGAAAATCGTTTTGCTTCTTGGATGAGAAATGATCTCAAAAAAACTCAGAAACCCAGTTGCCTCTTGAAAAAAACTTGCTTTGGAACCAACCTGGATGACTGAGAATCTCCATGGACAATCAGGAAATCAGAAATCACTTCTGCTGCCCCTGCTTTTTTGCCTACACACGGTCATTCTGTTTACATAAGTAAATCTTGATTTATTATTGACGATGACCCAACAGGTCATAGGTTCATCTAATCGGTATTATCAACCAGGGTGCTTAATAAGTCCACTTTTTCTCTTAAAATTTCATTGAGTATTTCTGAAGCTCAGAGGACAAAAAGCAACAATAACAACAACAACAAAAACCCTCACTGATTTACAAAGCATTAAAAAAAGTAGTACTGTAATAAGGATGACAAGTCTGAATCCTTTTTTCTTCCATGTATTTTGATGTTTTAGAATGCGAACTTTCTTAGGGATTCTTTGTGGCTACAATTGCACCACAAGAAAATGTTCTGAATTATTGATCAGTGGCTAAGAATTCGTTATTTGTGTCTCATCCAGATGGACACTTACTACCACATAGATGAATATTTGCATCTATCTTTGTTGCATGTGCATGAAAAAAAAACACAGAGAAAATGAAATGCTCCTGTTGGATCAGCAGACTTTCCCAGAGAGCGGTGGCACTGCTTCCAAATTAGCACCACATTCCTGTTGCCATCACAGGGCAGCCGAGCCAATGTCGTTATTTCTGGTTCAGCTGGAGCATGGCACAAATCCTATTATTTGTGTTGTGTGACGCCCATAGTCACTTTTTTTGTGAGATTGAGTGGCCATACCCATTGGACAAGTGATTTTCAAAAATCCAGTGCACAGTTTGCAAGAAGAATTTATTCCTGGTTCCTTGGCTCTTCCTTCTCTCTTCAGCTAGAAAGCCACTGGGATGCGATAGCATTCTTATACCAGATGCTATCAGCTCTTCAACGTAAGTCAGGGCAAAAAAACAACAACACAACAACTCAACAACACAGAATCATAGGGTTGAAAGGAACCTTGGAGGTCTGCTAGCCCAACTCCTTGCCCAAGGCACGAGTCTTTATACCATCCTGGACAAATGGTTTCAAATCTTTTTTTGAAAACCAATGATGGAACACCTAGAACTCCAAGAAGAAAACTATTCCACTGAGTAATTGTTCTCACTATCAGGAAATTCCTCATTTCCAGGTTGGGTCTCCCTCTGACAAGCGTCCATCCCATTGCTTCTTGTTCTGCCCTTGCATGCTATGGAAAATAAAATGGCCTCCTCTTTCCTGCCACAGCATCTTAAGTATTGGAAAACTAAGCTTTCTTTTTGATAAAATAAACACAGCTAGTTCCCTTAACCGCTCATGATACGATTCAGGGGTGGGATTCTACCAGTTCGCACCTATTCGCTAGAACCGGTTGTTAGCATTCTAAGCAGTTCGGAGAACCGGTTGTTAGAAGAAATTACTGGCCTAATCCTGTAAGGAAGGCAGGAAGGAAACATTCTGGTGTTGCTTACAGAAACTGCCTCTCCGTTAACCCTTATTACATTCTTGGCAGGACTAGACTTCCTGTCTCAGGAACTTCTCTTGAGTTTTTCCCCTCCTTTGCTGGTACTTTGCTTGTGTGGAGTGACCATTCAAAGTTACAATGGCACTGAAAAAAGTGACTTATGACCATTTTTCACACTTACGACTGTTGCAGCATGCCCACAGTCATGAGAGGCCAGGCGAGGAGATGCGTGCCTCGATGTGAGTGATATTGAGTTGGCCACACCCAGCCAATAACATGACCACCAAGCCATGTCCACCCAGTCACATGACCACCAAGCCATGCCCACCAACTAAGCCACGCCCACAGAACTTGTTGTTAAAAAATTTGAATCCCACCCCTGATACGATTTAGCCTCCAGACTCTTATCGTCTCTGTTCTTCTCTGCACTCTTTCTAGGGCTCAGCATCTTTTTGTACTGTGGTGATCAGATCTACACACAGTACAGGTACTCCTCGACTTGCAACCATTCATTTAGTGACCATTCAAAGTTGCAATGGCACTGAAAGAAGTGACTTACGACTGGTTTTCACACTTATAACTGTTGCAGTATCCCCCCTGGTCACGTGATCAACATTTGGGCGCTTGGAAACTGGCATGTATTTATGACAGTTCCACTACTGTCCTGGGGTCATGTGTGATCACCATTTGCAACCTTCCCTATCTGCTTCCAACAAGCAAAGTCAATGGGGGAAACCAGACTTGCTTAATGACCGCATGATTTACTTAACAACTGCAGTGATTCTCCTAGCCACCATGGCAAAAAGGACACAATATGGGGCAAAACTCACTTAGCAGTTGCCTTGCTTAGCAATGGAAATATTGGGTTCAGTTGTGGTCTAAGTTGAGGACTACCTATATTCCAAGTGAGGCCTCAGTAGTTCAGGGTAGAGTAGTACTATCACTTTTCATGATTTTGATGCTATCCCTCTGCTAAAGCAGCCTCTGTTTTGACTTTTTTGGCTTCTGCAACAAACTGCTGACTCACTGAAGCAGTGATCCACCATGACAGCCAGCTCCCTCTCACAGGCACAACTGGTGAGCCAGGAGCTGCCTATTCTGTACATGTGCTTAAGCGAGTCAGCAGTTTGTTGCAGAAGCAGGCCTGAGGAGAGGAAGGTCCAGCCGGTACATTGTTCTGAGGCCCATGGAGCTCAAAGGGGGCCCATGAAGGAGAAACTTTTTAAATTTTTTTACAAAACTAAATTTTTTAAAAGAAAAACAGAGGGATGGTATGTCAACCTGGACATGCTGGGCAGAGGTGGGGGTTTGGGACGGTGAGGGTGGCTCACAGCAAAACACTCCAAAGCTGGATGAAATCAACTCATCGGAGGGCAAATGGCAAGGAAGGAAGGCGTGTCCTTCCCACACAGCAGCGGCAGCAATGATCACCCCACCTTCCACTTCCTCCTCTCTTCTTCTTCCCTTCTCCCCAGTTCTTGAAGAATGAACTTCCACTTCTCACCCTGTAGAAATCCTTCACACCAAAAGGAAGGAGGCACCACTGTTAGCTTAGTTGAACGATCTGTGCGTGCCAGCCGTGCCAAAGGGTAACTGGAAAGGGTAAAACACAGGAGGATAAACCAGGGTAGGAGAGGGAGGACGGGTGAGGGAAGTGTCACTTTTCTTTCATTTGTATAGACTAGAGTGAATCATTCTTCTCTCAGTCGGAAAAAAAACATCTACTTGTGGGCTGCATGGATTCCAGTGCTGCTTCTCTGTACTTCATCCTCACACACACACCGCTTCCCAATCTGCTTCACTGCCCTGGCAGGGCCCCCCCTCTTTTTTTAATGAGCGTCTCGGTTGGTTAGGAGTTACATCGGTGAAGGGAGTAATGCAAAATCCACAGGGTGGTGGGGAAGGGGAGGGGAGATATTAATGTGTAGGTGACGGCCCCATATTAGTCTTGTTCCAGCACTTAATAATCCTCTCAGCGGCCCTGTGCAGCAGCCAAAAAAGCCAAAACAGTCCTGCCTAAGTACTGTAGAAAGTCAGCACCCACCCTCCTAGAGAATGAAACATTTTGGGGAATATTAAAAAGGCAGGATAGAATAAATAACAGTATGAAGTTTTTAACTCCTATTTTATTGCTATCTTTTGCTAATTATAGCTTTACATTTATGTGATATATACTAAGAAGGTAATATTTAATCAAATAGATATATTAAAAATAAGAATAGAAGCCCATTAGTTGTTTATTATGTCGTGTTTATCATGTATGTAAAATGAAGGTAGTACTTACTCTAGTAGCTATATCATAACATAAAAATAGTGCATTTTTTGTTATCTTTCATTATTTGGTATATAATATATGAGTGTTTAGGAAGACGCATCAGACTTTGATTAAAAATGAGTATCAGGACCAATCCAATTTGATATGAAATGCAATTAATGATGTTCTTTTTTAACAGTTTTAAAACTTGTATGTCTTTTTTAATTATGTAAATAAAGTTTGTTTTAAAATTTAAAAAAAAGGCAGGATAGAATATTTCCCCTAAAGGAGAAATGGGGGGGGAATCTTAAGGAAGGAAGAAAACAGCACCAGTCTCCCTGCCCCAAGTAGAAATTGAGGAAGCCAACTTTTAGAAATGCAGATTAGGTAATCCATTCAGAAAGACTGGGTCAGACAGAAACTCCGGATAAGCAATTAGGCAAGACAAGATTAGCTCAGACAAACACCTAAGATTTGCACTTTTCCTTTTACCTATAGAGCCAGCCATGACCCCTACCTGACCCCATAGAAATAAAAAAAAGATATAAAACCTCACTCAACTCCATTTTGTCTGCTGTCCCAGAATTGCAAGCTTGTGTTAGTTCTGTTCACCAATAAACAGAATCTTTCTTACAAGTCAGCTGGCTTGGAACTGGAACTGGATTTTTTTCTTTCAACAATACAGGACTTTACTTATCACTGAATTGCTATCTTGTTGGATAGTGCCCAATGTCAAGATCCTTCTGAATCTTGTGTCTATCTTCCAAAATGTTAGCAGTTCCCCCCAGCTTGATGGCATCTGCAAATTTGATGAGTAGCCTTCAACCCCCTCAACAAGGTCATTCATGAAGATGCTGAAGAGTACAGCCCCCAAAACAGAAGCTTGAGGCACTGCATCGAGAATGTGCCATTGGTCATCCAACTGGAAATCCATTTGGTGGTGGTCTAGTCTAGCCCACATTGCTTTATCTTACTGAGAAGTAGTAAGTTGTGGTCTACTTTATCAAAAGGCCTTTACTAAATTCTAAGTACACTATATCCATAGCATTTCCATGATCCACAAAATTAGTTATCAAAGAAGGCAACAGCATTTATTAAGCATAGCCTGCTTTTAATAAATCCATGCTGGCTTCTAACAATGACCTGGTTCAGTTTCTGGTGCTCACAAACTCACTGCTTGATTACTATTTATGATGCAAATACTCCAAGCAATTTAGTCCCCATGCCACTACCTCATCCACTGGGTAAAGTCCCATTTCTCTTTAGCTCATGGTGAGCTCTTCTTCACTCCTCCATAATCTTCTGGTGCTATGCAAATATTTCCAGTGATGCTATCTATTAGCTTGATCCATTGGACGAACCTACTTCTCTGTAGCTTGCAGTGAGCTCCTTTTCGCTTTCCCAGAATCCACTGGTGCTATGCAAATACTGGCAGTGTCATCACAAAGGCTACCAGAACTTTTAGGGTGTAATAACAGAAGATGAAAGCTGATAAGAGTTTCTTTCAGCCTTCTCTTACATTAAAGAGGAGCCATCTCACCCAATCGGATTGGCTCATCCAACTTACTCCAACAGAAGAGACCTACTTGGCATTCCGTCTGCCAAAGAATTTCAGCTAGTGGGATCCAGAAAAGCCTTTTGTGATGTGGCCCATCAGAGGTAAGGTCCACCTCCCTCCTCCTGGTCTTCCAGAAGAGCACTAAAACTTAATAATAAGTTTATGCAAATAAAAAGGGGTGGAGCTTGAAGTCCATGACTGGTTTTATCATTCTGCCCTTCCTTGCTCCAACACAGAGTCCACCGACCCCATAATTTGTTATCCCATAACTTAGGATAACATCATAGTAGGATTGTAAACTCCCAAGCCAGAATGAGTGTTAAGCCCATGTCTTACTTGGTGTAAGAATGCTTTGGAACTATTGGTTTATATTGTATGTTAAATAATATTATTAATTGAATTTGGCCTGGATCTTTAAACCTATATCTATTTCACAGAGTCATTCAATAAATTGCAATGCCAAGTTGTGTCAGATCAAAACAGATTTATTTATAAGAGAAACAATCAATAAATATATTATTCTTAAATATCTACAGAGTCTTTTCTTCTTTCGTTCCTTTTAAACAGTCCTTCAAGGAACTAGAAGTCACTATGAGAGATTCACAGTTCTTCCTCTCATAACCTCTTCTTAGATATAGCTAACCTCTTTAGAAAGTCCCTTTCTCTTTAGGTTATAGATCTTCTCTCAGATCTCTTTGCTATATCTTCTCATACACAGACCTCAGTCTGTCAGATCCTAATATCTCCTCAGAGTCTTGGATCTTCTCAGTATCTCCAATCTCCCTCAGACAAAATGAGTCTCCACAGAATCTCCTTAGAATCTCCTCATTTTCTTTCTCTCATATTTCTCACATTGAAAATGACAGTTGACAGCCCTTTTATACTTAGGGGCGTGTCCTACAGTATCACAGTGAGGTGCTCAATGCCACCCTGTCATTGGTAGGTTTGATCACCCCATCAAACTCTACTAATTTGTAAACTGCATAGTAACTCCAGAAAGTTCTACTTTCTGACATTGTATAAGGCAGAGGGCTATATAAAATTTTCAAATAAATAAAATATTTTAATATGTGTTTGTATATATATTAATAAGAAGGAAGTGTTTGGTGTATCCAAAACATCTAGGACAGTGATGGCTAACCTTTTTGTTGTTGCGCACCAAAAGTGCGCGTGTGCACACGTGACAGTGTGCACGTGTGCCTGCACCCATAATGCAATGCAAACGTGACACCCTCCCACTCACCCTGCCCCCCTGCACATGCGTGCAGGACCCCCTGCACTCACCCCGCTCCCTGCGAAAGCACGGCAGATACCTGAAAATCAGTTGGCTGGTGGGAGGCGCGCAAACATGCGCAGTGGAACTGAGCTGGGGCAACGGCTTGTGTGCCTGCAGAGATGGGCCACTTCCAGCACATGTGCCATAGGTTCATCATCATGGATCTAGGAACTGAGGGGAAATTTAGTGCTGGAAAAAAAAGTAATGTATAAGATTCCTGATGAGTTTTTTTGACCACCCCACCCTCTCCTGGACGATCCCACTGCTTGCATTTGGATCCTGACTAGGCCAGGACATAGAAAGCTTACATGTGCAGCAGCTGACTTTGAAGTGATTAATATAGGCCCTACCATTCTGGATGTGAGTTTGGAATGTCATTGTAATATTTCTCACATTAAGTAAGAAGCACATACAGTTCTGCATAGACAAACACCAACCAATTAACAGATAAAAGAATGGGTTTCAGTCCTGGAATCTTTCTCTCCAGTTTTACTGTAGAAAAGAAATCTTAAAATTCTCCCCTCGCATGCAGTCAGATTTGGTACAGTCTGTTGTCCTTTAGGATTCCACAAGGTCATTTTATCTTCCCAGGTCAAAGGCTAAGAGTGAATCATTGATATGTTTAAGAGGGAAGGAAGTTATTAATATTTCTGGGCTGCATCAGGTTAAAGGAGCAAAAAGAAAATAAGGCTAAATGACATTTTAGGTTGTTCCTATGCTTTTTGTGGGCTGTTAACTCTGGAAAGAATGGCCTTTAGGCCGTGCATCTTGGCTTTTGCAGAAGAAATTCAGGATAGAAGCCATTTACTGGCCCTTATTCAGTTCAAAATCTGGACTTTGTTAAAGTCAGCTTTTCGGCTTTTAAAGAATAGGTAATCTATTGCTCATTGCACTTTGGCTTTGCATGTGTGAGTTGCTTTCTGTCTTACTGCAATTACACACACGCATGAATGTATCTTGAGTAATGTCCAATCAAATGCGTTTGCTAATCTAACTTGTGTATAAATTAAAGGGTTTATTTGGTTTGGTTTTGTTTAGCATGTGCTTTGGTGCATAAATTTACAAACAGGAAATCAGTAGATTTATTTCAGATTTTTCCTGCTTTCATTATCCAATTTCCTTCTCAGGCACACCAGATTCAGGCAGTACAGATGGCGGGAATAAGTAACATTTTGCTTGTTCTGCTTGAGAAACCATTATCTAGCCTCGAGGCAATCCCTGAGATTAGTTCCTTATGCTCATGACTAAATATGTTATGCTCCCAGGAGATTTTGTGTTGATTGGGTTAGCTCTGAACAATAATTATTTGGAAGATGCCAGGTAGGAAGCACCTTTAACTATCTGCACTGTGGTGTGTAGGAATCTTTGTGTCTATTGCCTTTTGTTTGAGTTTAAAGTTTCTCAAGCTGTCCCCTAAAATAAGAGATGCAACAATAGTATAGAATGAGTTCATTGATAGTAACTCATCTATTCATATTCTTCTATACAGTCTTCAGAACTAAACCTCATTCGTTTCATTGCTGTAAGGGGTGTCAAAGTGGCCTCCTGAATGATGTGTCATCATGGACACGCCTACCCCAGCTCTGCAAGGGGAAAACTATACGATCGTCACGTGACAGCAACGTGACACCGCACGTTTGACACCCGTGCTCTAGAGTTTCTCAGTTTCTCAATCTCTATAACTCTAAGATATGTGGACTTCCAGTCCCAGACTTCCCCAGCCAGCAGGGAATTCTGGGACTCGAAGTCCACAAATCTTAAAACTTGCTGAGGTTGAAAAACTGTTCTAGAGCATAGGGATCAAATTCAATTGCGTAATGTGACGTATCGCAACATTTTTTGCCTTTGCAGAGCCCAGGGTAGGCATGGCCTGTGTGTGACGCATCCAGCCCACATACCCGCCAGCTCAACAGGCCTGCTTTACAGAATCTATACAAAATCATAGCCCAATGGCTATATCACTGCTTGATTTTTTTCAACAATTTATGTTTTTTTCCCTGCATTCTTTCACTTGATCTGCAAGAAGATACTTGGATTGTCAAAATGATATTCATTATTTTATATTGATGATTTAAAGACCTGGTTGTTCGACCAAATCAGGCTGTGACTACCTCACCAGGGGTATGGGATAATTTTAAGTATTTTAATTTGGTTTTATTGGGCTTTATAATTGTTTAATCCTTTTTAAAATATTTATTGTATTGTACGTTTTAATTGTGAGCCACCCCGAGTCTTCGGAGATGGGGATATAAGTCAATAAAATAAAAATAAATAAATAAATAAATGAATTTGGTGGAAGAAGATTGCCCTCAGATTAGACCAGTGGTGGGATTCAATTTTTTTTTACTACCAGTTCTGTGGAAGTGGCTTGGTGGGTGTGGCAGGGGAAGGTTACTGCAAAATCCCTATTCCTCCCACCCCACTAACCTGCTTTCCAACTCCGTTTTCCTGTGCAGGGCAACAAAAGAAGACTGAGCCAATCAGCTGGGACTCAGGAGGCAGGGAATAGATTGGGGGCGGGGCCAGTCAGAGGTGGTATTGCTGGTTCTCCAAACCACTCAAAATTTCCGCTACCAGTTTTCCAGAATTGGTCAGAATCTGCTGAACACCAGCTCTGCCTTTTACCCATAGAGAATGCTGGCTGATGCAGTGTAAGGTACAAATCCTACTCAGGATTGTCCATCGTTGACATGATAGTTCAAAGCCTGGCACCTTTTTTGTGCAGTCATTTATATGTCTACCCATGACTGGGCATTCAGTGACCCATTTGGCTTTCTTCTGGGAATCAACACGTATTTGCCAGTTCTCCGAACTACTCAAAATTTCGCTACTGGTTCTCCAGAACTGGTCAGAACCTGCTGAATACCACCTCTGGATTAGGCGCATTCTCTTTTTCTGTTATTCTGCTTTTCTGATTTGCAGAGTTCCAGCATTCCTCTCCTGGCGCAAATGTTGTCTTTTCTCTCCTTTTAAAACCTAATGTTGATAAATGGTAAAACATTACAACTATAATCATGGTCCTCATTTTTCTAAAGTATGGTTTTCCTAATAAAAATAAAAGGAAAACCTCTAAATGTTACAACCTTTTAAATTTTACGGGCTGTTTTCCTAGAAAAATAAATTGAATTATACAAAAATAGTTCAAAACATATTGTACTGTCCTGATTGGCTGTTATATAAAAGGTGCCTTTTCGGCCCTTTGGCATTATTCCTATTAATAAATACTAAGTTAAGAAATGCAAGTGACTTGTGGAATTGCTAAACTCCAAAAGTCAAATGAACTTGGGAAAAATAGAAAAAATAGAAATATTTCATAGGACTAATTTTAGCACTGCGGGATCCAGGGCTGTTTTCTACATCAACAAATCGAAATTTGCCAATCCAAATTTATGATCCCAGGTCTTTTTTTAGTTTTTGGTGAGATTTAATGCTGGTGTAGATGGGCTTTGGCAGATTTTTATGGGGAATAATCATATCATACAGTATTAAGTGTTACATAAAGCCCCAGTTTTTATTCACCAGGACTACTGTAATGTGGCCAGGGTCATCTTCTGTTCTTCTGTTGCATATGCTACTGTCACTATATATCCCATCCCCAATTCTGAGAACATTTCAGACATTATGATTAGAAGAAACTGTTTGTAACAATTCATTATTTTCAATTAGAGTTGGCAGTTATCCTCTATGCTATTACTGATGCATGACTGCTTTTCTAAACTTGGAGCTTTTGAGATTGGCCAGGATCTCTGAATGCCAGACGAGGTAACAAAAACTCTGATTTATTCCACTTTCCATTTCTTGGACTTCAAAGTTCCCATGATCTGCTTCAGCAATTCTGATGACCCACTGAACAAGGGGTATCAAACTAGCGGCCGCAAATTGATGTGTGTTATGTGCAGGCCACACCCCAGCTCGCAAATGGGGAAAAGCGTCGTGAAAGCGTCACATGACGGCAATGTGACCAGTGAGTTGGACACCCATACAGACTGAACAAAGGAAAAGGAAGCCATCATTAGCAATATGTCTGCTTGCCTGTATTATTTTCATCTCCCCAGTTGTTTCTTACCCATCCTATTCAGTCACTCAAAAGGGCATGCTCTTAATTTCATTCATCAAGAAGTATCAACTGATGAGAGCCTTTTCTGTTGGATATCCACCATCTGGAATATCATCCTTCCAGAGATCAGAATGGTCCCAACCTTTTTGGGCTTTCTTATGGCCCTGAATATTTGGCTCTGTGCTTGAACCTAAGGCCCAGATGTGCAAAGAAACCTGCCATTGAGTTGTGTTGATTGCTGTTTATAATTGTTCACCTGCTATGGGTCTTATGTCTTTGTATCTTTTTACCATTTTAATCTTAAAAGCTGCCCAGGGCCACATATTTAAGGTAGGCAGCTAAATAAAACTATCGAATAAATAGGAACAGTATTTTCAGAAGTGTCTATTACAAGCCGTGTTGACACCAAAACTACAATATGCAAATGAGTTACATAAGTTTGCATAATTTGTGCAATAATGTCATGACCCCTATTTCAACATTTGAATCCCTCTTCGGTAGACATTTGGGATACAAGCATCAATCGAATGTTGCTGGACATGCTTCTCCTTTTGGGTAGCATCAAAATGCTGACCTGTATCTTCTTTTGTTTTTTTTTTTTTAAATTACATTTATATGCGCCCTTCTCCGAAGACTCAGGGCGCTTACAATTTTGGAGCACAACCCAATGTGCTCAGCAATAGCCTTCATTCCATTGTATATGCCTGCTTATTACTAAGCGGCATTTTTACAAGGTCAGGTTATTGCCCCCAACAATCTTGGGTCCTCAATTTACCTACCCTGAGAGGATGGAAGGCTGAGTCAACCTTGAGCCTGGTGGGATTCAAGCCTACAGTAGACAGCTGGATCTTAAGAGCAGGCATTTAACAGCCTGAGCCACCAAAGCTCTTTTGTTTGTTTCGTTGATTGATTGATTTTTATCCCACACTTATTTTTATTGTATCATTTCTACTTTCTCAATAAGGCTGTCAGAAGGTGTTATGATCATAAAGCTGCTGTTTACATCTTCTTGTTTCTCAAACTAGCAAGAGATTCTTTATTTCTGGAATCTCCTTTCACCCCTAAAATCCAGGAGGTCCTTCCTAATAGCACAACATTCTTAAATATTAGAGCCTCTGAAAGTTTTTTTTTTTTCTTCAGACTTTCCAGCATTTTATGTATATGGGTCCTTATTAAACTGTTTTCCAGTCAAACTGGATTCTGGAGGTATCCCTTAATCTTCTCAATAAATTAATAAGCAGATGTTTTATT